>JAKKPZ010000002.1:600000-1200000 GCA_022814885.1 Ditylenchus destructor
AAAATATATAAACTGAAACAGTAGTGATGATAGACCATTGTAATTTTCATTCTTCCTTATATTCAGGAAGAATGTCTCAATGAGGTGCGAAATGTCGAATCCGAAGCTGCTAGTTTTCTTGATCAAATGAGCCGTTATTTCATTAGTCGCGCTAGAATTTTGTCTAAAATCGCTAAGTACCCTTTTCTGGATGATTATCGCCGATCAATCTTGGACCTAGACGAGAAACAGTACTTGAACATTCGATTGGTAATTTTAATCCATATCACGATTTATATAAGTAAGTTATGAAATTTAGGTTATGCTGGAGATGAGGTAAGTCCGTATAATTGTATAAATTTTTTTTTCGCTTTCGCCTCAGACATGCGACATAGTTAGAGTAGACGAGTTATACTAAACTTAAATCATCAAGTCAATGTTTTTATGTGATAAGGTTCGTTATTAATTGCCCCAGATTTTAGCTACTAAAATGTGATTTTGCTTGGTAATTTTGTTTTATATCATTGTCATGATAACAACTTACAGCTCGAAGCTAATTATTTCAACAATATTTTCTTTGAACTAAATTCTTATTCAGTGTAATATGTAGGGCCCGGATTTTCCGGACATGAAAATCGCATTTTCGGACATTTTCTCTAAAATTTTCCCATTTTCGGACATGGAATGTGTGTTTTCGGACAATTGACCTATTTTATTGCATTTTTAACGTGAAATTTTTCTTCCAAAATGACTGTTTTCGGACATTTCCGGATATTTTCGGACAATGTCCGGGAAATCCGGGCCCTAGTAATATGTAATACACTAAGATTGTCTCTGAAAATTGTTTATTTAGAAATCACTTCACGAGTCTTCACGATATGGTTTGTTTTAACAATTATTTAGCGTAACAATAAACTGTTTTAGCTCACAAAGAACTACGAAAAGGTCAAGAAACCGCGGAATAGTAATCACGAAAATATGTACTGATCGAGACGTGGAATTGTGATCTCTTCATTGTTTGTTAAGCACGAGGTATTATGCCAATAAAATTGTTATAACCATACGTATTACTAACTCATATCAAGAAGTACTTGTTCACGAAGTTTACTCAGGTACATTGTTGTGGATGAGACTTTAGTCGATACCCTAGAATAGATCCACAATTAGATTATATATTAAATATAAAGAATGAAAATCTGCTTTCGAACACTATGACAGTTGTCTTCATTCTTGTTCATAATAACGTACCGCGCTGCTAATTGCTCGCAAAATCAATGGATATCTACTTTATGATCTCAGATAATTTTGCTCACAAATATGTAAAAAATTATGTCACCTTTGCAACATTATTATATCAAATGCAAATTTACTCGCTCTCTGTCGACGCACTTGAAGAGCTGGAGGGGGAATTTGTGTTTCTTGATATGTCCACAGGAATAATTTCAGAAGGAATTGAAGATGACGTACTTTTGGATGATTCATCTAAATGATTCATTAGGAATATTTTTGTAAAATGTCTGCTGATTATATTTACCTGACTTTATACTAGCACCTGACCTCCGCGAATGGCTTTGTGAGGATTTGTGAAGAGTTGAAACAACAGACTCTTTTGAGGCATTTGTTGATATAGAACTCATTGTTCTTCCAGTTTCTTTACTTTCTGCTTCGGAGTCGTGTGTATTGGATGCAGTCGATTTTCTGCTTTGCTCGGAGACTCGCGAGTTATTTACGGACAAGATCGCGGATTGATTTGAAGGTGATGAGGAGCTGTTACTTTGTGAAGATTGTGCCCTAGCATTTTCTTGCTCATTAACCGAAAAGTCAGAAGTTGTTCTCTGCAAACCACTTCTTACATGTGCTCGAATTGGAGCCTCTAATTTGGCTTTTTCTTTTGATTCTATACGTCTGTAATGCGAAGGTATGGATGTCGGAGTGTGCTTCGGCTTTTGTTTGTTCTCTGAAAATGTTTGATAATCTATTAAAACCATGGTTTTTTTTATAATTATGCATACCAGAGAATTAATTTTTAACCAGCGAAAAAGAAATTGCTGGCATTCCATTTCCATCCATATAACTTTTAACAAAATATTAAATACATTGCTTACCATGATGCTTAACGTTTGTGCCTTCTAATTGGTGTCTCGCTTTTTTGATATCAACCGGTCTTTTTATGTGACGGTAAAGCTGGGAAATTTGATTGATGCGATCTCGTTTATGTTGTATTTCTTTATACATGTAACTAGATATGGCGAGCTTCGTCGGAAAAGAAACTTCAGTTATGGTTGTTTTCGTTGCACAACCTAAATGAAATTGCATAAATTTACCATTTTCTTTCTAATTAGCGCGGCGTGGGTTTACTTTTGAAAGATCTGGTGAGGTGCGCGATAAGTAGAGAGCGGCCGCCAGTGATGAGAATTCGAGACTGACTCAAGCAAAAATTTGCACCCACTGGGCGCTTATTAGAGACTAACTGTGGCTATTATCAGGCTGTCAGAAAAGTTTTGAGACTGAACACGTAGTCTATTTTTGTTTTCTAAATTCTATAAAATGGTACCACTATATACCCATTGCTAAAAATGAATGTTAAATTATCTTAACGTTCCCAAGGCAAGTATATTGGTAAGAAAGTTTCATGTTTATGACTTACTTTTCGATTTCTGTTGTATGCTTTGCATCTTTGAGGCCCTTGCGCAGAACCATCGAACAAGATAAACGCAGAGATTAAAAAGAGCTTGTTTGAATTGCTGCTTGAACACTTTAGAGGGAACAAAATTTACAGAATCCTTTTCAGTGCTTGCCGAGCCGGGAAAAATCTCGTTTGTCTGAAAACACTCGATTTGCAGTGATGAAGAGAATATAAAATGGAAGAAGACTATGACACCTGTGTTGACGTATTTTGCATATGCTGGGGACGGCAAGGTATTTCTGCGGTTTGCATTGCCCGATTGACGTATTCGACTGGGTGATCGGTTTGGGTCGAAGAATTAACTTGGTTTGCGGATTTAATTGAGCAACGCTCTTTGAGATTATCAGTAAATCTTCCAATTTTATGTATCGCCAGTAAACATTGCACCCGGTACCCTAAGCCAGATTTGTCATTGAGCAATAATTCTTTATTGTCAATTAATGGGGCTTCCTAAAATAATATTTTCAACAATATAAACAAAAAAGTACCCATTTTTCGTACCGATGCTTTACCGAATAAATCGCCAAGAGGAATACTTGCAGAGAATGTGTCTACGAAAATGTTGACAAAGACGACTTCTTGCATTACAAAGAAAACTTTTCCGGCTCCCACTGCCACTGCTGAAATAAAGATAAAGCTGTTCCCCAAATTTGTATTTAGTTTTTAGCTTGCAGAGTGACTAGGTATCTCGGTTTTTACTTTATTTCTTATCGGCGCAAAACATTGGACCACTTAACTTAACTATTAATCAATTCTTAACTACGAAGTTATTTTAAAGTAGTCTGTGTAGCGCGATTAGGATGATTATTATTATGAAATGGTAAATGTTTATTGAAAAACAGCTAAATGCAGTCAGTCGTCAATTGGTCAATGTCATAAAATCTGTACACACATACACGATATTCGCCCTCGCTTGTCCTGTTGATGAGTGTCATTGTAAGACAGCCCAACTTGAACTTGGCTTTTGCCAGTGATATTGCCTTGGAGCGGAGAAATTTCGTGAACAATCACTTCAAGTGAATACACGGGCGGTGAAAATTCCGTAAGATCATCGGCAGCCATGAGAAAACATGTTTGTGAAATTTACCAAATAACCACAAAGTTGTATTAGATGTCGTCATGGAGACGCTTGTTTTGGAACTCTCGATTGATAGGCATATGGTTGTAAAGTGTGCACTTTGAGTAACCAGGAATTAAACGAGAAGATGTACTTTTTGTAACGGTAAGTTTAAAAAATTAAATTGTCACATCAAATTGCGCATGGAATGGAAGTTAGCTAAAGAGTCTAAAGAGAAATTTAATTTTTCATAGAGTGAGAAAATACACAAATTTTCCATACTCATTATAACATTAGTCGTGGCATCTTTTATGGCATAAAATTCTCTAAAGATGGTACTGGTGTGATGATTCAAAACATGGTTCTTCAAAAAATGTTCTTCGAATCGCAGCTCCGGTGCATTCACTTGTACGTAAACAATTTTGCGAGAAAAATATTTATACTAAAATTTCATAATCTATTTCCTTCATCCTTTAGTGCCTAATAATAGCTGTTTTTTACTGATTTATAAAATAAATGTGTATATTTGTAAATTTGCGGCGCTTTTTTATATACAACTCTATATCAATTGTGTTTCTTTCAATTTACGACATAATTGGGAGTTACACGCTTTAGAGCGGTTAAAACATCTCGACAGCTGAAAGGCCACCGTTGGTCCTCATTTCTTTCGCTGTTTTCCATTTATTAAAATATGACAAAATTTCTTATCTAGATGCGAAGATAAATCGATGTTCTCTCCCATGTATGCCTTTTTCCCGCCAGTGTTTATTTAATGAACAGTGATTTTGTTGGCAATTGGCTGGCCGGCCGCCACACATGCCTACAACGTGCATTACAAGTTTCGACAGAAATATAATCCCGGCGGATTAGTTCTCACAAAAATTGAGGCCAATATATGGAGAATAAAGGGAACCAAATTGGGCGATATCATTTATAAAACTTTTACCACTTTTCTTATATATTCGCTACATTACTCCTGAACTGCGACAGTCAAAAGTGCTGTGTCCAATCAAAACTGTTATAATTGTGTTTTAGTATATGCACAACATTTTGTGAAGTTTTTATGTAAAGTTGTTAAAAATTTCTAAAATAATTAGCAAGTCAAATTAATGATGTTCGGAAGATTATCCACGACAAAGAGATATAAAACTCTTTGTTGAGGGGATAATCAATTAAGGGTAAAGTTCTCGAATATACAATTTCTCGAAAATTAGAAATCAAAATATGCTTACGAACGGTATCTTTTATCATCGCGCTTTATATATTCTCTTATAGGAACTAATCTGACCATGTCGTACGATTGAAATGCGGTAAGCTCCAGAGGATATTGAAACGGCGATTTTAGTACCAACATATTCTTAAGCAGTATCATTCTCGATAAACTTTCATACTTACCGATTCAACAATAAAATGGGGCTCTTCAATATGAACCGCTTCCACTTTGTGGCTGCTCTGGCTTGGCAATTTGCAATTTTTCTCGCCACGCAGATGCTATTTCCTATATTTTCCTCATACGTTCCGCGTTGGCGATGCACTGATCCAGCATTGCATGCACCTGACTCCTTTTCTAAAAATTGCACTCTTTTTGAACAATGCCGACATTCCATCGAATATGAATACGATTATTTTCAATCGGCATCATTAGAGTAGGTTGTTTATATTTTAACAAAAACAATCCAAATTCTAGGTTTGATTGGATATGCGGCCCCAAGGTATCACTTTTAAATTTTAGTAAAATAATATGTAACTATTACCCTTTAGTCTTATTTGTCTGCTCTTTTTGCCAAGGCTCAATTCTTTGGTGTGCTAATTGGCACGGTATGTTTTAGTACCTTAAGTGTGGCACAGTATACTTGTTTTGTCATATTGGCAACAAGTTGGGTTATCTGAAACTGATTACAAGGGGTAGACTCAGGGTTATTAGCTCTTGCTAGTTTTATATATGCTTTGGTTTATTAAATATTTCTACAAAATTTAGGTACTATTTGGAAGCTTATCCGATTTCTTTGGTCGAAAACCAATAGCAGTTCTCGTTTTGACGTTTGGGATACTTATGATTTTCTTCTCAGGTATTATAGTTCAAAATTTTATTATATTTATATTCCCCACATTTTTAGGTTTCGCTCCAAATTGGTATTAATTTGGCTAATAAACGAACCAACTCATTTTGATACCATAGACATATTTTAGGGAATTATTATTGGCTGCGCGATTTTTCCTGGGACTAAGTATAGGGGGAACTCTGGTAGTTGTTTGCACATTGGTTATGGAAATGTTGTTGCCCCAACAGAGAATGGCCCTGCGTGCCTTCTTCAATTGGGTTTGTTTTTATATTTGGGTTTACATGGATACTGCTATCGAAAAATAATAAGTTTTATCGTTTGTATTGACGTGCTGTGGCAACTGAGCTAGGATCTCCTTCTCCACTTTTGCGCTTGCGTTATTTCTAAATAATCTTAACTTGTTTATATACAAGCAAAATATGTCGAAAATTTAGGGCATGGCTCGGCTTGCTCTAACTGTCATATGCTATGTTTTCCCGGACTGGCGAAGTGCTAGCTTGGCATGTGCAGTGTGTGCACTGCCAACATTACTCATTGTTCTGTTTGTATTCCCCGAAAGTCCCACTTGGCTGCACAGTAAAGGCAGATTGGAGGAAATGAGAAATAGTGAAAAAAGAATTTCCGCATTCGCCGGGGTACCATACGTAGAGGTGCCCCATGACCCTATTGTTAAGATGGAATCATTTTTGTATGTGGTATATTTGGAATTTTCATAAAACGGACTTGACGTGATTACAGTTCTATGGTCAGAGATAGACAAGTTTTCCGTCGTTTGGGCGTTCTCTGGTTTATGTGGTTTACGGCGGCAATCTGTGGATATGCAACAGATTTAAACAGCTCAAATATCGTTGGCAATTTGTTTCTCAACCAAGCGCTTTTCTCCATTCTGATCGCCGCGTCCAAAATTGTAAGTTCAGAACTTATCTAATGGATTTTGGAAATACATATTTAAATAACTTTAATACCAACACCATACATTATCTCTCTTAAAAATACGATATTTGAAATCGCTATAATAATCGTATCACAAATCAGGTAGAATATAACTAGTACAACTACTACTCTTATAAAAATAATTATTCTAAATTAACAAGAAACCTTAGTTGAAGGAAAATTTTATGCTTTAACATAATCAACGATTATTTCTGCAATTATATAGTATAATATACTACGCATCATTTATGTTTCAATTAAATAATCTAGCTACTGGTAACCTACGATACCGCACGGCCCAATTTCAGTCGACGTAATTTGCATCAATATGCGCAGCTCATTGTGATTATCTGTTTCTTGATACTAACGATTCTTGTCCTCTTCAATGAACAGGTGAGCATTTTATGACTTCATTAACGAATTTTATTCTTACTTTTAGGGTGTATCTATCCTTGTGGTGAACTTGATAGGCACAGTGTTTATCGAGTACACATGGGATGCATGTTATTTGTGTGCCGTGGAAGCTATGCCCACGGAAATGCGGGCTACATCTGTTGGATCCTGTTCCATGATTGCCAGGATTGGCGCAGTATGCCGAGTTTGTATCATTGACCAAAAATTATATAACATTTTAGGTTCTCGCTCCAACGGTAATTTTCATGTATTTGTTTTTATATAAATTGCTAATCTCGTATTTAGTTAGCATTTCTCAGCTCTGTATGGGCTCCAAGTGCTTATCTGACGGTGGTTGTGCTAGGATTTCTGTGTTTAGTGATTTCATATCTCTGGCTGGTTGAAACCAAAAATATTAATTTGGATCGTGTCAAATTGCACGAAGACGAGGAAAACGTGCAGGAAAGTAATACTGTAATGGAACCCACCGATAAAACAAGCAATGTTGAGGAAAAAGCACGAATGTTGCCGAAAGTGGAAGACCTACCAAAGAGCGAAAATTGATTATACCTCAAGAAATTTTATGGCATATTCACCTATTATTGCGAACCAATTAGTGTCGCGGCTATTGTACCAAAAATGTAAATTTTGCATAGGTTTTACTCAGTTATTTTTTATATGTGCATAGTTATTAATAAACTGCTAGATTATTTTCATTTGAATTGACAGTATATATGTGATAGGGGTCGGCGAGTCCGAGTCCGAGTCTTTCCGAGTCCGAGTCCGGACTCGGACTCGGCAAAAGGGGGTCCGAGTCCGACGGACTCGGACTCGGTTATTTTCGGCCGTGCCCATTGGGCACGGCCGAAAATAACTTTTTTGAAGAATATATAAAATTTTCAATGTTTATTTTTTCAAACACCCCTATTTTTCTAAAAATTTTTGCCTGCGGCGCTCCTTTTCCTTCCATTTTTCATTATAAGTCGGCATTTTTCCCAAAATTTCGGTCTGCGGCGCTTTTATGGCTTGTTATTTGCCTTCATGATTTTCTGCTCACTTTCTTTTAATGTGGCGAAATGCGGCAAATCTGAGCTACAGGAAGCATTTTGAACTACATTCAACATTCGATAGAGTTACTAAGAAATCACTCATCAAACCTTCCCACACTAACCTTCAATATAATGGGTCTTATCTATAGTGCGTAAAATGTATGGAAATGTCCTTCGATATAACGAATGCTGAAATTTTTCTTATAACGACAAAATTTTCTCCGCGCAATGTCGTCGCACGGAGAAAAATTACAGAATTTTGTCCACAATCTTCAGTTTTTCATGGGCTAAACAAATTTTACCGGAAAAATTCCAAGTTCGAAAAAGAAAAAAATTTTAGTTGCAATGGTATCCATCTAGAACGCTTATTCAGGATCTGAATAGTCGATCTAGGCCGGTTTTATTCATACTAAGAATTTTTGGAAAAACAGGTAAAATTTGATTTTGCATGTAATATTTCTATAAAAATCTAACAAATAGCTAAAAATAGACCAACTGGTCTAAATTATGCCTTTTTATAGCAAAAATACGAAATACTAGCTAAGAAACAGCAAAAAAACAAGTTTTTGACAACAAAAAAAATTGGCGGGAAAAATAAAATTCAAACGGACTCGGCGAGTCCGGACTCGACTCGGACTCGGTCATCACTACCGAGTCCGAGTCCGGACTCGGACTCGTCAACTGATATTGGAACCCTACCGAGTCCGAGTCCGGACTCGGAATCGCTCGGACTCGGACTCGGTGATAAATTCCGACCCCTAATATGTGAGAACACCTGACGAAATTAACGAAAGAGCAATACTTTCAGATCTATACTATTTTATAACGTTTGATGTGTTTAGTAGTACACGCATTCTTTAATGTTCCATAATTGACATTAAGAGACACACTGATTAACGTAAAACAGTAATGAAACCCCTAAGAATGCACTTCCAAAAATTGTCCGCTAACCAAATGCTAGACAGTGGATCTACGAGGTGTTACGCGCCAGCTTTATTATCTGATTTCCCCTTGCAGTAATTATATAATTTTTCTTACTCGCATATCCAACTTCGCTATACTTTGTTAAGCTGAAGAGGTACCATATTTGTGCTATTTTCTATGGAATTCGATCTCACGTTTTGCCGACTATTGCACAAAAGAGCTCCCGAATAGTCAAGAGTACGTCAATGAGGTGGGACCATCGAATGGATTATTGTTCATTGAGTTCATTCCTCTCCGCATCTATTGTGTCTCTTCGCACGTTATTGCACATAAATACATTATATTGCGCATAATAAACAAAATATCCAGCCAACTAGTTGATTTTACTTTTTGCAAAGGAATAACTCATTATATGGAATAAGAGTCGTTCTTCAAGACAATCAACAACAAAATTCAGATATTCACTTTCATTTCTCTCACATACTATTTGTAAAATATTGATTCACAAAAAAGTGCATGTACCATCATAGAGTTCAAGGTTAAGACAGAGCGCCATTTCGTTGTTAATTTATTAACAGTTATCTCAAAAATTTTGATAGTTTGGTTTGCAACACAGGAAGTCGTTCATAACCTGCAGAAGAATGTTCTTTCTGTTATTTGGCGTTCTCCAACATTAAATGGTTACTTATTGCCTCCAGTGTGGAATTTACAGATAAAGCAAATGTGGCATTCAAAAGATCATTACTATGAAAGGTGTCTGCCCGTTTGGCGAAAAGGGTTACCCATTTTTAGCAACACCCGGAAGTGTAAGTCCCCCGAAGTGGGTTTTCGCTGTCCGCTTATCTCAAAAATTATGGAAATGCCAATAGAAAGTTTTTTCCATATTTGCTACCTCGCCATTTAATAAACCAAAAACCAGTCGTAGTCGTGCTAGTTAGCCTTTTCCATGCTGCTTTAACACTATCACCCTGAACCGCCCAAATTCCTTTGGGTGGTGACAGTAGTATTGGGGACAGGAAACTATACTGCCAATAAAATAGCATAGGCAATGAGCGCAGGAGAGCATAACAATGGATGCATCATTAGTTTCATCATCAAACTATTACTTAAATAGGCGATTTTTTTCTTATTGGGTGTACTCAGACTACTGCATGTCGTCAAGAATACGATGTTTTATGCAACAGGAAGCTTCCATAAAATGAAATTTGAACGCCTATGTGTCCAGAATTGTCTGCTAATGCCATAACATTTTCTGCAACAATACAAATTAACCGTTATTTCGATATCATTTATCTGCGGACCTTAATTATTTCGCAATCTCTAGAGGGAATGAAAATTAACAATTTTTTAATTGATCCATATATCAGAGTATCATTATTATTGTACTACATTACTGGTTCAAGGCCACCACAATTTTGAAAACATCGACCGATCATCGGAACGTGCGGTTTTACGGGTTCACTCAAAAAAGTGGAATCGAGTCAATGGGGCATCGGTCGTTGTCCTTGGCCTCGTCACTCCAATCCTAAAACCACATTTGCACAGTAATTCACAATTCCATTGAACTGGAATGGAGGCTCAATTTCACAAAAACAGATCACATTCCCGGTTTCCTCTGTATTTTCTATTTTTGGCTCCGGAAGACCTATTGTTATTTCTCGACTGGCTCAGGTAGACCCATATAAAAGCGATAATACTTCAATTCCATCACTCACTATTCGGTCTGCCAGCGGCGCCTATGCAGTCCGGACGGCTCCTTCTTTTCCCGTTCTCGAATGCCCGAGAGCCCTATTGTCATTGCCCGACACGTAAATGGAGGCATAGACAGGTTGAATGGGTTCACGTACGCACACATTCCACCACCTAGGCAGATTTCTCGCAAAAGGAAAAACAGTAAATAAACACGACAACAAAAGGGACACTTTTGATGCGACTCTTGACTCCCGGTCCGTCAGTACTTTGGCTCATTTCACTTCCGTTCATATTTTAATGTGATTTTGAGGCAAAATCATTCCGTTGTGTTTATTATTTTGTGCATTTTCAGAATTTCTAAATTTTGTCTATATATTAGTATGTCACAGTTTATTATTATATATGTCGCTAATGTTTGGTTTTTGTTCAGTGTCTATACATCAGTGCACCACTTGTTCAGTGTCTATATGTCTATACTTAAATCCATGCACATTCTCAGTAATCGAATATGTTTGAAACTTCCAAAAGAAAGAGGAAAATTTATAATTTGAAAAACTGTGAGCGCCAGCAGTCAAGTTTCTTCAATTCTCTATAAATATCTTTGCCAAATAATTAAAAACCATCAAGAATTAGTTCTAGGTGTTAATTTCATGCATAAGGTCAATCACTTTCTTGTTTTCCATTGCGCAATGAGCAATTGCGCAATTGCATTTGTTGCGTCCAGCAGTCTTGTGTTAAACAAGTTGTCAAATGGGAAAAGCGATTTATGACCACGACTGGTGAAATTAGCCATGCGAATGGGGATCAGCAGGATCATAGATGGATTTGATGTCTCCCAAAATCCCAATAAAGGGCTATTTTCCCTTTTGGAAAGCATATGAGGAAGAGAGCCAGCCAGTTGGCCGAGCCAGCTGGTCATCTCAACAGGTGTTCACCTTCGTTGTGGCTAATTAAAGGGCTAACGCTCGGAATAAACTGGTTCTAAACTGCTTCCCCTTCCGGTCGCCCTCACCCCCAATGGTCGTCGATATTAATCCCTGTCCTTTGCAATTAGCTCTAATACCCTTTGGAGACAAAAGTCCAGCCATGTCTCCAATTGCACAATATAAGCCATTCTAGTGTTGATCGTTATCGGTATTGTCAAAATTGTAATATAAATCACTATTAACGGTTTAAGTAAAATTCGGCTTTTTTATTGTTTCAGATTGTGATCCAAATATATTCTTTGGCCCTC
Organism: Ditylenchus destructor; assembly: GCA_022814885.1. NCBI lineage: Eukaryota > Metazoa > Nematoda > Chromadorea > Rhabditida > Anguinidae > Ditylenchus > Ditylenchus destructor. The sequence goes on from JAKKPZ010000002.1 coordinate 612,011, forward strand.
TACGACGGCGCCGCTCCCTTATATAGGAGCCCAAAAAGCGTGAAATCAAAGAAATCAAAATTTATATTTATACTTGGATGTTTTAGGCCAAAAATGCCCTTTTCCCAACTTTAATGGTAGGACCAACCAAAATCTGAGCCCGGATTTGAACTCACGGGCGTCGATTTAGGGGGTAGGTACAGGCACCAATTATCGGGGAGGTCCGAAAATAGGGTTTCACGCATTCTGACCCCTCCGGCTCCGCAGTGCCTCCACACCGCTATTAATACTAAGCTATCACTTTGGTTTAAAACCAAATGTTAATCTGAGTACGCTATTGAAGAGTGGAAGTTAGTGCTGAATCAGAATCTATTATCCAAATTTGATTAATGCACTTTCCGTTTACTTTCTAGGAATTTTGCAAAAATATAAACCTAATCCTAAGGCACCGTTTTTAAAACTTGATCCAAACGGCTCATTTATTATTTTAGCTGAAAATTTAAACTATAGCAAACAAACTCTCTGGATTACTATAAAATCATTTTTACATGTTCTGCTAAATACGCCCACTGTTTAATGTTTCATTCTTAAAATGCGGGCAACATTCTGTGTTGAAATGCTACAAATGTGTTCCGTTGAAAGGGCACTGTAGACATTTTTCGCAATTCTACGTCTGATTCATTTCCCGCACCAACTTTGTCCACAGTATATAATAGCAACTAACAATTAATGCTTTTATTCTTTCAGAGAAAGCGATTGGCGACATATTTATTCAACGATAGTAGCGGATTCCGCCATTTAATCCGGCAAACTCATTTCTTTTACGGGCAAGTGCATAGACAATTTCTGTCAAATATGCACGAACGATTGCTGAATGTCTTACGAGACGAATTCACAGTGGCATCAACTCAGTCCAATTATGGCATCGGCGCACCGCCGCCGCCAGCTGTGAATTTCAGGGTTTGAATTTTTGTGAATATCGAAAAATGCTTTGTGAGCGCTTTTTAATGCAAATAACTTTGCGTTAAATTTGCACTTTTAATGCCATTTTCATATATCCTACAAATTAGATTAATTTTGTTTAGATCGTAATGTGTTTCGCTGCGTTCTTGTTTCCATATGTGGCATTTCTGCTCATCCTGCCGGGTATCCGTGAAAAGCGTGTTATAAGCTTCATCGCAATCTCAACTCAGCTCTCCATTGGCGTGCTTCTCATGGGTAATTTTTCTACTTTCAATTATAGCGCTTTGATAACATTTCTTTGAGAAATAATTAAAATTTCAACTGAACATTCCTCAAATACAGTCCAACCTTTTTGTAACGGAGGTCTCGGACTCATTTCCATACATTTTGGTCCCGTTGGTCCAAATTTCACCGCCATTATATAGAGAGCCGTTATAAAAAGGTTCGACTGTATAATGTTGTATTAATGTAGTATTGTAAAACTTGTAATTAAACCCCAGCCTGGAGGATACATTGAAAAACATTTCCTTGAATTTTAATTGGAAATTTTAGAAGAGAATTATCGAGATAACTAGCTCAATCTGAATTACAACCTTGGTACCGTTCTTTCAATTTTATAATTTAGCGAGCTTGATTTTGCCATATTGGAAAGTAGGTGAAGCGCGAGTCGTTACTCATTTTCGGGCAAACTCGAATCACCGGCATGAAGCAGATGTTGGAGTCAATGTAGGGCTTGAGTCAATCAATATCACCATGAAATGCAAGTTTTCGTCTTTTTACTATCTTGAGTTTTATGAAATATAATTAGAAAATACTGTACTCTGTAGCAGAAATGGGTTTCTGCCTCTTTACGTGAAATTTATATGAATAGTTTTCTAAATAATTATCATATATGTGAAAATAGTGTTGAACATAAAATGTTTGTATTATAGACATTCGCACAGTAGAAACCAGCGAAAGACCTTACCGTGGGCTGTATTTCAATGAGAAGTACGACCTGAATGGTGTCAGCTCAATGGCTCGAGAATTACAAATTGCCTACAAGCAAGGACTTCCATATCCAATATTGAGAGTATTAGAATACTTCAGCTTAACACAAGGAGCTTTCGCATGGGGAGGGTCAGTGTTTCTATATTTATTTTTTACACACTTTTATTTCATGTAAAATGTAATTCTTTTTATTACTGCAGGATATTATACAATTGTCTTTATCCAGTATCATAGAAGAAAATTTAAAAGCTGAGGTTTTTGAGCCAAAATTACACAAAACACCGCTTCCAAAAATCAAACCCACTGGTTAACTATGCCTTTTAAGCATTGTACTATAGGTACTTACAAGAGTAAGAAAACCGGCGGCATTCGCCACCAGTAAGCCTTATTTTACTTGGCACTTTTTGACAAAAGTGCACACTCTTGTATGTTGCGCAGGCCAATTTTTGCACATTCCCTACTCAGAATTCCCGGGGGAGCATTTTGAGCTATCATGCACCCCAAAAGGAGCTATTCCCGAAAAGTTTCCTTTGTAGGTACAAAAATTGGCAAAAATGACACTTTTTGACAAAAAAAGTGCACTTTTTTGTATGTTGCGCAAAAAAGTGGAACCACCAAAAGTCTTAGAATTTCCAGGGAAGCATTTTGAGCTATCATGCTCCCCCAAAAGGAGCTATTCCCGAAAAATTCTGTTCGTGGTCCTGTTTTTCCTGCGCTTTAGGTTAGAGTGGATAAGGAATTTATTTATTTTCGATTTATCCAGAGGTTCTATTTTGAAAGATTTTATGGACAGCTTTAATTTCATGATTTTTAACGTTGCGGAAACATTATTTAACCATAAAAGTATGTAATGAGTGATAAAATGAAGTAACCTTTTCTATTTACTTTTTCAATATAATAATCTTTTTCAATATAATAATTATTCGTTTTATAGGCAATATCGAAATGCAGGCCACTTTGCCAATGCACTTCTCTGGTATCCTTTCTTAAACTTATTTTCTCGTTAATATTATAAAAGGCTACTTTTCAGGGCAGCGTTCATCACATGGCTGACACAGTGCCTCATCTTGGCACTCGTTCCATGGCATTTCAGCAAACTCGGAATCGTTTGTGGCATATTGTAAGTAAAAGTCATAAAACTTAACATTTAAATGAAAGTAATTTTCAGTGCATTGCTTTCGGATATTGTGTATGTCATTCTCTCGCCACCATTCGACCTGATCATTCCGTTCCCCGGACTAACTGGTCAGACGACGTACCTTCGACTCCACTGTGGACCATGCTTCTATATGGTTTTGATTGCAGGTTCTTTTTAAACAATATAAGAATCTCCATTATTGTGCAAAATAAAAACATCTAGTTTTCGAAGAATCGAGAAATCGAATGCGCATTTCTGTTGCTTTATATTTCGTTAGCTCTGCTGAAAGAGCGAGTGTCACTTGTTGACGATTCGTTTTGACTAGCGTAAAACAAAAACAGGCAACCATGTTAGGCAGATTGTATGTTGCATAACAGCAAATAATCTAATTTTGAACAGCAAACTGATTAATAGGACAGTTAGTATAGATGTTATAAACAATTTTTTGGAGAACAGTTAACATGAGGTAGTTTGAAAGCGGAAAGCTAAGAGTTACCTATCTCAAAATGGTTTGTTTATACTCTCCTAAACTTCGCCTTGATTCGCTGTTAATTTTGCAGGAATTCTCTCAATTATCTTTGGAGTTGTACTCGCCATTTTACAATTCCTACGACTTTACACACTTTCAACATGTTTGAGTGCAACTTTCGACGATGCTGTGGGATTAAAATGCAAATGGACTGGACATGACTCAGCTTTAACGCAATCAGAATGGCACATCGAAGGATCATCGTCTGCTTCCTCCTCTACAGGTGAAAGTACATCTGCATATACCATTAACGAGGAAATGAGCGTGCAAAATCAAAGTTTGACCTCCTCTACGACTGCTTCAACGATATGCGCCGGTTCTTTGGAAAGTACTCCGGCAACACCGAAGAGAAGAGGCACCGCAATCAGTGCCGTGGTTTCTAACACCTTGGCTATTGCCAACGCTATGAGCTCGTCACCCGATGGTGCAAAATCACAAGACATTTTGAGGTATGTAATTTTATAGTTATTAATAGCTGAGCCGATTTTTTGAGTTTTAGATTAAATGATGATTTTGGCTAAACATTGAAAATTGTCAAACATTTTACTATAATATTAAAATTTAGACGGCGAACGCGTGATAAAGGACATACGCCAATGAATCCGAACCAACTTTCCACCTTAATGGACAATGCTCTACAGGCTCAGACATCTCATTTACCGACAGAAGTTAGCGAATTACGCAAAAATGCTGACCAGGAATCCTCAGGATTTCAGTCGCGTTCTTCGCTCTCAGCCAGAAATTCCACTAGTTCTCTCGACTCCATACCTTTGGAAACTCAGAACGAATGCAATATGACGGACGACGAAGACGGCCCAACTTCGGCTTCAATAGCTTAGTGAAAATCTAGTATCTAACAAAGCAATGCTCAACTGCTTTTAAATACATTAATTGTTACTTTTTATATTGTTTTCCCGGTGACTTTTTTGTCTTTCTCAAATTATTTCTAGTGTCAAATTCTCGCTTTAAAATAAAACACGGGTCAATACATTTTGTTGCTTACTTATTTCGAGATGCTGTTAGGCACATTATATGGCTACCTTCAATAAAACTGTGAACGAGAAATATTTTGAAAATAGGTCGAGCTAAATGTGGTTATTTTCCTTGGGATCACACCAGTATCACGAATATTTTCGGAGTTATTTATTAGCCCAAAATCTTTTCTTAAAAAGAAGTGAATATCGACCAAAAATATTACAGGGTCAACGAAAAGATTAGCTCACTAAAAATATAAACACAAGTTGTATTAAACTTCTACAATAATGAGTAAAGTAACTCACAGTTTCATAGAAGAGCCATATTCTCATTCTCGAAATTTTGTCCACATTTTAATTATTTGTTCAGGACGTGACTTTGTATAACAGTGTATTGAATAAAAAAATATTCTTCTCGATTATTTCAAAGAATGGTCAAGGTGACGCTTTATAGTTTTGACAAATTACTTTAAAACGCAGTTTTTTATTCGGGGAAGACAACTATAAGTACTTCGTAACATATCATGTTTATTCTTTATATCTTTTGTCATAATTTTTGTATAATCGATTTGTTACCACTTTTAGCACTTTTTGAAAATGCAATATCCTGCTGGCTATATTCATTGCTGAACAAGCAATTTACTGCGATAACAAACAAAAACAACGAACAATAAGTAATGGCACTAACTAGAAATATTCAAGTATTTTCATATTTTCACATCACAGATCAAGGGCAAATGATCACCTACAAAGGTAATTTGAAATTTAACTCGGATACATTATGAACTTACTCGGTTGATAGGCAGAAGGAATTGCAGTGTGCTAAAAAATCAGAATAATAATTATTACTGAGAAAAAATTACCTTAGTCACAAGCGAGTGATCTGGCATCGGAACAACTTTTTCTACTGAAACCGCTGGAGAGGCCCAAATGTAGTCTATGCATCCACAAAATCCCAAGTCTGTATCCCATTTTGTGTAATTCGTATATTCCGGATATCCCGCAAGACTTTCGTATATGCAATCTTCTGAAAACATCAGTCAAAAATTTTCTGCTGTATGTGTATAATCGATAGTGTTTCGAAAATGTGCAAATTAATTTTAGATTGGAAGAAAATTTAACCAGCAAATTATATTCGTCCTGGATTTATTCCCATTTTGTCTTAATAAAATTTTGGAGCGAAAATTTTAATTGGCTTTAAACTTTAATTAAAGTTTTGATTGTTTAATTTGTAATTTACTATTTTGCATTCGCGTTTATTTGTAATTTTTGAAGACACATGCCTAAAGGAGAACTAGATTGATCATTTGTTCTAAAATGAAAATTCGTGGAAGCGTCAAGCATAGTGAAAAATTGATATCAGGAATCAAAAATATATTAATTTCCGGAGAAGATCTGGATAGTCTTTGCAAATGCCTGTAGTGTATTACAAAATTCTTACCTTTTGCTGATAATCCCATTCCACTCCACACCGGATTTTCGGCATCAACAAATCCTTGTGTAAATAGCTGTACAACTGCGCTATCTGAAACAATTCATCCTTTTCATATGCAATCTATAATATATAATCCAACCTGGAAGACTGTTAAAGTCGCCTGAAATATGAGAAAATTCGGTACTGTATCATGGAAGAATATATGTTGGTTTCAGTTAGAACGAAAAAAGAAGGAATTTCATAGCTGCCAACACCAATTATATTATTTTTCCTTATTTACAAAGTAAAATGTGTACTGAACAAGGATTTTTTTCAAAAAATACATCACAAAATGTTACAGTTGGGCAGAGTAAGAATGATATACAAAAGTGCATGAAAAATACCTGCAAATAGAATTTGGATATCTCGTAGATCTAACTCTTTCTTAATCCTTAAAATAGCACTATAACTTTATTAATGCAAGAAATTTTTGCACCTTACCTTGAAATAAAGCGAACGCACAATAAAGCTTGAATGGTTTTTACCATTTCATATGCCGGGTCGCAAACCAAATGCGTGTTCACCGCTAATACTGGCTTGCCGTTCAATGTTTCAATAAGTACCAGCTAAAATTTGTACTATGAAAATAAAAAAGCAATCATGAATTGAAACAAGTATTCATTTGATGTGAGGATTAAACGTTTTGAGAGTGGTAAACGCATTGCTTAAATGTGAAACTAGCCTTAGTGAACTTTTACAATGACACCAAATCAGATGAGAATTCTCTATGTGCTAGTGCTAAAGTAAATAATAAAATTATTAATTTTTCGCAAAAATTGTAACTTTTCGTTATTTTCAACTTTAATCCATACATAATTTCAATTTTTAAAAATCATGTGTTATACATTACCAAACTTTGTTTACAATTTCTAAAAGATACTATTCACCAACCTGCACTACTGTAGGTTTCTCGAAGAGCAAAGCCTTGATTGGAGCATGTTCTTGGTGGTCCAACAATGATACGATATCCGTGTTTTCTGGATATTTATCTGTGTCAATCAATTCCGATAGGCGTATCATCGAAGGAGACGTAGAGGTCACCTGACGAAATTTGCTAATGTTGTAAGCGATAACAAGTCCTAAAAACTAATGTACAAGAGTCCAAACATGAACAACAGCACAAACCCTCATTAACTACGTTTGCCTTGGATTGAAATTCGGAAGTAAACCCACATTCAGACAAAAAATTTTCTAAGAACCGTTTATAGAAACGAAAATCAACTTCTTGAAGAAACATGAGATCAGCATTATATCCTGAAATGTAATACACAACGCAATTAGAACTGTTATTGAAAAATTACCCTTGAGCTCTTTCAATACCACTGGATACCGGTAGCTGGCCGGTTGGTATTCTTTGGGGCAATATGGAAAGAATAAATTAGATTGCTCTTGCTTTAAATCCAAATACAAATCTGCAATAGAATTTTGAATACAAAGCATTGGCTAAACTATGTACACAATTCCACCTGCTAGAACGTTATATGACACAAAGCGACATCTAAAACTAAAATTAGCTGGAGGATAAGCACTACCATAACACACCGGTTCCCGACCAATTTTTCAGCACAATGCTCTCTTTGCCGCTTTTCGAACATAAATTCCCCGTCTAAATCCATAACGGCATGGTTTCTGAAAGCAGTCGACTTTATTGCCCAATCTTCATCGCGTTGAATTTTCAAGCGCAGATGTAACCATTTTCCAGCATGCTCTTTAGCGGGGCAAAAAAATTCACCGTTTCCGGCGAAAGTGAAATCCGGATCGGTAAGAAATTCTTCATCGTCTAAATGTCTAGCTTCAATTAAGGTGTTATAAATTATATACACACTAACCGTGACTAGCGATCGATATATTTGCCTCGTTAGTCACATACCATTGAAAATCAACTGATGTTGGTGGATCACAATCTTTAAAGTTTAAGTGTTAAATTTGAACTTAGCTAAATTGTCATATTTATCCAAAAATAATTTTCGCATTGAAAACATTCGGCATAAGAGGAAATATCGAAATGAATAGTGAATCATACCTTGCCTCCAATCCAAACTAGGTGGTACAGGACATCCAACAATGGGAGATAAAGCGAGTGCTAACTTTTCAATATAAGGAAAATTGCGCACAAATTGAAAATATGCAGAATTTATGCAAAGTCGAGAAGACTTTTCATCATAAAACGCATCAAAATTTGTCACCTTAAAAATCACATTAAATAAATTGGTGTATCTTGTTAGCAAAAATTTACCCCAGTTTTATCCGCGACTGATAATTGCCCAGATGAATCCGTAATAGAAACAGTAACACTATCTTGCGCTGGTACTTCAGTCGCAACTTCGGCATCCATCTTAGCCTTTTTGGTTTTCTTTTTCAATTGCGGATTATGAATAGAACCGATTTTATGTTGTATGCGACTTTTCGTGGATTCGAAATCCCCCGCCAACGGCCTGACCATAGTTATGCGCTCCAAGTTACCACTTGCTGCTTTATAGTCAAATGCGATTTCGACTTGTTCTTCTCTAAATTAATCATACACTTTCGAAATGCATAAAATTTCTATGGGTTTACAGGTTAACTTTAAAATATATGTAAACCATTTTTCCTATAACTCGTACATAATACGATACAGATTTCTGTGGAACAATGAAACAACTTTTAATTCTGGTTAGATAATGTATATAATTTGTGGTCCTACGCTGGTTTTTTCGATGTCGCTTTTTCATATCTTCTCCATACAAACGCTTTGCCAGAAGGAAGAGCCATATTCTCCGATGTCAGGTATTTGCGCCGAAAGCTGGCAAACCTGAATACCTGATGACTTCGGGCTGGAATCACACGAGATAGAAGGTTATTTAAATGTAAATATGGGATAGGCATTGTAGAAGATAATTTTATAAATTTTTCTTGTTTCAAATTGTGCAAAATTATCTCTTTCCAGGACAAAAATCTTATGAAACCGAAACTAACCCCAAGTCTTTATTGTACATATGTACCCGGTTTTAAACAGTATCCATACCATATTTAATCACCATCAGCAGGGGTGCTATTTGTCCTTATTTCTAAGATTTGTTCTTATTTTGAGGATCCAAATCTTAGAAAAATAAAATGTCCTTATTTCTAAGATTTGTCCTTATTTTTGGCCAATGTTCTTATTTTGTTCTTATTTCACACAATATCCATTTCCAAATGGGAATTTTTAAAATACAAGCAACTTTTCCTAAAAATTTTCGCCTGCGGCGCTATTTGGATGCCCTTTCTCCTCCAAGTATTTTAAAAAATAGTGCAAATTTTTATGAATATCGCCTAAAATTGAAAAATTCTCGCCTGCGGCGCTATTTTTCATTCATGCAGAATAAAAATATTGGCATAGTTTCGGCGCGAATTTTAAAAATTTGAAAAAATGCACCCCTAAGAATGCACTTGGAAAAAATGCCAAAAAATTTTCTGAAAAAAATTTTTGCCAGAAAACATAGAGGGGACTCTATGGTTTGAAAAATAATTTTCTGAATATTTTTGTCAAAAAATCAATACGGTACCCCATATTGTTTTTTGGCATAAAATTCTTTAAAAACATTTTTGCTAAAAAACCATAGGGGGACCCTATGGTTTGAAAAAATTATAAAAATGCTCTTATTTTTGACCCCGAAATCTTACTTTTTGGGGCAAATGTTCTTATTTTTGGAGCCGAGTTGATGACACCCCTGACCATCAGTAATGAGGTAGGAATATTTCTCCGCCAATGTGTTTCAATTGCAACTTGTGTTGCAATTAAAACATTTTCCACTGTATTTTCAAAAGTTCCTTTAAATCCTTTCCTAGTTTTAATCACTGATTACTAACTTTGTGACTGATGCAAATATAAATGAGCAAATTTTTAGAATGAAAAAAGTTTACAAAATGCCTTCCTTAGGCATTTGTTGTCAGATGCTAATGCGATTGCCAAAAATGACCTTGCTAGACACATATTCATTCACGCATTTCATCTCATTTATTTTGAGAGAGAAATTTGTCGAAAGGTTCTGCTGGAATGTTTATCACACAAGACGTTTTTGTGGTTTCGTTTCAAGGACACGGAACCTTGATCTTCACTTAAATGAACTTCTCGAATCATTGGTCGTCATTCTTGTAAACATTTTGAATACCTTTTTATATTAAAATGGTATATTTTTGTGGATTCATTTTGGCTTTATTTCTCATTAACAATGCGCAATATGGATTTGGCGAGATAAATTCGGAAGAAACGGCAATTGTTTTAGTTCCTCATGGAGAAGGTATGAAGTACTTATTATTTTCATCACATTGTTGAGGTGATTGAGATAAATATTTTAGACCCAGAGCGATCCACTAACAGAGTCGTGATTCCGCAAGGTAATCCATCTCTCTGCTTTTTACGACTGCTCGATGATATATTGACAAATAGTTGTTACAATACAACACTAATTTATTAGAGGAAACCAAATTTATAAAATTCTATAAGTCTCACAAGTTTTCGCTTCCTTCTCCCGGATTATCGAACTTAATTTACAAGTTAGTTAAATTTGGGATAATTAAAATTTCTTGTAGAGTTTAACAAGAACTATATAAACGATATAATTGTTACTATTTCCAATTTCGACGTACTTCGATTTATTTCGGATCATGATGTCTTTTATGATACTTTGACCGTGAAAATTCTTGATTAACAAAAATGCTTATAGGGGTACTTTTTTCTTTCATTGTCTTACTGGGTCAGTCAGATCGGAATTATATTTTGCATGCTCATAAAAGTGCTTTAATTTCAGCAAAAGATGGGCGACAATCTCCTTTACCATGTGTTGTCGCGGGCAGTGGTGCAGTTGAACACGGACAAACATTTGTCTCTATTTATTTCTCGTTGTGATTATATATTTTTATTCTTATTCAGACTAAAGGATCGTTTCACTACACATGCAAAAACGGAACTGCCGAAGTCATAGGTAATGGAATAGGCTATGAGATTATTTCGTGTTCATACAGAAATGTCATGGCATATTAAAATCTGGTCATAAATCTCCTACACGGGACCCTGTATTTTTGTGAATCTTCATTAATTCCCACTGTTCTATAACCATTCCACATCAGTGGATTTATTTTATCGAAGAGAACTTAATCGTTTTTCTTCGTCGAGATATTACTACAATGCCTTTATTAGCATGCATTGCGGACGACAACTCCGTCATTCAAATTTCAAGGACATTCATGAGGTAATAGTTTATAAAATATTGTGTGAAATTTTTAAATAATCCATAGTCATCGATCGGTTTTGTTATGAATAAGAAGATCTGCTTTATTTCAAACTACCTTTCTGATATAAATGTCTGACCTAATTCTAAAATCGTGAACATCTTTATCATGGCTAAACCCTTATCCTGACTCCATCAATATATCTGTATTTATAGAAACGGAATACGCCATAGATGTAACTCAAACGGTGAAACTGTAACATATGAGCAGAGTAAGTTGTCCTTTTAGCAAAACAATACTAAATGACCGGGAGAATGCTAAGTTGGGGGGGGGGGTGCAGACTGGGGGTACTAGGTTGGGGGTACAAACTTGGGGGTGTACCAGGATGGGGAGTGCAAATTGAGTGCAACATGCAAATGCTAATGTGGTGTGGTACGCAGGAAATTTGCTCTACGAAATTGTATTTTTCTCTAACACTCTCTCACCCAGCTGTACCCTTACAAGGGCATACTCTTAGGCTTAAGCTCCCGAACAACCCTTACGTTAGGCTACTGTGCAAGCTTATTCGGACTTAGTCTTAGGCTTAAGCTCCCGAACAACCCTTACAAGGCGCCATATTTGGGTTGCGCGAGAGTATCCCCAACTTGGTACCTCCCCAAATTGGTACCCCCAACTTGGTACCTTAGAAGCGTCATGTACCAATTTGGGGGGTGCAGTTTCGAGATCTCTCTTATATGGGCTGGTCGCGCGGGGGGTCCCAAAGGCAAAGTTGCTTGGAATGACCTTATAAGAAACTTTGCCTTTGGGACCCCCGCGCGACCAGCCCATATAAGGGAGATCTCGAAACTGCACCCCCCAAATTGGTACATGACGCTTCTAAGGTACCAAGTTGGGGGGTACCAATTTGGGGAGGTACCAAGTTGGGGAGAGAGGTTAGGCTATTCTCTGCTGTAGTAGGGCAGAGAACACAATCCAGGTCCACACAACATGATTTTTGATTACTTGAATGCACAAAACCCCCCAACCGCGTACACCCCCAAGTTTGTACCCCCAACCTAGTACCCCCAGTCTGCACCCCCCATCAACGTATTTCTCCTAAATGACCTAACTGTATGAACTAAAATAAATTGCTCGTTATATAAAACATTAACATTACATTCGTAGGATCAACATGCTACGAGAATGGAGTCCATTATGATGCAGGACAATCTTTCAGGAATGGCTCGTTCAAATTAGTATGTAGAGAAACTGGAGTGGCCATTGAAGGTTGATTTTGATATTTCATATCTCATATCACACATGACAATTGTGTTTTAGGGTGCTATGTCCAGAATAGCCCCAATGAAGTGATTGTATTGGGTGAATCACGAATTATAGGAAATCATAAGCACAGTTGTGAAGTTGTGGAGGGCCATAAAATTCGCTACATTATCAACAGTAGGTGCTCCTTGAAATTATTCATCGTTTTTCTTCAATAATCTTCCGATGATATTTAAGTGCTCGGCTGCCAAAAAGGAAATCAAATGTACAGAGAAGGTCAAACTTGGACAGACAAGCATATTAAGCAAGCATTTATGCAACTTTTTTATTTCATTCTTATTTAAAATTTTAGATATCAATGCATGGAAGATTCCACTACAAGAGCATTAGGTGATTTTTTAAGAATAAGGGAGGGTATTGATAAAAGAAAATTTTCATACACTTTTTGCCTGGCCTAAATCAACATTTAAAAAAATAAATCATGAAAATATTTAGGCAAGTTATAGAGAAGCGATGAGAACGCGATAGAGAGAAAAAATATATGACTGGAGTGAAATATACTTTTTGCCAAAAAGTATATTTTGAAACCATGTTTGTCGTTTATCCAAAAAGTTTTTGGATAAACGACAAACATGGTTTCGTCTATAATATAAGACAGTAGAAAGTACAGTCTGGGTCTTGTTATCCCTGAGTTATTAATTCTTATCAACTAGATTCCTAAAATATGTGTTTGTTATATAAGGAATTATTGTCAGTTTTCTCAAACTTTTTCGAAAAGTATACCCCTAATAGATGTCTCACAGCAAAAACTACCGTATTTTCTCTAATTGAGCCCCCGGGGGCTTAATTATTTCAATACCCCTCTAGAGGGGGGGTCTATTTCAGGGAGGGGCTCTATTATAGGGAGGGGCTTAATTATTTGGATCGCGCCTTTGGCGCGATCCCATAAATTTTCGCGCCAAAATTTTTTGAGACTTTTTTACAAAATATTTCGATTTTTGGGCAGTTTTTTAAAAATTTTCGAGAATTTAAACCGATTTTGAATTGGCGCCAAACTTTTTTTGGCGAAAATTTGAATTTTTGTCAGTATTTTTTACACTTTACGGAAAATTTTTCATTTTTTTGCTAAAATTTGGTAAAAAAAATTGCAAGTTTTGGTAAAAAATAGCAAAATTTATAATTATTTTTCGTGTAGCGCGTCAAAAATGACGATTTTGTATCCTTTGGAAATACATTCACTTTTTACAATAAATGAGGCTTTCTAGAAAAAAGTGTCATTTTCCATTCCATCTTTCATTCATACCAAAAATTTGTAGAAATGCCAAAAATTTTATTAGTCAAAACGGGCGCATCTAGAACGCTTATTTAGATCATGAATAGTTGATCTAGACTATGTGTTTGAACAAATTCTTTTGTTTGATGAATTTTCAGAAAATGATTCTTCAAAACCATAGGGTCCCCCTATGGTTTTTTGGGCAAATACTTTTCTAAAGAAAATTTTTTGCCGAAAAACCATAGGGGGGACCCTATTGATTTTTTTGACAAATTTTTCAGAAAATGATTTTTCAAAACCATAGGGTCCCCCCTATGGTTTTTCGGAAAAAAATTTTCTTTAAATAATTACTTGCCCAAAAAACCATAGGGGGACCCTATGGTTTTGAAGAATCATTTTCTGAAAAATTTGTCAAAAAAATCAATAGGGTCCCCCCTATGATTTTTTGGACATTTTGCTAAAAAAAATTCGAAAATTTTGACGATTTTGACAAAAATCTCAAAAAATTTTCGAGGTGTTGAACAATATAAGCCCCCTCCTGAAGTAAGCCCCCCTAGAGGGGGGTTGAAAAATATAAGCCCCGGTGTTTACTCAAGAGAAAAAACGGTAGTTAGAATGGGATCTTTTGAAAATACAGCATGTTATAGCATTAAAAAGCTATAACATGAAAAAATACAGTTAAAATTGACATGTAAAAAACCTAAAAATAGCTAAAATGGACAAAATTGTCCAAAATTAATCTAAAAATAATATAATAATAATCTAAAACATTAGCTAAAAATTGGCTAAACTGTCTAATTATTGTTTATTAATATTACACATACGGAATACTAGCTAAAAACAGCAAAAAATTAGGAAAAACTCATTTTGGGGGGGGGGGCTCAATTATAGGGAGGGGCTTAATTATTTCAATACCCCTCCAGAGGGGGGGTTAATTATAGGGAGGGGCTCAATTATAGAGGGGGGCTCAATTAAAGAAAATACGGTATGTCTAACTGTTCAGGATGTAACGATGACAACGGTTTGTTTGTGGACTTGGGAAGAGATGTACTGATGGACGGTATTGTCCACCGCTGTTATCGCGTTGATAGTACGATCTATTATCATAGGTAATGAAATAATTTGAAGTACATATAATATTTAAATAATTTAATTTGCGCAATTGACAGCACATTTAGTGCGCAAAGTTTAAATATATTCACTGATTTCTTGCATTGATATAAACTGATCCAAAGTATAAAATCTACCGTAAACTCTCTAATTTAACCCCCTCTTGTTTTACCCCCTCTAATTTTGCCCCCTCTAGAGGTCGATTGTGTAATTATACCCCCCTCTAATTTTGCCCCCCCCCAAAATTCGCCCCCAAATTTCCAAAAATTTTTCGCGCAAAAATCGATCGGTTTAATTCTACCCCTCTTGTTTTACCCCCTCTAGAGGTCGATTGAATAATTCTGCCCCCGGGGGTTAAATTAGAGAATTTACGGTATTTACTAGCCATAGAGAGTGCATTCGGTACTTTATTTTTGCCAGTATTGCAAGGAATGGGTTGTACGTCCTTCGGCCGCTTCAAGGGTAAATATGGTTAGGGCCGGGTTGACAGAGAAAATGCACCCCTAAGAATGCAAGTTTGGGAAAAAGTGAAAGAATAAGCATCCATAAGAATGCACTTCAAAATCTAAATTTTACCTAAATTTAGGTAAATTTAGACTCAAATCCCCTCAAAAGTTACCCTAATTAGGTAATTTAAAAAACACCCCTAAGAATGAAGCACCTCTTTGAAAATGAAATAAGCTCCCCTAAGAATGCTCTTCCAAAAAATGTAGAATAACATAGCGACAGCAGCCATATACTAGTAAGGGAATTCAGATTCCAATGCGATCAAAGCAAATCTCTGCAAGAATGTCTAAGCAGCGCTCCTCAACCGCGCAGAAGACTCGCCCGTTCAATAATGAACATAAACTATGCCGAAACAAGCTGAAATCTACAGAATATCATCACAAGACTCTTTATTTATTGCAATTGTTAAATTTAACAAAATAAAGCTAAACTCAATATATTCCGAGCCAGATCACATTATTGATTGTTTGTTCCTAGCAACTTAATTGCTTTAAAATCCATATGAGTCATACATGTAAACAACCTCTTTTACCAACCCTTCTGGTAACTTCCTATAAACCAAAAACCTACGGTTTGTCATCTACCACTAGTTGCTTTTTATATCCAATCACCTTATAGAATAGCTAAACTAGCAATTCTGTATAATGCTTTCGGTTTGATTCAAACCAATATAATTGAAGTTCAAATTGGCGCCTCTTATATTTGACTGTAACATATATTGTTGTTGCGCTCTACGGTGGACATAGATATATCTTTTTGACAATGGTTTTCTTGCTTTTTAGTTTCATGAAATTCAGCGTTTTCATCGCATAAAATTTTTGCCATTCGTCTGACCTCCCCAAATTTGAATCGAAGGCACATAATTGCAAACATTTACTGGAACAAGAATGAGTGACAATGGAGAAATGGACAACGATTTCGGACTGCCGCGAGGGGATTCAATAGTCAATCCGATGAATAAAATCCATGGTTCGTCGCATAAATCGTCGTCTGTTGAAAGTCCACCAAGTATTGACAAACCGAACCATGGAGAGTCGGGTGGAAAAATCGGCGAATTTGGTCAGCGATCACAATCGGGCAGTCCTTTGTTAGATACGCAAGCTATGCCGGCAGATGACAACACCTGTCCATATTGCAACACTGTGTTCCGAAAGGTTTATTCTAATTTAATACTAATTTTTTATAGCACGATTACTTACCGATAGAAACCAAAAATACCATTGCGGACACGTTAGTAAATTTAAAAAAATATTCTGTTGTTATATTTAAATTAGTGAATATTGACCGATATAAGAGAACTTGGGAATAGCGAAGCCATTATCTTCTGACTGACTTAATTGATTTTTTGATAAATTTTTCATAAAATATTCAGCTGTAATGATTGAATAATTCAAAGAAACTAGTAAATTATATATTTCTGAAAACTCTGTAATTCTTTAATTTTCAAAAATACATATCTACTTTTTGAATATTCGCTAATTTATGATTTATCTGGTAAGCAAAATTTAGAAAAAGTTTTAAATAGTCCTCGACCTTTTCGGATTTAGTCCTAGAACTTTTGGGCCCGCCATATATTTAATCGAACGCAAATTTTTGGTATATGTAATTAAATATATTAATTTAAAAATGTAAATAAATGCAATGATTCAATTTAGCCGCGTGTTTTGGATTGTCTGCATTCAATGTGTGAAGATTGTGTCATTGCTCAATTAGACGGGCGTCATGAAAAGCGAGGTGTCGAAGCAGCCAACACTGATTTCGAATTGGAGCATCACCGAGAAACACAACCAGCGCCACCTGGAGTAATCCGCTGTCCAATTTGTTCGCAGGTACGAGTATTTATGATTACAAATGTATAATTTCATAGGTATTTTTTGCAGGAGAGTAATGTTGGGAACGATGTTCGGTATGTATTCCGTTTTTATTTGACTCAAACAAAATTTAGATTACTTTTATAAGTTTTAATAGAAATTTGACAAATCAAAACAAGAACACTTAAATACGAGGCAAAATTCAAAAATTGTTTCTTAGAAGTAAATTGTAATAAATTAATTTTCAGATTTGTAAATTGCATGTTGCTCGATTTCATTCGTTTGCGTGAAGCCAACCAACTGGATACCACCGAGAAGCGAGACTTGGTCTGTCGTGCCTGCAAAGGCGAGCAGCCTGCCGTTGCCAATTGCAGACATTGTTGTAGTGAGCTTTGCAAAGTTTGTTTCCCTAAATTTTATATCATTCACACATTATGCTATTTTAGAATTGCGTACAGGCACACCAAGAAATGAAATTATTCAGTGGCCACCAGGTGCGTAGCTTTCAAATTACAGAAGAATATATGACCGAATTATCTAAATAATTTGTTTTCACCTAAATAGGTATTGAACTTTCTGTTAGTAGTGAATGAAATCGGAATAATTTAATTGACAGTTTGGCCTAAACAGAGAAGTTTGGTCATCGCTTAAGCCCCGGGTAATGGCTTAAAATGAAGCTTAGACTTTAGGCTAACAAATAAGTTTAACCATGGGCATATTTGTATAATCGTATGCCTTGCATCATTTTCTGGCATTACTCGAAATGAGCTGACCTGAGCTAAGCTACGACCAAGAAATTATTTTATATCATTTTTAACTTGACATGTCTCTTATAACTGCAGTTTGACTGAAACTTATTAGGTTGTCATGTTCTCTGAAGAAGTCGAAGAAACTACCAAGAAAGACATTCCGGTAGAGCTGGCATTGTGCCCATTTCATCAGTCAAACTACGAACAATTCTGCTCTAACTGCGACGAAATTATATGCAAGCATTGTTTTATGGACCAACATAGAGACCATCAGTGCGCACCACTCAATGATACACTATATACATATTGCAAAAGTAAAATTGACCAGATTGTGCATGAACTTGAGGCTAAGGTAAACTTATTTCGCCAACCTTTATTTGTTACTTAAATTATCATTTTTAGGGAGAAGCCACTGCTAACGCCCGCTCGGCGATTCCTGATCGACTTAATGAATTGTGTACAGTGTTCGAACAATGTCGTACCAAAATTGATGAAGCTTTTGTTATAATCTCAGAAACATTGGAAGAATTGAAGCAGCAAGTTATTGATGATTTAGAGAAGGTATGCTCACAATTCTTGTAAAACAAAAATATTTCCAATTATAGAAGCGCGACGAGCAAGAGGAATATTATAACGGATTGTATCGCAAAGTTGATCGTAAGGAGGCCATGATGCAAGATGCACTCGCTTTCACAAACCGTCTTCTTGAGCGAGGAACTAAAATCGAGTTGTGTGCCAGTAGGAAAAAAATATATCAACAATTGCTCATGTTACATCGATCGATGCCTGATCTCAACACAGGTATGCCTCTTTGGTTACATTCATTACTTTTGGATAGTGATGACGCACAAACTTATGTAGAATAGAAATACTTTGAGTATGCTAACCGGGGACGGCCTTCCCCTCTAGTTCTCTTCCCCATATATAAAACAACGCATAATGGCTTATAACTAAGACTACACTTAAGATTAAGCTTTGAGTAATGCCTTAAAATGTTCCTAGGCTTAGGCGAACAACCTAAGCTCCCGAACAAATAATTAGCCATAAGCGTGGCGCCATAGGCTTATTTTAAGCCATTGCTCAAAGCTTAAGTGTAGTCTTAGTTATAAGGCATAACGCATTGTTTTATATATGAAGGGGAAGACCGTCCCATACTAACCAGAAAATAATTTAGAGTTTGACATGGACTTTCCCACACCACCAAAATCAGAGCTGCTTAAGAAGCTCGCGCCAATCATTGGATCTGTGCAATGCCGAGTAACATCGATTCCGAAAGATGGAGTAAATTTGCTTGAGCCTACGAACTACGCGGCATTGAATCCTGAAAGATCAGCACCTGTGAGAGCTCTTGGTTGGCCTCCTGACAATTCTGCTTTGAATGTCTATCCAGGAATGCAGACTTCTGGCAATCCTTTGGTAATGAATTCTCTCGTTGGAGCTACTGTTGGCGGTATGAGTCCTGGAACTGGGCCAGGGACTATTGGTACTTTTCACTCGTAAAGTTTCGTGTCTATATTCTGCGCCATTTAAGGAATGGAAAGGGCTTCTCTTGAGCGTCGACGTCAAAATCGCGCTGCGAATGGATTTTCTGGTGGTAGTACTACCCCGGGAGAGCTACCATCGCTTTATTCTAGCGAAACCACTTTGCCTTCACCACCAGAACTACAAAACTCGGACATTTTCAATATTGTAATCATTTTATTTCTTGTCGTTTTATTACTCGTTATATAAAATTTCAGAGTCGTCTCAGTCTTGACGGATTTCCAACTCGTAGTAATCTGCCGTCAGCAAATTCGTTTAATGCGCTGGAGATGCAATCATCGGGTTTCGGGGATCCTTTAACGCAATCAAAAATTTGGGGATCTGTAAGTTCAATTGCTCATTTGTTCACAGATTTAAAGAAATAATAGGATTTTAAAATTGCTATAATACTACTTGATATATGTTGAATTATTTGGCGGACAACCATTTGATTTTTTACACATGTCACTAAATGTTTACTATTTCTGGTACAATTTGTTTTTAGCTTAATTATCGCATTTTAAACGCTGAAATTATTTCTATAATTTTGTTCTATAACGTGGTTTTTCAGAATTTCAATGGCATTGGGCTCAGCAACACTGAAGTATCTAAGTCCAGACCTTTCGGTGATCCTCGCTTTGGCAGCACTGAGTTCAATTTGGGAAGCAATATGGAACCTGTATTTGGCTCAACTCAGCTCTCTGTCAATTCTCGCTCATCACAATGCAACACACCAGCTCTGGATACGTTCAGCATTGGAGGAAACCACTCGTCTACTTCGGTTCCTCGCATGCCTTCCACCATTGAAATGAACTTGTACACAATATTTGGATCGTCTGGAATAGTATGCATGCCTTTTGTTTAAAAATTTTATTTATCAATTATAGGAGAGTTTGAGTACTCCTCAAGGTTTGACGTTGGGTCTTGAGGATGAAATCGCTATTGCCGATACTAATAACCACCGATGTGTTATTGTGAACACAAATGGCAAACTTTTGCGACAGTTAGGAAGCTCTGGAACTGAAGAAGGATCACTGTATTATCCAAAAAAGGCAATTTTTCAAAATCTAAATATACGAATTGGGTTGCATTCTATAGAGTTAGACAGTTGCGTTAGTAGTTTTAAGGAAGACTCTCTTAAGCACATTGAGTTTACCCCTCCCCACATAAAACATGGGTAGGGCATCATGGTCGATCAATTCATTTCATGTATAAATCTTCTATGTGTAATATCTGCGAATAACTGATGTATTGGGTGTAAATTACATAAGTAATTGTCGTTCTATTAAAACTTCTATGGAATGTACACTAAATCATTTTAAATTTTACCCAATGTTTCCATCTTTAGGTTGTTTCTCTAATCCGAGGCCATGAATGTCGTTACATTGTCCTGGATCGTGGTCCCACACAGCTTTTCAATCGACTGCAGTTGTTTAATAACAATGGAGATTTTGTTTGTCGTTTAGGTATGTTTTTAAAATGTTTTATCATTTGACGTTATTTCTGTTTTGTAGTCACTACTCCTTACCATGTGGAACAAATTACGGTGATGTCAATTAACAAATCCACTGATCAGTTGTTAATTATTGGTAAATATATTTTAGTTCTACTATATATTTTAAATAAACATGTTTTCAGACAACAAAAATAATGTGATTGCGTTCTCTCTGGAAATGGTACCGCAGGTTAGTGTTTAACTTGTTTCAGTTTTAGCTTAATAATTAAGCACTTAAGAAACGCAGAAGAAAGAAATTATAGTAAAGAATAATGTGAAGCTATAATAGCCGTTTGGCTGCTAGCCTCAGATGGCTATTACATATTATTTTATTTTTAGTTTAATTTACAAATTCTAGATTCGTGCCGTTCATGCCTTCAGCATTGCTGGGTGAGTCATTTAGGTAATTTTTGCGCTTTGTTATAAAAATAATATCTCTTTAGGTTTGTTCATGAAGCTTCAGACGTTGCTGTTTATAAAGGACTTTATTACATTACTGACTACAAAACTCACTCAATTGTGGTTTACACCCTTGATGGTATGCTTCGGTAGTTTTAAAACCAATACACTTAGCTTAAACTATATGTTTGAGGTAAATTCATGCACAAATTTGGCAATAATACATTGACCCCATATCCAATTGGAATTGACATATCCAAAGCTGGCGATGTGCTTGTTGGAGATTCTCACGGCAACCATTTTCACGGTAAATATTATCCCTTGTACAAAATAGTTAAGTTGCTATTTAAGTGGTTGTATTCAATGCTCAAGGTGTGCCACAACAAGATTACAAATGCTTGACTCAAAAGGTATTGCTTTCACATACGTTACATATTGGTCCATTATAATATCGAAAGTAAAGGCGAAATATTTGTGGAAGTACCGATCTTTAAGAACTGTAGCAAATGCTGCGCATCAAATTTGGCGGGAAATTTGAAAATTAGTTATTCATAACTCACGTTTCACGTAAGTAAACACCAATTCTGATATTGCCAACCCCTCTAAAATACGATTCTAGAGGGGGTTAGCAATATCAGAATTGGTGTTTACTCACGTGAAACGTGATTTATTAAATATAAATTTTCAAATTTCCCGCCAAATTTGATGCGTAGCATTTGCTACAGTTCTTAAAGATCGATACTTCCACAAATATTTCGCCTTTATATGTTTCAAAATAAGTTACCCCTCCGGTTGTAGCAAACACATGGTTAAACAATGGGGAAATGTAGAACATTACCCCTGTTCTGAAACTTTTGAACTGAGACCTAAAACGATTTAGCCTACCCGATATTATACACTAGATGTAAACTTTTTCTTAACTTTTGCAATAGTGCTGAAAAATGTACACCTATGCTTTTTGCTGCTTACAAACTCATATAATTTATTGGCCTATTTAGGTTTCTCGCTGCACCGGACTAAAGATATCTTCTCAAGGCTATGTGATCACAATGTCGCGCCAAAACAGCGCTGTTCTGGTGTTTCACACTTTGTATCTTCCGTCGTAATGAGACCTTCCGTTGCCATGAGACCTTACATTCATATCATCCGAGTTCATTTTGAACTTCGTGGACATCCAATAGATTCTTGACTTCATTTTGTTATTTTTAATTGAATTTCATTTTCTACTTATAATTGTTGATTTCTCTAAATTTCTTCTAGTTTAATGTTTAGTTGTTTATTTCACATTTATTTACTCTAATCTTTTGGCAAATTACGGGCAGATTGTTTTGCTTTTGAAATTTTGATAACCCATTTCTCTTCAATGTAGCAATCGGTATTTTCCGAGTGTTTGCATTATTATTTTATTTTTGCCACACAACCAGAACACTGTAATGATAATTCGTCATTTTATCCCCAATCTAGTGCTGATGTCGCAATCTTTTCCTTTCGTAATCAAATTTTGCCTTCACTTGCGTAAGTAGTGCTCATATTATCCCTATTTTTGTAGGGTTACCCCATATTTTGTATTGCGCTATATTTTATTTTCTGTTTCTTATGCTTTTCATTAAAAGGTCTTGTCCTAATTTATCACTGCAGGTATCATTTTCTCTTAATTCATTGTTGTTATTTCTATTTTTCATATAGTTTTTGGATTTCTAAAGCATATTTGTATAGGAATATCACTCTATAGGGCTTTCTTGTGATTATCAAAGCGCAATTTTGTTTTTATATATCCCAAGGAATCCCTAAACACATGTACAAATTTTACTCTAGTGCCAAACAATGAGGCTTTGATTATATTTTACTGCAATTTGCTAAAAGTTACTTTTATGCGTTATTCTATGCCCATTTTCTGCAAAAATCCTCACTTAGAAACTGAATCTATAGCGCAATAAAATGATAGAATTTTTAATTTAGGCCCAAAATGCCTAAAGTTTCAAAACGGCAACTTTCACTGGTCCAGTCATATACTAGGACAGCAAAGCCTCATTGTGACTCCTTCTGGACACTTCGTCTCATTCTTTGCCCTTCCAGCTTTACATTGTGTATTGCAATGTTAGTTTTGCAATTACATTATTTTAATACATTCTTTCCGCTTCTGAACTGTTTGAAATTCACACTCGCCAATATGCTCATTCACATTTTGGACCATTGTTTACGCATTATTTTCAATGCGACGCTGATTCCAGACACAATTTGATTCCCATTTACCGCCAAGTTTTAAACGATCTTCAAAAGATCTGGCCGCGGGATTGCCATTGGTTTTATAAAATTACGCAAATTTTATTACTCAGAATTGCTATATTTTGGCCAATTTGTCACCATACTTTTTTGTTTTATTTCAAATGTTGCTGCCAATGGCAATCCTGCAAAACCGCAATCTTGTAGAATATTCGAATGTCTTTTATATTTCTTTGTATTTTTAAGACATTACCTTAATTACACCCACCGCTAGTCCTTAGCTATTGTAGTAGTATTATTGATGTTTTTCGGTTAGAAGGTAATCCTACCATTCTCAGCTGCCATGGCAAATGACTTTTATTACCAGTCTCATTTCTCATTCTTTAAATGCCCCAAATTTGTTGTTCGTCGCCTACTGTTTAATAATTTCTTTAAAAATTTATCAAACTACGCGGCTTACCCCAGAAATAATATTCATTCACACGAACCCTTTGGTTTTGTAAATCTTTCTGTGATTTCTATTGAAAATATTAAACTATAAGATTCCGTTTTTGTCTCTACAATTCGTGTATTTCATATAATGTCGATATTATTTGGTGCATCAATAAAGGTTTCAAAATCATTTGCTGTTTGAGCAATACGATAATAAACAAAAGTTATCCATAAAATCAATCATTTTTGCTCATGTATAGGACTTCTAAAACAAAACCAATGCAATGATCCTTACAATGTTAATGCAAAGACATTCAGTACATAAAAAGCAAAAGCTGTTTTAATAAATAGAATCAATAATGTAACATGTGTCAGTGTTGTCATAAAATTTTATGTACTTTTTAAAAATTAAATAATTGTTAAATTCTTTGAAACATACAGAATTTAAAGACTCATACGCTGCTCGGCTCCATCATTCGATCTATCATCATAATTCCTTTCAGTTTTGAAGGCGATTAACATAAACGTAAATATTTACAAAATTGGCGGGAAACGTCAGTTTAAAACTCATTTCAAAATATTTCAATGGTTAATTGCAGCAAAAAATATCTCGATTCGTCGATTTGGTATTTTATATGAATAATGTTTTCATTTTTGACTGTGCCCCGCTACGGTTTGCAGATGCACAACATTTTACTTTGAATAGAAAATTATTATACATTCGAACCTCTTTATAACGGCTATTTATATAACGACGATTTTGTCCGGTCCCGAGACCGCCATTATAAAGAGGTTCGACTATATTATAATCGTCATGTCATCGGAGGACTATAACTCTAAACGACAAACGATGAAAGTGTTGGCATTTGAATTTGCCGTCAAATAGCTGGCGCAAATTTTTATTTTGCAAAGAGCTGGCAGAAATAACAGTGGGCATTTTGGCGCAAAATTCAAACGCCATGACCTCATCGTTTGGAGTGAGGTCGTTATTCATTTTTATTACATCTTTAGCACAAAATGGCAAGCGAAGTTACTATTCAAGAGATAATTGGCCTCGAGCCTCAAAAGAAGTGAGTTTATTTTTTACAGTTCAATTTACCTAAACAGGCAAAAAATTATGAATAACCGACACAAAAATATCATTTATGGTGACAAGAAATAACGAAGATTTTATTGGATGTATTCGCAATACAGTGTTTATGATTTAAAACTATCATATATATTTTTTAATACCTTACGTAAGCATGAGTTCAAATGTATACCATAAAATATGTTCATGGCATGAGTTAATTAATTTTGTGTCTAAAAGACTTAATTTTGAGTCTCCTACGTCTTATATCCGAATTTGACATTATTTTTGGCCAGGGGTAGACCCTAAGGGTCAAATGACCACCCTTTTTCGTAAATAAAAATGGTCGAAAAACGCTCTTGATTGACGCGATACGTGAAAAATAATTGCAGCCTTACTTATTGAGTCTTACTAAAAATATTGTTTCACCAATACATAGCTAACTTTAAAATGATACATATGCAAGTTTTCAGGATCCTGGTAAAAATTCTATTAAGCTTCAAGAAAACCAAAAAAGGAGCTTCTTGTGTTTTGTCTGGTCGTCGCGGGTCAGGCAAAATGTCCTTACTTAAAAGGTTTGTTTTGAAAACATTTTGTATATTACGTATAAAAGTTTGCAGCTCTCATTATCTTTATACCAATTCAATTCCAATGATTATTCTGGATGGCGAAGAGCATACACGTGTGAAAGAATTCGCAGAGCAAGGAATTATCGATAAATTTGATCCGCATAAAAACAATGTAAGGCGTTTATTAATTTGACGCTAAGAAATCTTATTATCGAAGATCTGTTTTTAACAATCCCACTTACCTTAATTGAAAGTCGCTTTTCACATTTTGGTATTAATTTTGTATCTAAAAGTCTTAATTTTGCGTCTAATACGACTTGTACCTGAATTTGACATTATTTTTGACCAAGGGTAGACCCTAAGGATCAAATGGCCACCCTTTTTGGTAAACAAAAATGGTCGAAAAACGCTCTTGTTTGACGTGAAAAATAGTTGCAGATTCGGAATCAGAATTACCCCTATGACTCATTGCAAAAAGTTTTGACACATTTTCAAAAAATCGATTTTTTCAGTTTTCGGACCATGGTGGGCCACATAGATTTTACAAAAAATAAAATGGCCAATTCGGCCCTTAGGTAAAAAATATTGTCAAATTCATATTCAGCGGGGTCGAAAACCTATAAAGGGTAAGCAGTACAAAATCACGGCCGAAAATTGCCGGGAAAAAGGTCCAAATAAAATAGACAAACACAATAATAAACAAACACAAAATTAATATTTGCCCATTAATTTCTCAGTGTTAATTCGGGGCTTCTTATTTTCTGCTGGGATTTCCAATTTTTCCGCACTAATCATAATTTTCAGTCGAGTCTCTATTTACCGAGCAAAATACGCGTTAAATAGAGACTCTACTGTATTAAATGTTTTAGGGAGAGCAAAGGATAATAGTTTTCAACCACTTTGAGCTTTTCGCCACTAAACAAGACCAGAAGTATTTGTACAGCGTTTTAAATGGAAGTCAAAGTAATCCATGGCTCGTGTTCATGGTTGGAACAACAGAGGCATGCTTAACTTTATTTTTTATTTTTAGAACGTCATTTTTAGAACCCATTTATTTACTTTGACATAATTTAGCATTGTATAAGCATTTTGGAGAAGCGAATTCAATCGCGATTATGCAAAACGAGAATCAACTTTGACATTACGTTAACGCATGAACAGATTGTGGAGTCATTTTTCGCTTTTCTATCCACATCCATGGATAAACATTCGTATCAGGTTCGGATTTCTTATTGTAGAACTTGTAAAAATCGATATTTGTGAATGATAATTAATTATTATTAATATGCAACCGTTTTTATAGTGACGAATTCCAGCAAAATTTATTTTTTATGATAAAATACATTAACCATATTTTATTGAAAGTTTGAAGCACTTTCGTATATTTTTTTTTGTCTTTATGATTCACAATATTTGCAAGTTCTTATACTCTCTTTTACTTTACGCGCGCGAAAAATCTTAAATATATCCAGTTATGTTTAAACATTTGCTTTTTAGATAATAAAGAATGATTCTGTGGAATTATCTAATTGCATCAAGAAATGTACTAATCGTCGCTGTAGCCTTGGTGCCATAAAGAAACTTGCCATTGTTTTCGTAGCAAGTTTTCCATTAAAACTCGAAGAAGAAACTCCGGCTAAGATATTGGGATACGCGATGGACTCCATTTGGCCAACGAATGACATGATGCCTTTGTTGCAAAGTAGGGTTTCTTTTACTTAAAAAAAATTCCGTTTCCAAAATTGTACGAAGAATCACCACTTCCAGACTTAACCATCCTAAGGTAGACCAATCAAAATGGGTACTCGTAGACACTCTACCCCTCTACACTTTCCACACCAACTAGATCTTAGGCGGAATCGAACAACGCCATATAAGAGAATACACTTAGGCTTAAGTGTGAGATCTTATGATCAATATTGGGGTCGAAAGTGTCCAAGGGTGGAAAAGCTATTACCGTAAATCCTCTAATTAGTCCCCCCTCAATTTAGTCCCCCTCAAATGAGTCCCACCTCTAGACCCCAATGAAAATATAAGCCCCCCCCCAAAACGGAGCAAAAATAAACAAAATATTTGACGTGGTTAAAAAAAAATTAAAAAATTCAAATTTTTGCCGGAAATTTTTTGCCGCCAATTCAAACTTGGTTTAAATTTTCAAGAATTTTCCTAAATTTTGCCAAAAAGGTTCAAAAATTTTCACTCCCTTTCGGCGGGGCGCGAAAATTTTTCGCCGGGACTAATTAGAGGATTTACGGTAGTTATATACCTAATAGATATCTCTCCAGAAAAGACTGATCAAATTGAATCCAAGCCTTTGGGAACTCTAAAAACTTAGATGGTCAAGTTAATGAATCGAATCCAAGCTTCTTACCACTATATTAGGCTAAGGTATACACTAACACCAGACGAGTAACCATGCCTTTTTAATAAGAAATGAATAAAATTTGCGGACAATTATGTGGAATATTGACCTGTTTTTAATTTCTCAAATTTGGATATGGACAAGGCATACCGTAATATGAAACTGATGTGTTAGATTAATCAAAAATACGTTAATCTCTCAAATTCAATTATTATGGAAACATCACGACATTAAATATCATCAAAAATAAACGATGAGTTCATATGAATTCCAGAAAAAAAGTGAGTGAGATAAAGAAGTTTATTGACGAATTTTAAAATAGCTACAATTTTCATACCCTTTTATAGGGAGAAGGGGCAAAACATTCTGTTTCTCAACCATATTAGAACTGAAAACAAGTTTATATTTGCGTTATATTTCCAAATAATTTCAGGTATTCCTTTACGCCAATTATGTCTATTGCGCTGTGTTATGCTGGTTCAAGAAAGAGCAAAAAAGCTCGAGGTTATCTGCAGAGAAGTGATTAACGAATACAAAAGGTTAACGAACGATTTTGATAGGAGCATGCAAGTCAGTGATGACTCTATTCTTTGCCGTGATCTAGACGAACTAATTTTCATGTCTGTTATCAAGTTGAAAAATGGTACAGATGTCGGACAGTTCGAATTCCGGTATGTTTTACGACGATAGTTGATAAAAATTTACCATTTGATATACAGTCTACCCCCGTTTATCGGAAACGATTTATTTTGCCGATTTCTTTCCGATAACTGAATTTCCGATAAATGAGGGAAATTGGTATGGAAAAAATCCTTTCTTGCCAAATTTTTTCCGATAAACGAATTTTTTCAGAAAAATTTCAATTTTTGAAAAAAATTTTTCATTTTTTTCATTGACTTTTTCCGACTATTTAGATCATGGGAAGCATTTCTAGATAGGTGCCATTTTAATGTCAAAAATTTTCATTTTTTCGTACATGGAAAAATTTCAGAAAAATTTCAAAATTTTTGAAAAAAAAATTTTTTGCTTAAAACCAGCTTATATGGTCAATTTCGATTCACTGAGCACAGAAATGATTGAACAAAATTATTTTATTGATTAACTATGATTTTTCCAATAGGTGAGAGAATTTTGCGATGTAACCGAAACAAGACCAAACATGGGAAGAAATTTTATAAATTTTTTTTGCAAAATTTGGTAAAAGTTGGCCAAAATTCGGTCAAAAATTGCAAAATTTCGCAAAATAATTAGAAAAAATTCAAATTCGAGCCAAAAATTTGATATTTTTGGTGAAATTTTCGTAAAAATTGGCTAATTTTTATCTTTAATCAATAGGGGATACCCTATTGTCACATTTTTTTCCGAAATCGTTTCCGATAACTGAGGGCGTTTCCGATAACTGAGGGACATTTGTATGAAAAAAATCCGTTCCGGCCAAATCGTTTCCGATAAGTGAATTTTCCGATAAATGAGGTTCCGATAAACGGGGGTAGACTGTAAATATATTTCAGAAAGATTTATTTGAATGTCGACAAGGAGACAATCAAAGTTTGCTTCAAGGATCGATTGCTGCCTCAAAAAATTCAGTTGTGGATAGAATAAGCCCAGTTTTATTTGATCTAATTGAAATCATTGTTTCATTGTTATTTCGAAATAAATGTTAAAATAATTGTGTCTCGTAAATATATTAGGTATAATTAAATTTATACTGAATGAGGTGATTCACAAAAACCTATACAAGTCGGTTTGGTCTATTTTTAGTATTCTTGTGATATGCATTTGTAGACATGAATATTCCGGGGAAACCCGTGACGAGGAGGTGCAAGATGGGGATACCATCAAAGGACCTTTCTTGGCATTCGCGTTGTGCGTAAATCATTAGGGGTATACTGTTATGCTTAGGCTTGTCAATTCACCCAATTCTACCCTTTCAAACGGTTAATCCATTATTTTTGTGACGAAAGGAATTATTGTACTCGTAATACCAAAAGAATGTCAAGAATTTTGACATAAGACTGGTTAAGAGGCTAAAATCTTAGGAATCGTGGTTGAAAGATTAAGGATAAAGTTTTGGAGATCCTATTTCCTGCCAATTTTATTTGAATGCGAATCTCCTTTTCATGCATATAAGTTCCTTCCTATAAATTGGATAACGCTGGAAAGAAGTCCGAATTTCGATTTCATCGCACGGTTCCTTTCCATTCCTAAAATTGAAACAAGGGCCTTTCCTTGTGATCGCTTTCTCTCACGATCAAAATGGATTTGGCTCGCATACTAGAATTATGGGAATAACGCCAGTTCTGTGACCTTTATATGCCGCAGGTTTGCGTAGGATCGTAACTATGTTCAGCGCTACATTCACATTCAATATTTTAGTATTGATTATAATTGTTAAGTATTCAGGTAATTTATGTAAGAAACATATTTCAACTATATGTGTTTGAAAAATTTAGATGCTCAAATCTCTGCCATGTTTGGAAACGCCGTTCAGGTTTGTTATTTGGTATTGACGCATAAAATTTCCACTTATTTTTCATCGACGCATTATTGTACAGAATTACAAAATCTGAAATTGCATGAGCTGATATTTTTATTTGAGACAGTTTACAAATATTTCCGTACGAATGCTTAGTAGGGATATATAAAATATGGAAATATTCATTCAATATTTCTAATTTTTACGTTTAGGCTGGAAACTGCGGTAAATTAAATGTTTGGCTTTCTTTTTTCATTATTTTGCATGTTAGCTGAATGGAGTGACTGGGGCCCGTGTATATGGCTAAAAGGAGCAAATCCACGATGGCAGCGCTCATATTTCGAACAACTTCTTCCCGGAAGGTATTTAGAATTACTCTTATTTATCAAGATTAATGTTAGGAATTCTATACGTGATTCGTTAGATTACATCGCCATTCACTTTTTGTTCACCTTATGGCATTTACCCTTCGAGATTATGTTTCTTTTAGGACTGGATGCCGTCAACACGTATTCTTCAAGTTACTTTCTGATCGCTGGGGAATTGTAAGATTCCTCGCGTTGTTGCGTACACTTCTTTAAAGATTGGTTTCAGGCATTTTCCAATTTTTATAACTATTTGCGCGATGTTACACTTAGTGAAGCACAGTGCGGCCAGTGTAGCTATCAAGTATTTTAATTAAACACCTTGCACCATTTTACTTATATTTTTGCTTATAGCAGTCTTGTGGTAGACAGTGTCACAGGAGGTAACTAAATATCAATCCTGTTATTAATCTCAACCTTTTATTTTAAGTCAAATATGTTTAGAGGAACGTTGGAAACAGTGAATCCGTTATTTGTCGCTGAGGTGCAATTTACATTAACCTTGTTGATCACTAGACATACATATTTATATTCCACAAAGTGGAAGAATATAATATTATTAAAGTTTATAAAGAAATTGCCCAATTAATCCCACTGCCTTAAAAGCTCGGACATTTTGTCAAACACCATACATTTTGATTTCCACACAAACCGTTCACAAATTACCACAACGGCGTTCATTGTTTGCAACTCTATTATTTAGCGACTTTGTGCGGGAGTGGATCAATCAATGAGTTGTGTGTCAAAACAAGTCGATGGACATTGTCGATTGTGGCCAAACCCAAACATAGCATTGCCAAACGTTACAGAATCTATGCACGAGGTTAGCGTTTAATTAGTTTTGCAGAATTTTAATTAATAATTGTTCACAAGATTATTGGTTTAATTTTTGAACTATAAATATAAACTAAATTAATAAAACTTAAATTTATCTTTTGCAAAAATTATATCTAGAATTATCAAACAAATGTTTACGCAAAATTCACATATTCAGAATAACTGTTTTGTAGATTATTAACGGTTTGGAATATTTATCCTGCGTTCCTGAAGGTACTCAATGTCGATGTTGCTGCCACCCATTTGTGCCGAATCCGGTGACTTTCCGCTGCGAGCTGAAGCCTCAATTCATTCTCAATTAACTCCGACATTCAATTTGACTTTGACCTCTATTTGATTTAATCTCCGAATATTGTGCTTCTGTGAATTTTTTTCAAGATAAAATCTCGACCGTGTGAGTCTACAAAATTCAGCGTCGTATTGCCTTCGCGATTAAACGAGAGTCAACTGGCAGTCGTTCGTTAATGCTTGGGAAATGGGCTGCCTCCGTCCGGGTTATCCAATTCTAATGAGTTTATGCCTTTCATGACAAAGGTTTTATGGCCCCAGCCGGGCATATCCAATCCATGCCCTCAGGGCACATGCCCCAATTGTCCTTGGACTCACGAAGGGGAAATGGGAAATTTCAGCTTCCTGCCGTATTTTGGCCTAAACCGGGTGGGCTAAGGTTGTGTTTTTGGATGAGGAAAGAGTCCCGCAACACATGGGTAGTCAAAAGGACTGCCGCGTTGCTCATTTCTTTTGACATTGTCTAAGGAGAAAGCGAGATTTCCATTTATTTTGAACCCATTGTTTATAATTTCCCTTATTTAGTAGTTCATATTTCAAAAGAGATGCCGGAGAA
Organism: Ditylenchus destructor; assembly: GCA_022814885.1. Classification (NCBI taxonomy): domain Eukaryota; kingdom Metazoa; phylum Nematoda; class Chromadorea; order Rhabditida; family Anguinidae; genus Ditylenchus; species Ditylenchus destructor. The sequence goes on from JAKKPZ010000002.1 coordinate 644,550, forward strand.
CGGATCAGAGAAGTCCCAAAACGGAACTTGTACAGTGCCGACGGTCAATGGAAACGCCGTAACTGCGTCGCCGGTTTGTGCTGTCATTTCGCTAATAAATGTGTTAAAAATTCATTCTCTATAATCCCACATGAATAATTTCGCACTATTTCTGGCACACCTTCGGGCAAAATAAAAGCAATAGGAAACAAAAACGCGCTCGTTTGGGCCCGTTGGCACTTACTCCAATATGAGAGTATCCCGCCGTTCGGGCGGCTGGCCTCCATCGATTTTAGGTCCTTTCCGGGGAGAAAATGAAGCCGCAGCAGGCTTAAAGCCTTTCTGGAACTTTCACCAAAACTTTGAATTGGTTTTACTTACGCATACGCGTTTTGTGGAAATTTTTATCTGCTTAACTATAATGGTGCAAGACTTGATTAGCGCTAATTCCGATGAATTGGCTCCATTGGAATTCCTTGGTTCAAAAAAGGTCAGTTGAACGCATTTATAGTTTCGTGTTCTTTTTTGCATTTGGAGAATAGCATAGCTTGTGTTGAAATATGGGCAAGTAATTGGAATCGATAATCGAGATATACCGACAAAATGAAAAGGAAGCCCGTTGGGAATCGCAAGACCGAAGCTCGTCCAACAAAATTCCTCTATTAATGCTATGACTCACAGCACGGAAGGATAATGAAACTCATTTTAATTAAATGGGATTTTATGCCATAAATTATTGTAAGAAATGGTGGAGCCAGATACGAATTTAAGAGAACAGCCATCTCTAAACTAACATGGATTTTGTTGAGACCTATAACATTTCATGGCAGTTTTCTGTTGCTGCTCTCTCTTTCTTCATATTAACCAATCATTGACATATACCAGGACATGTCTGGTATATCTCCTGGTAAATCTTACGAAAAAGGGAGGAGACACTAAAAGAATGTGAAACAAAAGAATTCAATTCTAATTCACATGCCTGGAGAAAATATTTTATGGATTGCAACAAAAACTTTGTGAAACATGTTTAAAATCAAAAACATATCAGTAGCATTGAACGGACTTTCATGATGATATACATTTTTCAAAAATTTATACCTCAATACACTGTGGCATCTAAATTTTCAGAACATTAATATATGAGACGAAAAAATAATAAATGAACTCAAAGTTATTCCTATTTATTATTTTCCATTTCAGAGGCGCTGTGCTCCAAAGCTGAACACTCAAGAACGGCTTTTTGGACAAGTCGCTCCTCCGGCTCCTCCTAAGAAAATTAGTGACACGTTTCGCTCTAAAATCTTCGACAACTCTGTGCCTGGCTCTCCTCCAAGAACTCCGAAGAAAACGTTGTCTGTGCTAGGTAAATCAATTTCTATATTTTGGTAACACTACGCCTATAACCCTTGCCGTTGGCTCAAAGTAACACTTGGCAGTTTTAAATGCACATTTGACTCCAGAAATTTACCCTTTTTAGTTTTATTATTTCGATTAGGAACAGCCCAACTGGCTTAGCCTAAGTCATAAAAAGAATAAAATATAGTATGAAAATATAAATAAAATGGCGTAGAAAAGAGTTCGGTACGCGCAAATGGCGATTTGAATTTGCGCCAAAACATAATTGCATGCCAAAGGGGTTAAAAGAGGCCGCTGAAAATTTTTAATGAGGGGGATTACTCGGCAGGGGTCTCCTCTAGAGATTGGTAAAAAATTTGAGTGGGGCCTTATTAGAGTAAAAATTTTCACAGTCAACACTTTTCCCTATTAGAGGAGGCTCTTTTCCTGATGCTGAACAGAGCCTCCTCTAATAGGAAAAAGTGTTGACTGTGAAATTTTTTACTCTAATAAGGCCCCACTCAAATTTTTTACCAATCTCTAGAGGAGGCCCCTACCGAGTAATCCCCCCATTAAAAATTTTCAGCGGCCTCTTTTAACCCCTTTGGCATGCAATTATGTTTTGGCGCAAATTCAAATCGCCATTTGCGCGTACCGAACTCTTTTCTACGCCATTTTAAGTGAAAACATTGATTAAAACGTGAAATTGGGCCGTATGTAAGCTCGTGTGTACAAGAACGACAGGGTCAGCACTTGCCCTACAAATTCCGAGAACGTGAAAGTTGGCGTGTAAACGTCATGCGCACGTGAATGTTGAAGTACATGCAAATAATAAATTTTATATTTCAAGTAAAAATTATTGATACTATTACTGTACAACATGATAACATATTTTGTCGCTAATTATTCGTTTGCAGAAAGAAACCCGATCACTGGCGAGGAAAGACCACCCAAAAAGATCAACATGTAAAGGTTCCGAACGTGGTCAATAACTTATTTTAATGTTCGCTTCATCAAACTTCGCTTAAAGTCTAAAGCTTTCAAAATATGTTTGATTTGTTCTCGTATTACATATGCACGTTTTATTGGCTGAATAAACAATAAACGAATTAAAATCACACAACAATATTTAATAATTCTGAATGTCGAACTCGAAGGGCGAGAACGGGGTGGCCTCTGAAGCTTGCCCCTCAAACGACACTCCACTAGCTGGTGCTGTTGAAACCAATTCTACGATTTCCTCATCCTTACCTTCCTCAGTGTCAGCCAACATCACAACTGAAACAATGCCGATCAAAAATTATTTGTGTTTCTTTTTGCCCACCCCCTTCTTTAGTTTTAATTATTACAATTTCTGTCATGTTATCTAGTGTTTCTCTAAGGATGAAAAACATGGTTCAACAAATTCTTTAGTTCTAAAGCATTTCGCTAAAAATCAAATTTTCGCTTAGATTAATATTACAGATATATACTTTATACCACATTTATTTTCATTAGGTTTCATATTATGTTAATCACGGCTAGACCAAAACATATTAAAAGGTTGCTTATTTTTATATAAGACTTACTTCCGCCTTGGGATAATGGCTTCAGGGGACGATAACGAGATCCTTCTACCATAGTCATTGTCTTCAATTGTAGAGGTACCACTCTGGCTGGATTAGGAACGTTGTGCCACGAAGGTTCTGGTTCTTTCGGCCTGAATAGACTCACAAGTTGTAGAGTTGAAACAAAAATTAATTTCAAATACCGTAAATCCTCTAATTAGTCCCACTCAATTAAGTCCCCCTCAAACAGAATGCCAAATGTACTTGCGGGCTCGCCTGACCAAAAAAACTAAGTGAAAATTCGTCGAGTTACGTAAGAAAAACCCCTATGCCAAAACTTTGTCATTGAAAATATCGGAGAAAATTGAGTTTGAAATTTGAAAATTTTCTTGAAAACCCTTACGAAACAATAAGTCTCCCGGGGACTAATTAGAGGATTTAAGGTATATTAACATACTTGTCCTCTTGCTGTTTTGCGCCAGCGTCCTTTTTGTCGACATTCTGCTTCTTTTCTTGATCTTCATCTACCTCCATTTTCTCTTCTTTAGATGGCTGTGTACCGGCTTCAGTTGTTTGAGTTGCTGCTGGTTGTGCCTCTTTCTTCTCTTTTGTCTTTTTTGTGGTCGATTTCTTGCCAGAAATGGACAAAACCACCGTCTCAATCTTTTCATTTTCCTCCTTTTTCTTTTCCTCCATTGGTGGGGGATAGGCGAATAATGACGGTTTTGCGTTACATCGAACTTCTATTTTGGGCATCTAAATTTATAATATTAAATATTATCTAAAATATAGGATAATAATATAATTAGATATTCATTACAGTTTTGTAGTTTACTCTACCCTGTGAAAATCATGGGTAGGATATCATGGTTGACATAATCAGTAAATTGTAAAAAGGTGAGGTAACCTACAGCAGTGTCGTGTTCATTATATTATATCGAAAGAATTTTAGTGATGTGGATTTTCAACCTTTATATACTATTACTCACCACCAAAAGGAATAGGATAGTTTAGAAATTTTTAGATCCAGGAAAATTTTATAACGAGTAAATATTTTAGGGGCAAAAATTGACATAAAATGAGCGTGGCAAGTCTCGACTAAAGAAACTTGTGATATTTGTAAGTAACAAAATAATTCGCAATATTTTGAATACCTGAAGGTCCTTATTCAAGCCAATGAGGCAGGTCGGATGAAGAGTCATCGATATAAAATGAGTGAACGAATGCCAATACCAGTATTGCAAAAAGACGAGCATGCCCAATACAGAAGACATATCGGTTTGGCCGTTTCTTTGCAGCGATAAGGTTACATTTCGTCCACCCGCGTCAAGGATACCCTGTGCGATTATAGCGCCAAACTAAAAATGTCTTGCTGCAAACGACTGCTAATATTAGAAAATTTTAGCCAATGTACCTTTGTAATAGAATCCTCGCCTTTTTCGGTAATCATCTTCATAACAGTTTCGCGAAAATCGCCAACTTTTGCACAAGTGGGTACATTCTGTTGAATCATAACAAACGAGAGAGCCAATAGCGCGCCTTGTCGGACAAAGTTTTCTTTCGCTGCAAGAAGTGGTTCCAAAAGTGCAATCGCTTCCTAAAATCGTGGATTACAAGTGAAACTGGTTAGGAACCACAAACTTTGTAACCGGTACCAGCACAAGCTATGCCTACAGCAATTGCTGCTCCGTATCGAATGTGACCATTGAAGTGTTCGATGAGCATGCCTGCGTAACTCAAACACTGTTCTGGGTCACTAAATTCCAGAAATAAAAAAATATTCTATATTTCATTTGTTAGTAATTTTATGAATCTGTTGGCAAAAATTTTGATATCGTTCCAACAAAAACAATTATAAACTTCTGGCATAGTTTCATATCAGAAATTAGTTTGAATTTTACTTCGCAAACTCTAGAGGTTAAATGGAAAATCCTGCTTAGGGAAATTTTTCAAGGGTATGTCATTTTCTTTAAAATGTTATACATATTGTCGTGGTTTCAACCTAATTATAACTATCAGTTGCCGTTACGGAAAGATAAAATACAGAAAATAATTTAACAAAATTTACTCACTTGCACAACACAAATCCAATTGCGATAGTAGCGAATCGCTTGATATCTTGATTAGGATCGGATGCAATTTTGGCGAGAAGTCTATTGACAATATTCGGTCTTCCACTTCCGGCATAAGCCATGGCCATCATCCACACTCCAGCTTGCCGAAGAACAACATTGGACTTCGCCTCCAGCAGTTCGTTGATCCACGGGTCAGCTTTCTCGCGCTTTCCATAAGCCAACATGGCGATTCCTGTTCGTAATCCCCGCTGGATTTTGTCATGCGTTGTGTCTTGCATGAACTAAATTGAAGTATGCTGTTAACAGAAAGAAATTAATTGTATTATATTTTGTCTTGAAAAATTGCAATAATGACACTTATGTTGTTTCAATTGCCATTTTACGTCATGGTCTCTTCCCTATTGGCCTACTCAGTTTACATTTGAACTGCTTTTCAAGTTAGAAACTTGCTTCTTCTGCATTATGTAACATTTACTATTAGCCTACCTGTTTCATCTCCTTGAATGCTGTAGGGTGCATAGATCCCGCCATAACCAAACCCATTGCAGTTGCGGCAGCTTCGCCAGTGACAGCTTCGTCCAAATATAAAGTATCACATAACTTTCTAAAAATAACTCTCTCAGATCGATAAAGCAAAATTAAAAGAAACATACTGATAGACAGTTTCATTGTGGGTGCCACATGCAGCCAATCCAAGTCCCAGAGATGCGCCATGGCGAATTGCAACTGTTGTGTTTGCACTGAGTTGTTCCATCAAAAACTGAATAGCCTCATCGACTCCGGGGTGATTTCCGTGGATTAAACCTGACAGTATTGAAGCATATGGTAAAAATAACGTATATTAATGTTACCATAAGCGTAAAGAGCTCCTCCTTCTTTGAAGCGATAGGCATCTTGTTCCCCTTCCTTTGGCAGATACGGTTCAAGAACCTAAATTTGCAATTTTAACTTTATATAAAATTGTAATCATAAATCAAATAACAGGTTAAAATTGGCGCCAATTCCGCGGAAAAATTTGCAAAGGAAATTATTGAATTTTCCACTGTATCGAAACTAGCCAAATTGATCCTGGATTTTTTAGCCCGATTTTTTAGATAATTTTAGCCTGGATTGATTACGATTTTATATACAGATCCGAGTCGAAAACGAATGATCAAAATATTCTGAAAGGTAAATTCATATTTTGCGGTGTAGTGTTATAATACAAGCAAAAGGTGTATCTCTCCAGTGTTCAACGTCAAACTTATTTTGGTCAGCTCGTTGGGCATCATCAGTAAGCGAGCTGACCAAAAGTTAGACGTTGAACACTATGGAGAGAGATATACTCTTTGTTTGTATTATGACAATACCCTGCCAAATTTGAATTTCCCTTTCAGAACATTCTTAACATTCGCTTTCGACTGATATCGGTAAAACCATTGCCATAATAAACACAAACAAATACAAACCTTTTTTGCGTTTGCCTCATTTCCCTTGTGGATAAGTCCCAGAGAAGCAACGGCATTAAATTTATTCCAATTGGTTGCATTTGAGATCCATGGCAAATGATTTCTGTAACAAGTAACATTTATAAAACTATCTTAAGTATTTTATTGCTGCTATTAACTAATTATTTTAAAAATTAAATAGGTGACCTACATACACTCATTTCAGAAAGTTTTGAAAACTATTTCGTTAGTTATTGAGAACTACTTAAATAAAAAACATACCTTAAGAATACGTCAGATGTTGTTCCCATATGCATGATTCCGTTCGTGATCAGAGTGGCGTTGTGAGTGCATGCAGTGCGTACAGAATCTTTGATTTTTCCGATAACTGGGATATCAGTATGATCGCATTTAACCAAGAACTAAAATAAAATGATAGTGAATGCGGAAATACAATGGTAACTGAAAGAGAAGCAGTTAAGCATAATTAAAAGTAAACCTGGTGATACATCAACCTTGTAGTCTCGCTGCCATTCAAAATGCGGTGAAGTTTGTCGAGAATTTCCTATAATAATAAAATGTGTGATATACTTCTATTATACGATAAAAATAAGAAAATTCCTTGCCTGTTTTACAGGATCGGTTGAGCTCTTAAGGGATTCAGACACTTTTGCAACAAATTGTTGCGGCGCGCAGTCATACAAGTGGAACGATAGTTGATATAAGAGAACTTCCTAAAATTAAATTGACACACATTATAAAGCGAACAATAAATCGTACCTCTCTTTGAGCCACGCGACCAAACAGTTGTGCAACTTCAACCGCCTTTTCCAATTTCACCAGTGACTTAAACATAAAATTTTAAGAATATCAATAACAACAAATTAAAATACCTGGAGAATAGTAATATAGTCGGCCTCATCTACTTCCGTCAAGAGCGTAACGATAGTATCAAGAACAGAGTCATGAAAAACCGCGTGAAGTTGGATGTCTTGAAGGCGGGCAATTGTACCAGTCAACAGCTTTACTTTGTCATTTCCAGCAGAGTGCCCTTCCATAGCCCGTTTAATCACATCAAGACGAAATGTCTAAATTTCGGTGCTCTTAATATTATCTAACTACAAGATATAATAAATTAACATTTTGTTACCTTAAAACAATGTAGACCTATAACTCAATTGATCCAAATAGGCATAGAATAATTTGTGTCGATAAGACTACAAACTTGTTTACCCTTTGTAAAATGCTTTGCCGTCATTTCACAAAGTAATAATGCAACAATTTCAGCCAAAAATTATATCCGACGCTTTATTATTAGACATAAAAAATTACCTCCAAGGCTAGCCCAATCACTGATGAGAAATCTCTAGCCTGAAGACTTCGTTCAAACACGCGATCAATCAGGTACTCCAGTTGTTGGTTTTCCGTCTCAGCATTCTGTGAGGTCCTCGACCTTTTGTAACTGTCAATGGCTTGCTCAATGATCTTGTTAACGTACTGAAAATCACAAAACAAATATCTACATATAAACATGAACTAAAACATACCATTTCATCCTGCGCACCGATACTAAGCAATGCAGAAGGAGCAGGCTGATACGCATCCAAAGAAAATTCATTGGCCGCGTTCAGCGCATATTGCATAGCAGTTTCGTAATTTCGCAAGCAATACTCAATTTTTGATGCAAGCAACCATGCCGACTCTCGAGCTGAAATAGAGACCCGTACTAATTCAGAATAAATTATTCTCCGATAATCACAATACAGTATGATTAGGTTAATAAATATGGATTAATTCTCTAATGAACCAGATTAGGTATCTATACGTATTGATTTAGCAAGAAGTAATTCTTTTAGCCTCACTCGAATTTTCCTCAAACCAAATATTAAGCAAGTTATCCTTGTTTCGGTATGACACAATTAGCTACACCACGATGTACTTTATAATATATAAGACAGGGATCAGTTTGCAATATAAGGCAGGTAAGGTCGAAATTTGACCTAACCAGGTACCCTACAAAAACGCACAGTGGATTTCATAGTTGTCTAAACTCAACTCTTGACTTTGTCATGGATAATATACTTTTTGTAAAAATGTCGAATAACCCACCTGGAAAATCTTTCTTGATCGCCAAACTTTTTATATCCTCCAACGCATCGGCAACTAAAAGTCTTGTTCTTAGTTTTAGACTATTTTAAAAACTCAAGACCTACCTTGAAACCAAGTCGGAGTCAGTACTTCTAAAATTAATCATTTAAACCGCTTTAGTTCAAGTTTAGTTAAACGTTAAATATAAACTTTAAAACTTACCCCAATCGTTGAAAGCTTCAATAATCATTGAATGCTCCTCAGCTTTGTTGTCCTTGTTGGCGAGTGCTAGAGTGAAAGGTGTAGCATCCAGCATACCCTTCGAGCTTTTCTTCCATTGGTTCAGCAAATAGAGAGTCATCGTCAAGGTTTCTAAATTTTTGCAATCAAAATATTTACGTACATAATGCAATATTTTATGCAAACAAAATGGGGTAATCAAAGGGCCGTGTATAATATACTTGACTATCAATAATCGTAGCCATAGCATCGGTCATGGTGGGTTCCGATTATCGAGAACAGACTAGTCGTCAAGTGTTCGTAACTATTACAAAAATAATTGGGTTTCAGATAAGATGACTCTAACTAAAATACTGGTCCAAAATAAAGCATAATGAAAAGTAAGGATCATTCTGGAAGGAAACAATCTGAAAGAAAGACATGCCATGGTATTTCTTTCAGACTCACTACAACTGCTGAAATTATTTTGTCATCAAAATTTTCCAAACCTTTCATTCAAATTGGCGTCAACTGTAGCATTGCAGATTGCCAATTGCAGAAATATTTCAAACAGAGTAATATAACAGACAAAATAAAGGCAAAAATGAACGCACATACATGTACCAGCGATGAGGAAGCCGAGACGCCAAAGCGTATGAAAACTAGAAGGTAAGCGCCTCACTAGAAGACAAACTCAACTCAAACTTGACATAATTTTGTATCAAACAGGGCTCTGATAAGTCTCGATTTGTCCTGAAATCTAGGATCCGATTTGAAGAACTTTTATGTTTCATCAAATTGTTCTGATTTTACCCAATTTCTGGGAAATATTTCTGATGAATCGGAAAATATTTCTCCTCTAGAAGAATCGCTACTACGACTGAAAAATAAAAAACAATAAGAACTGATATTTTATTTTCAGATTTCGCTTTCTCGCTATATTAGACGATGGCCTGCTTTGCCATACACCCCTATGCGAAATATATACTGCCGAAATTGGTGACAAACGGGATATTCCAAAATTACTGTCAATTCTGCCTGCTCTGCCGCACAATTTGGTTCACCTCAAACGCATAAAAGGATCACAGATTGCAATCTGCGAAAATGTTAGTGATATTACGCCCGACAAAATTGCACAAATAAAAAACTTGTGTGTCAGTGATTTTGTCCCTACCAAAGTCCCAGCAATTAAAGCAAAATTGAGATCTCAGTACAAGGACACTCAAAAACATTGGCCGAGCTCTTTCCATGAGGACAAATTATTGGAAAAGAAATTGAATGGTTCGGTTTTCAATGAAGAACAACGGCAGAGATTCAGCGAATTATCTATGAAAGTCGAAAAGACTAACGGTAAGTATTGATTGATAAGTGTACAACTATTTTATATATGTCAGGCGCTATGTTCTATGATCCGAGAACGAAAAGAATTATAATTGAAGTTGCTGGTAGAGGTCCTACGTGTAGGGATGATAATGCGCTAATCAAACATCCGGTTATACTTATGACACAGGCTTTAGCGGAATTGCAATACAACGCAAACGAAAAAGATGACCAATATCTTGCAACCGGTACGTCTGTTTTTATATGACATTAGAATTTAACATAAGTATTATGATTTGATATTTAGCTTTTTAATGCAATATGGCATAAAAGTGAAAATTATTCTATAATATTGTAAAATTTTATTTTTGGTTTTTTTGTGATGACAAAAACATGATCAGGACGAGTAGATAAAGAACAATGATCAGCCAAAACGTTCCCAGAGAACATTGAAATTTTTTGTACTTATTTGTTTTCGCGCCTATATTTAGAGATCTAACTCGGTTATTTCCGTGGATTTAGGTACCGCTTTTTGGGGTGTCCTTTTTTCGCACATTGTCATTTATCAGGTGGAACAAGGGTATCTCTACAAAAATGCCCCTAACCGAAATAAAGCCCGAGCAAACAAGTTCCCCTCCAATATTATACATTACCGAAATCATGAGCTACGAAAATATCCAAGTTTGATGTCAAAGTGTAGGTGCATTTTCAAGCCACATTTTTTCAAAAGGAGTGATATGTTGTTTGGTAATCCTAATTTCGTAATTTTCGAAACACTGATGCATACACCCAATGTTTGTGTCACTTTTTTCCATGCCAAATATCTGAAAAACGAGTTATTTAAATTTAAATTCAATTTTAAAATCTAGCATATGAAAACTTTACCTCAATTTTATGTTACCAGGTTAGGATTCGACGCGTTCCTGGCTCTCGAACCATGTACAATGTGCGCAATGGCATTAGTGCACTGCCGAGCTAATCGGGTTTTCTTTGTGAACCCAAACGAGAAATTAGGTGCTTTGTTGTCAAAATGGAGTCTTCAGAACTCGAAAAGTATAAACCACCATTATGAAGTCTACAGGGTTATTGAAGAATATTAATATGCTACTTGTTTTGTTTAAATTGGTTTTATCGTATTGTTATTTTCATATATTGTCATTAATAAACTATGACTTGTAAAGAATTATTTATTTGCTTCGTTAAAGATTAAAGACTGACCAATAATGAAATATATATTCAATTAAAACTATACCTCGAAAAAATTTAGTCATCTATGTACTATAAAATACATGCTTGCTTGTCTATAATTACACATTTGGAGTAAATGCAATTGAAACACATTGTTTCAAATATGCGTTATCAAAAATATCGTCTGAAACTATTTCTAATAAAACAGTTTCCACTACATTTTCCATTTGCGTTGAACTTTTCCAATATAACACTATATTTGAGCTAAGATATTTAATAATCCTAACATATATTAAACTATTGTCGTTATAAGCGTGTACTAATGCAAAAAATGTACATAACAGTATTATTATATGTTTCAGAATCACAACATTACTCAAATATTCAACTTACAAGTTAATCCTGCCTTTCGAGTGCGGGAATTTGCTGTCCAGGATACGCCGTTTTCCTGTGTCGAAAAGGAATGGAACAGTTCGCAAATTTTCGAGATTGCGGATAAAATTTCTGCACAACTCTCAAACTTTCACAATTGTCTAATTGGACTTGCCATCGAAAAAAGTGTTTTGTACGTGGCCGCTGTTGTAGGGTAAATTTTCAACTTAAATTTTAAATTGCCTAGCAATAAAATAATTTAGAGTCCTCCAATCAAATAATGCGTTTGTGTCCATCGATCCATTTCAACATGAATCAAATGCAAAACTTACATTAGAACAATGCAACAGGTTCCAGGTGGCTTGTCTTCTCTCCAGGCATCGTGTGAATCCAACTTCTGTCGAATTTATATGCCCACTAACCACTCCGTTATGTTTCACAGTTTTGCACAGAGATCCCATAAACCTCACAATCGGTTCTTCTACTTCACTGTCCACAGCCCCGTCAAAAATCCTCTATGCGGTATGTCCAAATTAAGTTTTCATTAATTTCTCTTTTCGTTTAGATTCAAACCTCAGGTTCTACGGGTCAACCAAAAGTTATTCATGTCTTTGCGAATGCAATCATGCCTAATGTCTTGGATTTTTCGTAAGAGTTCATCCTGATTTTAAGGAGTTGCAAATATTTTTCAGTTATCGCTTTCACCTATCTTCTTCGTCAAATGTTTTATTCTCCACACAACTTCATTTTGATCCGTCAATAGTTGAATTATTTTTGGCCTTGCACAACGGATGCGAACTGCTCTTACCTTTGAGCTATAGTGATCCATCTATGTCCTATGCCAAATTAATCGAATACACAATTCTAAGTGTCCCTTCAAAATTCCAAATCAATTTTGTGCAGGTTGGAAATTCGTTCAATTTGCAATACATCAGAATTTTTAGTTGACGCCAGCTCATCTTCAGTTGTTTTCTGAGGAATTTCTGAACCGCTTATTCGCTGAAAGGTTTGTGATTTCTTGTATAGTTCCCCCCCCCGTCCGACGGGGGGGGGCAACTATACTTTTTTGAACGGGATTTTGTATAGTTGCCCCCCCCGTCCCACAATTTTCGCCGAAAAATCCATAGGGTCCCCCCTATTGATTTTTTGACAAATTTTTCACTAAAAATGATTTTTCAATCCATAGGGTCCCCCCTATTGACTTTTTTGACAAATTGTGAAAATTTTTTCGAAAAAACCATAGGGGGTACCCCATGGGGGTATCTATACAGACGGGGGGGGGGAACTATACAAGTACCAAAATCTCAAGGGTAAACTTAGCCGAGAAGCCTGAAAAAAGAAAACTGGTGGCTTGGATAAACTGCCAAAATTTTCAGGTAGTCTAGTTTCAAGTTTTATTTCATTCATTTCTTATTTTAAATGAAACTTTAAGAACGAAGATTTTGAAAAATAAACGTGTATTTGGAACAAAATCAGTTCATATTGTTTTAAAATTCTTTACGGATTCATTCAACATGTATTTTAAGCTCGCCTGTCAAGCATCTCTTAATAGGAGGTGACATATTTCCCTTTAATTTGGTGCGTAATTATCGCCACCTTCGATGCTCAATGCGAATATTCAACGTTTATGGAGTTACTGAGGTGTCATGTTGGGCTTCTTGTCATGAGCTGGAATTCGATTTAAAGTAATTAGAGATTTCCTGAAATGTGACCAAATTCGTTTTATATTTAGCGGCGTCTGTAATTTGGGCTCTGTGCCCATTGGCGAGCCTTTGATGGACACGAGTTTTTCTATTGACGCAGACAAACGCTTACGCATCCATGGTCGACAATGCGCTGTGGACTTTAAAGTGGAAGCTGACTCTCTGCTCACCGAAGACATAGCTGATATTCATGAAACCGAGGAAAACCGTACATGCATCGTAGTGCAAGGCCGGGTAAGTTATTAATGATTAAAGTCGGTTACTTGTAATTAGACCGGCTCACTGTCTGAAATATTGTATATCCGGTTCTGCTAGCTTGGGCATCGATACTACATAGTCTTTCTCTTTTCCACAAGCCACAAATTTCCGGTATCAGCATGATTTTGCGGGTGATCGTCATTGGTAATTATACTCCTCGCTGAATTTATTTGCAATGGATATGTAAATTATAAACGATTATAGCGGAAACCGAACAGCACTCTACCCACGTATGAAATCGAGCATATTCTGTTGTCGCAGTATCCACAAATTGCATCTGCCAAATTGGTGTATGCGGACAATTCTACATTCTTATTTCTTAACTCTTTCCGCAATCATACGTCAATCGACACAGATGAGCTGAAGAAAAGTATCCCACCTAGATTGTGGCCAACCAGAATTTTTTGGAACGTACTGCTACAAAATTTTGTAACTGCCAATGGTTTGCCTTGCAATTTATGTTCTTTAAATGGAATTTTAATACCTCTAGGAAAACTGGATGATAGGAGATTAGCTGTTTATGCAAAGGAAAATCTCTTAAGCGAGGATTGGGCTCCTAACGGCGCAAAATTTCTGGAAAACGCCTACAACATCAGAATTGCCGATGATAATACCATTCTGGATAAGTCTTTACTTTCGCTTGGGTTTGGCTCCTTGCAAGTGGCTGAACTGACATTTCTACTCGAAGAGCACATATGCCCATGCCAGGGTTTCAACTCGGGAAAACTCATGCAAATTTTGTTAGATGATGGAACTACGCTGAAAAAATTAGTGGATTTATTGGAAAATTGTCTAGACTGCCATCGAAAGAGGAGATGCGAATCATGTGGTCGACTGAAAGATCGCAAAAACAGCGTTTCGGACAGGCAAAAAGATAATGTAGTTGTAGAAATCTGCAACGATACGTCTTCTTCCGCCATTTTGCAATGGTCTCTTCATATGGGCAAATGCATCGATGCATCTCCTTTAGTCGTTGATGGGTACGTGTAAATTATGTAATATTAAATTGTTTGACATGCACAAAAAGAAATGGTGCATTAATAATTTAAATAAGGTGCGGACGAAATATATTTGGCATAAAATTTAATCGTTTGTCGAATTTAATTAACTTTTTACGAACTTATGGATTCCTGTGATAATTATAATAAATAAATATAATAAATAAAGTATGATTTTAAAAGTCATAGTTTAAAAAGCCATAAAAATCAGAGTGACTTTTGTTAAAGCATTTATAAAATTTAAAACTTATCTATAAAATCTATACAAATTCTTGATAACATTTTAAGTAAAATGTTATCAAGAAACATAACATTTATATTTAAAATATTTGTAGAATTGCGTACGTTGGATCACACGCAGGTGCATTCCGAGCAGTGGATATTGCGTCGGGCGAAATTATACTCTCCTTCGATGACAAGACATTTCGCATAGAATCAACATGTGCAGTTAGTCAAAAATTTATTGCTGTGGGTAAGTCAAATTTTCTTCCTTTCGATATCAAATTGTATTTTTAGGTGGCTTAAATGGTCATTTATTATTATTTCACAGGCATAATCACACACTTTTCAAATGCGTGAAAACTTCTGCTGAAATCCGTATGACACCTATTTTCGATTTGGATGAAACACTCTTCTGTGGCTCATACAATGGTTTTCTGTATAAAATAAGCCCAAATGGAAATGTTGACTCATTCGATGTAACAGCTCGAGGAGAATTGGGCGTGATGCGCTCAACACCACAAATTGTTGGAGATATCATATTGCTTGCCACTTTGAAAGGAAACGTTTTGGCTATAAACAAGGTTAGACTAATTTATGCATGTGATCTAAGGATAATTTCCATGATCTTCTCTTAATTGTCTCAGTTTTTCAAATTTTAGAGATCAGGTGTAAATATTTGGAGCACACGCGTGGATGGACCGGTCTTCGCTGGAATCACTCAACTTCCAAAAAACTCTTTATGCTGCATTGCGACTGTTCATGGAACAGTAACTTCTTTTTCCATCACTGAAGGAAATCAGGTATTTAAAATATAATGTGATAAATACAAATATGAATAATATCGTCCGCAATGTACAATGTTTCAACTTAGGAGTCATCAGTTAGTTTGGGCGAAACGGTTTTCGATACTCCTGCGGTGCATGGTGACAACAAACTTTTGATCTCTGGGGGAAATGGCACAATATTTCTGCTCGGAACGGAACCAACTTTCTTTATTTTAAAGCGCCTGCAATTTTCTGGAGTAAACATTGTTCGTGCTCCGATTACTAAATATCCTTATATATTCGTGGTGACTACTCAAGGTAACAATTTTTTAAATAATATTTGCTCATAAAAATTTACGTTTTAGGCGCCCTTTTTTGCATTTCCGCCGAGAATATGGAGAACGCATTGACTTTTGACGGGACCAAAATTTTGGATATTGGAGAAGATAGCTTTGGAAAGCCAGCGATTCAGTTTTTACGAAACGGAACGTATAGAATTGTAATTGGATCAAGGGGGGATTTGTTACGTTGCTTTACAGTTAAAATACTTAATGATAAATAAATAAATTCGCGCATATTTTCTTCAATATAAATTAGAGGACAAATACATTGAATAGACCTACTAACAACTAACTCTCACTAACAAGTAACTCAAACTGTTTCTTGGTATAAATTGCCAAAATGTGTTATTGCTGATAGATTTAGTAAAACAGTACCGTAGAAATAAGGAATTAAGAAACTGTTGACTCCGAAAAATTGCTGATATTGTGAAAATTTACTAACAATGTAGGCATAACTATTTACATTAAGAACTGAGTTGAGTAAAAAGAATATCTCTATCCGTTCGGCAATGATAATAATAACAAATGCAGAAGTCAGTTAGAACAAACCAAATTCTATTTAACAAAAAATCCATTTATTAGCCAATATTATCTCACGAACTCTTCACCTTTCCTCACGTAGCATATGCGCTCCTCCCCTTTGAGATATGGGGACTTGTTTTGTTTAAATTGGTTTTATCGTATTGTTATTTTCATATATTGTCATTAATAAACTATGACTTGTAAAGAATTATTTATTTGCTTCGTTAAAGATTAAAGACTGACCAATAATGAAATATATATTCAATTAAAACTATACCTCGAAAAAATTTAGTCATCTATGTACTATAAAATACATGCTTGCTTGTCTATAATTACACATTTGGAGTAAATGCAATTGAAACACATTGTTTCAAATATGCGTTATCAAAAATATCGTCTGAAACTATTTCTAATAAAACAGTTTCCACTACATTTTCCATTTGCGTTGAACTTTTCCAATATAACACTATATTTGAGCTAAGATATTTAATAATCCTAACATATATTAAACTATTGTCGTTATAAGCGTGTACTAATGCAAAAAATGTACATAACAGTATTATTATATGTTTCAGAATCACAACATTACTCAAATATTCAACTTACAAGTTAATCCTGCCTTTCGAGTGCGGGAATTTGCTGTCCAGGATACGCCGTTTTCCTGTGTCGAAAAGGAATGGAACAGTTCGCAAATTTTCGAGATTGCGGATAAAATTTCTGCACAACTCTCAAACTTTCACAATTGTCTAATTGGACTTGCCATCGAAAAAAGTGTTTTGTACGTGGCCGCTGTTGTAGGGTAAATTTTCAACTTAAATTTTAAATTGCCTAGCAATAAAATAATTTAGAGTCCTCCAATCAAATAATGCGTTTGTGTCCATCGATCCATTTCAACATGAATCAAATGCAAAACTTACATTAGAACAATGCAACAGGTTCCAGGTGGCTTGTCTTCTCTCCAGGCATCGTGTGAATCCAACTTCTGTCGAATTTATATGCCCACTAACCACTCCGTTATGTTTCACAGTTTTGCACAGAGATCCCATAAACCTCACAATCGGTTCTTCTACTTCACTGTCCACAGCCCCGTCAAAAATCCTCTATGCGGTATGTCCAAATTAAGTTTTCATTAATTTCTCTTTTCGTTTAGATTCAAACCTCAGGTTCTACGGGTCAACCAAAAGTTATTCATGTCTTTGCGAATGCAATCATGCCTAATGTCTTGGATTTTTCGTAAGAGTTCATCCTGATTTTAAGGAGTTGCAAATATTTTTCAGTTATCGCTTTCACCTATCTTCTTCGTCAAATGTTTTATTCTCCACACAACTTCATTTTGATCCGTCAATAGTTGAATTATTTTTGGCCTTGCACAACGGATGCGAACTGCTCTTACCTTTGAGCTATAGTGATCCATCTATGTCCTATGCCAAATTAATCGAATACACAATTCTAAGTGTCCCTTCAAAATTCCAAATCAATTTTGTGCAGGTTGGAAATTCGTTCAATTTGCAATACATCAGAATTTTTAGTTGACGCCAGCTCATCTTCAGTTGTTTTCTGAGGAATTTCTGAACCGCTTATTCGCTGAAAGGTTTGTGATTTCTTGTATAGTTCCCCCCCCCCGTCCGACGGGGGGGGGGCAACTATACTTTTTTGAACGGGATTTTGTATAGTTGCCCCCCCCGTCCCACAATTTTCGCCGAAAAATCCATAGGGTCCCCCCTATTGATTTTTTGACAAATTTTTCAGAAAATGATTTTTCAATCCATAGGGTCCCCCCTATTGATTTTTGACAAAAAAATTTTTTTCGAAAAATTCATAGGCTCCCCCCATTGATTTTTTTGACAAATTTTTCAGAAAATGATTTTTCAATCCATAGGGTCCCCCCTATGGATTTTTTTTAACAAATTTTTTAGAAAATGGTTTTTTAATCCATAGGGTCCCCCCTATGGATTTTTGGGAAAAAAATTTATTGAAAAATTTTTTTTCGAAAAATAACCATAGGGGGGACCCTATTGATTATTTTGACAAATTTTTCACTAAAAATGATTTTTCAATCCATAGGGTCCCCCTATTGATTTTTTTGACAAATTGTGAAAATTTTTTCGAAAAAACCATAGGGGGTACCCCATGGGGGTATCTATACAGACGGGGGGGGGGAACTATACAAGTACCAAAATCTCAAGGGTAAACTTAGCCGAGAAGCCTGAAAAAAGAAAACTGGTGGCTTGGATAAACTGCCAAAATTTTCAGGTAGTCTAGTTTCAAGTTTTATTTCATTCATTTCTTATTTTAAATGAAACTTTAAGAACGAAGATTTTGAAAAATAAACGTGTATTTGGAACAAAATCAGTTCATATTGTTTTAAAATTCTTTACGGATTCATTCAACATGTATTTTAAGCTCGCCTGTCAAGCATCTCTTAATAGGAGGTGACATATTTCCCTTTAATTTGGTGCGTAATTATCGCCACCTTCGATGCTCAATGCGAATATTCAACGTTTATGGAGTTACTGAGGTGTCATGTTGGGCTTCTTGTCATGAGCTGGAATTCGATTTAAAGTAATTAGAGATTTCCTGAAATGTGACCAAATTCGTTTTATATTTAGCGGCGTCTGTAATTTGGGCTCTGTGCCCATTGGCGAGCCTTTGATGGACACGAGTTTTTCTATTGACGCAGACAAACGCTTACGCATCCATGGTCGACAATGCGCTGTGGACTTTAAAGTGGAAGCTGACTCTCTGCTCACCGAAGACATAGCTGATATTCATGAAACCGAGGAAAACCGTACATGCATCGTAGTGCAAGGCCGGGTAAGTTATTAATGATTAAAGTCGGTTACTTGTAATTAGACCGGCTCACTGTCTGAAATATTGTATATCCGGTTCTGCTAGCTTGGGCATCGATACTACATAGTCTTTCTCTTTTCCACAAGCCACAAATTTCCGGTATCAGCATGATTTTGCGGGTGATCGTCATTGGTAATTATACTCCTCGCTGAATTTATTTGCAATGGATATGTAAATTATAAACGATTATAGCGGAAACCGAACAGCACTCTACCCACGTATGAAATCGAGCATATTCTGTTGTCGCAGTATCCACAAATTGCATCTGCCAAATTGGTGTATGCGGACAATTCTACATTCTTATTTCTTAACTCTTTCCGCAATCATACGTCAATCGACACAGATGAGCTGAAGAAAAGTATCCCACCTAGATTGTGGCCAACCAGAATTTTTTGGAACGTACTGCTACAAAATTTTGTAACTGCCAATGGTTTGCCTTGCAATTTATGTTCTTTAAATGGAATTTTAATACCTCTAGGAAAACTGGATATAGGAGATTAGCTGTTTATGCAAAGGAAAATCTCTTAAGCGAGGATTGGGCTCCTAACGGCGCAAAATTTCTGGAAAACGCCTACAACATCAGAATTGCCGATGATAATACCATTCTGGATAAGTCTTTACTTTCGCTTGGGTTTGGCTCCTTGCAAGTGGCTGAACTGACATTTCTACTCGAAGAGCACATATGCCCATGCCAGGGTTTCAACTCGGGAAAACTCATGCAAATTTTGTTAGATGATGGAACTACGCTGAAAAAATTAGTGGATTTATTGGAAAATTGTCTAGACTGCCATCGAAAGAGGAGATGCGAATCATGTGGTCGACTGAAAGATCGCAAAAACAGCGTTTCGGACAGGCAAAAAGATAATGTAGTTGTAGAAATCTGCAACGATACGTCTTCTTCCGCCATTTTGCAATGGTCTCTTCATATGGGCAAATGCATCGATGCATCTCCTTTAGTCGTTGATGGGTACGTGTAAATTATGTAATATTAAATTGTTTGACATGCACAAAAAGAAATGGTGCATTAATAATTTAAATAAGGTGCGGACGAAATATATTTGGCATAAAATTTAATCGTTTGTCGAATTTAATTAACTTTTTACGAACTTATGGATTCCTGTGATAATTATAATAAATAAATATAATAAATAAAGTATGATTTTAAAAGTCATAGTTTAAAAAGCCATAAAAATCAGAGTGACTTTTGTTAAAGCATTTATAAAATTTAAAACTTATCTATAAAATCTATACAAATTCTTGATAACATTTTAAGTAAAATGTTATCAAGAAACATAACATTTATATTTAAAATATTTGTAGAATTGCGTACGTTGGATCACACGCAGGTGCATTCCGAGCAGTGGATATTGCGTCGGGCGAAATTATACTCTCCTTCGATGACAAGACATTTCGCATAGAATCAACATGTGCAGTTAGTCAAAAATTTATTGCTGTGGGTAAGTCAAATTTTCTTCCTTTCGATATCAAATTGTATTTTTAGGTGGCTTAAATGGTCATTTATTATTATTTCACAGGCATAATCACACACTTTTCAAATGCGTGAAAACTTCTGCTGAAATCCGTATGACACCTATTTTCGATTTGGATGAAACACTCTTCTGTGGCTCATACAATGGTTTTCTGTATAAAATAAGCCCAAATGGAAATGTTGACTCATTCGATGTAACAGCTCGAGGAGAATTGGGCGTGATGCGCTCAACACCACAAATTGTTGGAGATATCATATTGCTTGCCACTTTGAAAGGAAACGTTTTGGCTATAAACAAGGTTAGACTAATTTATGCATGTGATCTAAGGATAATTTCCATGATCTTCTCTTAATTGTCTCAGTTTTTCAAATTTTAGAGATCAGGTGTAAATATTTGGAGCACACGCGTGGATGGACCGGTCTTCGCTGGAATCACTCAACTTCCAAAAAACTCTTTATGCTGCATTGCGACTGTTCATGGAACAGTAACTTCTTTTTCCATCACTGAAGGAAATCAGGTATTTAAAATATAATGTGATAAATACAAATATGAATAATATCGTCCGCAATGTACAATGTTTCAACTTAGGAGTCATCAGTTAGTTTGGGCGAAACGGTTTTCGATACTCCTGCGGTGCATGGTGACAACAAACTTTTGATCTCTGGGGGAAATGGCACAATATTTCTGCTCGGAACGGAACCAACTTTCTTTATTTTAAAGCGCCTGCAATTTTCTGGAGTAAACATTGTTCGTGCTCCGATTACTAAATATCCTTATATATTCGTGGTGACTACTCAAGGTAACAATTTTTTAAATAATATTTGTTCATAAAAATTTACGTTTTAGGCGCCCTTTTTTGCATTTCCGCCGAGAATATGGAGAACGCATTGACTTTTGACGGGACCAAAATTTTGGATATTGGAGAAGATAGCTTTGGAAAGCCAGCGATTCAGTTTTTACGAAACGGAACGTATAGAATTGTAATTGGATCAAGGGGGGATTTGTTACGTTGCTTTACAGTTAAAATACTTAATGATAAATAAATAAATTCGCGCATATTTTCTTCAATATAAATTAGAGGACAAATACATTGAATAGACCTACTAACAACTAACTCTCACTAACAAGTAACTCAAACTGTTTCTTGGTATAAATTGCCAAAATGTGTTATTGCTGATAGATTTAGTAAAACAGTACCGTAGAAATAAGGAATTAAGAAACTGTTGACTCCGAAAAATTGCTGATATTGTGAAAATTTACTAACAATGTAGGCATAACTATTTACATTAAGAACTGAGTTGAGTAAAAAGAATATCTCTATCCGTTCGGCAATGATAATAATAACAAATGCAGAAGTCAGTTAGAACAAACCAAATTCTATTTAACAAAAAATCCATTTATTAGCCAATATTATCTCACGAACTCTTCACCTTTCCTCACGTAGCATATGCGCTCCTCCCCTTTGAGATATGGGGAGGAGTGGACATTGCGCTGGTCACTCTCCACCTTTCACTCAGTGACCATCCTTTGCACTACAGGATAGCGCATATTCCCGTGAGTTCCTCTCTGTGAATCGCACTGGCCAAACCTTCTTAAGACTTTGTTAATCATAGTGTTATCATTACAACTCTTCATGAGTAGCGGAGAACGGGACAGTGCTCTGCTCCTAAAACGGTATCGAGAGAGTCTTGGGGGTCTCGGAAGCCATCGTAACAGCATGGATTCTCCAGATGGCGATTCTAACAACAATCGTAATGTAGCAAAACTTTCGGATAATCATTACTCAAGCATCACAAATGCAGGTGTTTCACTAGAATCCTGTCGCTTGAGAGAGGACCTTCGTAGGAATAGTGATAGCTGTGTGCTGGAACATGGCAGGCCACTTCAGTCAGCAGATTCGGACAACATTTTTCGTCCAATTCCTCGAAAGCCCATTCAAATGCCCCAAATGCCCACTCATCACAATGGACTACTAACCTTTCTTCACCAGGCTCAACGTCAGCCTACAACTCATTTGGCTAGCAGCAATCATTTAACCCATGCTTCTATTAGTAATATTCCAGCAATGTCAAATAATACTGTCGGTATGGGTAATGCGAATGACGATAATGCCAGAAATGCACTACTCGAAGAATGGCTCGAAGTCAATAGGTTGCTTCAGGCGCAACAAATGTTGCATGCGGCCAATGCGACAACAGAATATTCCTCAATTCCTGGACTAGAATCGAGAAGGACTTCCGCGCCGGCATGTCTTTGGACAGGCCCAATTATGAATAATCATAATCCTCAACCTGCGCCGATAATTCTTCATGTGAGTTTGAAATAGTAGTTTTAACTCAGTATATGTAAATTACTGGCATTACATTGTTTAATGATTTAAACTTTTAGGCACTTCACCAACAGGCGTACCCCACCAACACCGATCAGTTACATTCTGCTTTGAATTTGATGCTTCTCGGGCAAATCCTCGGTCAAAATTACACACAACCATTAGCAGCCAATAGAGCTACATATAATCCACCCGCCGTTCCTGTGTTTACTTCTAACGCCAGTCTAAAGAAGAATCCATCGACAACATCGAGCCCAGATTCAGGCCTTGGCCCTGATTCGCATGAGCCACTTACAATCCATCATGTTGCTGATAGAACCGAAAATGCACAACAGTTCACGTCCATTGTGCCTAGTAAAGTGCCAAACACAAGAACGACATCTGAGAATATCATGACAGAGGCCAAACATTCAATCGAGAACAACAGATGCGGCGCAGAAAGACTTGACCTAAACCATTCCTGGTCCTCTGTGGGCACATATGGAGTTTCCGAAAATTCAACGACAACGAAATCCAATGGTTAGTAAAATACTGTCATAAAATTATTACAAATAATGAGAAACAGAAAAATACCGTCTTACTTTTATAACCAGAGTTATAAACATTTAAGTTTATAAAAATGTCATTTTTACATGTTCACCTTCATGTTACAAGATTGCATTTAGCGTGTAATATTTATTTTATTTTTTATTGCTCAAATTTACTCTTTTCCGTTAGGAAATGTCTAAAAAGTAAACAAGCGGATAAAGTAAGCGGATGCGTCCATCCATGTTATGAATATTGAAAGTAAACCAATAAAACTACAATAATAGGAATAATGAGTTGCTTTTCCTTTCTTCTTCCGACCGCGAAATCATATCCCGTTTTTTGGAATAATGGGCGAAAGGGAAACATGTCTGATGCAGTTGTCTGAAAGCATTCAGAACATCCGCCTCCGGAGGATCCCACCACCACCAAACCAACAACTGGCACTAAACCCGTTTGCCTGCGTTCACACCTTTCCCCAGTCCGGTTTTGCCTTCGTTGTTCCCTCTTTTTTCGTATGTTCACACCTTTATCGAGGCAATATTGTATGCAGGTGCATAAAATTGTGATTTCAATACTCCATGATTTAAATGCAAAAAAACATGGAGTATTTATCTCAATCAAAAGGATATCACTA
Organism: Ditylenchus destructor; assembly: GCA_022814885.1. Classification (NCBI taxonomy): domain Eukaryota; kingdom Metazoa; phylum Nematoda; class Chromadorea; order Rhabditida; family Anguinidae; genus Ditylenchus; species Ditylenchus destructor. Next base: position 668,739 of record JAKKPZ010000002.1, read on the forward strand.
AAAAGTAAATTGGGACTTGGAAGAAACCCGTTTTGGGGAGGGTTTTCCATGAAATATTAATTTGCTAAAAAAAGAATACTGTACAGCATTTTTACTTTCCTTGAAAAATTGTCCAGTACTTTCCGCAAATAATTTTTTATAAATTAATCGAACTCTTAAGAAAATAAAACATGAATTGTGCAATTTTTTTTATTCTCCGGATTCCAGAAATTTAACAAGCAGTAGTCTTATCTTACCTCCTTCAATACATATCATTTTATACGTGTCTACGATGTCACGGGGACGTGTCATATAACGGACATGTCTTAAACATTTTCGATACAAATAATATTCTATACGACGGCATCCACAAAATTGTGTTGGAAATAAATATTTTTGGAACCGATATTCATCTTTTGCAACGCGGTAAAAAATAGGAAATGTTCCTTAAATTCTTCTCTAAACCTTCTCTAAAATTCAGGTGATAGGATACATTTTAATTCAATCATGTAACTAGATCAAGCTGGTACTAATACTTATAACTTCGTTATTAATAACGGTACCCCATTACGCTGTACTATGTTGCTTCATGCTTTGAACAAATAGTTTTGAACCCCTAACGAAAATTGCATGCTTCACACTCTATTTAGTTGCCACTTCGCGCTAATCTCGAGAAGTGCTATATTGAGAGTTCACTGTTGTATATTTTCTACTTAGGGTAGATGAAAATTAGCCATTCGTTTCATATAGAGATTATCTTTCTGAATTCCACGTCGCAAATTTCCTTACCACATTGTTTGCTTTTATCTTAAATTGTCCATTGTTGACCCTTTCGCAGGAATCCATTTTCAATGAGTTCCATTCCGCACACTACTTCCTCCTTGCTTCAATCGCACTGCAAGCGCGTGGTTAGGTCATCCCTTCGGAGTGACCCAAAGTCTTCCCTTCCACTTTGTTATACTATTACGTTACTCCGTTCTCGACAATCGAAGGGGTGCTCACGTCCCGTTTCCCATCATTGCTTGCATAAGCTCCATCATATTCTTCACCATTTTCTTGCATGCATGGGGCTGATTAGGTCAACGAGCTTTATTATTCGGTAAAATGGGACTGTTTGTTTGGTTTTTGGTGGGATAGTGGGCACTCAACCAATTTCCCTGTTCACTAAACAATACGAGGAATAGGTGAAAGTATTATCCAGTGATCCCCCTTTTTGTCCCGTATGTTTGGGATTTCAATTTACCGCACTCAGATGTCGCGTACAATTCGTTTGTATGACGCTTCATTTTTTGAAGCAATAACGGTACCCACTTATGACAGAGTGCACAAACTTCCGAAATTAGCAAAGCACTAGTGCCAAATATTCTTCTTGGTATATGGAACAAAAACATACATTAGAATAAATCTTACCAATAAAGTTGGAGTAATAATGCGTTTCCTATAACAAAATCATATAATCTGAAGTGCCTGCAAAATATATATACTTTTTAAATATTAGTAACCCACCTACTTTTTCTAATTATTGACAAAAGTTTTCAATGACGTTGGCTGATTTTTTGCATAATAAACAAGACACTTCGGGTATTTTTTGACACCGAGTACGCTATACCAACTTTTTTAGAATAGCAAACGACGTTTCCGATGTTAAAATTGGTGTTTTTCGCAGCAAAATTTTGTATATAATTCCGAAAATTCCGGATTTAGGGTACAAAGACATGTCATTTTGCTATTTGTAAAAGAGATGGTATGGTGTGTTTAGTGTCAAAATCCTCTAGTTTATTATATTAAAAAATCAATTCAACGTGGAAAAATTTTCAATAATTTCAAAACATTCAATAATTGCGTCACCCTGTACATACTTTCATTTAACACAATCATATTAAAACGAACCGGACAAAACATTTTCTGCTAGATAAAATCCGTTCAGCATTTCAATGTTCAACGATTTCAGGGGAGTCATCTCGCAGATTGCCACCTCCTGCGCCATTACTTCACCCATGGATATCGGCACTTTTGCATGCCGATTCTCAAACAGTCACCACGCTCGATTCAAATTCTTTGTCAAAAATACCAAACTCCTTGGACCATAATGCTAGATGGGCACCGTCCAACACCGCTTTCTTTAATCCAATGATGCTAATACCACCACCATCGCTCCTGCCAAATGTGAGCAATGTGAGGCACCATCCGTATCAGTTCCATGCCCAAACAATGCCATATGACCTTTCAAAAGGAAATCGGTTGGACTCTGTTCGAAGGTTCAGCGAACCAGCAGTGGTCCCACATGGTTTCCCTGAGCCTACCAGCACAGCAAATAGTTTTGCTCTAAATGCTTACGGTGCTCGCAGGAGAAGTCGAGACGGTACGCGGTAATTTTTTGAAATATAATAATGGTAGACCATTCAGGCCAAGTGACTTATCTTTGGGAATTTCTTTTACATATCCTGCAGGACAAGGAATATTGCCCAAAGTAAGTTCGAAGTTGCAATGTGATGAAGTAATTTATACATTAAACGTTTTTCAGGTATATAAAATGGTTGGATCATGAGAAGCGAATCTTTAAGCTAGTCTGTGATATGGTTTCTATATATCCGAACAGTTTCCTTTTCAGGTGGACAGCAAAGCAGTTAGTCGGTTATGGGGCATGCACAAGAATAAGCCCGGTATGAATTACGAGGTATATTCTTCTTTCAGTTAAATATCACGATAATATTCTCAACATTGTGTATTTTGTCACTTGAAGTACATAGGATCAACCTATCCCTTTTCATTTATTGTGTCTTAAAAAACACATATTGACAGATTCACTTCACGAGCTCTATAATTTATCAGATTCTATAGATTATCAATTAAAATTATGATTAACTTTCCTTTGCAAAATGCACATGTAAAACAAAATTGTGCAAAATTATCTCATATTTGTCCAAAAAATTACCGACGCAATTGCAAACGAAAATGTTAGCCCTTATTTTGAAGGATTTAAGGAGAATTATGTCATAATCTATCCTTTTTCAGACTATGGGTCGAGCTCTCAGGTTTATTTCCTTTTTCATATATTAATATTACTCTTCCTGTGATGTTTAGATACTACTATCAGAGAGGGATTCTGCAAAAAGTAGAGGGACAACGGCTTGTTTATCAATTCGTTGACGTTCCTCGCGAGGCATTCGAAGGCATAGAGGATGGCTCATCGGAGCCTTTCCAAACCGATTCCTCTCTTTTGTCTGAGACATCATCATCTCCTGGTCATGTGAGTAAAATGTACTAAATTGTTTTTGCACGGCGAATTTTCAGTCCTCTTCAATGGAAGAAAATTGCTACTCACAAAGCGAGAGTCCCTTTCCACAAAATTCAATGAAATGTAACGATGACAAACCATGTAAAGAGGAGAAGATATTAGATTAATCTCTAATATGGTGAAATTCCGAATAATGTATTCCCTGTAATTAGAGCCCCCTCGCAATCTATAGAAAGCCTTTTATGCTGAATTACAAGAGGCACGCTCTCTCTCATTTTGCCCACGGCATCTTTGCTCCTGATCATATAATCGATTTGTTGGAAAAGGTTGTATAGATTTGTTCAAATAACTGATAAAATTGAATGTTCTCTGCCTAATTCTGTTTGAATCAGTGTTCGAAAAAAGAAATGAGTGTGCTTTTGTAATTAAGCGTAAGAGGTTTTTAAGAGATTTTGCGTTGGGGGCTCTAATTACAAGGAATTCGGTAATTATCTTAATTTTATTTACATTGGGTGATATTTTGTTATTCGGTGAATTATTCTGCTACAGCATATTTTATTATGCTTTATTAACAATCATATGTAACAAAGTCCCACATCAGAAATAAAATTAAACATTGATTAAGACATTTGCTTGTATTTCTTCAAGCGACCTTTCTCATTGAGAGCCTTATTGCGAGCATGTGTAATCTTCGTATGCAAGCCTTGGGCACAATTTGTTATCAATTCTGATTTGATACTCTGACCCAACTTGTACTCATGCCTAAAAGTTACCTAAAATGGTTTACCATAGACACGAGGCTGAAAAATAGTACTGTGCCCTTTTTGAGGCGATATAGATATGATGTACAGAACTGACCTGATAATCCTTAGCGACAACGTGAACTTTCCTTTTTGGGCCAGACTGAGACCAATATACATGTTACAGCGTGAGATCAAAACTGGATCATCTAAATCGATGGCTATCAAACACATTTTGGAATCTGCTGCTATATTGGCATATTATGAACACGTCTATTCATAAACTACAGTCGAGCCTCTTTATAACGGCTCTCTATATTATGGCGATCTCTATATAACGGCCATTTTGTCCGGTCCCGTGAATTTTACTACAGTCGAACCCCCGAATAACGCCCCCCCCCGAATAACGCCGATTTTCTCGGTCTCGGTTGGTCGCCAAAGAAATTGTATGCGTTTGACCCCCGAATAACGCCCCTCCCAATAACGCCGCCCCCCCGAATAACGCCGATTTTTTTTTAAACATGCCTTATAAATGGCCCTCCGAATAACGCCGATTCAAATACTTTGAAGAAATTTTCGAAATTTTTGTCACTTTTACAAAATTTTAAACAAAATTTAAAAAACTTTTGAAAATTTTTGAAATAATTTCGGCGTATTTGCCAAAAGTTTTACAAAATTCGCTCAAAAATACCAAAATTTTGTGAAAATGTTTAAATTCGCGCCAATAAATTCAAATTTACTGACAAAACATTCAGAAACCCCCGATTAACGCCGATCTAACCAAATTTGGGCTAGAAACCTCCGAATAATGGGCCCCCCGAATAACTCCGATTATGTCCGGTCCCGAGAGGGGCGTTATTCGGGGGTTCGACTGTATTAAAAAATGGAAAAGTCTATATAACGAAATTTTTATCCAATCCCGAGACCGCCATTATAAAGAGGCTCGACTGAGATTTATAAATAAACCATTACCCGAGTTTAATTACTTGAGCGCAAACTTGAATGTGATCACTAATTTGAGATTATTACGACCATTGCATTCCGGTTTTATAATCAATAAAGTAAACTAATGACTCACCTAACAACTGTGCAATTTTTCTCTGTTTCAGAGACACTTCCAGAGCTCGATCTGCCTAAACATAGGAAGCTGAATTTAAAAAGAAAGAATACGAGTTTCTCTAAGTCAAAAACTTACAAAGGTATCAATGAAGTCACCCATTGCTGACAAAGCGCCTCCAAGTGTTGATAAGTTCCACATCAATCTCTGAACATCGTTTAATAATGTTAGATTAATAAGATGTGACATTCATCAAAAAGTACATCGACTCACTTCGAGAAGCAAACACTGCTTTACGCATTCTCCAACAATCTAAAGTATGAGTATTGACAACGTAATCTGTAATGTGACTGTGCACAACAATTTCAAAAACGCTACCAACCCTGTTCCAAATTTTGTCGATCCAATATTCATTATTCGACTTTAGTCTCACGAATAGAACGATCCCCTTAAATAATAACTAAAGTGTTTAATCTTTAAAGTATGACAGTTGGTATTTTGGCAAATGAACACGAGAATGTAATTAATAAACACATATGTGTTTTGTTTTTATACAGTCGCCCTAAAGTTGTCCTGTAATTTGACTTGAGACATCAAGATAAAACACATACATTCTCCCGTGCCTTTTTCCGGCACCCAGTGTCTAGTCTGTTGAGATACTGGACAAACCCGGGTTGACTATGCCATGTTTTATAAAGACTTGGAAGACCTTACCTTTGTTTCATCAATCTTGGACCGCGTATGAATAAATTGAATAAACTTTTTCTTAATGTTCCATTCTTTTGTCTCAAAATTTGCGCAAAATGAAACACATGCTAACGAAGAGGAACAGCAAACGATAGAGGATGGCGACCGAATATCAAGGTCAATTTTCACAACCGAGTGTCTAATGCGATTGTGGCGAGTCATCTAAAATTATATCCGATCATCAGTTTTCAGAAATAGTTACCGTAAACCCTCTAATTTAACCACCTTTAATTTTACTTCCTCCAATTTTGCCCCCTCCATTGGAGAAGGCTAAAATCAAGAAAGGGGTCAATTGCGAAAGTACCGGATGTGTTGCTAGAGTAATAAGAAAAATATTATTCCAGTAAGTCTATCTTTAGAAATAATCGCAAATTAAAAATGCAAAAATCAAAATATCAAACTCAATTCACTTTTAGGAAACTGGGTAAACCGAAATTGAAATGCATCAGATTTTAACAGAATATTTTTAATGAGCGCAGACACTTTGAAAGGAAAAAGGACATAACCGAGACTCCATCATCACCACTCCCGCGCTTTTGCAGAATAAAGCAAATGAGCTGGGGTCTTGGGGGAGGGGACACTCTCTTTCTGGCCCTAAAATGTTATCCACCGGCGGGACGATTCTAAAAAATAGGTTTTTCGCACAAAAGCTTAGCTAACTGTGCCGGCGGTGGATCGCATTTTTAGGGCAAATAAGGTAGGATTATCATGGCCAAAAACTTAAACTTTGTTATTCTGCTGGAAAACATTTTTTTTGGGTGGGGGGGGGGGGGTTGGTTATGGGGGTCACGGTCAGGGCCCCGCTGTCATAGGGGTAAATAGGGTAATTACCCGGGGTACAGGTTTCAGAAGGGTGAAAAAAACAAAAGGGGAACAAAAGAAAATTAATTGGTGGCAATTTTTGGCAAACAAGCTTAATATTTCAGAAAATTTTCGCCTGCGGCGCTATTTTCTCCTTAACTTTGTAGTATGTCTCACTGTTTTTCCAATATTTTGGGCCAAAAATTTGTGATATTTTCAATAAATATTTAAAAAACGCAATGTTATAATTTATTTCAATGATAAATTTTAGTCAAGTTTTAAGAGAAAAGCCAATTTTTTCAAAATTTTTTGCCTACGGCGCTTTTTTCTCCCGAATTTTTCCATATAATTTATTGGCATTATGGTTTCGGCGCGAATTTTAAAAATTTGAAAAAATGCACCTCTAAGAATGCGCTTGAAAAAAATTACTCGGGGTTCAAAAATTACTGGTCACGGTTATGTCCTGCCGTCCTTTAAGATGGCACCCATATTCGCCTAAACCCCGTTTGCCCAAATACCAAAAATGCCATAACTATGCTTCAATTTAAGCTTAAGCGGTGAGTAATGGCTTAAATTTAAGCTTACAATTGGCCCTATAAAATCAGTAAGCCCACGCTTAAGCCTAAACAAAACTCGGGCCTAAGTCAAAGCTTAAAGCCGAAAATTTACGAATACCCTAAAATTGAGCCTAAACTTATGTCTTGGCTTAAGCCTAAAGTTATTCGCCTAAAGCCTAGCTTCAATTAAGCCATTACTCGCTCATTAAGCTTAAGTTTTAGCTGAGTTATGGCATTTTTTGGTATTTAGGCGAACAGCAAATAGGGCGCACGCCCCTTAAAATGAACCATTGTTCCCAGAAGAAGCTTCATTCATAAACGTTTAAACTCCTATGAGGAATTTTCCTTATAGCTTAATTCTATTGTAATTTTTTCTTCGGGAATGATGGTTTGTCAATTTCGCAGATTTATACATTTGCCTTTATTTCTTGAGCTTTAAGGAAGGAAAATAATGATATGACTTAACCTTCACAAGAATATGAAAGAATATGTGAATTAAAATCATTTATGATAAGGATTTCAACAAAATATAATTCATTTTATTCATCTGTTCACATAACAAATATAGATATCAGGTAACAAAGAAACATCTATTTTTTCAGTAAGTTAAGTTTCTTTAATGTGAATTTAAAATATGCTGGGAGGTCAGCTTTAATGATTGAGAATTTTCCACCAGTTGACTCAGGAAGATGAACTTCGGCTAAAAAGAGTGAGTGATAGTGCAGAAAATTTAGAGACCTCGACTACTTCATTTATACGCTAAAGTAAACTAGAGGCGTCAAGTTGTTTATGAAATTTATTGAAAATATATAAAAATCCACATTTTAATTAACGATAAATAATTAAGAAATGAACTTACCCAAATGAAAATACAACGGTAAACGCCGCGGAGTAGTTTTCGATATATTGAGCTGATTCACAGCTACGTCAGAAAGACGAAATGATTGGGTATGGAATCGGCTCTCACCGAAAGGATCTTCTCTGATATACTTTTTCTCTCCGATTATCGGACAATTGATACCATAATAGAGGTGACTCCTGACAACATGATGAATTGCTGAAAGCAATGAATTATAAATCTAGTGTATAACTCTAAATCCCTTTTCTCAGCAGCTGCAAAATTACTAAAACCAAAATTCTGGAAAATAAAGTGGGAAAGTTTGATGGTATAGCGAAACAATTGTTGGTAAAAATATACATTAGCTTAACCAGTATTGTCAATGCAATAGATGTTCATTAGCATCACCTTGCTCAGGCCAAGCACCACCAGCAAGTGATAGTCGGTCTGATTATAGAATTTTGATAAAACCGCAGCAGCGATCAAATTACGGAAGTTATCCATTAGATTCCCGCAGCAAGTATTGAAAAGAATTACGTTGTTTCACAAAAGCATCAACCAAAGAAACATGTGCACCTCGATTCTCATTCACAAGTTTAATGTCAGTGTTCATGTGATGAAGCTGTGCATTTTTCCACGCCTTTCCTGTAAGCGGACATAATTTCATGTTTCTGTCTCTATCAAGGACCTGTAATTTAAACGCTAAAACATTAGACAGCTTGATGATTAATGAAACCTTTATCAGAGGGATGGCTACTCGAATTTTGTCCCGTTCTAGATCCCCTTTAACCAAACATCGGTATCGATACAGTGCATGCCCATTCGCGATTAATTCCTTTAAGTGTTCTTGCTTTTCTCTAGATCTAAAACGCTTTTATGAGTATATCGCCAAATTACAAAAGTAGTAATTTACTTGGCAAAAATAATCACTCCAGAGCAATTTTTATCCAACGATGAGACTATACTTAACCGGAGAAGTTTTGGACACACAATCTTTTTGAGATCTTGAAGAATGCGATCCATTTGTGCTTGATCTTTGGTGGAACATGCGTAAGCCATTTGTGACGGCTAAAATCAAGAAAAAAATTTTTGCTTATTTTCGCGAAGACGAAAATAAGCAAATGAATCTCACTTTGTCGAATGCAATAACGTCATCTAAAATATAATTTTTACTAAACAGGGATTATTGTATTAAAATTAAAGCGCATACCAAAAACTTAATTGACCCACCATAGGAAAATGTGAAAAATATTATATAACTAAATTTTGCCTATGCAGCGCTTGAAACATCCACGCCAACAATAATACCACAGTTTTTAAACTCGCTATTAAAAATACAATTTTTTAGCTATTACTGTCATTCTAATTCTGCCTAATTGTATTTTCAGTTTCAGCAGTTTTACCTGTCTGATATATCACTCTTCTGCTCATGTACTCAACGAGTTCTTCATGCGTAAATTTCCAAACAGGGTCGACTTGCGCCCATATGTCTTTTTCGCCTCTCGGCGTATTTTCATCTACCGTTTTCAAGTCGAAACTTTTTGGCTCCGTTACAGTATTAATATCCACAGGGTTACGCTGTACATCTGAGTGTCTAAAATAAATTCTAATCAAAGTCGCATTATAATTTCAACATATTTATAATTTCAAGCTAACATGCTTTAAAAGTAATTTTCCATAATATATTTTCTCCAACAGAGTATCTCAAAGCATAACAAGAAATTCATGAATATATTGCTTGTAAATTAGCGTAATTTACAGTATAGGGTATAATGATCATCAATATATAGCGGAGAATTAAAACCTTACCTCTCCCCAATGATGTGTTTTTCAAAGAAATTGGACTCCTCAATTTGATCATATTCAGCTGTTTTATTTGACGTTTCACTAAGATCTTTCTCTGTAATTTGCGGAAAAAATACTTCGTCAAAGTAATTGGAGGTTTTGGACTCTGAGCCTCTGACTTTAGGTGACCTAGGCTTGACTTTTTTCAAAGAGGTATCGTCCTTTCGAGATTCATACTTTGGTCTGATATACTCAGGAACTGCATGCCTTTCGACATAGTCGATACCAAAAAAGTCATTATCACTGTGTGCCATCTAAAACTTAACATCAAAAAATTTTCCTGTAAAACTCTTCAATAAATTTTGCGCAATAACGCCCAATATAATGATACCCAACAAAATTGCAATTAAACTTTTTATTAAAACACATGAAACATAACATCATACCCGTGATTAATGAGCAGTGAGAGACAATTTGTTTAAAAACAAAGAGAGGCAAAAGCAAAAGAAAATCTGCAGTATCAATCAGGAATATAAAACCCCGTTCGGAGTGGAATTGTTTCTTTTAACGCCATTTTCCAGTCCTCGGTTACTGTATATTTGCATAAAATTTGAAACACATGATTGATCGGAAGCGTCGTATTGAAAGTGCCTTTTTCTCCTCTGGCCATAAATTCCTCAATAGGAAATCTGCGGCATTCAAAACCGTGCTTCACTAAAAAGAACTAAATTAGGAACAGTCGTATCTTTCCTAAAATGATAGACATAAGAGGTCCAACTATATACTTCATTAGGCGTTCTTCTTATAACAGACCACACTGAACCGAAACTTTAATATTCATTTTAAAAGGTTCGTTCATACGTTCCACTTTTTGATACCCACCGAGATCACAGTTTGATTTGATGAAAAAAGGCAATTTTTACGAAAATTAATTTTTAAATGTTACTTTACTAAGAAGCCAGTGTCCGTCCGAAGCTGCGTGGTCCACTGCCGTTTAGACCACTTTCACGGCTCATTTCCGGGCAAGTGATAGCTTAAAATGTTCGTACAGGTTTTCAAGAAATTTAGACTAAAATATAGACAAAAATTAGACAAAATTTTGAAAAATGGGGCATACTGACGGGTGGGGGGGACGCCGCGATAGCGGCGGTGCTTTTTCTAGTGTTCAAACAAAGCTACCATTGTTAGACCAAATAATTAACAAGTTATTTTCAAAACGAGACAAAAACATAATGATTAAAACATTATTTAATCCTATATAGTATTTGAGTGCTGTAAGTCAGTACGACCGGTGGCGTATTTCGCGATCCACCCGTTAGATAGGGGCGAGTGAAGTGGCGTTGGAACCGCCTCGAGTTGGAGGCCACGGGTTTTCTGAACTTTTTTCGGATTTTAAAATTTAGATTTCACAGCTAAACCAAAAAAACGTGTTGTTAAGGGTTTTAAAGGGAAACTTTCTTAGCCGTGCACGGATCCGGCCAAGCAATACCTCAAACGATAGCTCTCAGTGAGCCAAGCAAAAGCGGCCAGCTATTACCCAGCCGGATCCGTGCGCGGCTAAGAAAGTTACAGGTGCACGAAATCCCAAGAGTCCCGTATAAAGCACGGGTAACTAAGTTGGAGTGGGCAGAGGCTCCACTGATAAAGCCACTGGGGTATGGTGATTTAGGCATACCAGGGTACCTAATTTGAGCCTTTGGCTTCCGTATTGAGCCCTCCCCTTAACTCGTATTACATAATTTCTTACTTGCTTTTTCATTCGACCGCGAGCCGCATCCTGTTTCATCGACAAGTCCACCAATCACATAAACACAATCTGCGGAAATATCTAGCAATGGTGGTAGATGTCTGTCTGGAGAAAGATATACTATTCGTTTGTCATCATCGATATGTTGATCAATTCCCTCATCAGATTGGACAATGTGCAAGCCATACATTGAAAAACCAGCGAGCAGTTTTTCACAGAGATCCAAGATTGAATCCTCGGGTGATGAAAAGATTGTAGTACTAACAAATTCGTATTTCTTTTGCAGATTCCAGATACGACCAATTTGTCGAACCAATTTTCGTTGCTCCTTTTCTGACATTAGACGGCCAAATGACAAATCCAAATATATCTATAAATATACCGATACGACATATGGTACCATAAGGCTAAGGTCACAATAACGATTGAAAATTGGTGTATGATTTGCTAGTAAGCCTATTTTGGAGTATAACCGGTCTATTATTTACCACTAATTCTAGCGTTTCAGGGTCGGTTTAGTCTCCAATTTTTGAAAAACATGCGTTTTTATTAAACATACGTAAACATTTGGCACTTTTTTGCTACCTCGGTCGAGGTAGCAAATTTGGTTAATTTTATATCAAACATTTACCTGCAGATTCAAGTTCTGATACTGAATTTTCTCCACAGATTCAGCCATCTTCTGATTTGCCTTCCCCCTGCGCCGTTCTTTGTTCCGATTTCTCTTGCGTTTCTCCTTAATTCGGTTGAATTTTTCCAGCTTTCTTTCTTGGTGTGTCATTTGAACTTTGTCATTCGAAGATCCCTGCTTACACAAAACGTCATAGCCTTCGAAAGTATCGAGAAAGCCATCAAAACAAAATTCCATTTCCGTCCCTGTCGGGGTCATTACATAATTTTCTTACCAATTCACTGGATAATTTCTAAACTATTATAAATTCAAATCTAATCACCACAAATATTTTCCGCGAATTTAAATGGTAAATTCGGACTTTCCCTCTCGTTAGCGTGTTCTTTTATTTCTGCGAGATTAATTGTTTCAAATGTATCTTAGATTATTAACGCATTGAAAGAAACCTTTACAATGCAAAAATGTTCTCTCTTTTATACAAAAGGCACGGCTTTATGGGAAAATGTTAATCCGTGATTAGAAAATTTGTAGCATATTTTTGTGGGACAATTTATTTGTGTGTAAAGTCTTTGGATACATTTCATCAGAACCACACGTTATTAAATACGTTTTTGCTTGTTTTGTCAGTATGCGTGGGCTGTAGCCATGCCACAAATTTCTGCATGAGAAAGTCAGGATGTGTTTAAAACAACATATGGGCTCTTTGCAATGCTAAAACAGTGTTCACTGCAAGGTTTGCACCCTTTTTAATAGCAAAAAGTTGAACATAGTTGAGCCACAGCTCATTGGATACTTTTTCTGTTAGAAAATATTCCTTTAATGTAGGAGTTTTTTATCCTCAAATGTTTATTTTTTAATTAAATCCCCGTTACATAAAGTATACATCCGAATTATAACAATCCGAGACCTAATGAGAGGAATTGTAAAATCCACGATACATATAGACCATTATGTTTTCTTTTTGCCGTTGTTGCGTTGGAAAGGGCCATAACCCTCGTCCTCTGGCTACACCTGTTCACGCGGGGACAAACTCAGTGCGTTTTGTTCTTACACATTCCACGGGTTTAACTCGTTTCCTATTGTTCATTGGTTTTCTTTAGTACACTTGTTCACCTGTTTCTCGTTATTATTTGGGTATTCCATGCTAGGGGAAAGACGCAGGAGTGCGATTTGTGAAATGGTGTTCTCCGGCCTTTATACTCTCTACCTTTATATGGAAAGGGATTGAGCAATTTTCCGGATATTGCCCCATCCCTCTGAATGTTGTTACTGAGGAGGGGCAAAGGGGGATTCCGCCGAAATGTTCGCATGAGTATTTGTGAAGTGGAAACCATTCTCTGTTCCCTTTAAGGGATGAGGCGTTCCCGTGAAATTCATCGTGATCGTCCGAACTAAATTATCATTATAAATCAAAAGCGGGCGCAAATGGGATGTGTCAAAATTTGAGAAATAACACTTTGAAAGGAAGTTGAAAGAATTTATGGGAAATAACGTTTAATGTAATTTGTTGTTTGCCGAAACAATTTTGTTATTACCTTTGGTACAGCCAATACTTTCTTCGCCACATTAATGTTGATATTTTACGATTGCGTTCAAAAATGTGATATCTTGCGATCTTTTTTAGTACATGCCTATGCGACGAAATCGGTTAAGTATTTATCACCGAAAAAATTTCCCAGTTTACTTTTTGACAAAATCATCAAATATTATTTCTGTGAGTATTAGTTTATTACTTTCTAATTCTATGTTGACTGTCGAAATAGCGAATTCTGATATTTCTATCAAAATGAAGCAATAAATTTCCGAAATTCCAATTTTTTGAAAAAATTTTGGCTACTGAATTCTTTACTGAACAACATTGTTTTGTCTTTTATCGAAATTCCTGCACTTGTTTTAAGTTATATAAGTCTTTATTCTAAATTTTCCACTAAGCTCTATTAATTTAAAATACCTTTTTACCTCCCTCAATTACCTGCCTGCCTTCGCAGTCATATAGAGGGACCCAAGCCACTTCGCTCTATTTCAAGAGAAATGCTTCAAAGGAAGCCAAGTCGATCGATTTTTTGTACTCGCTTTCTGCTGTCACCATCCCACATTTCTGCGCACTCTCATATCATTTTTTATCGGTGTTCGTCATTTACCGCAAGCGAGCTCAATAATAATTGCTCTATCATTCATATATGTGCGTTATCAACATTGCGATTTGTAACTGAAAACATGCGCTGTCTGATATGAATTCCAATAATTTGTTCCCTAATTCCAGAATATATAATAAAAATAACCAAATAAAAAGGCCGTTACTATTTTAATCAGCCGTCCAATGATTAATAGGGAATTCCAAATTGCCGATGAGTCTCCGCGAAAACATCCCGTCTCGAATAAATCACATATCAGAAGATTATTTTATCACTCAAACTCACGACAACATTTTACTGATCCAAAACCAGTCGCCATCTTTTGTTCCCATAGTGATCATTTTTGTCCTCAATATGCATGCGTGTGTGCGTGTTGTTGTTTGTTTTGATCAAACTCTCAATGTCCCACACTGACTTTTTACGAACGCTGAGTTGCGGCGGCGACAGAGTAACTAAAAAGGAAGGAAATAACATTACCGCCTACCTGCCGCCCTCTAATATGTTTCGAAGATTATCACGCAAGTCTCTCTGCAAATATTTGCGCTCTATTCCTAAAGCACACCGACTTTTCCGCTTTTATGGACGACGTTGGGATTTATTATTTCCCGCCTTAGTTAATTTGATCCCATGGGCGCGACTCGTTTCAAAGGTCAGCTTTATGCGTCACTATGTTGTCCTTTATCATACCACTGCTATTGAATAATTCCTCTATTTGGCTCATGCGCTCAGTTTGCTGACCACTCGATACATGTATCAATTGTGAAAGTTGTTTGAGTTTGAATATACAGTCATACCTCGATTATACGGCCTACCTTGACCTAAACAAATATCCTTTTTTATTGGGCCTTGGCGAGGATGGAACCATGATAATTCTAAGGTGTAATAAACATAATCCATTAAGTCCTCAAGTAAAATGTTAGTTTGGCGCAATTCCAAAATGATCAAAAATGTTGGAAAAATGATAGTAAAATATAATCGTGCAATGTGTCGTATTATATACCGTTCCTTTTGTTTTAATAACGATAGATACTTGAAGTTGTTTTAGTGGATCGACTCAAAATGCGCCAAGTTCGAATTAGTGCAATAAGGGGTGAAAAAGGACAAATCATAGTTCCTAAAAAAGTTAATTTAAATTGCATGAGGCAAACGAGTGTATTTATAATTCACCGGATTGTTTCTGCATTCTATGATTTACGTTAATTCAAACAAAGAATAGTAACCTATTATGACGTAATGTTGAAACGTGATAAAAAAGTGTTTACATTGGATATGACATTTGTTCCTGCAGTCTGTCTATGTAACTGACCCATGGTCAATAATTCTCTAACCCGTCTTTTTACTCTGCTTTAATCTCCAATGTCTGTACAATGTTTACAACATTTCTAAACTTATTTGGCTTATGTGAGAAATTGAAAATATCGTGGATTATTTGAGCGCTTCAGGTTATTTTCAGAAGCACTAAAATAAGGTGCGGTCAGCAGATTTGACGTACAAGTCGAATAGGAGGATTATGCTCAAGCTGGGACTAAGTCCCAGGAAGGTTCGAGGAATCCGATGCAACAACTTTTTTATACTCGTACATTTTATGTTTTATTGCGCCGATAAAAGCGAAACTGGATGCGGAAATAGCGAATAAATTTCCTGTTGCGCTTCTGAGAATGTTTGTGCAAAGCCAAACGAGCATGTTTAGATGAAGAGTTTCTATATATATTGCACTTCAGTGTCGATGACTGTTGCTTTCCCTTTTCCCAATAAATCAGGGAAGGCGCACGGCATAGTGGTGACTCACGCGATTTTCACTGATTGGTAATAGACAAATTAGAGGCCCTGTTTGCATTTTGGGCCCCTTTTTTAAGAATGCTTAATTCTTTGAGCACAAAGGACCGCGGTTATGCAAAACGGCTCTTTAAAATCAAAAATTTGCTTCCATTAAATTTACAGAAAAAAAAATAGGGACAAGTTAAATGAAACTCTTGCCTTTTGTTAGCCCATGCTTAAAATGCCTTAGATCTCAATCCTCTTTTTAGGGGAATATTTTACGGTTTAAAAAATCCTGTAATTGTTAAAACTTTACCCTTTTCTCGGGATAAAAAAAAGGCATCAAAAATTTGTTTTCCGTTGTATTTTTTTTCTTTTTAATTTTTTTTGGAAATTTTTGCGGGACCCAAGGGTATTTATTATAACGTCATTCTTGGCACAATTTCTGATTCGTTTTAATTTACTTTTTGAAAAACATGCATTTTTAAGTCAAATATTTAAGTCAAAATTTATTTTTTCTACCCCAGCCGAACTGGGAAAAACGTGCCATACTTTGACGTATTTTCCTTTTTAATTCGAAAATTTAAAAATTTTCTCAGTCAACAAACACTGTAGCGCAAGAATTAGTGGCTAAAAACTGACCGATCATAACCAAAATAAGCTAATTTGCAAAACACTCATCAATCACTTTCGTGATCCTAACTTTCAGAATTAGATTAATCCACAAAATCGTTTGGAATAATGCGTAAAAAGAAATATCCGCTAAGACTTTGTTATTATTCTTTCTTATTTCAAACAAATTTATAAAGTGGTATGTTTTCAAAATTACTAACAAATAAACTTCTTGGATAAAAATTAAGCTCATCAAACACTTTCTTTCGGTATTATCATTATTATTGCACAAGACATTGGCTGTTTATTAAAACAATTTCTGATTATACTACTTACCTTATGGCTTTGATTGTTTATGTTTTGGTTATTTTTAAAATTTTTTAACTAGCAGCTTCGCTGCTAGTTAAAAAATGGTGGAGACTGTGTTAATATTGTGTATGTGTTTGTGATTTTAAGTGCAAAGCGGTCATTGTTCTTGAAGCCGCTAACGCGGTTTGGCCTGCTTCTAGCTACTGCGATAATTTGATGATTAGGGTTGGGCTGTACGTCCGTCGCGGCCTTCGGCCGCTCCAAGCGCTATAATAAGGGTCCGGGAGTGGCGCTTCGCGCCGCTTGGGTCCGGGAAGGGTTGGGTTGTACGTCCGTCGCGGCCTTCGGCCGCTCCAAGCGCTATAATAAGGGTCTGTCGCGACCCCAGGCCCAGGGCTATCGTTTGACACCAAAATCGTTCGGATCCCAGTGCCGCAGCGAAAGATACAGCCATATGCCCTCGGGGCTTCCGGAACCTTCTAGAATGTTCCGGTCGCGGATCTGGTCGGCCGGACCTGGTTTTCCGGGACCCCCAGGCCCAGGGCTATCGTTTGACACCAAAATCGCTCGGATCCCAGTGCCGCAGCGAAAGTTGCCCTTGTATTGCCCTTTTACGTGACTCACGTGTGTCACATAAGTCACGTTTCACGTGAACATACGTGAAAAATTTTTACGCCATTCGATTCAGCGTGGCCGATTTAGGGGGTACTCGCGGGCCTGAGGTCTGGGAGCGTGAAAAAGCAGGCCAAAAGTGAAAAGTTGCTTAAACTGTGGTTCGTTTATATTAAGGGGGATCGGACTAATACTTTTATGAAAACATCATTGCAACGAATTTCATATTGCAGCCCATTATGATAGCCAACGGCCGATATTCAAACTGTCTAAACAACGGCTGGACTTTGCCCCGCCCCCATTCCACTTGAAGCTAATTTATTTGTGCGGAGGCCTGCATACAGGATGGCTTGGCTGTGCTGATTTTTATTTACATTTCCCACCCTCCTGCCACCCTTTCCATTTCTGAGGGAACAACTTTGCGGCGCCGGCAATCCTAATCTACACTGGAAAATCTTGTCCCGAAAGAGTGAACATTTATTACAGTCGTCGTTTACACAAAACAAATATCCCACAAATTCGCCCTTCCTTTCACTTATGGTTCTCCAGATGGTCGAAAAACGTGAAAACTGCGACCGTAAAATGAACTCTATTCTCAGTTCGCATTAAAATGTTTCACATTATTGACATTTCTGATTCTAAGGCGGCATTGGAGTCTAGTTTTACGCATATATTATTTTGTGTTCCATCGCACAATTTATAACGTACCGACCATTCATTGGCTCATAGAGACCTCTAGCATTTGAGAACGGATTTGCGACAGTACTTCGTGAGTCATAAAAAATATATGTAACAATGTAAAATTGTATGTGCACAATATAACAGTTTGCGTTTGAACTTCTCACCTTCTAACACAATAATTTTCAAATTATTGCAAAATTAAAAGTATCAAACCGTAAAAATTGTGCCAAATGTGAATTGTAAAAGCTAAGAAGATAAGGTCATCTTATGGAATTTCTGAAATGGAGAAAGGTTGAAAGGTAGACTTCTGGCGAAGGTGTGTAAAAATTGAGAAGGAATAATAACTGCGTGCCTCTGCCCTTATATTCGCTTGCTCTCCCACTGTGATGTTCCCAATTTCGCTCTCACTTCCAACTTCCCGCCCGTTCCTTCGGTCTTCGAACGACCCGTTTTTGGCAGTGAACTTCAGTTTGGGTATTTTTTGAACTGCGCGTCCCAATTGTCCTTTCTCACACTATATCCTAGACTGTCACTCGATATCCTGCACATCAAAATGCATATATTTGTTCCAGAATTAATGTTCACTTTCTAAAATTTGCAATTATTGGCATTGTGCCATTGTGCAGCTGTTTCACAGTTGCTCTTCCTTTGTTTTTAGGATGGCTTTAAGTGACAGTAATAATAGCTTTTATATGTCAGCCGTTTCTAAACATTATCGGTCTGCAGGAAGGAGGATAAATGAGTAACCCCACCTCTACAATGATTGTGATTCCACACCTATTACCGAGAATTCTAGTAAAAAATTATATTAAAAGAATTCGAGATTCATTTTTTGGAGGGGATTGTTATTTTTCTTTATATGGATTCAACAGGTGCAGATGGAATTGGCAATTTATTTGTAAAGTTTCGATATCAATGCTCTGATTATAACGGGTCAGTCATCTTAAACTTAACACAAATTTTTGATCTGTCTATCTCTCATTGGCACCTGAGAAGTAGCGAAAGATGTATCCAATTGGAAGATCAACCTCTTGAATTGGCCCAAAAATGTTATACGTATTTTCCATTAAGAGCTTTCGTCCTACAAATGTAAGAGAAATAACTCGTTCCATGCAAAAATGTTATACGCAACATAATCAAAAAGATTAACGATATTTTCAAATGACTAATATACTGCACGCGCGTTCTATTTTCAACCTACCCTCCTGGGGCATTCCATTAGTGGTGGCTGTCTATTTTTGCATATAGCTTTGAAAAAGTTTCAGGTTTTTGGAATTTTAATTTTGGAAAAGAGGCGGTTAATTAGAGAATTTATGTTTTTTTATTTTAATTTAATTAATTAGAGAATTAATTAACATACGGTACGCATATTGAGAAAATTGTTTAATATGAAGGACCCCTCGCTATTGACTTGGGTCTTAACACTGATGGAAAATTCTGGAGGTAAACCTATTCTCCAAAGTGGCGAATGTTCCTAGATTTTGACTGACAGTTATTCATGTGTCATCCATCGTGCTACAATCGAGTACTCAACATTGTACTATTCCTTTTCCATAAATAAGTAAAATTATTTATAAGTAACGGTAAATTTATTTTGTTTAGATTAACTTGTCACACATTTGTCTATGGCTGTTCCTATAAAATGAAAAATGATCGCAGTTTCCCCTTTGATTTTTCGTATTAATGCTTGCATATTATTTTTTATTCACAACTGAAAGAGAATAACTAATGTGTTTACTAATTTCCAGGCGCCGCTGGTACGGGTTGTCTTTCTTTCAAGGGTTTAGACCAGCGAGATGTCCTTAAACGCCAATACAAAGGTAAATAGAACTTATACATGTTGAGGTTAACTTTCGTATATGTATTATGCTTTCAGTATATAATTCATTTATTCCTACTCATTTCATGGATTTTCACCTTCGAAGTTTTATTCGGTGCTATTCCCTTGTGGCAAACTCACAGCGATGCTCAAACTTTCGATCCTATCGATAGGTAATATTTTTTTAATTCAAATGACAACTTAACCCTTCATTGCCCGACCTTGGAATTTTGCTGATTTTTGGTATACAGAGCTCAAAAATTACTACAAAGTTTGCGTATCCTTTCTGATACACTGGGAAATGAAGGGTTAAAGCACTTCAAATTGCATCCATACCAGGGTCCAGCCAAGATTTTTATGGGTTAAAAAATTCGCCCTTATGAAAGACCCATTTTGTGGTATGAGAGAGGTTACCCCCCCCCCAACTGGTTCTCCCCCAATTGGCTTTTTTATAAAACCGTTATTTTACCCCAAAAATGCAGTTTTTTACCCTAAAAATGCGTTTTTTGCCCTAAAAATGAACCTGGCCTAATTTGGACTTCTATTTTAGGCCATAAAACCGCTATTTTAGGCTAAAACAACCCTTATAAGGCGCCAAACAAGGATTTAGGCTTGGGGCCCCGATGTATGGGGCCTAAGGGACTTAATATTAGGCTTAACCTCCCGAACAACCCTTATAAGGCGCCATAATGGGCGAAAACATCGAATGCGGTGCAAAAAACTGCATTTTTGGGGTAAAATAACGGTTTTATAAATAAAGACCCCAAAAATATTTTTTAAATTCCGGTTTTAATTAATTAAAATATTTTAAAAAATCGCAAAATATTTAAAAAAAAATATTTTTTTAAAGTAGCTATTTTTGCCGATTCTAGACTTTAATTCTGCTTTTTTAGCCTTCATTGTTACTTCAGACTAAATTAAAAGCTAAAATTCAACAAAATATAACAAATTTTGGAAAAAACGGCAAAATAAAAAAAAAATTTTTGAAAAATTTCGTAAAAAAAATTTCGGCAAAATTTTTTGGTAAAATTTCTCCGCCAAAAAAAATCACGAAAGTTGCCCAAAAATGCCAAAATATTTACTAAAATATAAGTAAAATTCCCAAAATATGCAAAATATTTTTTAAATATTTTTTTTATTTTAAAAATATTTTTGGAGTCTTTATTTATAAAAAAAGGCCAATTGGGGGAGAACCAGTTGGGGGTAAACGTTCCCCCCTCCCCAACTATCCCCTCAACTGGTTCTCCCCCCAACTGGGGTGATGTCATTTATATGACACATAGTTGGAACAAGAACAACAGTGGCATAATCAAATCACTCATTTTTGGTGTCAGGAAATTTTAAGCAAAATTTCCGTGATTTTAAGAAAATTTGGCAAGTACGGCGCTTCTGAATTAGCCTCAGCGAAGCTATATGATTTATAATATGTTATGTAAAATTTGCTACTTAGAAAACGACATAAGAACAAAACGAAGCTTTGCTAACGAATATTTACTTTAAACATTAAAATAAGTCTAAAATGAGGGATCTCTATTTTGTTGATTTGACTATGATATTGTAGTTTTATTGCTGCGTGTTATGTAAATGGCACATTCCAAGATGTCTTAAAAAGATTAACGTAACGTGTTCACAAGAAAGGTAATTACTTACAAAAGTTAGGTAAGCATAGAACATAGTACTTGAGGGAAGATCATTGATTATTTTTTCAAACTTAGTAATTTAAATATCTCTTTTATTAAATTTTATATCTCTTAATTTCATAATGGATGACATTTTTTCTTGATTTAATTTTTTTCGTTTTACACAATAAAGCTTGGTTCGCTGCGTATATATATATTAGCATAATTAATTATTTGCAGGTATGGCGCCGTTGGGACTGTGATACTCTACGCGCTCAGACTTTTGTCACTGTTGGTTCTGCCGCAGTGTATTTGCAATACATTAGGATGGCTTCTTTTCAATGGTTTCAAAGACAAAGTACAGCTGAAAGCCTCTCCTTTACTGGTACATAAAAATTTCTATTAATAAAAATGCATCTGTCCTATTATTAAGGCGCAACTAGATTCAATTAATTATATTCTATTTTAGGCTCCCTTCGTATGTTTTCGGTATGAAGAATTTTTAATCCAATGTTTTACAGGAATAATTAATATCTATTTAGTGTGGTAACAAAGGGAGATTATCCGAAACTTGTCAAGGTTTATTATTTTGCGATCAACAAATGTAGATGTTAAAAACAAGTGTCACATAATTTTGATAGAAGCCCAGATTTTTCTCAATCTCTTATGGAAAATATTTTATTAAAATGCTCAAATTTATTAGGGGATGCTTACTGAAATAGTGCTGTCATACATTATGCGCTTTGGAAATAAATTCTTTATTTCCTTATAGATTCTTCATTCAAATATTTGTATTTTAACTGTTTGATCCCCCCTGCCCTTTGTCGCGCTTTTTATCGTTTGTGCAAATTTTGAACACAAAATTCCTTCTTTTAATATTGCGATTTGATATTCCTATCGTTGCAGAAAAACGTTGAGACGAATTTGAAAATTTGTTTCGAGGCCGGTCTTGAAAATTTTATGTTCGAAATTGTCACCGATAAGCCTATTAACTTTGGCAAAGAGAAAGCAAGAGTCAGGGAAGTCATTGTTCCAAGTTCTTATCGGTAGGTTTTACATTAGAAGCACGGATGCAATATAGTCCAATTTTCTGCTTTAGAACAAAAACCGGCGCAAAATTTAAGGCTCGTGCGTTGCAATACTGCCTGGAAGACGATGTCAATATCCTCCGGTTCGCTTATTTTAATTATAGCAATAATTTAATATAAACTTCAAATGTATATACCAAAAATATGATATTAGTTTAGGCGTACTGCATTTTCCTTTAGAACACGATAAGTGGCAGTAAGATACAGCATATGGATTTTAATGGACTACTTGAGAATTTTTTTCAATAAGCCTGATTTAGTTTTATGTTTGCAAAATTTACTGAAAATGATGTTATTAAAGGTCAATAACGCAATAATCCAAAATACATGGAAACAAGAAGTTAGCTTCCTTGGTTCCAAAATGTTTTGGTACGCCAAGCCGCGAGGCCCTTGTTCTAGTCGGGGTTACCACTAAAAATTTGGAGAGGGGCTTATTATTAAATATGGCCTCTAAAAGCCCAAAAATTAAGATTTTGGAAAAAATTGCGCAGGAAAACATTATACGGGTCAGATTTAGACTTAGTATTTATTCGAACAATCCTAAGTGCATTCTTTAGGCTAAGACTTACGGGGACCTATGCCCAGGCTTGTATCTTTACGCAATATAGCCTTTTTTGAGATAGATGCTAAATGTCCGAGGAGGCTTACTGGCAAGCATTCAAATGAATACTCACATTATGTTATATTGCTAGCTACTAAATATGAGAAATTTAGCGATGAGGACTGGATCGTTCATTTGGATGAAGAAACGCTGTTGTCTCTGAATGCGGTATATACCTAATACATTATTTCTAGTCATACCATTTATAGGTGTGCGGCATTCTGAACTTTTGTGAAGACGGAAAACATCAATTTGGGCAAGGTATGCATTTAAAGCAATTATGTTTGTCAATGATTCAGTTTAGGTGTGATCACCTACGCGAATGGAGAGGTATAATGTTTAAAATGCAATTTGCATAATGTTTGCTTCAGTTTAGATAATCAACTGGATAACAACGTTATCAGATTCATTCAGGTAAATATTTACGTTAAGTTTACATCTTAGAGCTTCATGCATTTAGAGTGGCAGATGATATGGGCAAACTCCGGTTTCAATTCCATGTGTTCCATAAACCGTTATTTGGATGGTATGTTATTTAGAAAGTATTCCAATTACTGACTCACACATTATAGGAAAGGATCTTTCGTCGTCACTCAGGTAAATCTTTCTTAATATGCTCGTTGTAATACATACACGTTGTAAAATTTGTTTAGGTTGGAGCCGAACGCAAAGTATCCTTTGACCACGGTATGGAGGGTTCAATCGCCGAGGACTGCTTTTTCAGTATGATTGCCTACCGCGATGGATATACATTCGATTTCATTGAAGGTTCGCATAAACTTCCATTTGAATATTACATATTTGAAATATTTTATGAGCTTGCTAATACCTATAAGCATGCCTGATAGGTGTGTAGCAATTTTCTCATTAAGAAGCTAACAGAAGATAAACTGTGTTCATTAAATATTAGGAAAGAGATTTACGCAGTATGATTTATTACAGGTGAAATGTACGAGAAGAGCCCATTCACATTTTGGGATTTCTTGCAACAACGGAAGCGTTGGCTCCAGGGTATTAAAATTTCTACGATTTCCAATTTTATTTAATTCAACATAAAACATTTCCAGGAATATACATGACTGTCCATTCGCGATATATTCCTCTCAGATGCAAGATTTTTCTCGCCAGCTCACTCTATGCTTGGGTTACGATGCCGTAAGTTTACTTATATTTTGTTTCTTGTGTTTACCTATCAAATTTTAGATTGACTACTATGCAGGTAGAGAAAATATTACATTGATAAATCTTTTGCATTTCTTCCTTTTAGTTATTCATCTGCCCGCTGTTTCCCTTGCCTAAATGCTTACTTTTTGACCTTCTCGTTGGTTTCGTTGGCGCAGTAAATTTGTATATGTACGTTTATGGCGTAATAAAATCTTTCTCTGCAAAATATAGGTACGTTTTCATTATTTTCTAATTAACTAACTATAATTATCATTTTATAGGAAGAACTCCTGGAGGCTTTTATTCTACACAGCAGGCGCGTTAATCACGATCCCCTTTAACATTTGGATCGAAAATGTTGCCGTCTTGTTGGGGATGTTTGGCCGAAAGGATGAATTTTGTAAGTTACAACCTAGAGATGGGGGATCGGACTAGATCTGAAAACCAATCCAATTAAAATTTTTGAGAATATATGTTTGATATTGAGTTGATCTTTCATGCAAGACAACTCCATGGAAAACAAATTTCATCGAATATTTTCAGTATATCGGTTTTGGATCTAATCTATATCGCATCCATACTACATCCCTATTTGTTTCGGAGCAATAATTCAGTTAAAAATAAGGTTTATCGAGTCAAATTACATTACTCAATGGTACAGCATCGCTCCGGTTAATTCGCAGCTCGTGGATTTATAACCGTCGAGATGCATAATAAAAAATTCGCCACGTTTTTATGTGTTGTGAAACGAATGTGGCGGTTATTTGGATTTCGTTAAACTAGGTATATTCTGTTTCACGTATTCAATTTAGACGTCGTAAACAAAGATGTATACTCAAAAGTGCTCGAAGTTTGACTCAATATTCTTCTGTGCCAATGATATATGCTCAATCACCGTTTTTGTAATATTGACTCAAGATACGCCATTTCTGAGTTTTATAAATTTGTCCATGTGCTTTAAATCAATATGCCTTCTTGTGAAATTTATATTCTCGATTTTGTAGGATAAGTTTGATTTCTTAAATTTGGCGTATCAAACTCATTTGCTGTTAATGAGATTCTCACCAAAACTGCCTTATTTTACTCCGTTTATCATTTAACCCTATTTTATGTTTCATATCAGCCACTACAAAGTGCTCATTATGATTTTACTCTAGCTGCGGTGACTCTTACGTGTAGGCTCATTGTTCCGAGTTTATGTCTGTCCCACCACTTCTCATATCTTTCTCTATCATATCATATGTGGTTGGATAATACTGGTTAGGCACTGTAATTGTAAGTAAGTTGTTATTGTGAGGTGTTATTATTTACAAATATTATTTCCTATATCATTATCGCCCCTTAAGCTCTTACATTTCGTTTCTTCGCGTTATGTCATTTTATTGCCGTCTTTGTTTAAAACACTTCGACAGCAATTCTAGTGACCAGTGAAATTGCTAGTATACATTTCGGATTTTTTGCTGTTACATTGTTGTTTTCCAAAATTGGCAATTTCGCTAGTCAAAGCCCTCATCTTGCCTAATTTTCTTCAGAAGAATATATTCGTAGGAAAAGGGCCGGAATGCTCGCTTACTCAATGATCTCAATTTAACAGGCACATGTCCAGCAAAAGGCCATTTTCATATTTACACTAATAAATTGTGTGTAATCTTTACGCTATAAAAGTAACGCGCACAGAAAGCAAAAAAATTATGGCGCAAAAAATGATTTACTAGTGTAATTTTCGGATAAATTTACACATAACTTGTAACCTACCGTGAATCCTCTAATTAGTCGCCCCCTCAAATTAGTCACCCTTGTATAAATATTCACTCCGTGGTTAGATACCGCTCGAAGCCCTTGCCACCGTAACCAAAACTGAGTGTATATTCATGTAGATCTCGTCGAGTTCCGTATTTAGAAGGTTTATTATATTATTTAGCCGGTTAAATGGCTCCAAAAAAACTGTACATAACAATAAGGGGAATCGGTAAAACCCCCCGGTAAAAACCCCCCGCAGCCATTTTTGCCATAACTTTTTACTGGAACCTTCTAGAAGGATGAGTAATAGCTTAAATGGAAGCTAAGACTCTGGGCTACAAATCGGTATATTACTTGCCACATCTCGATTCAAGATTCTCGAGATTTAATTATTTTTGTCTCAAAATTTCAACTTTTTTTGCAAATTCGAGAATTTGAGACAAAAAAAATTAAATCTCGAGAATCTTGAATCGAGATGTGGCAAGTAATATACCGATTTGTAGCCCAGAGTCTTAGCTTCCATTTAAGCTATTACTCATCCTTCTAGAAGGTTCCAGTAAAAAGTTATGGCAAAAATGGCTGCGGGGGGGTTTTTACCGGGGGGGGGGTTTTACCTACACTCAACAATAAGTTACTCGGGTGAGTAATTGGAGGATTTACTGTATGTCAAAAATATTATTTCAAATTTGCTGGACATGGCTATGTTGAAAATGATTCTCTTTTGTGCACATTGTGGTCTTGAAGCTATCAGACCTCTCAAAAGTGCCTTTATGGAGTCGGATTGCATAAATTTTTATTTGATTAAATAAAGGAACAATTAAGTGTTTTAATGAAAATCGCATAACTGCATGGCATCTCTATGAAATATCATCCATCAATTACCCGTACAAATATATTAATGCTAGTATAATAAACAAATTAACAAACTATAACAACGTGAGATAAATATAAATCGTATGGAATGTCTGAAAATCATTATTGCTGAGCTTTTGAAGAAAGACAAAATGGTGTCCATTCGAGATCGCAATATAAGTCAACATGTAACACTGAAGCGTTCACAGAGTCAAAGTGCAAAAATGATCTTCCACGAAGTGTGTATTTTACAGAATGAAGGCCACTTATTCGATCTCGTCTTCGGGACATCTAAATCAGCTAATTTATATGTTGAGGTAGGTAAATGTTATAAAAACAATTTGGTATTATGGATAGTTTAATTTTTCTATCGCACCTGTACGTTGTTATTTTAGACCATGAATGGGAAGCTTGATAAACTAGGACCAGTTCAACTTAGAAGGTGCGGTAATAAAATAATTGTTAAAATACCTTCCTCTATTTATTAAATTTTGCTATATGCCTGTAATAGGAAGCAAAAGACAAAATATTTGCCCTTTATTTAATATATATTGCTAATGTACTTTTAATATATCCTAAAATATACGAGTAAATACCTTTTTCTGTTGTGCACTTCGCTCATAATCCCGCTTTCTAAAACCAAGTAACAGTAATTTTTAAATAAGTAAATAAAACCTTTTCTTTCCATCATGTATATGCATAAATGTGTTCGTTCTATCGGAAGTCAAATTATGGGGCCGCACGATTGTATCTGTCATATTTGCTTCTCTAAATTATCTTTCTTCTATTCCATCATGTCCCTTTCGTTATAAATGAACAAACTTACTTTAGCCTCAAATAAAATTCGTCGTCTTCTAGTCCCCTGAAAGCTCAAACAGCTGTAATTATCATCAACATTTTGTAAACGTTACCATCCCCAATACTTATTTGACATCCCGTCGACCTGTCGAAAATCTTCCATTGTAAGAATTAGCACACCACCAATGAATTTCTGATAATCGTATCTAAAATATTATATTGTCATTGAAATGTATTGATTCATTTGTTTAAATTAATATTCCAATTTTGTGCTTTATTCTTTAAATTCTTATTGTTTCATAACCTATAAAAATGACGCACAACTACGAGTATAAAAATATATGAAAAATATAAAAATTCTGGGAAAAGAACAGTAATTTTAAGACGCAGTGCAACTTTTACCATTCTCAAATTTCTAAAATCGGCTTTATGTGTTTTAATACAAGTAATTGATTTTATTCAAAGATCAAATCCGGAAACACGCAATTTAGATTTACGTGCCTTTTTTATTAATGATGTTTACGCATTCCGTACTTTTTACAGAATTGAAATATTTAACTTTTGTTGCAATAAAGCATTGATTTGTTAAGTGCTCCAATACTCTTGCCCTCCCCAAAATTTTTGGGTAGTGAAAATTTTTTTATGATATAGTCTTATCAAAAAATTTTTGGTTTGAAGTTTGCGGTAGGTAGAGCTCCAATACATATGAGGAGTGTGTATATATAAACATTTTGGTTTTAGTAAGAACTAAAATGGTTTGCATTTGTAACCACTTCACAAATTTACCTCTTTATGGGATGATACTTTCCTGCTGAAACATGCTTCACAATGCCTTTGCCAGGATAACTATAGTTGAGAGTCGGATTTAATGGAAGAATATCGACGTCGTGCATACCTGAAACAAACATTTGAGTTGCGCATTTACTTCCACTAATAAAAAATACATATATAGTCGCATGCAAGGCGATCAGCTTCAAACCAACCGACGTTGATGAGCGATGCTCTATTAAATCTGTAGCGATCAGTTTGATTTAGCACAATAAACATGTGCTGGACACTTTGATTTGTCAGGAATTCGTGCACATAAGGTATCATTTGGTTAAGCTCAGCTAAGCGATCTCTATAAGGCACTAAAACACATAGCAGATGTTCTCGAGGAAATGCACCAATATTTGAATCACTAAAGTTTGAAGTTTTCTCATTGCATTTCAGATGGAAATTTACCCAGCATTATATGCTTCATTGATAGTCCAATAAATTACGCAAAGGGATACAATAAAACATAGAAGTAGGCAAGATGTAAAGGCTTTGAGCGTTTGTAGCGGCATCACCTCAACGAAAAATGTACACAGACGTTGAGGAATTCCCTAATACGTCACATAGCCGTGGAATGTCTAAAAATTGAAAATATTTTGATCAACTAAAAAGTTGCATTTTGTCTATTAACGCAAATATGTGCAGTTTTGTATGGCCGAATTATTAATGCTGAATCACATTTATATTTTATGCGTTCTTCGTGAAGGCACTTAGCTCTTATATTCTAATTCAAATTCTAGCGCACAAAACGATTGGCGATATGTTCCTGGACAATGGATAAGGGAAAATCGAAGGGAGCAGTGCTCTAGAATAAGGGTGCACCGCAGCCCGCCGTTTGGCCGTGTAAAATCATTTTTTGGTTTTTGACCGAAATTATGGAAATTGTATTGAAAATAGATAACACTGATAGCGACGTCGTCGACTAGCTTTAATAATTGCGATTATTGGGTGCTGGGACGACAACTCACTTTTTCTTGCATTTATTTATGTAATTCTCGTGTCATGTTGCTTATGATCTTATTACTAACCATTTAATATTAATTTTCAATTAAGAATGGCTGACTCAAATGTGAACATGGCTGCTCTCAAAGAAGCAGGTTATTGCTTTCTATGTTATGGAACATGATTAAATAAGTAATTAAAAGTCTCAACGGATTCTTACAAAATCGTAATATTCAAAAGCACAAGACTTATTTGTATAATGGTTTACCAAATTCCAGAAATTTTTATCTAACATAATTTCAGACTATATATTTTTCTGTCATTCAGATTTTGATCTCACGTTTTCCTCATACCTTGTTTCCTGCTTTAGTTTTTGTCTAGATTGCTCATTATTTTGGCAATAGAATTCTGTAATGAAAATGAGTTTTTAAAGTCGAATTGTCAGGTTTTTAAACGTTTTTGTTTTTGCTTATTTTTAACTCCTTTAAAAATCCTCTTTCAGAGCAAGCTATGTATGGTCCTTTTTTCGGTTCGTTGGGCGTTACTGCGGCAATGATATTCACTGCTGCTGGTTCGGCTTATGGCACAGCAAAGTCTGGAACAGGAATAGCTTCAATGGCTGTTGCAAGGCCTGATCTAGTCATGAAGGCAATTATTCCAGGTTGATAAAATAATTTGGTGTCAATAGTTTTCAGGCTAGTAAACTCGGCAATTTATATTTAAGAATCCTTTTTTCTTTTTCAAAGTTCCAATTTTTATTGTTTTTTTGCTATAAAACTAACTATAAGGTACTTAGGTAACAACTTAAAGGCACTGATCGGTTAAAAGCTAAATTATTTGACTTTAATTAATACTGATTACAAAAACCATAAATGTTGCTTTTAGTGGTCATGGCCGGTATTGTTGCAATTTATGGCTTGGTAGTAGCAGTCATTATCTCAGCCAGAGTGGCCCCTGGTGGCCCTGATTACACAATTGACGTGGGATTTAGTCAGTTTGCCGCAGGACTTGTCTGTGGGCTTTGTGGACTCGGTTTGCTTCTGTAACATATATATTGCAATATTGAATATTATTTCAGGAGCTGGATATGCAATTGGCATAGCTGGTGACGCGGGCGTCAGAGCACTATCGCAGCAACCACGCTTCTTTGTCGGAATGATCTTGATTCTCATTTTTGCTGAGGTAACTATTGTAGTAGCCCGTTATTGAGTTGTCATATGACCGTAATTTAATGTTTGAAATAGGACATTCGGAGTATTTTAGTTAATTTCAAACACAAGAAAGATTTATGAACTGCAGAATAATATGGATGGCGGTTAGCTAGTTAAGATTTCGAAATGTTATCTGAAAGCTTATCTCGCGATATAAACTAAAATCAGATGCTTAGAATTCATATATTGTCGTTCTGAAAAATAGCCCCTTGAGTGTGGCCTAACTTATATATAGTTGAAATATCCAGCGGGGAGGAAAACTAACACACAACTCATCACGCTCAAAATGATTGACATCATTACTTGTTTCCTAAGAAAAGTTTTGCTGAGATAGCCGGAGAAGTCACAAACAAACTCTTAATTTTTGATCTACATTATAAGTAACTAATGTTAACTAACGTTTAACTTTTTAAACGAGATTATGTTCAGGTGCTTGGTCTATATGGGATGATCGTTGCTCTGATCTTGGGAGCAGCTTAAAAATTTGCAAGCCGAACAATCTTTAATCAGGAATATTTGACTTACTGTTTTTCTCTACTATCGTTTGGCGGTGAAAAATTCATCTTTCGCACTTTGTACTCGGTTGTCTCTTATTTCACTTTTGCATCTTCATATCGATCTGCTGTAATTCCCGTATAATAATGTGTATTGCATTGTAATGTATCAGTTTAGTTTAACTTCTTTTAGTTCCTGTACAGCATATATTTATAGAGCTAGAGTAAGATAAGTACAAAGATGAACGGAAATTGAGATGTAATTTTTCATCTGTCACGCGTCATCCTTGCATAGTAATTGCTTTGATCCTGTATTTATGTGAATTTTATAGATTGTATTATGACGATTGAATAAAGCTTTTGAGCAACTTACCAGTTATTTGTCCGATTTAGTTTTATGTTGTTGGTGTACTTAGTGCCACTTCTATATCTTTCTAATCAAATTTAAGTTTCTTTGCTGTGTTTATTAACCCAACCCTGTTTTATAGTTATCCGATTGTCACGACATGTCGTCTTCGATCTATGACCTTAAAACGGCGGAATCACCGGCATACGGTATATTATATATTTCTTATTATACTTTTCAATAATGTTGCTAAAATAACATACGTTAACATTTATTACAATTTATGACTTACCAAGAAACTAATTCTTATTTCCAGTTAACTTTTCGCATAATATAATATAGAAATAAATATAAATTATAAAGCCGAGAAATTTTTTTGAGGATAAAACTAATTTATAGCAAAATATTTTTGTTCGGTTTTGGCTTTGCCGTGATTTTTTGGCGATTTTTATGATTTTATTATTAATTTTAGCGCCGTTCTTTGGATTCATGGGAGCTGCTTCGGCACAAATCTTCACTGTTTTCGGTGCTGCATATGGTACTGCCAAATCTGCAGTGGGAATTTCGTCTATGGGTGTCATGCGGCCGGAGTTGATCATGAAGTCGGTTATTCCCGTTATTATGGCAGGTATGTAACTTTTACCCATTCTTTCTAAGTTTTATCTCGTTTTTGGTCGTATGCAAATTCACAAAAACGAAAAATATACATAACGCGTTCTATGATGAACGTTTTGCTACAAAAAGCTAGGGTCACAATCAGGGATATTTGATGCCGTTAATGTGATCAAACAGTGATCAGATTTGACGCCATATTTTTTCATCGGATTTCATTTCCATTTTTGGACTTTTTTAGCTATATTAATCATAATCTGATGTTACTCTATGTCAACTTTTTGTGTTGATTTCAATGCATTTTTCAGAATTTTTCTGACTTCATTTTTACTCAAAATGCACTTTTTACAGACACACTAATTTCTGACTATATTTCACTAAAAATCGCATCAGATACCCCAATGTACTTTGGTGAAATTTTGTCAGCACATCGAATTCTACAAGAATGTATACTTGTTTGCACAATGAATTTTTCTCAAATAATTTTTTATCGCGCAAAAATGTATACATATTTTCTATAAAACGCTCCAAAATGAAAATAAAATCTGTAGATTGCAACATGCTGTAACATTGCAATATTTTATCAAATTTTTCGCGATTGTGACCGGGTGTTGTGTAGTGAATTTCCATCGGAAAATCTGATGAAAATTATTTCATCAATATACTGTGTGTTCATAATTATGGTGTTCACAATCAGGGGTTATCTGACGTGTGGTGAATATTCAAAATATCCCTTGATTGAGACCCTAGCTAAAGTATCATGTATATGACAATTATGTATTTTAGGTATCATCGGTATTTACGGGCTCGTTGTTGCAATGGTCTTGAAAGGAAAAGTGAAAAAAGCCAGCGAGGGGTACACTTTGGCGGATGGTTTCTCTCACTTAGCAGCCGGGCTGACTTGTGGTTTGTGTGGATTGGGCGCCGGTTACGCTATTGGAATCGTGGGTGACGCAGGAGTGCGAGGTAAATTTTATGTTATAGCATACAAAGTAAACACATTTAACATACAACAGTTGTCAACTCGGAAGTTATTAAATTTAGCGTCATAAATTTTTACAAAACGTAAATATTACTGCATATCTTGTTGCTACATTGCTGCAACATAGAATTATATTTTGTACATTGACGTATTATTAACTAGTCTGCGGTATGATGAGTCATGATGTTAATAGGTAATCATTGATGACTTATTAACACTAGAAATACTATTTTGCGACACCAACGTAAATACAATCTGTTGTCTATTTTAGCCGAAATATAATTATACAGTATTCATTTTATAGGAACTGCGCAGCAGCCTCGCTTATTTGTTGGCATGATTCTTATCCTCATTTTCTCTGAGGTAATGAGTTTTCTGATCATTCTTTCATTAAATTTTATATTGCAGGTGTTGGGATTATACGGTATGATTGTAGCGTTGATTCTCAGTTCGTCATAGAGATGTGGCCATCACCATAATCAATCTTACCATAAGTGCTCGCTCAAAACATATCACTTATATTTTCTAGTCCAACTGATTCGAGTTGCAATTAAAACGGATTTTGTTTTCCCTTGCTCCAAGCATTTTTGTCAAACATATTCGATTTGTCTGAGCATTTATTGCGATTTGTTGAAATTCTTTAAGAATTAAATAAATTTATATTTGATAAAAATAATTAACAAGCAAAAATAAGAAAATACATGTCCTGAACAAACAAGACAACCAAGAGAAAATTTACGTGTCAGTAAAATTATTTGATGAAGTGCTGCTGATTTGGAATAAATTATAAAGATATATTAATAAATTAAATAGAACTTTTTGGAAATATAAAAGATAATTTTTTAATTATGAATATGATTAATATCCTTTCAAGGAATATTAAACTGAATCCAGTTTAATCATATGTTCCGCGCAAAAATTATGAGCTTATCCATTGAAATCTATAAATACCATAAACTCTAATTTAACCCCGGGGGTATAATTATTCAATCGACCTCCAGAGGGGGGCATAATTAGAGGGAGGAGTTAAATTAGAGAGTTTACGGTATATTCTTTTTAACTTTCTCTTCTTGTTAGCAACAACCATGAGGTTTAGTCTACAGATTCCTGTAAGATTTCTGGTTATTCATGTGGGAAACATGGTGTCACTCTTGAATGGCTATCAATTTACAATTGGGCATATTATAAATTATGTGTATAAAACTATCAGCGTTTTGGTCAGCCTTGTCAGATAAATTTCTGATGTCCTTTATCCCCTAAACCCCCTCATTAAAAATTTTCAGCGGCCCCTTTTAACCCCTTTGGCATGCAATTATGTTTTGGCGCAAATTCAAATCGCCATTTGCCCTGTCGGAACTCTTTTCTACGCCATTTTATAAGGTCGCCGATAGAGGCTTTCAAACCTTTGATTATATCGACATTATTCCTCTGACGCTATTTTACTTATGTATTTTTTACATCTTGCTCAAAGCTTTTCCAAGAAGTTGATGAAGCATAGTTGGAGGTCTGTTGAACATCTGTACACATAAAATTGTATGTGGCATTTTCTAAGGTGGGCACCGCCTCTTTAATAGGCCCAATCAATCTACCTAAATACTGCCTCTGTTATTGTGCTTTCGCCAACACATTCCTCTCTTTTTAATCCGCAAATTGTTGTCCCGCATGCCGAAAATAATGGCAATACGGCCATAAACTGCTACCACTCCATTTTGGGCCTGCAATTTCGGCTTCCACATGGCTGCTTGCTTCAAGGTTGGTCGGAAGCGGGGCCCTCCCTGGCTGTTCCAAAAGAAAAATGAACCCACTAAAACACTAGATACGGGTCTACGGGGAAAAGCAACGGCAGCAAAGTGCCACTCAATATTTCTCTCTTCCGCGTTTCCCACTCAGCTTTTTCATTGTATACGCCATTCAGACATATCTGTCAACTCATCTCGTTCTACCAAATTGTTATTCATATCCAAAGGGGTTGGTGTGATTGTCTTCAGTATGATTTAAAAAAGACGGGTAATATGTACGATTATGACCGATTATAAAAAATACCTAAAAGAGACCTAAATTTAAGTCCATTCCCAGGGGTCTGTTGCAAAATACACGCCTAAGAAGAAATTTGGACTATCTTTTACCCGGTTTCTCACCTTTTAGAAACGTTCTTTTTTATATTATCTACTAGATACTAACTCTCCAGTATTTTTAATTTATTCTTTCATAAGTGTTCTCTCTAATATTTACCCGTTTTTATTATATTTTTTTCAAATATATTATTTTGAAAATTGTAATTAATCGGTGCTTTTCCTGTAGGACTGTCTGAAATTATCCTTAAACAAGTATAAATTAAAGCAAACCAAGAAAGATAAATAAACAAATCTATTTTAAAGTTATGATATTGAATTGTGAAAAGTTTATAAACGTTCATTGACCTGATTCAAATTTTTATCGAAGTGCGTTGATAAAAATGTGAGCGTGCATTTTGACGGATATCCATTTCACGAACCATAAAACATTTCAACCTATGCATTTCGGTATATCTCTCTTCATACACCACATTTAATGACATAAGGTGTTCAGAGCACTGCATTGAAAGAGGCTTCACGTGTGACTTACATTAACCACTAACGCGCGGGGAGTCTATATCAGTATGCCTTTTCTATATCGTGGGGCGGGGGAGCCTCGAACAGAGTTTTGTCAGGGGAGCCTCGCGGCCTTCGGCCGCTCGAACGGGGTTTCCGATTTTTCAAAAAATTCGTACCCCGATAATTTTTTTGACCCCGGATTCGGATTCAGCACCCCCAAAAAACCCCCGGGTGCAAAAAATTAGTGTCAGAAACGCTCTGGAATCAAAAATGCATATAATCGGTTAGAGAAATGAGAAATAGTGCGTAAAACTGCCTAAGGCCATAACTCTCGATAAAAACATGAGAGTAGCAAAATTCCAAAAAATGTCTTCTAGTCAGCTCCAGTGGGATCCATAAACACAAAAATATCCGCGAAAACGGATGCGCAGGGGGTAACGGACACCACTGTAATACTAGTTAGAGAGATATTTTATGGCCGGGCAATGTGATTTGATTATTTTTATTTACTAACATCTTGCATAAAATACTGCTTCAAAAAGTGCATAAGCATTTGAGTCGAAGGGCTAATAACGAAATGTTTCTGCTGAGATATTTAATTATATTTTCCTACCCATGCGGCATCGAGACACCCCACTTGGCGACTTAAGGCAATATTCCCCTTAAGTGTAAGTTTTTGCATAAGCTTATGCTAGGTCTACGCACCCATATGGATTGCTCTGTGGGTTTTCGAGTTCGACTATTTCGACCTATGTTGGGCATAGCCACTATTTCTGTCGTTTCAGGGTCGATTTAGTCCCCAAGATTTTTTTAATTTTTGAAAAAGGTGCGATTTTCGCGAAAATACGTCAAAATTTGGCACATTTTGGCCACTATCGGCCAGGGTGGCCAAAATGTGCCAAATTTTTACGTATTTTCGCGAAAATCGCACCTTTTTCAAAAATTAAAAAAATCTTGGGGACTAAATCGACCCTGAAACGACAGAAACAGTGGTCAAAAATATGCCCAACATAGGTCGAAATAGTCGAACTCGAAAACTCACAGAGCAATCCATATGGGTGCGTAGACCTAGTGTTACAGTTGTTTGCCTAAAATGAGTGTTATAGGGGAGTCGAAACATGCCACCTTGTGATATTGCCTTGTATCATCCAATTCCTTGTATCGTGTAATTTGCAATTGCAAACTTTTTAGAATCTGTAACAAAATAGACTATTTCCTAAAACTATAACTAGCCTATAAGTTAATATTTATATATTCCCTGGTGTCGCAATGTTAACATTAACTCTCATTGTAAAATGCTGTTCTGAATGTCCGAGATTATAATTCGTTTATTTTCAGATCAAAAAGAAGAATGAATTCATCCCGTGAACCCGAACTACTGCGAACTTCAAAACGCCCTCCTGCTTATCAACCAGCCAACAATGTCTCCAGCACTACAAGTAAATCAGTTATAGAACAGAAGAAAAAAACATTTGTATTCGGATCATCCACACCCAGAGAGCTATCCCACATTGACAAAGTTGCGAGAAAAAATCGCCTAATAGATGGTAGTGTAACTTCGAGAGAGAGCAGTAAAGGGAAAAGTGATAACGACCGTGGAATTGTCTATTATATGAGACAGGTAAATATGTATGACAATTATGTTTCATATAGTATTTTCAAGATACATCTGAAATGGAAAGTATATTATTTGTTTGAGGTACTTTAAAGATAATATTCCCAATAATTAACTTATGGTTAAACAATTAGATATCATGTTTAAAATTAAGGTACTCTACTGATACATGTAACGGAATTGGGTACAAACATGTATGGGCGGAAATAAAATATAAGTGTTGTAAAACTGACGGAAACGTTGAAAATTCCCTTGAGAGAAATTTGTATTAGTGTAGTTCCTGCATCAATAAAAATAAAATGAGACAGCTTAAAATTTTTATGAATACGAGGATTGAAACTTAATTTTACTTAATATGTGTATTATTTTTTATAAAATGCTTTAGGCTCGATCAATTACGCCTGCGCGAGGCGAACGGAATTCATCCTGGGCTTTTGGTTCTTCGACACCAAGAGAATTGTCTCATCTCAAGAACATCAGATCTGATCAGAGAGTTTATGATGCAAAAATCTCTCATAAACCCGAAACAAAGTCGATAACCACATCGTTGACTGTGGAAAAGTCCTCCAAGTCAGGTAAACAATTGGAGATATTAATCTAAAACTAGGATAAATAACAATTAGTTTGACTAGCGCTTCTTTTGTTTTCTATTACGTAACGAGATAATTTATTACAAAACAACCATAGTACCTTATAAGTTATCTATCTAATCAATAGGCGAAGTATTCCTTATTTGATAACTTAGTATGTAGTTTTACGGAAAAATATAAATTGTTTATATGTAATACTTATATTACGAAAAATTAACACAACAATAGAGGTACCCTATTTCCTCAAAAAATGGTCGCTCCCAATAAAGGCCCCCTAGAGAGCCCTTATTGAAATATAACGTGCCAAACAAGCGTTTTTTACCCAAAAACCGCTTTTTTCGACTTCGCCGGCGAGAGTCAAATAATAAGGGCCCCTAGAGGGACATTGAAATGTATGGGCCCCGGGGCCATTTTTGAAGAAATACGGTATAGCTTACTCCTTATACGTTATTGCGTTCACTAAAACGGAGCTTTGTTCCGGAAGAGTGTTGAAAATTGCGAAAATTACATAAGCATCTAGTGCAATTGTCAAACGGTCACAACACTAATTTGATATTTTTCTAATACAACTATAGAGTATGCAGTTTAAAATAATGTCCAGATCAAATATCCGTGAAAAGTTGTGAACTAATTACCAAAACAACATAGTCTTCTCTATATCACCAATAATATATCAATATTTAGCATTAAAACAGAACAATACCGGAAATGGAATTAGTAATCATGTCAAAAGGTCGAGCATGCGAGTATCTCGAGATGAGGATGCTTCATCCGAGCCGGACATCGTACAAGATAGAGCCGCTGATTTTAACCGCAATATTAACAAACACAAGAAGGAGATAGGAGATACAAAGAAAACTGAGGCGGTTGCCCGGAAGGAACAAAATAAAAAATCGGTAATTAAAACCATGAAAAAAACTGAGAATGCAAACTTAAATGTCACAAATACGAAATCCACATCGCCCGAGCAAACGGATCCAAAAAAGTTGAACTCACAGGATGATGTGCGTGATTTGGCTACCGAAGCGAGACAGCCTGTGGTTCTAATTAACCAAACACATGATGCCGGAACCAATGAAAAAGCGGTTCACAACCCGACCATAAAGGCACACAGTGATACCAGCGCTGTTCTTCTGGATGACGATGAAATTGAAGCGCGCCCATCGCCCGCCCCTACTCCACGGCTGGATGCGCAATCAATACAGAAAGATGGCAATACAACCAACGACGAAGTAGAAAGCAATGCCACCAACTCAAACCCTTCCTCGGCGAGAATGCCGCAAGCTCCTCTTGATAGTGGGAGGTGAATGTTTATAGAGTGCATTTTACTTTTCAATTTTATGAGTGATTTGGATAAAGATTTCAGATTTATATTTGTTCGAATACATGATTAAATGTATACAATTCTAAATATTAACTCGGCTTTTGAAAGAAAGGTTATATACCATATTCCTTATAAAAATAATTCTGTGGCTACTTATTTCAGCCAATTTTGGTGACAAAGCAAGTGGGATATGTCATCTTAGGGTTATTTGATGTATTCATATGGTATTCTTGAAAAAATACCATGGTTTGCGACTGAAGACGTTACTTTTTACTCCTCATTGACTCGTAAATGGCCATTCATTGCAACTAATATGCGTTACGCCTTCTTCATTTAAATTCTAGCGTGTTTTATTACGTTATTATCACATATTGTAGCAATAAAATCAAATCAGATTTGGAAGTAATGCGCCAATACGTCTGTTTAAGTAGAAATTTGCACATTGAGAATGATATGTATGGCTGAGGAATTCGATGGCTTCACAACCAGATACAAATTTGTCCAAAGTCTGGATGCATATACCGCATAGAGAAGTGGAATCGGAAGGTTGTACATCATGATTGTGTTCTCCGTTCGCATATAAGGTCTCTTGGCTCAAGAACGCACATAGCGAATTCCACTCCGAATGGGCATCTTTTTGTACATCGTGAACCTCCCTCATTTTTTCGGGTAATGAATCATTTGTATATCCTTCTAACGAACGGTTAATCCTTTGTACAACTGAGTAGACAGCCTTCAAAGACATTACCTAAGCGAATAGCGGTTATATAAGAAATGAAAATACCCGGAAAAGTTTCTTTCTTATGGATACAAGATACATTCAGTTTTTACAAACGAACTTTTACTGGTTAGATCTGCAACAGAATACCTGCAGAAAGAAAAACTACCTGCATTAAAATGAATTAAATGAAAATCTTAAAATTTCATAGTAACATTGCTTTCATGTTTTATCTATATACAGTTTAAGTGAACAGGACATCAGAACATGTTTTCGATACTTATCATTGTAGTATTAAAAATTAATGCTACAAACTACACTATTTCAAAAACACTCACGTATTTATCACCACACTCAGTTTCCATCACACTTGCCACTTGTGCTGAACTTGCGCAATCGACAAATAATTTTATTGCTTCTCTGAACATTAAAGTTGCTTCCAATAAACACCGTTTCCAAACTGTAACTCGTTCAGACAATTTCTAAAGATTTAGGCGTTATCATTTGTAGTTTTTTGTTAAAATACCTGTGAATCAAAAGGCTCGCTCACGGAAGTTCCATTTTCAGTATTGTCGGAGACCAATGTAGGCACTAAATCTAACCGTAAATGAATAAGCTAGGGAGAGAAATTTTCAGAGTCATTGATATAGTTACATTTTGTAAAATTAATATCATTAGAGCTGAAATATTAATTCAGTTTCATGGAAAATTTTATAATACATTGCTCAAAATATATTCTAACAAAAATATGGTTAATCTTTTTGTTGTACAAAATTTTCTGTTTCCGACCTAAAATATATTTTGGGTTTATGTTTTTTGGCCATAACTGTTTTTTAATTTGCCTCAGTTTTTTAATTTCATGCATTTTTGTACAACAAGTATGTGTACATCAATTGTGCAACAATTGTACCGCAATTGTGCTTTGAGCTGGGTATTGTTTAATTTAATTGATTTGAGGGGGGAACGCTATAATATCGGGGGATTAAGGGATGTTTCGGATGATTTATTTTCGACGAAAATAACCATGAATATACGAAAAATGGTCATTTTTGACCAAAAATTAGATGCTCAGCTTAATCTAGCTCACACAAATCTAGCTTAATTCTACTTAAATCCCTTTAGTCGAGCATAAATTCCACAAAACCAAGGTCAAATATGTTGTTGCACTTAAATCCATTAAATATGATTCAGGAATGAAGGCGAATAAATGAAAATTAGGTTTAAATAATAGAAGATTCGGCCCAAAAAAAGAAGTATTAACAATTAGCGCAAAAATAGTAATTGCGATTAAAAAATGGGAATAAAAAGTATTAATCGTAGTTCGTAATAAAATGTTTAAAATTTATCAGCAACTAATTATTATTACACAATTGCAACATCTTTCATCTGCAAAAAGAAAAAACTACCTGCATTAAAATCAATAAAATCCATAGAAGTTAAGTTGGTATCGCTTACATCTTCTGTCACTTGGGGATTCAGAGACGTGGGAATTATGGCGGACATTGCCATGTTTACTTTCGAATGATTGCGCGACGCTAAAAACAATAAGTCATTCAGAGTGGCAGAAACTAGCCCACCTTTGCTTTTTGGTGAATTTGTTGACAAATTATTTAGATCCTGAAGCAATTCGTCATTGGTCCTATTTGGAGTTTGAAAAGTTGATTTTGTTGTAAAATGAGCTACAATTTCTTGCTTGCTAATTTCATTTTGAGCATCTTTGTTTGGACATCCAGCATTAGGTTTTGTATTTACAGTAAAAGTCTGTATAAAAGGAATGGGAAGTGTAGTGACATCGCAGAGCGCAGAAAGCGATTCGCCTTTCTAAATGCCGCTGAATGTTTACTGAGAGATTCACAAAAGCATACCTGAGCGAGTGCTATCAGTGCCAAACACGAGTAGAATTCTTCTCGAGTGAGTTGGCCAGGCTAAATATGGCTATTTGTGACGTAATACCATAAAGGATAAAGAAATTAACTTACCTTTGTTCTATTCACAAGGGACCAGATATTACCCAGAACAGATTGAGGCAGTTGACTTAGACTCATCAATTTGCATACCTATAAAATTTGAAGAGAAGGTAAGTATAAAACTTTAGAGTACAGCGCAAAGATAAATTGCGAATAATGTATTAGCAATAATATTAATAGTATTAATATTAATACCTTCTAAAACAGATTAAACCAGTAATATGTTCGGTAATACATAAGTAACTCATTACGAAAACAGGACCATCGAAGGTTATTTTTTGTCCCAAAACGTATCTTAAAGTTTTATTGTTACACACATAAAGCTTTATATGTTTTCTATCTACCACGTTTCTACCCAAAAAGTTCTGTTTTTGCAAAACGCAATTTTTCCAAAAAGTGGTGAATAATTCCTTATGAACAATATTGCATATTATACGTCTTCAGCACTTTTAACACATTTACGTTGGATTATATCAAATATTTTGTTTATTACACAATTTTTGTTCAAAAATTCAATGTTTTGGATCTTACCTGAGCAGTGTTCGGATATTGATTGCTGTTTGAAGCGCCGCACATTGCTATCGCATCCTGATAAAACTTTGGAATTCTCTTTTCGTCAAGCAAAGTTGGCGGTACAATTCCACTGCCACTTGCAATTCGATTGGTATCTAGAAATGTCAGTAATTGATATAATAATAATGTTTTTAAACGCTTACTCAAAGTCAGCGGCATTTCATAGAGAAAATGACAAAATAAAATCAGTTAGGAAACAGTAGGAATTTACATGCCTGGAATAAAGCTAATTAGCAACATGAAATTTGATAATACTTGAAAAGATTATATTACCTTAACCAAATAAAAGCTCATGCGGTACAGAGAAAGGAATAGAAGAAACACTTACAAATGAATGGGAAAGAGTCAGGCATAGCCGAAAGCAAAACAGCAGCGGCTTGTCTAACAAGGAAATTAATAATAAGCTGGTTTACTCTCGCGCCACACACACTCTTGCGCCTGGCGAGAAAAATTTTTCAAATTTGAGTCATACGGAAACGGCGCAATCTTCGAACAAGCATAAAAACTCGATATTATCTCGATATAAGTTTCATGGTCGCTAAAGCAATATTCAGAGCATCGTTTATATATTTCACATCTCTCCCAAGTCTGGAAATTTTGATACTCACCGACGCTGTTTCGATTGAATAAAAGAAAGAATAATACGATAAGTACTCTCGCCTTCTACCAAATATTTCCCGATAAGAACGTCGAATCGAAAAACTTTGGTTATGCCGACTGAAGAAGAAAAAGAGGCTTTTTGGTTGCAGCAAATCAGGGTAAAAAGTGTTCTACTCAATTTGGAGAATACTTTACGCGAAATTGTAAAGCGACTCCACGCATCGAACAAGATTGATGGGCCCAGTGAGTCGACTAAAAGCAACAAAGAGAAATATTCTCTTCTTCCTCGATCAGGGCAAGACAATCTGAACGTGACTGTCACACTTCAAGACGAGAATGTGAGATTCTACTGTCCATTTTTTAATTCATATGCTTAAAGCGTTATTCAGGTGATTCAAACGGACGTCAATTTGAAGTATGCTAAAAGTGCAGTCGGATACTACAGGTAATTTTAAAATAAATTCAATGTTAATGTGCTATTGTATTCCATATTTGTATATATTCCACTATTGTATAAACATTTAGAGCAACGGCAAATCCAGGTAATCGCTTTTATTTATTAGTTTTAATATCTATTCGTTAAACAGTCCACGTTTAGATATACAATGGAAATTGACACAAATCCAGGATGCGTCAAACCAATGCGTTCGTGCTTTAGAAATTCTTCTCAAGGTAAATTTTCTATCAATTTCTTTTAAGTGGTCAAATAACTTCAGGGAATGAAGAAATATGAAACTGCTATGGCGAGTGAAAATGCGAGCCGTGCAAATGTGGAAACTTTGATTCTGACTATTCTTAATTCTGGTAATTTAACCGTTTTCGTTTTTAATCATAAAATAAAATTAATTGCAGTTAAAGAAAATGTTAAACAAGGTTAGGGCATTTTGTTTACATTTTTGCCTTGCTCTACTTTATTTCTACATTTTTAGCTAGATCGTCTTTAACTTTGCCGAAGCGAAAATCGCTAGTAGAATTATGTCAATTTCAACCCATAAAATCGTTCAACCCCCCACTTCCACACGACATCCTGCTTTCATATTATATCGCCTCGGCTAAATTGGTATGTGCAGCTTATCAGGTGGTACCTAAGTCAAATGGTGTACAAACTGTTACAATTTACCAAGCCGAATGCCGCTTGCCTCAGGTAATTATTATAATTTTAATGACCAAACATATGATACTGTTAGGTAATATTTTTTTATCCCTGATCGAATTGAGCAACTTAATATTTCGCAATACAGGATAGATAAAAATTAAAAATGGTACAGGGTGCGGCATTTAGTTTGCCGGTTTTCTTTTGTAAATTTTTAATTTAAATTCGCGCGATATATATATGTGTAATAGCTCATTTTGTAGCTAAGACTTTGCCATTTATTATAAAAAAAAGATCTCGACAGTTTTTGTGAATTTCATAGCCATCCGGAACCGAATTTTGATTAATTTTAGCCAAAATTGGCAAATTTTCGGCTCCGGATGGCTCTGAAATTCATAAAACTAGCCAAA
The DNA here is from genome assembly GCA_022814885.1 of Ditylenchus destructor. Taxonomy (NCBI): domain Eukaryota; kingdom Metazoa; phylum Nematoda; class Chromadorea; order Rhabditida; family Anguinidae; genus Ditylenchus; species Ditylenchus destructor. Next base: position 713,513 of record JAKKPZ010000002.1, read on the forward strand.
TGACCTTAGGTTTTCGCCATAATGTTCAGAATTTTGTCCTTTTTAATTACCGTGTACGCTTACTCAAGAATTAAACACCTGTTCAAAAATTTTGAGGATTTCCGGAGTCACACCCGGTCAAATTCGGACGAAATCAGCACTTTCAGCGTCTCCTTCCGTGTCACTTAAACGACCTCCTATGCATGATGGCATATGGAGTGTTTGGTGTCAAAATGCGCGCAAGAGCTCGGAGATTAACCAGAACAACTGCTTTTGTAAGAAACAGCGAAAAAATTTCAGCAAAACTGAACGGCATAATTGCCTTACATCGGTCTGTTTTTTGTGATTTTTCACTGACCTTAAAAATGGCCGTTCTTGAGTTTCAACAAACGTTATGTCGAGATCTTTTTTTTAATAATAAATGGCAAAGTCTTAGCTACAAAATGAGCTATTACACATATATATATCGCGCGAATTTAAATTTAAAATTTACAAAAGAAAACCGGCAAAATAAATGCCGCACCCTATACTTTACTTTACTAATTTGCTGGTGTCTGTCAGTGCGTGCGTGGACTGACGTTTCGACCTCTTCCGGCCCGTTTTCGACCCAGATCTTATCACCAATATAGTAAACACCCCCCCATAAATCCGTAAAAATCGTCTCAGATTTGGGGTCGACATAGGTCAAACAGGTCGAAACGGGGGTCGGAATGGTCGAAAATGGCATTTTATACACATCGGCGCTAGACGCCGCGATAGCGGCGGCGATTTGTTCTAGTCAGAATACTACATAGAAAATATTCTTTTTAAAATTTACTCAGTCTCAAAAACGTAGTTAATTTGATATGTTCATATGATAATATTCATTTACAGATTGTCGAAGTCGTACACTACTTGAACACGGCCTTTTCCATAGCACACGATTTTCTCGCTAACTATTGTATGCTAAAGAAGCCCTCAATCAATGCAGCATGAGCGTCAAATGCCAATCATTTTATAGAATTTTGCATGTATGCAGGCCTGTAGCCAGGGGAGTCTACCGGGTTATAACCTCCAAAATTCTGAAATTATGGAAAATGACCTAAACGCGCGCAAGAGTGCAACTTTACCACTTTCAACCCTGTCAGATTCATTCCCATCGAAATTTTTTTCCAACTACGGGCCTGAATATATACAGCATATATATTGTATAGATTTGTATGTGATTTTCTAGTTGTAAAAGATTATAAAAAAGATGCTTATCTCATTTATTGGGCACACATTTATTACAACGAAATAACTACATGGCAGTTGGCCCTATGGGTCACAACATTTCTAGTGATCCTCCTTAAAGGACAAAATGTGCCAAAAGTGTGCAAATAAGATTTGGTTAAAATTTGGAATGTCCCGGATTTGCGGCTCTGAGTTCGTTAGTTCAGTAGACGACGCAACTGCTTGGTTCGCGAATGTTGTGCATGAAGCTGAGAGTGTAGTCAGACATGTCCAGGATTTCGCCGTGACGGACTTGGTGGTCCATTCGGCGAGTCTGAAAATGTTAGTATGTAAATTTTACTTATTGTCCGGACTGTAAGGAGACATACCTGAGAGTCAGAGCGTGGAAGGCAGGCAAATTTGACCGGTTTTGTCTCATTTTGCTGCTCCTCGTTTGACTGGAGCAGCCCAGCACGATGGGTTCCTGGAGGGCATTGCATAACAGGATTCATGCTGAAGCAGACCTAAAAATATAATCATATAAAAATATAATTCATCATATTCAGTCGGCATTAGGAAAATGAATTTTAATATTGGCCGTATATATTCCATCATCTTAAATGCACAGTTTGAGGGAATAATACGAAAATGAGTTTAAGCAAGCATTTTGTTGTATGAAATAAATCATAATAATCATATTTAACAGTAATTATAAAACTTACTTTGTGAGCGTATTCCAAGACTTTGGTAGCGGAAATAGGGACTGAAAATATTGACACATTAACGGCAAATTTATTGTCGTTCGCTAGTTTTTACATATGCCGCCATTTTTCAAACAATGTAAATGAGATTTTTGGCATATCACTATTACTTATTTTATTAACATAATTTGTTAAATTTGGATTTCATGTGTTAAAATAGCAAAATGTTACCATCGGCATAAGCTGGATTTCGCTGCTTGTTCTTTTCCTTGTGGATTAATCCCTTGTATTTATTCTGCTTCGCTTTCTTCAAGCGCTTCATAGTGTTGTGGTGTCCCCACTGGTCTTCCTCACTGAAAGTTTATGATGCATATCAGTTGGAATTGAAAAACATTATTAAAACCTTGAGCTTCCGTCGGTGTGGTACGCTCCAGCCTGCCACTGGATTTCATCCTCATTGTCGTTTTCTTCGTCCACCTGTTTTTCCGCATTATTCTCACCGTTCTTCCTGTTATTTCTCTTTCTGTCGGAGCCAAAGAAGTTGAACTCGTCCTCATTGTCCTTCTGATTTTCCATATCCTCATCGGAGTCACGAGAGATTTGTCGGAATTTTCCGTGGTTGGATTCCGAGTAGAAATTGTTCTGCTCGTCGCTAGAACAGTCTTCGTCATTAACACCGTTACGAACACTGTAGGAGCGGTGGAACTTCTTAAGGTCGCCGGTCAGCTGGTTGTCTGCCTATAACAAATTGTGTAAGTACTTATAGGTTCCCTATATTTGGACCACTCCAAAAGCGCCGTCTTTAAAACATACCATACGCCATTCGTCGTCTTTCTGGTCATCATAATGACCGCATAAGCCGCATTGGCCTTCCTTATACTGGCTGGACAATTTGATCCACGCCTTTTGATTTTTGCAGTCTTGAGAGCCCCAGCAGCCAAATCGAACTTGTACTCCCTCGACATTAACGTTGAGGTCAGTCTCAAAACAATAACAATTAGTTTATATAATATCGGCCATATATAAGTCCTTTATGCATTTGCTTTCATTTGCACGTATATTTCATTTTAAAGAATGAATTCCATTATACGGTCATACGACATGAATACAATTTCCCATAATCTCTTGGTTTGCTTTTAAGACAGATAAAATATAACGGCAAAATTGTTGTTGGAAATAAGTTTTGGTAAGTATTGGTATGACATCAACCACCCACCTTCTCCTCGTTATTGTACTCAACAATCGGGCCCCAGCTTCCATTGTTATTTGGATGGGAGTCTTCGGTATCATCGTCAGTGTCAATGGTCTGGCCATTGACTGAGCAAATGAGCTTCTTACCGGATCCGTCAGACCTCGGCTCGCATTCAATGCTTTGTTCCGGGGTTGCAATCAAAATCTTCTGAAATTAACGAAACGTTTGCTATTATTCCCAACGTTTTCCATTCACAAAATTAACTTTTCTCAGTCAAAAATTATACTAATTTTAGCTAAGTAAAATTGCAGTTTTGTTAAGTTAATAATAATAGGAATATTGATTAAATTAACAAATTTTTCGAATTGAAAAAAATTGTTTTTCAGAAGATTATTATTAAAGGCCGTCCTAACCTTGTCCTGTCCATTTCCGAGCGTTTTCATCATGACTGTAAATTGAGGCAGATCGCTATTGGAGCAGTCTTGGGCCAAAAGCGAGTAGCATTTGCCTTAAATTTTGTTAGAGTATGAATAATTCACTGTAAAAAATTATATACCGATGGGAGCTCTGTAAACCTCGTCATCGAAAGTCTCGACACGTTTGCCGTCAACACTGCATTCGGCTCGGCCTTGTTCGGCAGCAAAACGAGTGAGCATTTGGGGAGCAGAACGGGGATATTTTTGTGACGGGCGAATGAGAGCGATTGGCCGGATCTGAAAACTCTTGACAATTAAGAAATAATATTTTAAATGATATTTTGTACTTTTATTGGCAGTTCCAAGGTCTCGATTCGCACAAATTGGCCTGGAGTCTTCATGGAAATGTTAGCGTGTTTTCTAGTGACCGGATCAATCACGACCGTTCCGCGAATTTGGCCGTTTCGATTTCGTTGATATTCGGCATCGGTATTACAAAATCCACCGTAAAATTTGAGAGCCTCAAAAGCTCGCTCGAAGAAGTTTTGAGCCTGCGAACGGAGATCATATCTTAAATTGCATTTTATGACAGAGATTAATTATTCCATCATTTGGCTTGGAACGATTGAAAAAATCCATAATTATTTTGCATACTAAACATTAAACTTACTCTGCGACCAGATCAAATTTATTGATGAAAGCAGCTTGCTTCTCCTGAAACTTCTGTTGAGGGCCGTTACGTTTCTCGGTGATATGTTTGCGCCATTGCTTGGTGTGTGCTTTTTCTCCTTGGACACGCAGAGTGATGGACTAAAGTCAAATGATCACGAATTACGTAGCTGGACCTATCACTAATACATACTTGTTTTAGCTCCCCGGTTCCCCATTCAGCTTCACCTTTCACTATCAACTTTTGATTTTTCTGATCATTGTTTTTGTACTGTTGGATCTGCTGGACATTGGACATCGCGTTGGGAATGAGGATTTGGAGCTGAGAATGAAGGCTCCAGTCGCTATTCTCTTTGGATAACATCGGAGTTCGTTCGGCATCCATTTTCATGTGGCAGTATCTGAAAAATATTATACTCTGGAATATGTCCATATGTAAGAAAAATTTAGAGAACAAAATTTAAATACCATCTGCTTCAACACAAGCGGCACCACAATACAAGCATTGCATAAACAACAATTCACCGATTTGCGCCCTACATCTTCAAAATTATGGGTAGGATATCACTACGTGAATAGTCATTTCTTCATATATTTTTAGATATACCGTCCCGCAGTTAACATTAACATATGAAAGATCTAATATGTCATGATATCTCACCCATGATTTTGAAGTTATATGGCGTAAACCGAAGCAGCACCGCTTAAACCATGCAAATTTCTGATGGATTTTTCTGTTATGGTATATTACTTTGATACAAACTAAACTTAATAAAAACATAAAACTCATTTTGCTTCAAATTACGCGCTACTTACCTGAGCTTGTTGTCGCACGAAAGGCTTCCGGTTGTCTGTGCTTTCATCTCCTTGCGGCCACCCTTGGTCTCAACACTGAGTTTAAGCTCGTGCTTGTAAAGGGTTGGCTGGAAGTTCTCTAAGAAACTGTTCAATTTTCTAGAGCGCTGCTCCTGAGTCTCTAGTTCCTAAAATTTGCAGTTTCTTAGTTATATTCGACCATATTTTCATATAAACTATATTTCCATATAAAATTAGGCAATTTTCTCCAAAATAAATTGATATCTATAATATCTCACATCGAATTTCTCCTCAGGGGCGTCGAAAGCGCTGTCCTTGCTGTAAAAGTTGTCAAGGGAAGAACCACGGTTTGACTCTTTGGTAAAAGCATTGAGATCTGCGCGGAAGATAATCTCCTATAACAACATGTTAAGCCTTTATTACTTCAGAAACAATTTTCTACCTTAGGGCTCTCGTCCGGATTTGGCTCATATTTCACATGCAGATGGTTCTCGGCTGCCATCGCTAGTTGCATGAGCTGAAAGTCATAACGCGTATTTCCTCAATAATCAGTGATTAACTTACTTGTTTGTAGTCAGTAGGATCGGAGGGTTGGTGCACATGACCTTGCACTCGGATGGGTATTCCCGCCGCTTCTTCACCGAAAACGCCATCAATTTCGCGTTGGAATTGCTCCAGGTATTCAACGTGAATTGTCCTGAAATAAATTTCAATTTTAGTAACGACAGCGCCTTGATCAACATACTTGAGCTGTGGTTCTTTGAGCAAATGTATTCGAGAGTCATATTGGCATACGTAAGTCGAGGGCAGAGTGTGAAATCCAAGCAATCGGGTCTGCATGGAAGGTGGCTTCACAGAGAGTTTGACGCTGGCCTCCTTGTTCAAACGGACCTGAGCGTCAATGGGAACGTTAAATTCGGCGGCGCGGGTGCTCTGAACTCCTGTTGAGACAATAGGTGTCCAGGTATCCATCTAGAATAAACATGGGAAATTTTGGACGAATATGTATTTTCGGCTTGGTATACTAATTTTAAGTTACCAGCAACTTGTCCATGCAAATCCCTAATTTAATCATAACATTAGCCGAATAATCTCAGCCATGAAGAATTTCTTAGGAGGGAAATAATTAAATGATAATTAACCTACAGCAAATACTCCTTTTCATATAATGAATAAGTAAAATATTTATTCTTGAACAAAAATAAATTTCAAGTTTCACTTACTTTCAAAATGTGACTTGCGCAGATGCTAGGGTGGAGTTTAATTTGAGCGTTAACAGCGACTCCCTGGCTTCGGTCGATATTTGCTTTGATGCTTCCTTCGATGTTAGCCAAAATAGGCAATGATTGTCTGATGCGTAGAGGCACGCCCATTGAGGTTGGGATTTTCGCAGCCTTTTCGTTCAAGTTCATGGCCTTCAAGTAGTGGAAATGCTGAGCGTCTTGGAATGGTGCAATGCATTCGTTGATGCTAAATTAAATATTTTAAGGATCTCAAGCAATAATCTTATTGCAACTAAGTTTTGAAAGATATACTATTGGGTTGAGGTATAAGTAATGTGATTTGTGAAAATAAACGCAACATAAAATTCTTCTAGCTTGTTGTCATGCAAACATTTACTTATGCGAACCATTTTATAATCGAAATATGAATAGTAATTTATATTTACCAAAACGGTTATTGCTTATGCATCAATTCAATAATTCCGTTGAAAAATTGTGAAGAATCATTATCGAAGAAAATGTTGAGTACAGTATTATTTGAAAAAGTACCATTCAGCAAAATTAAAATCTAAATTAGCCAACCTGAAGCGCTTTCCATTAGCAAGGTTTTTGAAACAAGCAGGCATCGAATTGCGGTCCAAATTCAAAATTGTGGTGTCAACATCGCCAATGCGCACCTAAAGCGCGAGAAATAACAAAAGTCAAATGGAGTAGTTACGCATTCTCTCTAATAAATACTATAACCGTTACACGACGGCGTTTCTCCCTTGTACATGGGCTCAAAAAACGTACGGACCGAATTACAGGCAAAAACCGTTTTCTGAGATGTTAGCGATTTTTTTAAATAAAACGCAACTTCAGGACCTGGCCTATCATAATTTGTAAGGTAGATTTAGATCCTTCTGTTTTTTAGTCGACAAATGTGGTCTCAAACTGGGCATACTTTGCGTTTTTCCCTGTAAAATATGCCAATTCTGACACCACACTTTTGGACTAAAAACAGACGGATCTAAATTTCACTTTCAGGGTTTTATCGTCAGGTCCTATATTTTTCCTTTGTAGAAAAAAATCACTCACATCTCAGAGATTTGCTAGACAAAAATTATTTTTCAGATTTTTTGCTCAAAAATGGACATTTTCCTTATTTTTGAGAAATTGCGAGTTTTTAGTCGATAAAACGTTTGGGGATATACCGTTTTCAGGTGCGGAGAATCCAAATTTGTCATCAGATCGTGGGTGGTCCCGCCACGAGAATTGGGAAAATTGCGTTTTTTTACGTTTTTGGCCTGGAAATGACCGTAAATTACACCATTTTGAGGCGTAACCCATTTTCGAGTACGGCGGATCCATGTTTTTAATCAATCTATATCCGCGGAATATGAATTTGGTGTTGTCTGTTAACAAAGGATAATAATTTCGCGAGAAAAAATTGATTGACGGACCTGGGATTCGAACTTGAGATGAAAGACCCGCAACAGATCGTCCAAAAATGACCATGTTTTTGCGCGATATGAAAAAAATAATTGCAGATTCGGAATCAGCGCATCGAATTACTCCTAACAACACTCATTGCAGAAAAATTTTCCGCATTTTCAAAAAATCGATTTTTTTCAAAATCCATGTGGTACCCCCTATGGTCAAAAATTGCCAAAAAATGAAATTTTTTCGGAATGTCAGCAAAATGTGTTTTTAGGGGCATTTTGATGCGCTGAGTCCGAATCTGCAATTATTTTTAACGTAAAGCCTCAAAAAGGGCCATTTTTGCCCAAAAATGGCCGTTTCCCAACTTTCGTGGTGGGACCAGACAAAATCTGAGCCCGGATTTGAACTCGCCGTGGTCGATTTAGGGGGTAGGTACAGACTCTCAGGCTCAGACACGGGTTTGTACGCTTTTTGAGCCCTCCGACGCCGTCGTGGTTAAGAACCAAATTTTATAATATTTGCATATTTTCCATAACCTTAGCCAAAGGCGTAAAATTTCTTCTTATTTACGCCTTCGGTGTAGCTGGTGTAGAAGTTGTTCTTTTCCTATTTTAATTCCAATGGTAAGATTAGAAACCACAAGCTAAAACGAAGCAGATTTTTCTTTATCTAATAACCATACAATAAGCCGAAAGAGACCTCGGAAGTGGTAAATAATTGGATTCATCAGTACTTGAAGTTTTTGTTTATCATTTTAAAGTTTTCGATAAAAATATAAATAGTAAAAAGCCTTCTTTTGAAAATAGTCTGTCACTTTATCCCGAGGTATCTGTGTTCTGTAATGAAAATTTCAGAAAAAATTGAGAATGCATATCAATTAAAACTAGAAAAGCTTTTGAAAAAGCCAAACATTTCACTTTAGTTTAAAGGAGATCTATCAATATCGAACCACCGCTTCCTTAGATAGGCAATAAATAAATAAAAACGTACTGTAACCATAGCAAGGGGATTTTGTGCGGTATTTTGTCTCTGTTCTTGTTGGCTAGTAATGACGTAATCGTCTTGTTGCTGTCGGTAGGTGGATTGACGAGGCTTGATGTTGAGTCCAGTCATTATTTGACGGAGGTTCTCTTCGTTCTTTTGGCGTGGGTTCACAGAGCTTCGTTCCGCTCGACTTTTGACATCCGACTGTCCTTTGGAAGAGAAGACGGATTGGAGGAAACCTTCGTACCATTGCTCGAGGCCTTGTTGTGTGAAGGCCAATCGAAGGTTGTTCATTTCAAATTCGTCGTTCAACGCAGTGTTCAAAGTAACTGCTCTGGAAATTCCATTAATAATTTTGGAAAAATCCATTTGCTATACTTACAAATGGTTAGGAAGAATGGTATTGCGGTTGAAGAAAGCGTTGACTATGCTCAAGAATACACCTTCTTTCTGCTCATTACTGTAGATGGGGAGTTGGTACATACGACTGGCCTGGAGAGATTCTTCATTCACATTCGTCAACATGAGCATGTTCTTGAGATGCCTCGCACTATAAAGTTGTTAATAAGGTATAATCCCACATATCTCATGTAGCTTGATTGATAGACGTAACTGTAATCTTACTCACATTTCCTGTTGGCATGGTACTTTGGATTTTGACATCAATTTTAGCACGGTGTACATCAGAGATTGGACGTGCGGATTTCTTTCCTTGGAGAGAGTGTATACCACCTGGTCCAAAATTGGCTGCTGAGGTGTGGTTTGCATGATCATGTTAAAGGCCATCATTCGCACAGCCGGGTGATCACGAGTGTCCTGTAGAATGGGTAACAAAACACGCTGGACTTTACGGGGCATCTGTGAACGGAGTCGACGCATGGCATCGACAGCCTGTAATTTTGCAAATTATTGTTGCTTTCTAATTCCAAAACTCAAGTTGCTATAAAGATATTAAACAAGCTGAAAAAATACATTTGCGCGGACGAGCGGATTTTCCTGGCGGTCATTGATGATTTGCTCGAGAGAGTGTACTGTGATATCCAGTCCAGCATTTCCGATAGCCTTAAGTGTCACCATTTTGCCATAGATGTTTCGTGCTTGGTCGTACTCCTCCATAAGAACCTATAAGACTTACGATTAATTTTTGTTCGTTAACGGTTACCATGTGAAACACAAACCTTCTTATAATTTTTCTTCGAATGAGTGGTGCACTGGTCTTCGCTGATGTATCCGGATTGGGTGCCGAAAATTGAAACACTCTTCTCTCCTTTCTGGTGTTTCTGTTGGCAAAGTTCGCCGACAACGGATCCGAATGTTAGCCAGCAGGATTCTTTCAAATCCTGATTGCCGTGAGCCAAAGCGTGCCGGCAAATGTTTAGGACGATACCCGCCTAAAATGTAGGAATATTTCATAAAATTGATGATCTGTGTGAAAGACAAAATTTGGTGCGTTAAAATTATTAATATCTCATCAATAATATATTCTCCAACTCCGCAACGTCCAATTATATTGTGGGACATTTTTTTTGTTCTCTAGTATTACTTTTTATAACCGAAAGTTATAATTATAAATTATCCATCGTTTGCGATCAAAAAGGATAACCCACTTGTTTGTCAGACGGAGCAGGCAGAGAGCTGAGCTGTTTAAGCGCCTGGGAAGCTTGATCAGCATTGATAGCTGGCAACAAGATTTTGTTGCTCAATACAGAAATCGTGTTGTGAGTTCCTGCAATAGCCATCGCGTCAGCAAGCAGTTGCACAATTTTTCGTTGTTCGGTATCACTGCGCGGCGGTGACTGGCTCGTGGTGGCCTCGGTGTAAATATTCTCCTACGAATGATATATCATAATTTCATGTAAAAACAAAAATGAGTGAGAATAAACTATTGAATTTAAAACTATAATATGTCGAAACCGACCAAGTCGTCAATGGTGCACATGCGAAGAAGCTCAACAAAGCGTTGCAAATATTCTGCTTCGGCAGATTCCATGCCATTGGACTGATCCGCGGTAGCTCGCAGAAGGCGTTGCAAAATCTTTTGCGCTTGTGTAGTTTTTTGGTGCACCTTGGCGAATGGTGAGCCAATTCCGTCATCACCATTCTGAAATAAAAATGTAACCGATTCGTATTTGCTAATTGTCAGCAATGGTATAAAAAATTTTCACCTCTCCAAAATTAGAGATTAAGATTGCTCTTAAGGGAACAATTTGGTCACCTATTATGTTTTGGCTTGCGCTCTAACTAATTTACACTTAATCATAAGGTTATTCTTAGGCATACTGAGAGGACATTCACAATTCTTAGCTACAGGTAGTCACATACATGAAGAGAAAATATTGATTTTTAGGGTGGCCAGATATGACCTTCCCAGTTAACATCATTTGTGTCCGGGAAAACGTAGATATATGCGTTTGTAATAACACAATCGCCTTTATTAATTTAAATCATTAGTGAAAGAAATTTTTGAGCAATTTTTAAATATCATTTTTAATGGAAGGTCTGAACTAACCATGTAGAAACGTTTTTCCTCCACATCGAACTCATTATCGTACAAAAGAGTATCTTTTTGGCTAGCAGTGTTGGGGTGGAATGCGAGTCCTTGTTGCTCCTGCTTTGGCTGTGCCGATTCGAAGACCAGCTGGGCTGCCACAATTGTCTGCATGGCGGATGAACGAGCACCGCGGTCAGCTCGGAGATTTTTGAATACATACTGAGAGAGTAGCTCAGCCCGCTTTATACCATATTCTTGATTAGGATTCTTGCCTGCGAGCACGAAGCGGAGAACGGTGGAGCGATCTAATTTTTGTTCTTTTACCTCCTTTGGGTCACATTCGTCACTGCAGAATTGTGACTTTGGCACATAGGTTTGCCCTTCCTGGTGACTTTGGATTTGTTTGCACTTGGCACACTGTGGTTGTTGTTGCTGAGTCTGATAGCCGAAAGCAACATCCGCGATCTGGAATTATTTGATGTCTTATTTATCCATACGACTAAACGCAAAGAAACGTTTTCATGTTCGTTTAAAAGCATTACGTAGAATTATTCTTTATTAAAAACTTTCTATATTTAATAAGTAAAACGCAGAAAAGCACCTTTCTACACTTTTTGAAGTCGACAGTCTTCGTCACGTTGAAAGAGGAACCGTTGCTTGTTGATTGTTGTTCGCCAGATTGCTCGTCATCATTGTGTGGGCCACTCTCTTCATCACTCCATTGATATCGCTTGTTCTTACTAATAGTGTACGTTGTCTGGCACTCGCCTTCAATTGTAATCTGAAATAGAACAATTGATAAATTTGAATCAAATGGAATCTATTTTAATTTTTACATTATTACAAATAACTTTTGTTTTCCACGATTCGCAATATACATCACCAATTAGTATCCAATGATTATAAACAAAATATTGACGTCTTCAACAAAACTTAAGCTTAATTTTATTCTTACATTTAAAATTAGGCCTTATATGCCTCAGCAAAAGTTGTTTAAGTGGGCACGCATAAGTAAGGCACCACGAGCTACACAGGTGCCTTAGACGATTTAGAGCGTATTTTAATTGCTCATTTGAAAGCTAACGAATAAGAACAAAATAAATAATATCACACCAAATTAGGAGAAGGGGTATGGTTTTATAACTTCAATTGAATAAATTTATCATTAAAGCATACTTCGGGCAAAGTGAAAGTTTTGAACGCCGACTCATTTTCCTCCTCCTGTTGGTCATATTTTTGCTCAGCACTATCCATATCCGATTGGGTCCATTGATTGTTGTCTCCCGGCACAGGTTGTCGCTTCAAGTTCAATTGAATCAGGTTGAGGACAGCGCGCTTGATGTTCCTGCTCCATGCTGAATCTTCATTATGGAACTAAAATAATCATATGCGTCAAAATGAAAGGCTATCAATTTATAATCCGTTTTATTTTCTGCTTTAAAGTCCTTAAGTTGCCCACGTCAAATATCTTATTGTCGTGGTAATCAACACCATTAATGTCATAAATAAGATTAGAAGAAAATCCTATATAAAATTTAGCCAAAATCAAGTTTATTTTTCACATATTTTCCGATCACAACAACAAACAATATTTTAAGTCTAGAACCATGAAGAAACCTGTATGTGTTCCACAACGCCATCGGTATAATCGAATTGCACGGGGTACTCAAGCTCTTTGTTCTTGTCCTCTTCCAACTGCGCAGACTTAAACATGCCCATGGGCTGCACTTGCTGCGGAGACTCAATCGGTTGATTCAGCTGTCCCAATCGGACATTCTTCAAACGAAGGGTAGCTCGCTGGTCAGACTCGAAGACTATCTAAAATGTTAACTAATGATAGGTATTCAACGAACATTTAAAAATATACTAGAAATGTATCATTAGAGATTGAATATTAGAAGCTTACCTTAGCTTGAGCTTGAATACGAGTAGCAGCGCTCTGCTGAGAGTCATCATTGGTTGTTGGAGCGTTATTCGGTCCGGTCACATCCAATCCTGACACGATCTGTCCGTCGTAGTTGAACAAATACTCGTATCCAGAGCGGAAGGGCTGAACTTTCTCGGATTTGCCTTGTGTGCTTTCGTCGTTGTTGATGTCGTTGAGGCGTCGATTCTTGTACTTGCTAAATAGAACATATCGTTTATAGGTTGTAGCAGTTATTTTACATTTATCATTTAGTGAATAGTTCTAAAGCTTACTTCGCAGTACAGAGTCCGGCCAGAAGGACGAGCGCGACCAAAACTGCCGCCTTCATCTTCCTTGGCTGTGATGCTGGATGGACCTTGACTGATGTGGAAACAGTTCTGAAAGAATTTTCGATTAGTGGAATAAAATATTATAATAGCCGGAAAAGAGATTAAAGTGTACCATAATTCTATAATACAACTAGAAAGTCATTTCTGATAAGTAGCTCTGATAAATGAATTCGTTGTTTCATATCTTAGGAAATTAATATGGAATATTTAACAAGTATTTATAAAATGGACAAAAAGAGCTGCTAATCCACAAAAAGATTTAATTTTTTTAATAGTGTCTCAAAATTAATCTATCAAAGCGAAACAAGTACATCTATACAGAGGGGAAGGACTGGGACTTCTCGGATTTAGCAATATCGCTTTTTATGGCAAATCGAGGGTAAATATGCAAATTACGGGTCCTCAGTGTCCGAATGCAAGGTGGTCTCTAATTTATGAATCAACTCAATATTAGACCGTAGGTCTAAAACTCAATACAACCCCAATTAATATTAGAACCATCTCCCACATAATACTAAATGAAGTGAAATTATGAGAATTTTCTTAATAAGGAAGCATTTATATACTGAATTCAAAAACACGATGATGGCCCGATTTCGTCGAAAATCCGAGTAAAAAACGGGGTGGGGCTTACCTCTTTTAGCAGATTTGTGCTCATTGTCCCCTAAACCAGAGGAACTGGTTCGTTATCATCGACTGTTTTCTCAAAAAGCACCAAGAGTCGGCTGTCTGTTGGCCTGTGATAAGGCCGAAACAGGACAATTTGATTGACAGCCGACGGCACATGCGCCTATGATGGCCCATTTTGCATGACTTTCGTTTCAGTTTGTTTATTTTTTTGACAATAAATTGGTCTCATGTCGCCAAATTGACAGCTCGAATTGTCGAGGTCTAAGTTTACTGCTTTATCACCATTTCTAAATTCGGTCCCACATTTCCGTGATAGATTTTTTCATGAGTGCAAATCTCTGACGACGAATGGTCTTTGCACATTGCAACTTAATCCGAATTACTTATCTATTAGCAAGATGGTATGAACGCATAACCTCTTATGAGCATTATGTCATACTTCGCTATGAGGAAGCATACTCAAAAAACAAAATTATAAGGAAAAGCAAAACATTCAAATGAAAACTGACCTGGAAATATTTGGCGGGTGTGATTATTTGTGGATCGCATAATAATTATAAAAAGCCTATATTCGTGAAAAGGATATCTTCATGGGAAAAATGCGAAAGTCAAAATGTATCATGAAATTGGATACCGTATTCCCTGTAATTACTCCCCCGGGGGAGTAATTTTTCAAACACCATATTTCGAAGCCACTCCAAATTTCGAAGACATTTTTCTCCAAGTTTTTGAGGACAAAATATTTTTTAAACAAGCTAAATATACGTGACTCGATGAGATCTACACGAATATGCACTCAGTTTTGGTTAAAGTGGCAAGGGCTCCGAGCGGGGTCGAACCAGGGAGTGAAAATCCATACAGGGGGGAGTAATTATAGGGAGGGGAGTAATTACAGGTATTACGGTATGTTTTCTTATGACTTAATTTATACTGTGGCAACTTTGCACCAATAAGACCTATATGAACCGATAGGACTTATCTTTGGTAACATATGATCGGAAACATTTGTTTGATTCGACAACAATGTTTGATTTTAACACGCTCTCATTTGCAGTTTTTCAGCAAGCTAATAAAAAACCGATTCTACGAAAAAATTACAATTTTTGGATTCTGCGGTAATGTTGATTAGAATACTTTTTATAAGGAACATAGAAAATTCGAAGGTAACTACAGATTTTCGAAGGCTGTCATACAATATTTTCCTTATTTTTTGTTTTACCTTTTTCTTTGTATGAATATTCCTTAAGTCAAACGCAATTTCTTTTCGATTTTGAAATCCCAAATGCTTCGATATAGGACCCAAATATACGTACAACAAATGTTTATTGCTTGGATATATGTCTGCAGATCTGATTAATTACGCCCATCTTCTCAGACCACACAAAGTTCATCCGTTAGAAGGGCCTCCGGTTTGAACATACAACTATGTATAGTCCTGCAACGAATCGCCTCCGGATCCAAGGAAGGAAAAATAAACATATATCTTCTTCTTTCGGGCCGTTGCTTCCCATTAATCTAACATTTTGTTTAGTCTGGTGCTCCAGTGGCGGTTGAGGTGCTTTGTGGATGATTCAATGGTATATGGATTACGCACCTGTGCGCCACTCGCACTGGGAATCGCAATTAGCTTTGTTTTCTCTTCATTATTTTTTGGCCGTCACAGAAATGTACAGGTCGTTTCTGACTGCCCAGAAGAGAAACTCAAGGATGAGTCGAATTACGTGTTCAGTTCAGAGCACTGGAAAGTGGAGGTCAAGAAGCCAAAAGTGCCCTCGCAAAATGGGCCTTTTCAACCGCCAAAGGTATTTTAATGCACAAATTACAATGTTAATAATAATCCTCCGATTTTAGGTTATCAGAGCTCGTTTCGCAGCCACAGAATTAGGTATCCGGGAGAAGTTGATTGGTAAATTTTTATACCCAAAGAATTTAATGTTTACTACAATAAGGTTTTTGTTTAAAAGTATGTATTGCAGAACGTATATATTTTAAACTAACCGAAATTTGATTGTGCTTTTTGCAAAAATCTGCGTTAATAATGGTGCTTTGCACATTATTACAAGAACAATAGTGAGTTCTCGGTACAGATATTGATTTCTAAATGCTACCATTTAAAAATTATTTTTGAAAATTTCGTAAATTTATGGAGAATTATACAGAATTGTTATTGTAGATAAAATTATACACAAGAACATATTTATACAGACCGCATGCAGTCTATTCTCAATTTTCCGACCACTCGAATTTCCGAACAAAATTGGACGGAATAAAAATTGATTTTCCATTTACTTTTTACTTGACTTTCCGAACAGTCAAATTTTAAAAATTGAAATTTGTAGCAAAGGATTTTGAGTATGAAGTCAAGTATGAAATCAATCCTCCATTTACCCGAACACATGCCAAAAATTCAAACCCCCGTTTATCTTCGGGCACGGACTTTTGATACCGGGGCTATAACTTTGGGTCTAGGAGGTAGTTTTTTATACAGTTTTCGAAAAACGGTGTATTCTGAGCCGGAAGGAACATCTGCTAAAAAAATTTTGAAATTATTATGAAAAAATGGCATTTTTACTTAAAAATTCGATTTTTGGCATTTTTTCGCCAAAATTGAATTTTTAAGTAAAAAATACCATTTTTCATAATAATTTCAAAATTTTTTTAGCAGATGTTCCTTCCGGCTCAGAATACACCGTTTTTTGAAAACTGCATAAAAAATAACCTCCTAGACCCAAAGTTATAGCCCCGGTATCAAAATGTCCCGATATCAAAATGTCCCGGTATCAAAATGTCACGTACCCGTTTATCTTAACCTTTAAATATCCGAACCATCAATTATACGAACAAAACGTATGTGTTTTTAAATTTGAAGGTGGACTGTATTTCGTTCTAATAAAAGCAGTAAAATTTTTACCTAATTTTTAAACTATTTTTAAACTAAAATTACCTTACTTTTTAGTGGTGGTGCTTAGTGAATCTTCACTTGGATCTGTACTGAATGCATACATTAGCCCGCATGTTCCAAAAATTCACTTTTTTGCTGACAGTTCGCGTGTCAGTTCTGCTGAATTGAAGATGCCCAATCTTACACCAATTCGTGCTAATGGACAACACGCACACATCCATATTTTAAATTCTATTTTCAACTTGGTAAATATTAACAATGCTAGTTTACTTTTACTAATGCTAGTTTTTACTAATTAGTAATACAACAATGACAGGTCAAAAATATAAATTTTTAACATAATTTCGGAATTGTATTTTTCGAGCCCTTTCACATTGAATTAGCATTTTAGTTGCAGAATTCGTTCTGCGAAGCATCGTGTAAATCATATTTTCTCGAATGAAATTATGTTTGTTGTATTAGCACTATCATTGAATTCCTGACGAAAAACACTAAATTATGCAATGCGTTGCTTTGATTAAAAAATATAAATACGGTGCCTTCTGATTTACGTAAATTTAGCTGGAACTCGCTACATGT
This sequence comes from Ditylenchus destructor, assembly GCA_022814885.1. Lineage (NCBI taxonomy): Eukaryota > Metazoa > Nematoda > Chromadorea > Rhabditida > Anguinidae > Ditylenchus > Ditylenchus destructor. The sequence continues at coordinate 730,964 of JAKKPZ010000002.1, forward strand.
GAGTTTGTCCATTGTCCATTGTCTGTGTTTGTGTTTTATTGTCTTTGTGGATATGTGTCATATATTAGCTCAGGTCAAACCTTTACCTCTCATATAAATCATTTTATTTCACATTAGTTAACAGATCAGTCGCAGAACTATTTTGAGGGAGGCGTCTTTTACAATTTTGCGCAACCGAAATGTGGAATCTTGTACCGAATTATTGGGCATGACAAATACTCCTCGTGCTAATATTTAGACATTCCACGAACTCTACGACTTTATGTTATTGATTCCGGACACTACTTATGTAAATCCTTTCGAACTCAATCGCTTAGTCTCGTCGATTAATTGGAACTCTCCACAAGCGATCGGATTTTCTGATGGAGAAGGAAAATGCATCCTTCAAGGAGGAATACTTCTTTCAAATCCGGCTGCACGAATGCTTGTGAAGTAAGATTTTGAATTACTATTGGTGCTAATATTGCAAGTTTTAGTGAAAGACATCTCTGCACTTCCCTCACTGCGAATTCAGATCAGTTGGCCTTTGAAATGTGCATACATCATGCAACTAATTTGTCTTGTCAACACGAAATACAGGTTTGATATCGCAGTTGACCATATATGTTGAAATATTTTTCTGCGAGTTGCAGGATTTTTCTTTTATTTATCCAATACACAAATTTGATTACTGAATTTGATATATTACGTCAATAATTTGAAATCTTTTTCCACTTAAAACATGCCAAACATAATCTGCAAATTTCTAGAGTCATTAGCCATCTTCTAGTAGTATCTTTTAGGCATCTTCTTATCGCTGGTGGCGCTTTGATGATGGTACTGAGTCAAGTTCGGCAGTTCATGATCACGTCTCTTCCTTTAAAGAACTAGAGGGATTCAACCATTCCATAACCGTGACTCCACTTCTTTCAGAAGTTGATGCACGGGTTTTACAATCGCATTTCCTTCAAGTGGAAGTGGATCGAATTGACGCGCAAATGGATGAAATTGTATTATTAATTTTTGATCAGATGCATGAAAATTTTCAATTTTAGGAAAACACGATAGTTGAATTTTCGCAAGAAACGCAGCAATATACATCTTGGCCGATTGGATTACCAGAAGTTTTACGACCAATCAATCGTTACCAGGTTAGGTTAAAACTACACTACGTCTCATATTATCAATTTAAGGTATCCGTATGGGAATATTTCACTGAAAATACGCTATTCAAAATTGAACTCAATTCAAATTCACAACCATTAGTCGGCTCTGATATCATCGATGTTGAAAATGTGATTAGGGAGGCAAGAAAATTCGTTGAAAGAAGTGATGATTTTAACATGCAGTTTGTCCGACTTCGAAATGGCTATCGAATTTTTAATGCCTTGCGCGGCATGGAATACATTGCTGATTTGGAATACAAAATGCCTCACAGTTGGACACATGACAACTATCACGGATCTTTAATTGTGAAGAGGGTCCATCTCTGTCGGGCAATTCATTCTACTGAACTACTCAATTCGGTAAGCTTATTTATTTATTTGCATCTTCAATTATTATTTGTTTCACTGAATCATTGTTGAGTTAAATTGAAACAATAAAAAATATATCAGTCACGAATTTTGTAAACAAAATAAAATTTAAGGTGCCTTATGTTAAAGAAGACACAGATATTACATTGGTTATCGGTGTAGAATCCTCGGATGAAGTAAATGCTGCCAAGACATTACTTTTGAGACACGGAAAATTATGCATTGCCTCGTCCTCTTTCATAGACAACCGACAAACCCGGATAGTTATTGCGGCTAGGTTTGTTCTTTAAACAATTGTTGCCATTATTTTCACTTTTTTCGATTTAGATTGGTTGATGCCGCTTCTGTTCGAGAGTTGAGTAATGATTTAGATGAATTGAAACAGAGGTTGGAATATTACAATAAGTACTTCAAATACATTTCAACGTTCAGATGCAAAGGCTGGCACACCGAAATTGCATTACTTCTTGTGAAACCGAACAACGGACTCAGCATAGAAATAACAGCTTTGGATGAAGCTATTGATCACTTTGGCCAACAAACAATTTATGTATGATATTTTCTCACATTTTAGTGTACTGAAATAAACAAATTTAGGTGCTCTTGTCTCCCTATGCAGATTATCAACGTGAATTTCTGGACCGTCTTAGGATAAACACAATTCGAAATTATCAAGTATTACATTTATAATGATTTAATTGTTTGAAAATCCATTTTATCCTCATAAATTCAGGTGTTCTTTCCGATTCCCTTTTCCGAATTCAATCCCATTGTTAAGAATGCCGGAACGATATTGAACCATGGCAAAGATGATGAAGCAGATAGTTTTCGAGAAAGAAATCAACAGAAATCTGCAACATTCCTGCAAGAAGATCTAAAAAAGCGAATACATATCGTGAATAGCCATCTTGCTGAAGCGAATTCAGCAAAGCAGCAACCGTTAGTTGTACACAAAACAAATGGATTATTTGACTCAGATGATTTTAAAGGTATGTGATAGTGATTTATTTATGGCAACAAAAAATTTGTAAAGAAATAAGTTTTATGTATTGAAATGAAATTAGAAATATTTGGCGTTTTAATAATGTATCGTGTTATGTTTACTTTACAGCTGTTTCCATATATGGTATCGACTATGTTACCGCTCGATCAAATGCACTTCAAAACCACAACACCAATTCTGTCGACCTGATCGCACTTTTCCTAGAAAAATCCAAAGTGCACATTTTGCGAGCGATAGAGCCGTCTCTCCGAGTGCGCTATCATCAAAGGGAGTGTAATACAGAAGAAGGATTCCTCTCAATAGAAGAATTGGCTCGATGCCATCAAAGTCAGAGATTAACACTTGGGAACAAGGGACAGCTGGCCAGTTTGATATTTCCCGATTTAAATGAAGGACGAGAGGAGGAAAATTCGGCCAACAATAATACCTAACTGATGAGAGAATATTTTAATAATCGTCGAATCAATAATTGAAATTTGTTCCGTTGACTATGTATTGTTCCTACTTTCTTCCTACAATCGATATGAAATAGTTTTCCTAGTCTAATAATGTCATTGTTTTGGCAAAATTATTCGATTTCTGGTGAGTTGCTATTGGGCTATACCTGAATTGTGATGTTACTTGTTTTACTTTTGAATTTTTCGTTAGTTTATTTTATTTATTAGGCCGCATTGCAATATATCTTGCCACAGTATGCAATATTTTGTTTCACTTCTCGACTTCCTTCTTGTCCAGTCTACCATATTGTCACACGCATGATACATTATTATCGCGATTTCATGCCCAAATTAGTTGCCATTAGTGAACCGCTGCAGTATTATTTTTGAATTATATCTTTCAATTTCTCTTACATTCCGAAATGTTTTCTATTTATCAAAAATCTCAATATAACGTATTTTGTTTCCCGCAATCTCTTTCATGCATTTTACAGTGTCATAACCATTTATGTATTACTTGAAAGAAAACATCGATTATAAAAAGATTTTACTACAAATTCTTTACAACAACAATATTCAGATTCTCGAAATTGGACTAGATTGGCAATTTATATAAAATTATGCGTTTTGTAAATTTATGAAGAAACCGGAATTATACCCGCGAGAGATCCACGAACAAATTATGGGTGAAAAAACACATAGAACTTTTGAATTCAGTCAGCGTCAGTTTTAGTTGTCTGTAGGCTCAAGAGGGGTTCTGATGTGGGCACGTTCCCTGCTCTTGTTGCCGCCGCAGCCTGCGCAGGTGATTTGTGCTTTTCGACGGATTTAGCCCAACAATATTGCAACAACTGATTTTCATCTCGCGGCGTCATACAGCACAGCAAAACAGGCATGAAGAAAAGACCGTGTGCTAGACCACTAGTAACCACAACAAGGACTCTGAATATGAGAACATATATTAATGACAACAGAGATGACTTGTATTTTGGGTTCGGCTCAATTTAAGTATTGAGATTTTCCTGTACAGGGTTTTGATACAAAGTAAAATTGACTCTTGGAAGCGGGCCCGTATCTCAGAGTTAGGAGGTTCCAACCCCCAAAATCTGGAAAAATGTATGGAAAATGAATTAAGGTCTTAGCCCTCCCGACCACAGAGCGATTTTTTTTGGCTACAAAAAGCTGCTTGGAATTCACCTAATAAAAAATGTTTAACGGTTCAGTTCTTCGAAACAAAATACTTTGGGTCATTGTCAAAAGGCTAATATGCACAATTACAAAAGGCTTATTACACAATAGTTTTAACACTCACGTCTTGGCAAAAGCAACGATCGCATATGTGCTGATTAAAAAGAGAGGTAGCATACATAATACGGTCGATGTACCTGCAAATCCAATGCATATAAAAGAAACATTAGCGATATATTATGAATCTGTAAGTTCGTTTAGAAATACTGCAGTAAAAAAACAGTCTGAACATCAGATTGATCGGATAAGTTTTGCTCAGGCAGCACTCTTCTATTGGAAAAGCAATTAGTTTTGATGCCACATGTACAATACCTGCAGCTAACATAGGAGACATCATTTCGTGTAAACTTATCGCTGAAATATTGAGGTTAAATAAGTTTTTCATTAATAGAAGTTGCATGCCTATTCGTTCTTCTGTTTTGCCGGACTTGGTGTAGAATTGATGAGCAACATGGGCTGTATAGTCAACACTGAAACAAAACACAATAGTAGAGGGTAATAGGGCAACATATACCTGAATCCCGTGGCCAATAGCACACTGAAAAACATTTGTACAAAATTTGCGTAACAGGAAAGCTTAAAAACTCGTACTCTACAATGGTTACAGGATCGAGGTCAGCACCCCACCAGCTAATCAAGCCTACTAATGCTGAAATAAATTGTAAATTATTAAATTTCAGTGAGCTAAATTCAACTTACTAAAGCAAATGGAAGAGATGGTTAAACCAATTATTCCAACACCGATCTGATCGGGAATGAAGAAGGAACAAATAATCACCATACATACTGAATAAGATTATAAGAATGAGTGGTGCATTTGAAACATGTGCAAAACTTACCAACTGTTACAGTAATTGAGCCAATGAGATCAATTTTCACAGTTAGTAACAAATTCAACACTGCTGAATCGCCATCATAAATGGTTGCATTGAACTCGGGAAATCTAAAATTTCGTTGAATTTGAGTACATGAAGAGAGCAGTGAATCAAAAATTACATTAAAATAAAATTTACCAATAGCAAGATTTAATTTAAAGAGCTCTTTGATAATAAAAATTACCCGCTTAAGATGTCTCGCACTTGTTGTTCCACCACTGAAACATTATGTGTAAAACTCATGATTAGCAGGACAGAATTTATGTCACAAATGCTCACTTGCTCTAGTTGACCACTCAGACATTTCCTTTGCAATTACAGTGAATTGAAACGCTTTGAGAGCTTTTGTACCGCTGTAATTTAAAAGTCGTTTAAACAAAAAATAGCAAAACATTTTACTTCTGCAGTTTCTCCAATTTTATTGTCGGTGGGTAGTCAAGTTGCTCCAGGAATAAGTCCAGATGGTCGTACGAAGGTTTGTAGGAATAATTACTCATTCTGAAATCCGTTAAGCGTTAATAAAAAATTTCCTTTGATGCACATGAAATTGGATTGCGTACCCCAAAAATTTCCAAAGCTGGTTGGCAACTGTGGTTGCTTGCCGATCGAAAACTTCGTACGCACGAAGCCATAAGAGCGTTCTATTACTGCTGAAAATCCATGCGATTTGTAACATAATTCATCTGAAAAGCAGACATACCCGTAGCTGTGTGGCAGTTGCTCTATTGCAGATACCATGCGATTGAAATGGGCATACTGCAATTTTAGAACATTATTCAGGCAGTTGAAATAATTTACATAATGGATTCACATTAAATGAACTACAGTTGACTCTCGATAATCGGCACACTTTTTTGCCAAAATTGTGCCGATTATCGAGAGAATTTTGTATGGAAAAATTCTTCCATGCAAAGTTGCGCCGATAAAAGAAATTTGTTATATTTTGTGTCATTTTTTCAAAAAAATTAAAATTTGAATTCACGCCCAAAAATTTTTCAATTTTAGCTAATTTTTGGTAAGTTAAACTAAATTTTGGAAAATTTGGTCAAATGCAGGAAAATTTTGTACAAAAATTCAAATTTGCGCCAAAAACAGATATGTCTTTCTTTATGCGGAATAAACGAAAATTTTACATGGAAAATTTCACTTTCGTTTCGCAAACATCTGTGCATATTATCGAATTAATCGGCACAAAATGCCGATTATCGGGATAATTTTGTATGGAGAAAATCCGTTCCAGCAAAACATGTGTCGATTATCAAAAATGCCGATTATCGAGAGTCGACTGTACATAGAATTATTATACAGCATTTTGCACTTCCTTCGACATAAAAGTTTTTTATATTTCGCCAACATTAAACGTTTTTAAAGGCAGCAAAATATTTGTGTTGTTTGATACATCCAATTTGGATTCAAGGATTCTGAAAATTTTTACTACCAAAAATAGACGAAAAGGGAACGATGAATTTGATAATTTAAATTTAGAAAACCAAATATTTTAGAATTATCAAGATAATTACGTTCATTAACATTCAACTTATGAGTTAGTTATTATTGCATACATCTTGCACGTCGGTAATGTCTGGCGGTCGATTGACTATCACATTTATGGGGAAAAATTCGTCAAACACAGCACGAATAGAGGCCATCGAGCTTGAAAGAGGTGAATCAGATGGAAACGCTTTGCTCGGCTCAAAATTTGATTTCATATTCAGCACGCCCATCAGAGCTACGATATAAAGAAGTATCAGTGACATGAATGCAATTATGCGTCCTGTTGTAGAATGGAGGAATGCGGAATACTTTCGAATTGCCATTGGAATTTCTGTTTTTGAATCAGCTGCAACAGAGGGGACCAAATTGGTGGATGTTTGAGAGTTAGTCGCCACAGGCTGTTTATCCTTTGGAGATACCAGAAGTATTATCGGGGCCAGAAGTGTGAATGTTAGCAAGTAGTCCAAGAAAACTGCTATTGAAGTACACAAACAAAACAGGCTCATTTGTGGAGTTGGAGTAGCATAGCCAATGCCTAAAGCAATCATTTGGGATGCCATAATTTTATTGGGCAATGCATTTAATAGGCTATTAATTGATCAAAACTCACCAAATGCAACACTGTTTGTTAGCGACGTAATACTAATACTCGGACCTAAAATAACGAACATAAACGAATTGAGAACACGACAGTTTTGAATGAAACTCACCAACGTGCACCATTACCAATGCCAATCGTCGACGAAGATCATGAATGTTTTGGTGTTGATTCCAAGATTGTAGCAATATAAAAGCATCATCGACACCGATTCCACAAATTAACTAAAAATTAGGTACTATTGGGTTATCGAGGGGGAGGAAGTAAGGTCTTATCGGTGGGAGAGAGAATTTTATATAGAGATTTTCATATGAGAAGTTTCAAAAATTTAGTCTAGAATAATTTAGTGCTCCAAAATTTTTTCAGAATTTTTTAGACCTCTTAACAACTCAAAATTTTTTTTGACGGGAATTCAAATATTATTTAACTCGCAGGTATTTTTAAATAAAATTTGAATTCCCGCCAAAAATTACTATTTAAGGGGTCTAAAAAATCTGGAAAAAAATTGCTACAAAAATCCATGTGAAACTTTATGGCGTATTAATAGGAAACTAGTAACGCGCCGCAGCGGAAGCTGCGGCAGCTAGGAGGTTTATTTTGTGGTTCTGGCTGGTAATTGGCTTCTGATTTACCTACTTAATGTTGGTGGGAACCCTACGAATAAGTGTGGATTTGTGGGCCGTGTTGGGGTCCTCGCTACGCTTCGCGCCGCTCGGACCCCAACACTTCGCTCGCTACGACCCAGACGTGAGAATCAGTACTGGGTTGGATCCGTGAAGATCTCGGCCGCCTTCGGCGGCCTCGATACTGGGTTGGGTTCGGGCGGCGCGGCTACCCGCCGCGCCGCCCTATGGACTCACGTTCACGTCGGGACCGAGAGAAATCAAAAATACCTCGTGAGAGACCTGGTGAGAATAACACGACCTCGTGAGAATTGATCCCGAATCTGACGCCAGATTCGGATTCAGCGCCATCGAAAACCCCCGGGTGCAAAAAATCAGCCCCGTAGGCACATTCCATCAAAAAATGTCATTTTTCGGCCAAAAAGTGGCTTTTTTCAAAAATGCGCCAAATCAAAAAGTGTAAAAAGCAAAGTTGTCCAAAATCGCCTCAGAAATCGATTGGGAACATAAAAAACACCACTTCCCATGGCCAAAACCCTTAAAAACACGTTTTTGCGTTTTGGCGCGAATTCAAATTTTCAAATTTCAAATTTTTTGGCGACCCGGTCCTAACTTTTCGAGACCTATCGATTGAGCTATCACTCGCCTCTGGCTAACGGCTAGATCGCGAGATCTGGATCTTCCGCACAGACTACAGACCACGGAACGACAGCCGCGGCTTAACTGTTGGGCATGTTGGGCACATTGGCAAACACTAGAAAGCTAACTCACAAATGGAGTGACGCACATAATAGTGTATGTATAGAAACCCAACCAAGTGAGTGCTCCGAATGCAGCTAGTGACGCTAAAAATGGACAGAGAACGGAAGCAAAAACGACGACGGGTATAGCCCATTTGCTCATATGTTTCATTTTTCGATAAATAGTGAATGTGATAAACACGAGCAACAATAGAAATCCGATGGTCATCAACACAGTTGCTGAAAGGATATATCATTAGCGGGCATCATATCGCAAAGGTATATGATCTACATACCTTCGATGGCACCACGAACCATTTCTGAATTTGCGATTTCGTCCCCAAAGATTTCAAAGTCAACGTACTGAAGATGTTTCCCTTTTTTCGCGCTTTCAAACAAGGCCAAAGTCGCTTTTCTGAGACGGTCTTTCAGTTCTGATAAATTAATCGCGATAAATATTGATTGTTAACAAACAATAGAATATTTAAATTCGTGGAAAAAAGTAGATAATAGAAATATTTACTTACCAGTTGTGTCAGATCTGGAGAAATACCAGAGAATAATAGTGCGCACTGAGACTATTCGGCTGTTATTTTGTGGAAAAATTTTTCCATCTAAATGAACACCGTTAAATAAAGCAAGCTCCTTTAAGATTTGCACCTAACTAGTCAGTGATGGTCCAAGGAGATTCATGCCAATAAATAACGGTACGTCTGAAATATTATATTTTATGTTCATCAGGTATTCAAATAATTTAGGTAACAATCGCAACGTCTAATATTTAAGAAATTTTCTGATTAAATCCACAAAAATATTTATGGCAACAAGTAATTTAGTTACAATACTTTCTTCGTAAAAATTATCTCAGGGCTTATCACAGATTCACCTCCAGCATAGTCGCAACAAATCCACAACTCATAACTCGGGGTGTCATAAATGATCCCAACCATTACAGAGGTATAAATTGCTAAGCTGGATTTAAGAAGTTCAACAATTGACGCTAGTTAACGACTTTGATTAAATAAAAATAGCTGTAGCTTATAAAAATGAGTGTTCCGCGTTTTTCAACCAAAGAATATACATACCACGATACATGGAAACAGGGTAGTCCAGGAGAAATTTATCCATATCCTTTCTGCTAGTCTTATTGGCATAAATATCCAACAGACGGCTCTAAATAGATACACTTTGTGGATGTTATCGTAAAAATGGCTTTTACTGAAAATTTCTGATTTTATAAAATATGAATGTTTTTTAAAACTAACCGAAATTATATGGAAGGGGCGATTTAAATTGCACCTAAACTGATTTTGATTGTATATTTTGACAAAAATGCTTCAGATAAACTAACAAAGGGTCACATCCGCGATCGCCTGTTTGGGAATCGCGCTTCCGAAGCACTGACATGAATTCCTCGTGCATTTTATGTACATCGCTGAGCTGGTTATACCTAAAATTTGGGTGTGCAACAGGGCTGCATCCGGGATTTCGAAAAGCCGGACCGGATACCGGATACCGGATAGTAAAAAAAGCCGGACCGGATACCGGATAGTGCAAAAACACCGGATATTGACCGGATACCGGATATCCGGATAACCGGATATTTCAATTTTTGGCGCCAAATTTGAAAATTTTTTCCAATTTTGACGCTAATTTGCAAAAAGTTTACCTAAATGGGTGCTTTTTGTTTCCTTTTTATTATAAATATGCAAGATTAGGATAAACGTTGTAAAAATTCAAATATTTGAACAACTTTTAGCTACTTTTTTGGCTAATTTATTGCAATATATGAGCAATTTTAATCAATTTTACCACTATTTGTTGACAATTAAACGTTTTCACACTTTTCCCCGTTAACTTTAACGACTTCATTGGGGCTCCAATATAAGAACTATAACATTTCACTAATCAAAGTTATACAGAGCTAGGAAAAATTAATCGAAAATTAGAAGGAATTTTTGAAAATTTTCGAAAAATGGTCAAGATTTTTAATGTCAATTTTTGGCAAACAGCGGTATTTTTCAAAAAAATTCGTCTTCGGCGCTATTTTGTTACAGTTTGGCCTTCAATTAACTAAATGAAAACAGCGCCGCAGGCAAAATTGTTGAAAATTGGGAAGAATAGAGTCAATTTTCATTGAAAAATGTGAAAAATGCGTTACCAAGTTGCTGCTACCAATGCGTAAAAAGTACGTGAAAATAGCAGGTGAAATTTTTTGAAGTGTTTAGTTTATTTGACAATCAAATTCTAAAATGCTAAAACTGTATTACTGAAAAAGATATAGAAAAGAATAAGTTTTAACGAAATAAAATTAGTTTAATTGGGTAAAATACTGAAATAGAATGGAAATGTTAGAAGAAAAAAAAGCGCCGCAGGCAAAATTTTTTGAAAAAATTGGCTTTCTCTTTAAAAATTGACTAAAATTTCTCATTGAACTAAGTTATAAGATTGAAATTTTTGAATATTTATTGAAAAGTTCATAAATTTTCAGCACAAAATTTTGAAAAAACAATGAGGCAAACTACAAAGCTAAGCAGAAAACAGCGCCGCAGACGAAAATTTGTTGAAATATTAAACTTGTTTGTCAAAAATTGACTTTAAAAAATGTTGTAAATCTTTCGAATTAAGATCTGGAAGTATAAATGCATCAAATTCTAAAATGATAAAACTGTATTACTGAAAAAGATAGATAGCGCCGCAGGCGAAAATTTTTTGAAAAATTACGCTGTATGCCAAAAATTGACATTGAAAATTTTGAATATTCTACGGAATTTTCAAAAATTTTCGCCTGCGGCGCTGACTGCATTCTTAGGGGTGCTTGTTAATATCCGGTGCATCCGGCGGACCCCCCTAATATCCGGAAACCGGATACCGGATGGCGAAAAACACCGGATAACCGGATACCGGATACCGGATGCAGCCCTGGTGTGCAAGCTCATTAATATTTAACGTAATAGTAACTTTTAGTGTGAGATTTGTTTTCATATGCTGATACGCTAAACAATATCAATTTTCGAGATGCTAATCATTAGTGTACCTGTACGTTAAGAGTATGTGATCCGAATTCAGGTATGGTTGATTCTTTTAAGTGGAATGATTAAGGAAACTCCTCAGAAGGAATAAATTTACTCCATATCCTATGGGATTACTGTATCACAACGGCGCCGGAGCGGACAGATTGTGTGAAAACTTCTCTCCGGATTTCCTAGTCGCTACCTACCCCCCTAAATCGACCCCGGGGAGTTCAAATCCGAGCTCAGATTTTGCCTGGTCCCGCCACGAAAGTTGGGAAAATCGCATTTTTTGTGCAAAATGGCCCAAAAATGGCCCTTTTTGAGGCTTTATGTTAAAAATAATTGCAAATTCGGACTCAGCGCATCAAAAAACCCCTAAAAACACATTTTGCTGACATTCCCAAAAAAATTTCATTTTTGGCCATTTTTGACCATAGGCGGTACCACATGGATTTTGAAAAAAATCGATTTTTTGAAAATGCGGAAAATTTTTCTGCAATGAGTGTTTTTAGGGGTAATTCGATGCGCTGATTCCGAATTTGCAGTTATTTTTCATGTAACGCGTCAAAAACGATCATTTTCGGACGATCTGTTGGGCGTTTTTCGTCTCAAGTTCGAACCCCAGGTCCGTCAATCATTTTTTTCTCACGAAAATACCGAATTTTCTTAAAAATAACCACATATTCTTGTGTACCGGACCACAGTTGATTAAAAATTTGGAACTGTAAAATGAAATACCATCAACACTAATTTTCTGGCACCATTTTGTGATAATTTTGGCCCAAAAACGTAAAAAACGCAATTTTCCCAACTTTCGTGGCGGGACCACCCTCGATCTGAGGTCAAATTCGGATTCGCCGTACCCGAAATAGGGTATGTACCAAAAATCCCGGTCCATTTCGAACGTTCTACTTCACATTTTCAGCAAAATACACGAAAATGGCCATTTTTGGCAAAAAAACTTAAAAATATCGTATTGGGCGCAAATCGTTTCATAGGTTCGAAATTTTACTAAAAAGTAAAATTTTAGGTGTTGCTGGATCATACTGTACAAGTGAAATATTCATCCCTACGTTTTAAATGAAAATCTGGGGTCTCAAAGTTGACCCATTTAACACTGAAAAACGCAAAGTGTACCAATTTTGACAGCCCAAATATTAATTTAAAACAGAAGGATGAATATTTCACCCACGGGGTATGATAGAGCAACACCTGAACTTGCTTCCTGGCAAAAAAAATCTTTGACATCACACAATTTGATTTTTGCCTGTATTTCTGGTTTCACACTTTATGTCCGCCTTTATAAGGCAGCGGCGCCGTCGTGGTATGTCGCTGATTCCGCCCATTAAAATTTTCACAATATTGGGCTTTTTGTTCTAAGAACGCTAGAAGGAATCTTGTGCAATTATAAACATATTTTCGTCGTTTCAATAGCGTAGTGAAAGGTTTGAATATTTTGTATAATAACCTTTATAATAATGAACTTTTGCAAGAATGAAATCAAATTATTTTTACTTGTTGCAGGGATTTTTTCGCGCGATTTAAATTATTTGTTTTTTATAATAAACGATATAAATTTGTTTTGAAATTATTGAAATGCGTACCTGAGCATTGAGCCGCCGTCTTTCGCAGAAAAGAGCATAAATGCTCTCTGCGGCAAAGTCGTCAAATTGTAGAATTCTTTGTAGACTAAGCTCTCACTGCAAATAATTAATAACCAATCGTAATATAGATTTATTGATATTCTTACTAGGTAGCTTGCGAGGAAGCTGGTGAGAAACTGGCTCGAATGTCGTTTTCAATTTTCAAGTTAACCAAATGGGCGGAGAATAAGGCAATAACAGCGATGCTGGCCCATATATGTATATGTGGATGACGGCTTATTATCCCAGCCCAAGCACGGTTCAGGTGGTCAAACATAGATGCTGTTAAACACATTTTCCGATATTAAAGCAGTATCATAGACAAATAAGAGATTTGTAGATATGTGATTAATAATTTACGAGTTTAGATGACAATACCCCTTTCATGCGATAAGGGGTGGCATTTGGGTTCGCGATACAAATTCTGTGTTTGGGTGGCAAAAAGAAGTAAAAGGGCGTGCCAAGTTGGCGGCACGGACAAATTAATATTGTGGTGGACGAGGAGAGGAAACAGGTTGTGGTCTTCAAGGTGTGGCAGGACGCACCTCCTCGACAGCCAGTAGTTCTTTCTCAGCACCACTACACTAACCTCCTCTCAAAAGCAAGTATGATGTTGAAGGATGAGGTCTTCTTCAGCTGACGCAGGCAAAGTCGCAAGTGGAGAAAAGGCAAATAAATTGGCTAGGGATTAAAGCAAAATAGGCGTTTCAAAAGGGGCGGATAATGGCGAAAAGACAGACAGATTTGGCCGAGCTTTGGTGCTTCCTAGTAAAGACAAGTTCTATTCGATATTTCTATTTGGGCTATGCTTTATTGACAGATATAATTTTAACTCGGGAATGCTAATGCTCTGTTTCCCTTTTTGCTCCCACAACAGATGATAATCGTAGAAATGATTCACACTGTATAAATGGCACTGATTCACACTGTATTTATTTAGATAACCGCTATGAGCCAAAATGGACAACAAATGGAGAAGAAGAAAAAGGGACACAAAGAATACTGCTGGGAATGGGCAGAAGAATAAAACTTTTCATCTTTCGTCCTCTTTTTCCTTTTCAGTCTGGGTGGACAATGGCTGCGATGGGTGGCAACATAGAAATAAAAATGGGCATTGTCGCGGTCAGCCCTCACCAGTGGTTTACACAATTGCAAAACACAACGCACAGAAACATCTGATTGATTGGCCCGACTGATTCGTTGTGCTCACGCGCGTCCAAACGACGCAGAAACCATAATAACTTTCCTCTTCTCACCACCTCCATCCCTCCATGTGTACGGGCTGGGACGGTAATCCAACCGGTTTTTCACGTAGAAGCGCACACGGATATCAAAAATAGCGCGGTGCGGCCAGTCCCTATCCATCTTTGTTCGAAAAATAACTGTTTCATTTGGTTTCCCCATTTAATTTCTTTGGAGGTTTCCCTTGTGCATAGTGAAATCTTAGTTTCATTTTCGAATTTATGCTAAACGCAAAACATGAAAACAACGTTCATAGTTTGTGTCAGATGCAATGTGTGCAACGGCCTTGAACGAAGGGTCAATCTCTCGAGTGAGAATTGCGCAATCATTATTTTTCCTGAGGATTTAATATCGTCATGTGAAAGTTCAATTACTGGAATCATTATTCATCAATCTTTATTTATGTTCAAACACAACAACCAAAGAAAATAGTAAGCTTCAATGAAATGCCAAGAATCGAGAATGTAAATAAAAACAAGAGATATTATTGCGAACCATATATATTAAAATAACAAATATGAAAGAGAGATTGTGGGCGGCCGCAAGGAAGTAGCTATATAACAATTTGCATAACAGTTGTTTTACTCAGCATATGCTATATTATTTATTTGGTTTATATAAGTAGAAAACGATAATGAGAAAATCTTTTTCAGGAGCGGTGGAGTGTCTTAATTTAAATCTGCTTCATTATATGAAATCGGAAATAGCGGATAAAAATATTTCAAATAGTTCGAAATATTTGAAATTTTGATTTCTGGCATTAAAGAATGATTAATAAAGACTTAGACCCGGAATTTGACCCTTTTATTTAAACCACTTCTTGACCTCGACCACTCCTGTTTAAGTGCGATTGTTGTTCGCCGAAGGCAAACCGAGACCAAGCATAGCTGCAACCGCTGCCTGCATTTGTTGAGAATTATTATTGGGATTGCCGAAGAATGATGGCTGGTGCATGGACATTTGCATTTGAGGAACGCGTCCTGGTGCGACCAACTGTTGTAGGCCTTGTTGGCGGCTCAGCTCGAGCATGAGCGTATCCAAACCTGTTCCTGGGTGCGTTGCTTGTTGAGATAAACCGGGACCATTGGATTTGTTGTTTAATCCCGAATTAGTTGCGGCTGTAGTAAGCTGTGCATTCAGATTGTTCGAAGAAGTAAATCCGCCAGGGGCGGGAGGGAAAGGCAACCCACCGCCGCCTCCAGATTGCTGCGCTTGTCCGAACAACTTTTGGCGCATCATATTCTCTTGATCAATGGATTGCGCAAAGAGCATTGATTGGAGGTTGGGCTGTTGAAAAAGTGCGGACGACGAACTTCCCGCAGAGAATTGCGCCTAAAACAAGTCTTCTTTGTTACGCATTGTTATTGCAAAAATGGCTTACATTTCCTAATTGATCAAGTAAGCGGGATTGTTGTGGCATTGTAGAGGCATTAGATGACGATGGGTTTGTGCTTAATTGTTGCTGCTGCTGATGGCGTAATATGTCTAATGCGGAAGGATTGGCCGCGGCAGTCGGCATGCTTTTGGACTCCATCTGTAAAGTATTTGTACTGGCTAAATTACGAGTTGTAAAATTTTGATCATAAATTTATTACTGTTTTGAGTGCTAGGCTGTATCCAATTAAATCTTATAAAAATAACATCTTTTATAATATGCGGTAAGGTGGATCATTCACTGAATGACGCGCTTCTGTTGTTTGTAGTCTAGGAGGGTACGGACTACAAAATTCATATTTCGGGGATTCCGACCGAAATTTTTGGCATCTGGGGGTTTCGGATACGTGGAATCCGAGTATGAGGTCGGATTTGACTCCGGGGTCGAACAATGTTCGACGTGGTCGAATGTGGTCGAACTGGGATCGAACGGCGCCCGAATAACCCTTAGGCACCCCAATTAGGCTTAGGCTTAAGCGCCCGTACAACCCTTAGGCACCCCAATTAGGCTTAGGCCTAAGCGTTCGAACAACCCTTAGGCACCCCAAATTAACAAGGCTAATCTGTAGGTGCCGTAGGCACCTGATTGCAGCTAGTAAATTTATATTACCGATGCTATAATTTATAAACATATGAAACTTTATGGCCTGTCATATCCTTTTTACGGACTTTCTAGTCAATTTGTTATCCGAAAATGAATCGCTTGTTAAATAGGAAAGTTAAAATTATGTGTATATGTTGTAGTTAAAAGTGATTGTAAGTAGTAAGTATTGATTATTCAGCCCAGGCCATGTTTTTCCACACTTGGGCGAGGTTCGTCAAATTCCCTGGGGCCGACAAGAAATCAGGCCAATATATTTTGGGCCTTGTCTGAAGCCCAGTTTTCTATGCCGGAGACCAATTGGCTCGAGCTGGAGCAGGTCTGGAACCCGGGTAGAATAATCAATACAAATGACAACATATAAATCAATAATTATGGGGATGGTATGCACGATTTTTCGTAGATAACATAGCATGTCGACGAAAAATTTTAACAGTTTTGCAAGGAAACAAACCGATAATATTTGCTGTAGAAGAGCTGCTTGAAACGAATCCATATGCTGTTGATTTTGCGGATTTGTTGTTCGAGTTGCGCTGGCAGTGGGAAACAATGAAGCGAGTGCGTTTGCATTGTTGAAGTTTGACAAAGCTGAGGATGTCTGTTGCTGCAAAGATGAACCAAAATTCGGCGGCAAACCGGCGTTTGAGAAAACTGCATTCGGATTTATTCCCGACAGCTGGGAGTTGCTTGAAGGCGGCAAAGGCATGCCCATACCTCTCGGGTGTAATTGAGAAGTTAGAAGGGCTAGCTGTGCCGCTGTGGAGGTGGCTACACTAGATGAAAGTTGGTTCTGTGGTTGATGTTGCGAAAGTTGGGCACTGATGGCTGCTTGCGCTGAGGTACCACTTGTTAACGATCCCTGAAGCCCACCTGCGACAGCAGAGGCGGGTGCAACTGGAAAACCGAGTGCGTTGGATAGTTGGCTTTGCCCATGTTGCGAAAGGAACATGCTGGAGAAATCAGGCGGGAATTTCTGTTGTAAAATATTTGGATTATGAGCAGTATTTGATGAAGAGGTAGAATTTGTGGAGAGTTGGTCAGCAGGCAGTTTATTCGCAGTTTGCTGTATTGGTAGCAAAGTTGAGGCTTGTTTGGATGATGTACTGAAAATTTTGAACCATTTTTAATTTTATAATCACTATTCAAATTGATTTGTAAAGAATTTCAAATAAAAAACATGTTCTGCTTTGCAACACTTTAAAATAGAAAAGCATTCTTCAAACTTTAGTACGAAAGACTATAAATTAGAACTAAACCTTTCCGCCATTTACTACCACAAAAATTTGTAGCCTGCAGATTTAATACATTATAAGAAATTTAATATGTATCTCATCTATTATTGGCATTGTTGTTAACGTAAGAATCATAAATGGAGAGGTGGTCAAGTATCAAAATTTACTCTATACTCCGGATAATTTATAGCGCCTCAGTCTTTCTCCAAAAAAAAAACTCACCCCGCAAGGAAAAGAGAGTTCGGCGGCAGCATCCCTGCACCTGACATTTTCTTTGCAACTTCTGATTGCGTAGCATTAGTTGGCAAGCGAGCCGTGTTATTAGCAATGCCGATACCTGACTTTAATGATACAGAAGATTGCAGTTTTTGCTGCTGTTGTTGTGCAATCGCCGCTAACGATTGTTGTTGATGTTTATTGAACGCTAATGAAGCATCTTTGGTTGTTGGAACAGACGCAGACACATTGGTCGACGTGCTCGCTTGCATATGTTGCCCCTGTTGTTGTGATGGCTGCTGAGATGGCGGATTTGCCCGGTTTGGCAAATTCGTTGCTTTAGCAGATGTGTTCTTTCCTCCATTAGCGACATGGCGTGCAGTGGCATTCGCTAGTGAGACATGCATATTACACCATCGGCTTGCCTGTAAAAGTTCGTGTTTAGCACAGTTAAAATGAGCAAAATATTATATATTTTCAAACTAGAAGCATGTCTCTACTTACTGTGGACCTTATAAGAAGAAAAATATTCCAATAATAGACCAGCATGCATGATATTTTTCGACAAAAATTTTAATCATCATGTGCAGTAGTTGCACAATTAATAGTACCAAATACTCTTATAGGGTTATTTTAACTATTACAACTCGATTTTGAGCCAAACACTATTTTGCGCAAGAAAATGTCCAAACGACCATTTAACAATTTTTGACAAAAGTGACATTTTTGTGCTCAAAAATAGAGTTGGCTTTAAATCGAGTTTAATAATAAGAGCTCCTAGCTGTAGCCTTATTCAACATACTATTGCACTTCCTAATTTAATTAGCTATTAATAATCTAATTTTGTTCTCACAGAAAGATTCCAGAGAAAAGATTCTAGATTAAATAAATAAATTTAGATTTTATGGATAAAAATTACCCTATACGGGTACTTTGGAATATTCATCGTGCAACTACCGCAAAGATATCGCCGTTTTGAATGATTGACAGCGATATTTTTGACGAAAAATCACGCAATAGATTGCACTATCTAATAAAGGGATTAAGCAAGGCTTTCAAATAGATTACCTTAAGTCCCGCTGCCGTAGAAGTACTATTTCCTGCTGCCTGATTAATGCTACTGGCAGGCGAGTTGATCAGAGAAGTAGTCTTGGCGAGAGCAGCCACTCCAGCTAGTTGGGAAGCTAATGGGAACGAACCCAACGGAAAAGGTGCACTGTTTGTCGCATTTGTAGGGTTCATACCAGTAAGCGAAGTTGTCGAGTTAGCAGTAGGTTTCAAAGCAGAACTTGGTCGATTTGAGGCAACCGTGGGGATTTGACTAACAGATGATTGCTGATTTCCCGATGTAGCGGTAGCTAACTGCTAAAATACAGACCATCAAAATAAGAATATGTCTATTAGTGAACTCACTCGTTGTTGCTCCATCTGTTGAAGGAATTGTGAAGTGCCGAAAAATGGAAATCCAGGTGGGAATCCAGCTGCTGCTATGCTCATCAAAGATGGATCCACGGCATGCAAAGATGCGATGGATTGATGATAGCTGAAGAGCACAAATATGACATTGGATTAATTATTCAATCTGAGACTAGCACTTTGCTCAATATTTCTATAAAATAATTAAATCCCAATCGTTCGTTTTGTTTGAAGATATACGTGATTTTACTAAAAAAACACCTAAATATTTTTAATAACTTTCACAATATTAGTATTACTGCAATTTTTGTTATACTTAAATCCTTCCAGCTTTGTTTTGTCATTGCACACTCTTGAAATAAATATAACCCACTTCATAGCCAATTCTGGATTATTGAGGAAAGCTTGATGGAGTGGATTGAGTTGAGCTGTGGCTAGAGAACTAGGGAATCCGAATGATGACAAGCCGGACTGTCCAAAGCCAATACCAGTTGATGAAGATGTTGTAGGCATAATATTGGCAGGCGTGGCTAAATAGTTTTTATATATAATAGCACAGCCAAAGAAATTTTTACTTTTTGGCGTTGATCGCTGAGCAGTAGAATCCTCTGTCTTGACATTTTCCATGTTTAGATTTTCCGATTTTATTGCAATACCAATTGATTGGCTCCTTAACAATAAAAATTATGAAAGTAATAGCGAGTAACACAAGATTAGTCCAGGTTCTGCTATAAACTTTGCAAATTTATTTATAACCTGGCCATTTTCGTGGCTTACAATTACCGTAAGTTCCATTAAAACATTTTAAGTTTAATTTAAGCAAAATTTCATGCCACAGACCACTATATAACGACGGAAATAGATCCGTGGCGGGAGATTATCGTAGGAGTTTATTGTATTCATTTTCAAAGCAACTTACTTCGAATCATCCACAACATCGCCGTTGTTATCCATCTTCTTGATCTTGTTGGCAGGAGGGGTACCCGTAGTGTTAAGATTGTCAATAGGTGATAGAATAACGCCATTTCTTTGTGACGCAATTCCGATGGCTGATCCAGGTCTCTTGTTTCCGGCAGTTGGGCTCAATCTCATGGTGGTGATGGATCTCCAATCCAAAGTCTCTGTCGCAGCCACTTTGCTGGTGGAAGGTGGTTGACTTGGACTGGCCGAAAGTTGTACAGTGGCAGACGTGGACGGAATATTATTTAGCGCTCCCGTATGGACTTGTGTAGAATTTGCAGTAGCAGACGCCGGAGTCCTCTGAGGCTGTCGCTAAAATATAAGAATTAATACTTGGCTAATTCAATAAAGCTACCCTCATCTGCTTAATGCTAGCTATGAGTTTAAAGAAACACAAGGACCCTTTAGTTTATATATGAAATAATCCCAAATTTTGCAACTAATCTCTGTCCTATTATAGGAATAAGTTCATCCAAAGCGAGAGTGACATTAATAAAGTGTGTTTTGGTTCAAGACATAAAAAAATTTCGAAAAGAATTTTCAAAATGGGAAGAGCAAAAGGTCAAAAATCGAAACAAAATGATAGAGATTGCGAATTTGATATATGACAGAAAAATTCGTGCAGTACCTCAGGTAAATTAATTGCTTTGCAGGTATGCGGGCCAAAGTAAATAAATAGTTCACCTTAGTATGGTGAGTTTTCATGGAAAGGTTTGTTACCCTATGGGATGCAATATAGTGCATGAAAATTCATGTAGTTCGTCAAAGTATAAATCAGACCACATGAAATGAGCGAACAAATGGTCATTAATAAATTTATTTTGAAATATGTCACCTTAAAATCGCTTTGTTAAACACACTCGTTTTGAGGAAAGAATAAAGTAAATTCAGCTGAGATAAAAAAATTCATTCTGTGCTCCCATAACAAAGATGTTTAGAAATATTGAATTACTAATCAGACTCAGAGTGACCTCATCAACGTGTGAAAAAACTATGAAAAATACAAGACATGTGTGGTCGTGGCTTCAAATTTGCTATGTTAAAATGATTTCTTTTGTTAATCATCTCAAATTTTCGAACAAGTAATTTATAAACAATGGTGAAATTTATAAAGGGAAAAAGTGAATCAACGTTTATAAAATGGGCTTATAATAATCACAGACTTCTATCTAACATTTTAAGTTATCGCAAAATATTATTTTCCTCGCAATGTTGCCTAAGAGAATAGGGTATAGCGTTTTGAGTGAAAAGCATCATGGCGGAAAATTACCTTTCCTATAATGAGCACTCTCTAATGCAAAATAACAAAGAGCAATTTGTAGTATTCTCGCATGATTATTTTTTGGAAAACCATGGGAACATATCCAAAGTTCTAAGTCCTATGCAAAGTTCCTATTAATGAAAAGTTGGGTGTGTTCGATATTAGTCATCAGAGTGAATAACGTCGAAGACACAATTATTGAATAAATGATTGTTTCAAAACTTATTTCAATAACTTATTTTTACGTCATATGATGCCGTAAATATCGTTTCACTTTTAGTTTCACATGTTTTAAGAATACCTTTTGCAACTTTTTCTCCCGCTTAAGCCGTCGTCGTTCCTCGTGGCGTCTCTCTTTGTCCTCTTTTGTATCCTTCGGTGTGCTCTCTTTAATGCGTTCTTTCCTCTCTCTTCGTCGGTCCACTCTCTCTTCGGTCGTCAAATTGGCATGCTCCCGCCGTGGCTGACGTTTCCGTTCCCGTTTTTGTCGTTTCAATTCTCGGCGCTCCTGACGCTCCTTTTTCTTGAGTGCTTTTTTCTCCTTTTCCAAGTCCAACTGAAATGGTCAGACATTTGATAGACTCAACTATTCAACAAATAAATGTTTTTGCTAAACTAAAACAGTGAATGTTTCCAATTTTCCTGGAACTCCACATAGAATTGGATGAAGCTCTACTATTATTCATAAACATCAATTTTTTATCATATTAAAAAATTACGCTGTTAATGTCAAATTACTAATTAAAATAAATATAATTTATGAATTTTGGTTTTAAACATTATAAATTATTTACTATAAGTATTCGTTTACAACCCTACGAAATAAGGATTAATTCTAATTCTCTTTTTAGTGGTATAGGACACAAAATAACTTTTCCATTTTTTACAGTTAAAAATAAGAGTATAATGAAATTGTCAAAAGTTCACGAAATAAACAATGGCTTAAATAGGAGTCTTAAATAGCATAATTATGCACACCTTGCTTTTGCGGCCCTTCTTTTTGACCTTGCCCGACTTAAGATTCTCTTCGTACTGTTTCTGCTTTTCTTCTGCATCCAGCCGCTCTTTTTCGTCATCTTCTTGAGCTTTCAGCACCTAAAATATTCTTCATTCAATTAACGTGCATGTTTACTATCGACCTCATAAAGTCAATGACTCACGTTGTAATCTTCTAATGACGAAAATAGTAGCAGAGAGAATTCGTCGATAATTATCTCTTTTACAAAATCTTCATTTTCGTTCGACGGATGCTTTTGCGGCAATTTTGGAAATCTTGAAGCAACATATTGCTTGGCGCGGGGACATAAGTAGCTGTGCTTCCTAAAATTTTGCAACTAAATTCAATTGTAATCTTTAGTACTAAATTTCAAGCCAACTTTTGGTTGCAGTGAATGTTTATATCCATTCTTCACTTGTTAAAGAAAAGCAAATGATACTGTTATAATTTTATAAATTTTTGGCTGAAATATATTAAGTAGTCAAATGCAGTCAGGTACAAATGTAATCAAATGCAAAAATGGCTCACCCTATGCTGACAAAGGGGTCAAGCGGAATGACTTCTTTGATCTCGTTCTTTGGTGTCACATTGGAGACGGTGGAATTTGGACAGTCAATTGATAGCCGAGTAAGCGACGAAACAGTTTTGTCAGATGGCTCGTTGCTGTCATGTTCCCCAATCGAATTCCGCGAACTTTTAGGATCACCAGTTGGTGTTAATTGACCGTTTGTCCGATTCCCGGGTCTCTTTTTAATGGACTGACAACCGCCATTTGAGCCTCTTCTAAAAATATTTTTATGGAATGTAGTTGTTTAGTATTTATTCCATAGGACCACCCAGCGGCTACGCCGCATGGCGGCGCCCATGATCATCCACGGGGGGGGGTAAAGGGGGTCGTCTGGGGGCTGAAAATGGTACCATTCGTCTTCTCTCGCCGAGACGAAGCGATTGACGTATCACACGCCCGGATCCGAGCGCGGCGTGAAAAGTTGCATTTTCTGCCCCTGGGGGTGAAGGGGGTCGTAGGGGGCCACAGGGGGCCGTGTGGGGGCTGAAACCGGTACCAATCGTCTTGTCTCGCCGAGACGAAGCGATTGACGTATCACACGCCCGGATCCGAGCGCGGCATCGTACCCAATCTGCTGGGGGGGGGGGGGGGGGGAACACCGACATTCACCAATCAACTTAGAGGGACCCGATGGAATACTAATTATACACCCGACACTAAGAACTTTTGAATTTCGTCAATTAGGAGGCAACACATATGTGTATATCAGGGTTGCGCCGAGTCGACTAAAAGTTCGAGTCGGCCGAAAATTCTTCGAGTTGAGCTTCGAAACATTTTTGTATTGAGTTTTTGAAAAAAAGCCAAAATCGAGTTTCGAAACAAATTTCGAGTTTGGTCGGCCAAAATTCTTCGAGTCGAGTATTGAGTAACTCGACGCAACCGTGGTTCATATGCTGCTATAAATGTGAACTCATAAACTTTGCCGTAGAGATATAAAATGAGATGTTATTTTAACAACATTCCAAAAACATTATTCAATGCAAACAAGTTATGAGTAACAACTATTTTACTTCGAAGTATACTTTCCGATGAAAATGTTTCAATTTAACCTTTAACGGAGTATTCAATAAGTGCTAAAAATTTTGGGAGATTGATTTTAGAAGGTCATATATTATGTTCTCATATCATCAAAGAAATGCTTACTTCATAGGAAGCATAGGGGTTTTAAAACATGAGTCATCGAACTCCTTGTTGGCGGGGTTGTCATTAGAAACCAACGACTTGCTAGAAGACGCCTCCGAGTTGCAGACTTGTGCGGCCTCTTTCATTTTAGATGTCGGCAGGTCAAAGAATCGGCAACTTTTCAACAGTCAATCACACAGTTCATAAGTTTCGGTAAACTAAAAATATTAATTAACCAGATAATATTAAAAGAAGGCAAAATTGCTTGTGGATATTTATTGAATTCCAAAAGTGTAGCCTCTTGTATTTTGGCGGGTCATTGATGCATTTCAAAAGTGATTAATTCAGAGATTGGATAAAGGCAGAGGATAAAAACCAATGATATTACTGTGAAATCCAAAGGAAACAGGAATACTTGTTTAAAAAACAGTTAAAAATTTTCAATTAAAGTTTTAAAAATGTAATGCAACATTTGAATTCAAAATGAGAGATATTCAGGTAGGATATAAAAAAAATGATTCCTGAAATGAAATTCCTGAATAAAACTTAAATATTTCATCATTTAATTTGAGTATTGACATTTCGTGTTTTGGCCCGGATTGTGATCCGCTTAAATATAATAAGGAATTGGGCATTTCAAACCAATCAAGTAATGGGCAGCGGATTAAATATAAATAGTACACATATCTCATGTAAACAATTTTCTGTTTCTTTCTATTCAAGGGGTGCGGTCAGTGTTATCCCACAAGTATCAAAATGCTTAAAATAAATCTTGGCAGTGTAGAATGGGAATGGAAATATGGCATATGGTTGTCAGTTATGAATAAAGATTAGATTTACAAAGTATTGCACATTGGCATAAATGAATATTGCCGTTTCCAAAAAAATCAAACTATGGAAGAAAATTTGTACACTGAAATTTTAATCTAAAATATTCTAGAAAATAGCTATGCCATTGATTAAATTAATTAGCCGCTAACAGCTTAATTGCAAAGCATTTAACAAATTTGTCAATGGCCCACCCCAAAAACACATGAGAGAATTGTTTTATCATAAGATTTGTGTGTTCTATTCTATACTAATTGGTATTTCATTTGGATAGACGGTAATGAAATGAATCTGAGTACAATCTAAGAAGCGAGGGCATATTTGAATCATTGTTGGTTGTATGGGATTAGTTTGCTCGCCTTTGTTTAAATAAAAAGGAATATTATGCATGGCCCCAGTTCATTTGGCCGTTCAATAATTAGTCACCTATTGGAACTTTGAATCCTAATATCCAAGAAACAATTTAATTGATGGGAAAACAAAATTAAATGCAAGGGGCGAGTTAAACCAGGTCAATGATAATTATCAAAAGCCGATTTTTATTTTTTAAACATTATGTCACAATATGTGACATTCTGTGAATAATTTTTTCTAGTAACATGCAGCTCATGCTCTAAAACGATATTATACAAGAAAGGTAACAGCCCCTTTGGAATAATACCCAACATTTCTCGGTAATACTTTTTGGAAAAATAAAGGACTTTGTATAATTTTAATTTGTCATAAATATGGGATATATCATATGTCCGCTTAAAATGATTATGAAAAAGAAGTGAGCCAAATTAAAACTCCCGTAAAATGGAAATATGGTAAAAAACATCTGAAATGAAAGAATTGGCGAAATGTTGCACTTTTTAATGTATCCGCGAATTAAAAACAATCGATTGCCTTATGACAAAATGTTTTCCTTGGAGGTTATCTTAAAATTCGGAGAATGCATTCTCTTCCTTTATCGACAGGAAAGGACCAAAACAGACACATGGGTGTCACAAAAGTATGAAAAAATTCTACTAAAAACTTCTCGCATCTATTACACAAGTAGTATGAGTAGAATAGGTTTACGTTTGAAACATCACTGAGAAAAAAAACTTACAGAAAGTCGAATAAAATAACAACGGCAGTGCTTAGAATAGTATTTGGATCGATCGAAGCAAAGGAAGAAAGCGGTCTGCTGCAAAGCTACCCCTTATGTGGGCTCACAAATGGGAAAAGACCGAAGAATGGCGCTATCAGCGATAGAGAATTTAGAAATATTAGGCGTAGTCAGTAATAATAGTACCGCGGATCGCAACAATTCCACAACATGCCAAACGCCGGAAGCAACTAAAATCAGTTACATTTTAGTTAAGTCAAGTAAGTGTCCATGTGCATATTTGAATTTTAGTTCATAGCCTAATTTCTACTCTAGACGGTTCTGTGTTTCAAGAGAAGGCTGTATAAAACTTTTAATCGAAAGCAAGTGAAAATTGTATTCACACATAAAATGATTAATAACAATGACACATTGCTTTGGCAAATTGTTTCCTAATATTGGTTTGGCAACAAAATCCCTCCTACATTGTTTTAATCAGTTTGTTTTTAGTACGTTCACCTTTCTTTCTCTCTGGAAGCATATTGTATGTTTAATTTTACTTCACAAAATTACTACATTCTTGTGATGCTAGAGGAATGTGCCAAAATTACTAATTTTCGTGATCTTTTTTCTATGAAAAACAGAAACATATTATGTTTTATCGTACACTATTGTAGAGTAATTAAAGTGCTAATAGACACTTTTCAGAATAAATTTTCGTTTGGTGGATGCTGAGATATGACCGTTTCAGGAAAATAGACCGCTGGAAATTGGAAAATCGACTTTATACCATTTTTAAAATTATATGTCAACTATAACTGTCATATCTCGTATGCTTTCAACGAACATTGCGGTCATGAAAATATGTGGTACAGGTTGACCTTTTCTACAAAATACGTTGTTCATTTTTATGTCGAGGATGAATTTTTAATAGTTTATCAATGATGGTTGCTAAAAATAAACAAAAGACAATATTTTTAGTGTAGTCCAGTGGAACCGCCTCAACTTAATAGTTTTCTACAATTGTGGAAGCAAATTATATGCCACTTAAAAGAGTAATAATCTGACAGGTATATAACGCTCGGGAAAACCCATAATTATAAGGACAAAATTGGGTCTTAAAAATAAGCAAAAACAATTAAAAATTAGGAAAGGCTTTATTGCCAAGCAATATTAGGCGAAAGATAAATTTTAGTTTACATAAGTGAAAATAGCAGGAAAATAGGCTTTCGGGAAACAGTTCATTGTAATAATAAATGTAATAGTAAACCTGAGTTAGGTTTCCTTAAGTTGTGTATTATGGAAAGGAGACGCTATTGTATGATTTACTATGAGTAAAACTACGCACACAAAATTTGTGATAATGTCTTGAAAGTATTAAAGGAAGTGATTGGCGGAACACAACAAACAACACCGTTGCCACCGAGCCAGGCAGCGTGCTCGCCCAATGCGGCTAGTTTACACAGGAAGAAAATATATTCTCTTGTTTACTTGTTGACCAACTTAATATAAAAACTAAATTTTACGTATGGATTAAGGGTCAGGTCCAGACCATATAATATGTGGGATTATTATTTGACTCACTCGAGTGACCAAAAACTAACGCATTAAATTAAATATAAAAGTGGGGTGTGCGTAAAATGTAAGTGTGTGCTGCTGGCTGAGCGGAGACGACCACGGTGGGTGTACTGCTGAAGGGAGAGAGCAGCCCTGTGCCTAAACAAAGTCTCTAGTCTGTAACAGACCGTCTCTCAGCCATCACATAGCGGTCTTTTTCTACTCTTTACCACTCTGCGTACACAATTTCTTGTGTATGTGTAGGGAGACGGAAGACAGCGCGCGCACTGGCCGCGATCGCCACCATCACTCTTGCAGAGAACTTCCAAAGACACAGAAAACCCCGAATTACATAGAGGATCCTCTGAGCGCATAGAGACATGCAACGGACATTCCTCACACACATCTTTAGTGATGTCTTGCCCTGCACTGGCCTTGGTCGCCCGCCACTCTTTCCAATCAATACACACCGCAGAGAGTGGGACCATCATGGCGGCGGCCAGCTGGCTGGCTGCCCTACTCTTGGCGGCAAAAAAAGGGATCCAAAACAGAGACTTTGACTCAAACACCTGATATTATATTTGTGTGTGATCTATTATAAGCATGCCCAATTGTTTTCACATGAAGCTGCAAAATCCTGTGAAAAGCATTAGAATATGCCTATGTTGTTCGTTTACCTTGCGGAATTATCTTTGATAACATGGAAAGAAAATATTATTAAAAGCAGTATCAATACAAGTATCGGTGTAGTATAATATTTTACTGTTTGGTCTAAAAGGAAAGCGAATTTAGCAAACATATATTTAGACTACACTCTTATGAATCACCATGCCCTTTCATTGCTATAACTGCTGACGTAATATCTGAGCAATCACACCCGTATTACCACAATTGCAGGAGATTTAAAACCAAAAATGTTTGGTCATTTTTTGTACAATAATAATCAAATTCGGAAATTGTTAGTTATAAACAAAGTTATTTGTAAGAAAGAAATTAATTTTAGACAAAGTTATTTGTAAGAAAGAAATTAATTTTAGCGAATTCTTGGTTACAAATTCGAAATATCACAAATTGAATCCGAGCTGCCGATTTTGAACCTAAGTGATATTTTTAGATACTTTTATGATAAAAATGCCCTTTTTGTACAGAAAGTGGGCTTTTTTATAAAACAATTTTAAATGTATTAAAAAATTTTAAGTCTAACAATTCATACTTTGTAAGCAACGCTGTAATATTTTTTATAGTGATTAGTTGTACCACTGCAAAAACCCTTAATACAAAATCCCATAAGCGGCAGCGTTCTGTAGTATGGAACGCGTCCGTGCGACAATTGTTTGAGACACTCAAATTTATAGTTTGGGGCGAGGGAGGTTTCATTGGATAGCCCACGCAAAGCAAAGATTGGGAAAATTTCCAAATCCAAAATTAAACAGTTTTAATTCACGCCATAATGGGAAAACGTGTTTTTAGGGGTTTTATCCACAAAGTGTGTTTGCTTTTGGTGGGCGCTTTTTGATCCCGCTGATTTTCGGTCAATTTTTCCATACCCTTATAAGTCCACCTCTCATTTGAGGCTGGATGTGTGTCGAAGTGGCAGGCGCTTCCCTTGTGCCATACATGGTGGGGAAATTCGGCAAAATCAAAGAAAGGCTTAGCCGAGGTTTGCCGAGGACCATTCCTCTTGGGACCAACCTCTGTTTAAACAGTATTTTACAAATACCAGGATTTTAACGAAAAGCGAAAAAATCTGATTGTACCAATGGATAGAGCTTAAAAGTTGGTATATAGCGGCATGATCAGATTTTGCATTTAGTTGGGAAAATTTCGAGAAAAATTGAAGTTAAAATTTGCAACTAGTTTTACTATGCAAATATTCTCTGATTGTAAAATTTGCATAGTAAAACTAGTTGCAAATTTTAACTTCAATTTTTCTCGAAATTTTCCCAACTAAATGCAAAATCTGATCATGCCACTATATACCAACTTTTTAAGCTCTATCCATTGGTACAATCAGATTTTTTCGCTTTTCGTTAAAATCCTGGTATTTGTAAAATATTGTTTAAACAGAGGTTGGTCCTAAACGGTCTAGGGAGTCTAGAGAATTATAAGAGCATTGGTTAAGGGTTTAAAGAAGAGAACAACACAGGAACATAGAAATAAAACGCTCAACGTTGCTTATTATATGTCTAATTTTAGAATAACAGCTCGTCTCACAAGGTAATCCTATCACGCTGCAAAGATCGATATCTCTAAACGGATGTCATACCGTGTAGAGCATGACCGACTTCTTGATTTACTGCTGCGAATTTTAGTGCATAAATTAATCTAATAAACAAGATAAAATTTATTGCGCGTGTACATGGAATGTTTCTTTTTAACTTCCTATTACAACTTTTTGTGGGTTAAATTATTACTGCACGCATATTCCGAGAAAATGTTTCGTATTGACAATATGTTGTGCTTGTGCTACAAGCAATATACTGGGTGATTCGATTGGTACAGCAATTGTTTAACGCTGTTTTGGAACCACAATATTATAAATTACCATATATTTTTTCCAGCGCCTTCGGCGCTGGAAAAAAACCTAGGTCGGCTGGCGCCGACTTCGCGGCCTTCGGCCGCTCAAAGGGTGCGGTTCGGGAGTCTGAATACCATGCTTTAGTATGTGCATGTTTAATTTAAAAAAATCGAGTTTTGAGAGAGTTTAGTATCACTGATTTTTTTGAGAGGGTGCGGTCGACCGTCGCGGCCTTCGGCCGCTCCAATCCCTTACGTTCTTGGGGCCAGCCCAGATAGTCCGAGTGTTAACCATTACTGCTGCCAGCAAGTCCAGCCTTCTGGGCCAGGTCAATTGACAGTCCAGCGTTTTCTACTTACAGACAAAAATAAGCACCCCTAAGAATCGACTTTCCCAAAATTTTGGACACACGGACAAAAATAAGCACCCCTAAGAATCGACTTTCCCAAAATTTTGGACACACGGACAAAAAAAGCACCCCTAAGAATCGACTTTCCCAAAATTTTGGACACACGGACAAAAATAAGCACCCCTAAGAATCGACCTTCCCAAAATTTTGGACACACGGACAGAATTTTAGGTTCAGTTTAGCTATATTTTGTCTATAATTAGTCTATATTTAGCTAAATTTTGACCTCAAATTCGGATTCCCCGCTAAAAATTACCCTAATTTGGTACATTTTGAAAATAAGCACCCCTAAGAATGCACCTCTGAAAAATTGGAATAAGCACCCCTAAGAATGAGGTTACAAAACGCCCAGATTCAGTACTGAAATACTAGGTAAAGAGATATGTGCGAGTTTGCTGGAAGAGTTCTCTATTGTCATAGAGTTACGAGCCAAAATTTGGCGCAAATTTGAACACTATTTTTGATTTTGAATAAAAACCAAGATTTTGTCAATTTTTAAAGGTAACATAATTTTTCTGAGTTCACTTTTTCTACCTAGCTAGACGGAAAATAGTATGCAAAGTACATTCAGTTTTTTCAAAAAACCCATGTTTTGGTCAAAACCTATCATTATTTGAATTTTTTTGCAAAATTGCCATTTTTGACCAAAACATGGGTTCAAATTTGCGCCAAATTTTGGCTCGTAACTCTATGACAATAGAGAACTCTTCCAGCAAGCTCGCCCATACTTACTTACAGGGTTGCCATATGTCCTTATTTCTAAGATTTGTCCTTATTTTTGGCCAATGTTCTTATTTTGTCCTTATTTCACGCAATATCCAATTTCAAATGGGAATTTTTGAAATAAAAGCAACTTTTCCTAAAAATTTTCGCCTGCGGCGCTATTTGGATGCCATTTTTTCTCCAAGTATTTAAAAATAGTGCAAATTTTTATGAATATCGCCTAAAATTGAAAAATTTTCGCCTGCGGCGCTATTTTTTCATTCATGCAGAATAAAATATTGGCATTATAGTTTCGGCGCGAATTTTAAAAATTTGAAAAAAATGCAGCCCTAAGAATGCACTTGGAAAAAATTTTTGCTAAAAAACCATAGGGGGGACCCTATGGTTTGAAAAAATTATAAAAATGTTCTTATTTTTGACCCCGAAATCTTAGTTTTTGGGGCAAATGTTCTTATTTTTGGATCCGAGTCTATGGCAACCCAGCTTACTTACCAAATGGCGACATAATTTCGCAGAATTTTATTTATGCGTTTAAATCGGCGCCAATTCAGTTTAGCACCTTTAGAAGGGGGCTAGCTCAAATTGATATTGAAATTTGATATTGCAAACCCCATCTAAAATAGTGTTCTAGAGAGCGTTAGTAACATTAGATTTGAGGCGCTAAACTAGATTGGCGCCAATTTAAACGACGTCATATCATTTTCCTCTGAAATCAGTTTCCCCTAGCAAAAAATTTCCCGTAAGATCACTTCCCCATAAATTTTTCCAGTTTCCTTTAAACTAGCTAGTGGAAAGTGATCGCTTTTTCAAATTCCCATTTGTGGGCTTACGGGTGTGGTTTTGCGCGGGAAACCCATTCAGGTGTACCCCCAGGTATTCCTGAGTTACTTTGTAAAAGAATTACCTAATATGGATACATATACCAAAAGTTATGAATTTCCAAAATTTAGGCTAGGAGAAAGTGCATTTTAGTTCTCTCAGGTGCAGAAAAGCGCAATATTTCTGGACTTTTGCTAAATCAGCTCAAGCCCAGAAGAACATTCCGGAGGTAAATTGGAGAGCTGACTCATCAAAATTCCAGAAATATTGCGCTTTTCTGAGCTTTATCTTTATATTCTTTACCGAGTCCGACTTTGTCAGTTTATCTTTTCTATTTTCTGATGAAAAAACTTATTGTAAAAATGAAAGTTGTCTGTCGAGGTGTTGTGTATTTTCACGTGTAAAAACGTTTTCAAGTTTGCGAAAAATACGACCCTTTCTTTAACAGATTCGGATCGAACTTTTAGCTAAAAGTTCAAAAAATTTAGTTTAAACCATTTTTAAACGTGGAGTTGAAAGCCGAAAAAGCGCCTCGAAGCTATGTAATGATTATTATTTCTGTTAGTGTGCAAACAAAAATCGCGCGTGCCAGTCAAACAGAGAACGAATTAATGCAGAGACGCAGAGCTGCTTTTCAAATTGGTTTGCTACAGCTGAAAACATTTGGAAAGGCATGGCGGGAAATGTCCCATAAAAATAAACACCCTCGTTTAATTTATGCATATGAATATGTTTCAAATGCAGACAAAGCGGTTGTTGGTTATTTTTTACACCCAACTAATTAATGAGAAATTAGTATAAGTTTAAGATTTCATTTATTATACAAATCCTATTTTATCTATTAACAAATATTAGGACTCTTCATTTATTCATCGATAGAGATACTCCGCTTGCAAATTTGCGGCAATTTCCGGTTCCCAGCGATCTCCATTGGAAAGCAGTTTCTCTTTATTGTACAAAAGTTCCTAAATATCATACATTAATTATGCACAACGAGCAACATAACTATTAATTACCTCGTGCGTTTCTGTAGAGAATTCAAAGTTCGGACCCTAAGATAAACGTTTAATAAAATGGGTTCATGACATTTTTAGATATGAGTCGGTTAAAACACGTGAGTTTTGGATGTAATAGAAGAGATCTTTTTTGTAACAGATTTACAACAATGCTCGTCAAATTCAAACAATAATTATGGATTTAACCCCTGTAAGGGGGTCAGAAGAACCAAGCCTAAGCTTAAAATATGCCTTTTAAGGATTGTAGCACAAAGCCACATGCCAAATCAGTGACAAAAAAGAACCACTTCTGTGACACGAATAACCTTTTCATGGGTTTCGAAAGGGTTGAAAAATAAGACTTCACGCATAATTGACATGAAATCGTGCGAAAATCTCATGAGAATGTCATATTATGCCAATTTTTGGCGAAAAAGCCGATTATGATATTATTTTTAATATTTAAAGCCAGCAAAATGGTCAAAATGCCACAAGACAGAAAATTATGATTTTTTTTGAAAATAATTAATTTTGAGTGAATTTTACACTTTGGTTTTAAGCCAAATGCATATTTCTAAGCCAGTTTTTCGTGCTGAATAATAGTGGCTTTGGCATATTGGGAGCCAGTTTTTGCTCAAAATTTAAGTGTCTGTACAGTAACCCAGATTTTAAAATTCCTACTCTTGTCAATTTTTGAATACTTCTGCATTAGCCACTGATGTTTTGAGCTGTTATAAAATTAGACGCAACACCCATTTCTGTGCGCTACAACATTCAGAAATTTCTCAAAATTTGAACATTTAAATTCGCGTCATGAAAACGTCTTTTTAAGGGTATGCCCATATAAAGAAGTGGTTTTTATGATCCCAACCGCTTCGTGAGGCCATTCCGGACAACTTCGCTTTTACACTTTTTGATTTCGTGCCTTGGGTAGGTTTTTCTGGAAAAAAGCCATCTTGGGCAAAAAATGACATTTTTCAAACCAAAGCATCTACGTGACTGATTTTTTGCATTATTTTTTCTATGATGCTGAATCTGCGTCAGATTCGAGATCCATTTTCACGAGGTCGTGTAATTATCACCCAGGTCTCTTACGAGGTCTTCTTTGCACACAGTAGTTTTTTTACCACGCTGATCACGAAAATTCCAAAGTACCACCGGGGTACGAAATTTTTCAAAATTATTTTTCCAAGGGAAAACAGTGATCTAGCGGCCGAAGGCCGCGAGGCAATAACAAAGCCACTTCAAGAACTGAGACAAATTCAGTAGCCGGAGGCTCGAAGTCAGGTTATTTTTGAGTATTGGGCTTCCCCTTTTGGATGCTTTACTCAAACGTAAATAGAGCTTCCATATACATAGCTTGTACTTGTTTACGTAATTTACTCAAGCTAAAGTTACTTCAACAATTGCGTCCACTGGGCATGCTTCTTGGCACAGTCCACAATAAATGCACTTGGTCATGTCAATATCGTATCGGGTGGTACGTCTAATATCAAATAGGTATTATGAAGCTAAGTGCCATAAAACATACCGACTGCCATCAGGTCTAGTTTCCGTTTCAATTGTAATAGCCTGAAAATAATTATGGTTTTTATTTAATTACCACTTTCGAAAGATCTAAACATATTTATAATTTTACTTTTGCTCAGGAAATTGTATAAATGTTCCTTTTATATGAAAATATATTAAGGAGCAGGGTTACCTGTGCAGGACAAACCGCTTCGCAAAGTTTGCAAGCGATGCAACGCTCCTCTCCAGAAGGATATCGACGCAAAGCATGTTCACCTTTATAAAAATGATTTTAAAATACGACGCAACAATAATTTTAAAATTTCTAATGTGATGATCATGTGATTCTTTCATCAAAACATATGGAAATCCTTATGCAGACCATAAAAATTGTATTGCTGTCACGGTGAATTCATTGGGAATCGTAAAAATTTACCTCGAAAGCGTGAGCTTAAGGGTCCTTTTTCGAACGGATAATTGATAGTTGCGGGTTCCTGAAAACGATGACAATTTATTAAATCTTCTCTTAATTTAATTTAATTTTGTATTTTGTTTTAAAAAGCCTAATCTAATTTTACATGGTAAAATCATGCTTACCATGAAAACATGTCCAAGTACGACACCGAAAGCACGTGCCAATTCCGTAATCATTATCCTATGGAAAGCCTTGTCAATATCTTGCGATAAAGAACCATCGCTTTGTTGAGAGGCTCCAACATATTCTGTAAATTTATATTGTCAAGAAATATATTGTGGATATGCTTCCGGATGAATTTTGCTCACTATACAATTTTTCCATTCCTTCCATGTGAACGTACTACTAAAAGGTACTCCCGAAACAAAGTCCTTTACATAACTTAAAGAGCTCACTGTAATTTGTGCGAATCTGTTTGACAGGAGCAAGTTTTGCAAGATTGAGCGATAATCGCTGCAGCATTATTTTAACTAAAATAGTTATGTTATAAATATACTTCCACACAAACTACTTTAATGCTGACGGAATCGTGTAAAGGGAATAATCGAAGAACATATATAGGAAAGGATAATATAATTTAAACAAAATTCAGTTCAAGCAATTATTATCATGCTACTTTACAATATCATATGTCAAATGTGAAAATAGCAGAATACAGTCAAACATGGGTTAAGTTGCACCCAACGGGGAGGACCTTAGGGTGCAACTTAAGTTAGGCAGAAATTAATACAAAATTGATCCTGGGGACCGGTCTCAGGGTGCAACTTAAACTAGGCTCCAACTTAAGTGGGGTGCAACTTAACCCATGTTTGACTGTACTAGAAAATCTTAACAGCAAACACCTTCAAGCAAGGAGATCGGAATAGCGTTTAGAAATATATTTTTAGCATGGCGTTATGATTAGCCGCCATTTCAAAATACTTGTAACGACCCATTTGATCCATCATGTCACCTGCTTTCATGCGAAATAAACCATTAAATACGTAATATAAGTCACTAACAATTATCAGAAGAAATTTGCATAGATGAAAATGCATAGATAAAGCGTAAGATTAATAAACCGGTATACATAATATACATTTTGGATATGACCCAAATTCGTCTTTGTTCACCATAAAAATGTCGACTTTCCAAAACATTGGAATTAAGCAATTAAAAAACTTACACAACAAATCAAATATAGAACCTCCAAGTCTGAGTACAAAATTAGAATAGACACAAAAATACGGCTAGCGGATTCCTTTTTAAGTCCACCTCAACTCCTAGTGGACAGCCCTATTTCGGGCCTTTGGTCCGGAGGTATAAGAAGACACCCTATTCTAGGCCTACAGCCCGTCAGGTTTTCCAGGACACCAAGTTCTCCGAAAACGGATATATAGGATATACGAACTACCGTAAACTCTCTAATTTAACCCCCCCCCCTCTTGTTTTACCCCCTCTAATTCTGCCCCCCCTAGAGGTCGATTGAATAATTATACCCCCCTCTAATTTCCGTACATTTTGTATGGATTTTTCGACCCTCTTGTTTTACCCCCCCTCTAATTTTGCCCCCCCCTAGAGGTCGATTGAATAATTATACCCCCGGGGGTTAAATTAGAGAGTTTACGGTATATAGGATAGGCTGAATTAAAAATATCACTAGATGTCAGCCTAGGCCAGATTGTGGCAATTATTTTAAAGTTCCAGAACCTTTCAGAATTCTACGCCATGTTTATCAGTGTTTGTAAACATTGATTCATTCACAGAGTATTTAGCATGCGTTCTTCTTATTTATTGAATACGACTAAACCAAAATAAAATAATGGGCGTTTAGCTATTTTTTCTATTTACCAATCATTTTGGTTGATCTATTTACCACAGTTTTATAATGTTTGTATAGAGGTTTTGATTCCTCCCTACTTAGAGCTTGGTCCCTCAACTGTTCCTGAAAATGCAGGATGTATAACTATGAACTAGTTGCATCTAAACTTAAGCTAGCTTTATCAATAGCTCAAGCAATATTTGATGTGTGATGAAATTTATAGATAGGCTAGCTTTATAGATGTTGGATGGAAGCTTAAAATTATAAGACATTTTACAAGAGGCCTTTCAGAAACTATATCATTGAAAAAACAAGTTTTTACTATTTCCTCACTTTGTAACCGATTTTTTAGAAGTAGTACACAAAAATGAGAGACAATGTCCGTTTTGCTACTGTTCTCTAAACGGTTTTGTAGTTCTTAAATGAACCCAATGTTGACTTTTAGAATTCATCCTAAGGTATAAAATTTTTGGTTCATTGAAAAAGCAGAAATAGTTATCTCTTTTATGATGTCCTTCTGAAATTTTTTGTTTAGCAAAAAATTTTTTCTATCGATATAGCGCTTCTTCAATCTGAACAGTCGTTCATGACAGGTTTTAAAACATGTAGCTAAAACGGCTCGTGTCTTTTTGCACTTCCGGTATATTTTAGAGAAATGTAATTTGTCAAATTTTGTAAAGTGGTTACCTCAGCTAGTACGGTTATGTTTCTCATGGTTTATTTCAGATGCTACTTTTTATTAGAAGACTACTCAAAATTATAAAGTTTATGTGGTGTCTATCTCATCATTTATATTGTACTCATTCAGAATACTTGCAACCACTTGACACTCCGTCACCTTTCGATGGCCACCCCACGTCCCGATTTTGTTGAACCAAAAGTTGGCTGGTGTTTTGACAAAAGTATTGTTGACAAGCGTACAAAGGTAGTTTTTATTATGTAATGCTTATCACATTAATACATTTAGGTGATTGAACGCGTGAAGTCAACATCTCCTTATAAGCGATATTATAGGTTGGATTTGCCGAAATTCAAGTTCAATTAACTATTCTATGTTTATTTAGAGAGGTTCCAAGAAAAAGCCGAATTCGAAACATTCACCCGCGAACGTATGTTTATTTTCTGAACGTTTTATTAACCTGTAAATTTAGTCCTAACAAATATCTCAATCATTCTCGTCGTTCTTGGGAAGCTCAGGTAAATGTTCTGATAATTATACAACTGCGATGTGCGTACAATAGTTGTTAGTGTCATGCATTCAAACGGTACCAATCTTTTTTACTAACACGTTGCGAAAAAAAGATAGCACCTTTTTCAGAATTTTTTCAGAAAAATTTTTTTCACGTTTTTTCACCTGGTAGCAAAAAACGTGAAAATTTTTTTCTTAAAAAATTCTGAAAAGGCGCTATCTTACCCAAAAAATTACGGGGAACGCGAATATGACGTTATTTTTAACACTTTCATAGACAACAACGCCCGAAAACGGCCTCTGAAGTCTTTTCCTTCATTTTCCTTGTAAAAAAACACTTTTCCGTATAAGGAAAACCCTTCCGTATAAGGAACACTCACCAGGTGAGTGTTCCTTGTTAGAACGTTTTACGTTGCTTTAAACTATCGACCCCTCCTTATCTTTTCAGATGAAGAATTGGAAACGTTCACTGCATACGTGGCCCGAACGCTATTTTGAGAAATTAAAAATGAGGTAGTTTTCGTTTTTAAGATCTAGAAAAAAAAGATTTCTGTTCTTTATACCCGATGTACAAGTGTAAAAAATTAATAATTTTCGGAGTCTTTTACTGCTTAAAATAGCAAAAATCATTAAACCCATGCATAGCATAAATAAACCGAAAATATGTCATAGTTCAGTGAAAGCACAAGAAATTTAAATTTAGTTGTCTAGAAGTTTACTTAACTATAAATCTTCTTTGCCATACTAACCTTTTGAACAATATTTTTCTCTCAAGTTAGTAAGACTCTGATCATAGTGTTTAGTGAATACTACAACGAAATGGCTATGAATCACCCATATCTTCCGTATATGGCGCCGTTTAGCACATCCTATGGATATCCTATGATGGTGCCCCATCCATCTTATGTGGCTTCAATTTCGCCTTTGCCTACAACATATATGAACGGAATCGACAATTTTATGCAAAATCAGGTGCCGTACTTCGATTCCTCAATCAGAACGGAATCTACTCTGCAGTCGAAAAATAGGTCCCCCCTCTGTTCTCGCTGTAAATCTGAGCCCTCGTCAAATAGCCTTCAAACCGACGTTAATGAGAAGCCTGAAGTAACGAAACTGACATCATCTTGCATTGAAAAGTTCGAATTTTCTATCGATAGCAGCAACAGGTTTCTTATTTTAAATTTTACAGAAACCAACAATCATGCACGTTTTCCGAAAATATAGGCCCAGAATATGTAAATTTGTTTTACCTTCTGTTATTCACCACAGATAAAATACATTATGGAACTTCAAGCGTATGGGCGAATTGGCGTTCAAATTACCGTCAAAAAAGAAGGGCTCAGAAGAGCCAAGTTATGAAGAAGATGCTGTGTGAATAGACAGCAGTCGTTAAATTTGTATAGTATACAACAAGGAGGGAGAACCCGCGGCTGTCGCCGCGGACGTGAGCATTTCCAAAAAACCGACAAAAATGACAAATTTTGTGGAAAAAAGCCTCTTTTTTGTGATCGCCGGCGAAAAAGTTTTGCTGATTCCCGAGGTAACTTTCCGAGACCTACAAAATGAGTTATCATTCAGCCCTCTATCGAGGGAACTCGGAAAGTTGGCACCATTTCCATTTTGGGCCCTTGGGGTAAAGGGGGACGTTTACCCCCTTTTCGTGTGTGCAGAGGGGTCTGAAAAATAATTTCACAAACTAAACCTACCCTAAAACGGGGGTATCCGCGATTGAGGCGAATTTGAGAGAAAAAAATTTTTTGGAGACAGGGGGCCGTGACTCTTACACTGCGGTTTAGGTAAGAGTCGATGTCTGTCTTCTTCTTTTGTGAGAGGGCTGCTATTAACTCACACAGCATCTTTTTCATGGCTCGGCTATGCCGAACCCTTCTTCTTTTGACTCTAATTTGAACGCTAATTAGCCCTAAACCTTGAAGTTCTATTATGTATTTTTGCACGTTTCCCCCCTTATTAGAAATGAGTAGCACTTTAAGGACACTTTTTTCAAAAACCGCTTTTTAGGCTAAAGTAACTTGGGGAACCCCCGTTTTAGGGTAGGGTTTTGATGTAAAATTTTTTTAGACCCCCCTGCCCCCTCCAAAAGGGGGTAAACGGCCCCCTTTACCCCCGGGGGCCATTTTTTGAAAACCACTTTGCCGGCGAGCTACAGGGGTGTGTGATAGCTCATTTTGTAGGTCTGGCCGAGCTAATACCGAATCCGCAAAAAAAAGTTGATGCACCGGCCCAAAATTTCAAATTTTGGCCAAAAACGTGCTCTTTTGGC
This sequence comes from Ditylenchus destructor, assembly GCA_022814885.1. Classification (NCBI taxonomy): domain Eukaryota; kingdom Metazoa; phylum Nematoda; class Chromadorea; order Rhabditida; family Anguinidae; genus Ditylenchus; species Ditylenchus destructor. Next base: position 771,378 of record JAKKPZ010000002.1, read on the forward strand.
ACTTTTTTTGAAAACCACTTTGCCGGCGAGCTACAGGGGGTGTGTGATAGCTCATTGTGTAGGTCTGGCCGAGCTAATACCGACTCCGCAAACAACTAAAAAGACTCTGTCGTTGGGAGAGGCACCGTGGCGAGGTGACAGAGCTTTAAACTAAGACCTCGCCAAATGCGTCTATGCAGCTAAAATTCCACTTTTTAATTATAAGCCTTACACTGCTAGAAACAGTACAAGCCGCGTTAGCGGCTTCCTATGTACTTTATTGTATACACACTTCGATACTGACCGACTAAGTAGTCAGCATGAAACATATACCCATACACCCCTACAAATCCAGACTCCCCACAAATTCAGACGCCCAACGAATCTACTATCCGTAGTATAGACTCCCCGCTGTATAGAGTCCACCGACGACTAGCCGGCGTTAGCCGGCTAGTAGCAATATTTATAATTGAGTAATAATTATTACGAAAAAATCAATGTAATTTTCTCTCACAATTGGATAAAACACAAAAGTAATTCATTCAAATTTGTTAAAGGCCAGATTTCTAAAAATTTTGGAATATTTTAATCATTCATACTGCTAATACTACTACTAAACTTCCCTCTAAGTTGATAGGTGAAGCTCTGTCCCCCCCCCCCAGCAGAATAACCCACTTTTTGGGGGTCCCGGACCCCAAACTCGCGAGTACCCCCCCCCCAAAAAAAAACCCATGATTTTAGGGGGTTATCAGTGTCAGATTTGAGGTTGACATACGTGAAAACGTGACATCCGTGTGTCACGTGTGTCAGATAAAAGGGCAAGTTTCGCTGCGCGGCTCGGATCCGGGCGTGTGATACGTCAATCGCTTCGTCTCGGCCAGCTGAGTCGAATGGTACCGGTTTCGCCGGGTAATTTTGCGATTTCCGGAAGATATGGCTTCCGGAAATCCGGAAAATCCTGGAAGATCGTGGGCGCCGCCATGCGGCGAAGCCGCTGGGTGGTCCTATGGAATACTACTACTAAATCATATGTACTATGCGAAAGTGATTATTTGTTATACCGTAAATCCTCTAATTAATCCCCGGGGAATTATTATTTCGTAAGGGTTTTCAAAAAAATTTTCAAATTTCAAACTCAATTTTCTCCGATATTTTCAATGACAATGTTTTGGCATTGGGGTTTTTCTTACGTAACTCGACGCTCTACACGAATATGCACTTAGTTTTTCGGGCGAGCGAGCCCGCAAGTACGTTTGGCATTTTGTTGGAGGGGGGATTATTTGAGGGGGGATTTAATTGAGGGGGATTAATTAGAGGATTTACGGTAGTTTAAAGTGACTCTCAGTTGAAACTGATTTCAATTGAACTTCTAATTGAAACTAAAACTTCGTTCTGGCCGGATTTTTTCACCCTTGGGGCAGGCCGAAAAATTCCTTAGTCGAAAGTCTAAGTCTTATATTTTTCTTGATTAATTTCTTTCAACTGGAATTTTTATTTTAGCCGCTCTTCTGTGTTTCCTTTTACTCTTGACGACTCTTCTCTATCAATTTCCACACGAAACAGATCGTCGTTGCTCGAACTGAGTGGGTACAAGCAAAATATGGATTCGCCGAGCGCTAAAGAGGATGTCGTGAAAGGAGGCATTTCATGGGATAACAGCTTGAATTTGGACAGCTCCTATGACTTGGGTGCTTCGACGCAAAATAAGGATTTATTAAATCCTTCTGAGAAAAATGTTGCGAAAGAAGCCATTTCGAAGGACATTGGCTTTGATTGGGGTGCTGCTAAATTTCTTGCTGAATTTGCCAATTTGACCGTATAACGTTTCATGGCTTTGTACACAAAATTATGTTAATTGTCCTTTATGCGTATATAACCAAGACAGTAAATATTTATTTGGTGTGTATAGTACATTGTTTCGGAATTTCTCCACATGACATATAAAATGAAATAATAATCATTGACTAAATAACTTTACATAGTTTCCTATCACATTTACCGATTTTAATTAGGCTGGAGGAAATCCAATGAAAATAATTATCATCATTTTTCATCACACATCAGAATATCCCCTGATTGTCAGGCTAGCTTAACTAAATAATAGTATGAAAGCCTGCGATTTTTGAGTGGAAGCCCGAAGAAAATATGGTATTGATGGTCTATGGAAAATACTAATTACGGCATAAACATAAATCCATACAAATGCAATACCGTAAACAAGTTTACCTAAAATCAGAATTAGAAACAGACCTCATAAATTCTTCATTATTATTAGGGATCGGCGCACTCTCTCGTCGCATTTTTGGCGAATATCGGCTTTTTTTCAAATTTTTTAAAGGAAGGCGGAAAATCTAAAGAAACGTTAACCTAGATAATTTAGTTGTCTAAAAAGGGGCAAAAAATCCCGATGACGTCACTTTGTAAACAACAGAGAAAAATCAATTCTCCCAACATACACTTTTTGGTTAGAGAAAAAAATCGAGCTTTTGCTATTCGAGCTTTGGTTAATAATATTGTTATTTTTTTGCAAACCGAGAATGTCCCAATTCAAAAGTTGTGTAACTTCGGCTGCTCTACCATTCTGCCAAAAAAAGTTTTCAACTTGATTGGAAAAAACATCTACTTTTTCCAAAAGCTCGGTTATTTCGTAACCGAGCTTTAAACCTTTCTCTGTTGTTTACAAAGTGACGTCATCGGGATTTTTTGCCCCTTTTTAGACAACTAAATTATCTAGGTTAACGTTTCTTTAGATTTTCCGCCTTCCTTTAAAAAATTTGAAAAAAAGCCGATATTCGCCAAACATGCGACGAGAGAGTGCGCCGATCCCTAATTATTATCCCTCATATACATTGTAACTCAAGGTTTTGTATTGAAAAATTCGATTAATTTTTCGAGACTGTAATCCTCATGAAGGAGCGTAAGCAACTCGGTAGCTCGATGCTTAACATTTTGTCCCATTATTTTGTACTTATCAATGTACAGATCTGTGATTATGCCGAGAACTCGATCAAAATATATGGATTTGTTCGTCACATCAGTGTGCAGCCGGTCGTAGTCACGTAGTGTCTCTTTCACCTCCGGGCTTAGATAACTTATGTCATCAAAAGTGGCTTCAAGTTCCTGAAAATATATATTTGGTAATACGTTTTAATTAATATTCGCGATTTAACAAAAATCTTCTTACAAAAGTTACTTTAATATATACGTGAATAAAAATCGTACCTTTAGTCCTTTAGCTAACTCCAATTTCTTGATCAAATCAGTTTGATATTGCATTTTTGGATGGATGAGCTGTAACGTATGCGGAACACTATCGTTATTTGTATCTGAAATTCATGTTTTATGTCTCGCAAGATCCCAATAAATTAATCTCACCACAGCTTATATGGACTTTGAGCTGCCTCATCGTCACAATCTTGCTGATCACATCGCGCAGTATTACGATTGTGGATAGATTGTCCGATCGATATGCTGCTTTTCCCTTACTAATTGAAAAAATATAATGCCGCTTAACGCGTGATCAATCACCTGGTCATACAGGAGATGCACGGACTCCCGAAGACCCAAAAATATGACTTACCCATATGTGGCCTGCAGCATTGTCCCTCCATTGAATGTGGAGCGAAAATTGAACGTTATGCTTTCATCCTGGCTCTGAATTCTTTCAGGAATTTGAGAAACGCATAACACCTGAAGTGGAGCTTTATCCAAAACATAAAGCCGAAAATGATTCATGCAAAGGCATACCAGCCAAGAGTGCGCCTCGGCCATGGAAAATGTACCGGTCAAGGTGAGCGTATTTAGTGGACGACTCCCATCAAATACGTGGACTCTTTCGTGCAACGCAAGCGGCTTTATAGGATATGTACGCATCTGAAATAGTAAATCGTATATGAAAAGCGAAAGCAGAAAGATAACTAAAAAAAGAAGTGCCTTTGTTTCGAGATAAGATGAATGTGATACCACTGAAATTTGTCATTTATTGATATGCAATAGTTAGTATGGCTATTATTTTACGGAATTCATTTCAGAGACACAAACGTCATTAAGAAATAGAAATATTTATCGCTTTCTTACCTACTGAAAGCCAAAATCCATAATTCTGTTAGCTGCAGAGCTTTTTAAATTTTAGCTTCAGTTATTCTCTTAAACTCTAACTTTGACCAAAACAACATAAAAGCACAAAAGTATAATCACGAAACCAATCTCGAACCAAATATTCGCCTGCTCATCCATGACCTGTGCCTGACGCACTATGTTGTCACTTTATGCAAACGAGAATATGTCTGCGAATGCGTATGAATACGTCTGTAAAATAACCCAGCTTCCTTGTTCTTAATTGCTTTGATGTTTAGTCTGGTTATTCTTGCCTTCAGGCGCAAATTCTTATGATAAAAGCCATTTTAGACATTGTCTTCTCCTTTGAGATCACTATGTATTTACTAAAACAATTGAATGTGAGGGTGGAGGGTCGTTTAGAGAATGCCACGAACGCACATGCCCGTCGACTTACGACAGCAAAGCCTAATGTGAAGGTGAAATTCCAGATTGTCGTCGACCGCGAAATCGGATATTGGTATGGAGTCTTTATTTCTTACGCAGTGTACAGCCACCGGCGCCTCTTTAGCCTTCCTTAAGTGACATCAACGAAATGCAACGAACAATAAGTCTTAGGCATAAAGCAAAGGCCATTGTTGGCATAGTTCAAGAAATAGTGGCAACATTTCTTATTTTACATCCCAAATTCAACCTTTACGCAGTGGGTTCATTAATGGTAATCAGTAATAGTTGCTATATTTTACAGCGATTAAACAAAACTTTTTAGTTACAGTATTTTCGGAACCTATTAATTTTCTTCCTAACGTAACAGTGATCATCTTTAAAAAATCGTCATACTTTTGTAAATTTCTAAATATCATCTCACACTTCTAAGCTTTCACACTTAAGCTTAGAAGAATGAGGAGTTTGAGCGTTCACCTCACAGCAGGTATAGTGGGGCACTACCCACTTACAGCCCAGGGGCTGTAAGTGGGACATGGGGCGCCTTATGTCCCACTTACAGCCCGGACCCAATTACAGCCCAAAACAGTTTTTTAGCTATAAATTAAGCTTAAGTCGTTGTTCGGGCGCTTAATCCTAAGACTAAGTCCCTCTTAAGCCTAAGCCTAAAACTTAACCTCAAGCCTAAGTTTTGGCCGAAAAACGGAAAAAAATTTTGGCTGTAAGTGGGTCCGGGCTGTAAGTAGGGAGTTCCGGTAGGACGCATGCTAAAACATGAGACCCCGGCAAGTGGCGGATTGAACACCTAAGGGGGTTCGTGCTAAGGCGTTCTGACAACTACCTACTTCAAGCCTATCTATTGTTATGCGACCATCCGTTACTCCCGAACACATTTAAGAGTTATGACCAAAAAAAGTTACATTCTACGCAAAAAGTACCGAAAATTTCAATTTGGTCCATTTTAAAAAGAGCTACTTTTCCACCAAAAAGTACTTTTAATAAAATATATTACCCGTTAAGGCGAACATGGGTTTTTTGAAACTTTAGATAATGTTTTTTATTTTTTATATGATCTCATACTTCAGAGATTATAATTAAAGTTGGAACAAACATTGCACTAGCGCACCCAGGGGGGTACCGGGGGTACGTACCCCCCCCCCAAAAAAATGGGAAAATTTGAAAAAATGAGTGTAAATCAGTGCAAATTTGGGCAAAATTTGGTCCGGTACCCCCCCCCCCCCAAAAAATCCAAAAGTTGGGGGTACCAAAAAAAGTGTATCCCCCCAAAAAATGGTCATTTCCACTGAAACGTACCCCCCCCCCAAAAAAAATCCTGGGTGCGCCACTGAAACATTGTTGCTTAGATGGAAGAGTAGCTTCCATAAGAATAGCTTATAAAGAACTTAAAGAAATTATAAAAAGAGTTAAGGTATATCGAGTAATAAAAAAAGTGACGTTCATATGTATTGACGCCCTTTACCACGCCTGCGGAAAAATCTGCAAGCGTGAATGCCAATGCGCGAATTTCAGTTTTTGGGGTGTTTTCTCATATGAAATGCTTGGTTCAAAAGTTTGTTCCAAATTTGGGCATAACACTCTTCAGGTATTAGATCATTTAAGAAGTCAAAAGTTTATTTAATGTCTTTCAAAAATGCTATTGGTCCTTAAGAGAGCTTCAACGGGTGAAAACCCCAATAGCATTTTTTTCAAAAGTTGGCCGAAAATTTGAATTTTCCCTACTTTTTCTTTTCTTGGGGACTTTTGGAGGAAAAAGTATAGTGATTTCTGAAAATGAGGAGATGAGATAGAGCCATTTTGTATTGACACCAAACTTTCTGACACCAGTTTCCATAGCCGCTGAAGCAAATATTTTGTAAATCCTCAGTTTTACGTGGAATTACTCTTTGTTAACAATTACCCGGCTAGTGGCGATCAGCTCCTCATTTTCATACATGCGCTGATTTTGGTGAGAATGTCATTTACGAGATGTCCGTGGCGTCATATATTAGAATAACTGTTGTAGCTTTGATGGCCTTGATCAAGGCTGAATTTATCTCGTGTTTTTATATTTGTTAATGTTTTAATGTGAATTGTTTCTCGAAATAGTTGCGATATATGTCAAATATGTTTAGGCAATATTGAGGCCACAACGTTTTGCCGCTCCTCTAAAATTAAGCTATGTGTATTCGGCATGGTTTGCCCATATTATTGTTAATTTGGCTAGGTTTACTGATGGCTATGAGCTCATCTTTGCCACTTTCAGTTCTTGAAAGGTATTATTTGGAACACCGGCCGAGTCACGATATTTTCAAGGTACGGTATTTGTTATTTATTTTCCTATATATAATGTGCAGGTGGACTCTGTCTGGAACGGTGAGATCTCGAGATCTGTCAAGCGGTGGAAAAAAGTGAAGACGGATTCGGATTCAGGGTGAAAAATTATCGGGAAAAAAAAATTTAAAAAATTCATGGGGGGGCTTATTTCGATTTCCAGGGGGGGGGGTCCGACCCCCCCCCCCCCCCCCCCCCCGGGGGGGGGCCCGGGGGGGGGGGGGGGGGGCCCGGGGGGTCCAAAACCAAAAACTCTCGGAATGCAAGAAAAAGTGATCCTAAGACGTTTTGAAGGTCAGATCCGGGATTTTTGACCCAAAAAGTGGCTTTTTCCAGAAAAATCCATTTTTTGAAAATTTGACTCTTGAAGGCCGAAAAAGCTGAAAATTGCAGGAATGGGGTATTTCGATACGCTGAATCCGAAAATGGAATCGGTTTTTGGATTTTTGACCCAAAAGGTGGCTTTTTCCAGAAAAATCCATTTTTTGAAAATTTGACTCTTGAAGGCCGAAAAAGCTGAAAATTGCAGGAACGGGGTATTTCGATACGCTGAATCCGAAAATGGAATCGGTTTTGGATTTTTGACCCAAAAAGTGGCTTTTACCAGAAAAATCCATTTTTTGAAAAATTGACTTTTGAAGGTCGAAAAAGCTGAAAATTGCACGGAAGGGGTATTTCGATACGCTGAATCCGGAAATGGGTTCAGATTCGGGATTTTTTACCCAAAAAGTGGCCTTTTCCAGAAAAGTCCATTTTTTGAAAAATTGACTTTTGAAGGCCGAAAAAGCTGAAAATTGCAGGAACGGGGTATTTCGATACGCTGAATCCGAAAATGGGTTCAGATTCGGGATTTTTTACCCAAAAAGTGGCCTTTTCCAGAAAAGTCCATTTTTTGAAAAATTGACTTTTGAAGGCCGAAAAAGTGAAAGTTGCGGGAACCGGGATTTGATAGCTGAACCGAAATGGGTTACGAGCTTTTGGATTTTGACAGAACCGTGGATTTTAGATAAAACCATGTTTTGAGATTTAATTACCAAACCATGATTGAGATTTAAGTTACAAACCCTGATTCGAGATTTAAGTTGACAGAGCCGATTCGAGATTTAAGTTACAGAAACCATGATTCGAGATTTAAGTTACCAAACCATGATTCGAGATTTAAGTTACCAAACCCATGATTCGAGATTTAAGTTACCAAATCCATGATTTGTGATTGAAGTTGACAGAGACCGATTCGAGATTTAAGTTACCAAACCCATGATTCGAGATTTAAGTTACCAAACCCATGATTCGAGATTTAAGTTACCAAACCCATGATTTGTGACTGAAGTTGACAGAGACCGATTCGAGATTTAAGTTACCAAACCCATGATTTGTGACTGAAGTTGACAGAGACCGATTCGAGATTTAAGTTACCAAACCCATGATTCGAGATTTAAGTTACCAAACCCATGATTCGAGATTTAAGTTACCAAATCCATGATTTGTGACTGAAGTTGACAGAGACCGATTCGAGATTTAAGTTACCAAACCCATGATTCGAGATTTAAGTTACCAAATCCATGATTTGTGATTGAAGTTACCAAATCCATGATTCGAGACAGAACAACTGGCCAACCCTGGGGAGAACAACTGGCCAACCGGGGGAGGACAACTGGCCAACCCGGGGGAGGACAACCGGCCAACCCTGGGGTGGACAACTGACAAAAATATGATAACTAATACCAAACCACCAGAGATTCTAACGGAAAAAACCGAAAGAATCCCGAAGAATCCTGAAGAATACTGAAAAATTCTAAAAATGGAAAAAATAAAACTGAAAAATCGAAAATTTGAAAAATGGAAAAATATGATAACTAATACCAAACACAAGAGAATTCGACGGGCGCGGCTTTGCCGCGCCCTTTCAACTTGACTAGTGATGTATATGCTGTAGTTTAAAGTAGAGTGAGGCGGGGATTTGCTGATCAACTAATTTTCGTTTTCATTTTCTGTTAAATTGTTGCTATTCGAAATAGCGTGTTTGCAATTAAGAATGAATCGGTGTCGAGTAATGTCCCTTTCTATAACACGACCTAAATTCCTTTGATAGCGTCTACTTTTGATAGTTTTCCAATGGTATCATTTGATACTATTTTATATATGGGTAGTCATAACGTTTTTGCCTCTGAAGGCACGAAGGCCCACAAAAGAGGTGGTGATAAAATTGAGGGGAGTGATTTATAAAAAATGTTGTTACTCTTTAATTGCGTATATAATCGAATAAAACGGGTATAATGTCATGTAAAGTACAACATGCCGCAAATATTTTTCAAATTTTGATTGCCTATAAAAGTTGAATTTTGTGAACAAATTATTTTGATATTTTTAAGAGAGGCCTTGGAATCGCACACTTTAAACCGAAATAATATCGCAATAAAATCGTCATCAAATCAGCAATAAAGAAGATCAATCATGTTTTATTTAGCTTCCCCATTTAGAATAAATTTTTGCGTCGGGACCAAAACTTCAATGAGTTCTTATACTGTTTTCTGGGTAACAAATTTTATCAGGAGTCCATAAAGGTATAACTTACAACAGAATCGGCTATTATTGTTAGTATTTATTTCATCTACTTAAATTTTCTACGTAAAGCATTTTATCTCGCGTTTAAAAACGCTTCATAATTACCATAGACTACATAGCTTCGCTGAGGAGCTGAAGTAATTCTAAAGCAACCCGCTTGCAAAATTTTCGCATCTCTTTATTTTATCGATCCGGTAATGATATTGCTGTGATATTGTGTCGGTTTTATGCTTAAGTGAGGTCAAGGTTTAGGAAAAGAGCAAAACAATTTATTCACAAAATTTATGTTTTATAGATAAACCAAATCAGAGAAAATATTTTCCGCACCTAGATTTCTAACTTTTTATGGCTTAGGTTTATTTTAATACTTTTACGATTCCTCCATTGTGAGAATAATGCTCAATGGCAGATTTGATGATAATATTTTAATAATTTTAGAATAGCATAAAACGCGGCGGTGATTCTTGTGGGTGCAATATGGGATGCTTCTACTCAACAATGGGACAGTGCGCATCTTGTTGCTCTCTTGGATTGTAGCTAATTACTCATTCAATTTTATGGTGCTTTTTAGCTCTCGTCGATTAATAAAGACCATTTCGTTTTCCGTTTTGATAAAGCGATATATGAAAATATATTATATAAAATCATTCACCTGACATGTAATTGGCAGCAAACGGGGGACGATATATATTTTCAATGTCCCGAATTGACCTTCTATGCTTCGAATTCTCATTTCCATTCTCGTTGTATCGGCTTGACATCGGTACACTGCGAGTAAAGCATTTCCTGACTATAAATATATTTCATCGATCATGGTTCTTCCAGTAGTAAATATTAACGGGTGAGCGCTTTTATAATTTTGGAAAGATTATTGAAAAGTTTTAGATTACTCTTTTGGTTTGAACTAAATAGAATAAAATAAAAAAACATACCCCTGGCTCGGATTGTGTCACCGAAACTACAGCCGAATTTCTCTCTACATCCATCAAATCTACTCGGACATCGCTCTAAACGTTAAATTATCTAAATTAACGACCCAACACAAACATATGTCTATTTCACCTGAAGAAGTACATAGTCTATAGGTATAGCGAGTTCAATAGATAGTGTATAACATGCCAGCTCTTTGCGCAAAACAAATTTGTCGTTCACTATAAATGGTGGGACGTTCGTTAGGGCAAACGACTCATCCCGCTGCTGATTCTTGCCGCCCTCCAAAAACCGATCGCGTTCTTCTCGCACTTTCGCTTCGAGCTCATCCAATTCTTTTCTAAGATTTGCACGATTTCTATGGAATAATTTTGGAAACTGCAAATTTCATTTTTATCGACGACGCTTTTCCATTCTTTCATTTTCATTTTTGCATAAATCGGAAACGCATCAGCAAAAGCAGTTTGCATTTTGGGCATAAAGATATCATATACACACATCACACGCTTGTTTTAATATCGTTCAATGAGATACCCGGTAGTACTTTACTACATGGCAGCATTTAAACTTTTTAGCACCTTTTACTTTAACTCAAACAAATAAAGTGAAGCAACGGCAAAAGTTACGAACTTTATGTTCACTTAAACAATAAATTGTACGACACAGATTTTGGCTTGAATTTATTTGTGCACGTCTTCTAAATCTAAGGTATCCTTTTAAAATATCGGACCTGATCTCAGTATAGAGGATAAGTTTTTATAAATGAAAACCAATGGAACTAACTTAAGTTGTAGCACTTTAACCTCTAGTTGAGGTGTTTGTTTTGCGTTTTCCAATTGAGACGTGTTTTGACCTATGGCTTGTTCTCCATACACAGAAGGATCTGTTGTCAGTGCGAACACCCATCCTAAATAAAGCTGATCAAAATAGAACCAGAGTCCTAAAATTTTAACCCCCACCTGTGTATGTGCAAATGACAATTTCACTGTAATGTTCGTTGCTAATTTTCCCGCATTCCATTCCAGTAACGCTCTCGTCGCATTGCTTAATTTAAAGAAACATGGAAGAAACCTGGTAAATGATATAACAATATAAATGCAGTAAATTCATTTGAAATATCGAAAATTTCATTTTTGTATCATAGGGATTCTGAGAGAAATTTTAAATTTTCGTTCTACTTTGAGTTATAATTATTAGCGAGAATTCGGCAGTTCCTTATTAAGAACTTAGTGGTAGTTAATTAAGGATCTGTGATACCAACATATAGTTGTCTAAAATTGAGCAAGTCATTCTCATCCACAGCATAAATCTCTATAAGTCCGTCTTCTTTGGCGATAATGACATCAGGAGTGCCACTGCTGTCCAGTATTCGATGGCAATCTATAGCTGTAACTGCTGAAAATGTACATGATATAAAACAATGATGAAAGCGTATTTTTACAAGCTGACCAGCGAAGCTTTTAGTCTCCATTTCGAAGCATAATTCTCCATTTGAAGTTGAAAGGTCTACCAAACCTATATGACCATTTTTTGTTCCATATAACACTTTTTGCTTATTGAAACCTAAAAAGAATCCCAAATTAGTTCGGCATACTCACAACTAATACTTACCGCCGTCATTCATAAACAGCTTCAAAATATTCGGGATTTCTTCAATGCACACCTCGTAGGCTAGCCGGCTGCCTTCGAGGACCTACAATAAAGTAAGAAGGTAAATATTTCACAGTAGATTAAATTACCTTTATGGTCTTGTCCCCACATGCGAGTACCGGAGTTATGCCTCGCCCTACCCATCCACCTTCTGTAATTGGCAAGCACAGAACCTGAAGTTGACCTCATTAGTATCAATATAAGTGAGGTGGACAAATAATTAGCACGAATTTTTGTTGGCCTAAAAAGTTACTCTAAATTTAGGCTACAAACGTTTTAGGACAAAACACACTTTTAGGACACAAAATTTTAAGCGAAAACAGTTTAGCAAATAGGAATCCATAAAACCGTTTGATTCAAAAATCATAGTGCGTATGAGACGCGAGTTTTATTTTATTTTATGTATGATTGAAATCGCTTTCGTATGATCTCCATTTTATGAATATGTCCAATAAATGATTCAAATTTTTATGTCAGATACTTACGTCGTTTATTTGATCCGGACATATGTAAGACTAAATTATGCACTTAGCTTTAGTAAGTTATATCCTTTAAGAAACATACACTTTTCTCCACACAATCCTATAATTAATGAGCGTGAAATGTTCTTAACGCATGGAAATTAAAACATTACATGGAAATGGTAGAATGTGGTAGTTCCGCATAGAAACATGTCCACGCCGTAAATATACCTATTGTGGTCTCATTAAACTTTAATAGAGTGGAACTTCGCTTACATTGAGGAAATTCCTTCCGTCATATTACTTTCGAAAACAAGAAACTGCTTGCCTTTGCGGCTAAATCCGCGCACTGTAACATTACACACATGAAACCTTCGAAAATTTACACGAATCAACGTATACCCCAGTGGCGCACCCAGAAACTCTGTGCTCTGATTTGGTCTCTTCTACACTGCGTGCTATTTCTTTGTTAAAGCCAAAAAAAGCGGGACACCGTCAGACACAACAGTGGTTAATAATAGCTTAGAAAAGAAGCTAAAGAAATTTCTAGAGCTTCTTTCGCTTTTGTAAAATTTTCTATGTTTATCATTGCTGTGTCTGACGGTGCCCCGCTTTTTTTGGCTTTAACAAAGAAATAGCACGCAGTGTAGAAGAGACCAAATCAGAGCACAGAGTTTCTGGGTGCGCCACTGGTATACCCTCTGTATGCGTAGCTACAAATGCCTTGTCTTGTTGTGTTTGTAGGGCACCGCCAAGTCGGATGCAGTTAATTGCTGGACCCGGAGGTGTTTTATAAACGATCTGAAAGAAAAAATGCAGTCATTTTATAAAAACAAGACAAGCAAAAGCAGATACATATATATTCATAGTGTTATTTTATCGGAAATTGTTCGCAAAAATAAACTTTACATTTCAGCCTTTCAGTATTTCCTGCCTCTGTGAATTTGGAATCCATCTACCTTCGAAATACTTATGAATTTTGCAGTAAATAATTAACTAGCTTTAATTACACTTACATTCGTGTCACCATTTTTGCGCTCTAAGCAAAGCAGAATTCCATTCTGACCACCAACTACAACCTAAATATCTGTGCTTTTTATTTCGTCCGAAAAAGAGATATGACTACTTTGTCACAGGATGACCGAGACTTCTTGCTCTTCTTTCCTTCAGTTTGACTCGATGAACTTTCATCCTTCTGAATATTTGTATTGGTGATAGGGATGGCCGTTTTCCCTAACTGGCCTGGTAAAATTAAGGAAAATGGCCATCCCTAGTTGGTGATATGTTAGTGGCGGGAATGGCCAAGTTATTAAACACTAGGTTTATAATCAGGCGCGCGGGCACGGCCCGCGCGCGTCTATGGATTGAAAATTTTTAAGGTTAGAAATATGTAATAAAATATTTTTTGCTACAACAAAATTGAATAATTAAAACTGTCAAAAATAAGCTGTAACTAAAGGTTACACAGCAAAGACTAAAGCATTGGGTTCTAAAGTCTGAAGCGTTGGCTCCGTATGTCCAACGTACAAATGTCCTACTTACAAATCTCCAAGATACAAATCTCAGACGTTCAAATATCCCGACTTACAAATGTCCGACGTACTAATGTCCTACATACAAATGTCCTATGTACAAATGTCCGACATACAAATGTCCTACGTACATATGTCCCACGTCTAAATGTCCAAATTTCTAATTTGAAATCTGGATTGAAATTCGGATTCAGGATGTCGAAAAACCCATGTATGCAAATTTTCAGCTCATTTGGTAATCAAATAGGAAAGATAGAATTTTTTATCAAAAAATGGAAAATAATAATAAATAATAGTAGTGGAGAAACGTGCCTTGGCATGCAGGCTAAGTCGCTATTTAAGGCATTTCGAGACAATATGATGAAACCCTTGGAGAGTAAAACGACCCCGCTGAACCCAAATACGGTATCAGATTTGAACTTTGATCTTTGAATTATTTCCTTTAAAATTGGGATTTTCCAAATTTTAAAGGTAAAAGTTCAAAGATCAAAGTTTGAATCTGATGCCGGATTTGGGTTCAGCGGTGTCTATTTACTCTTAAGAGGTTCCATCATATATAAAAATGCCTTAAATAGCGACTTGGCCTGCATGCCAAGGCACGTTTCTCCACTACTACGCCTGCTCTAACAACCCGCGAATTCAAACGGTGAACGGTGCACGATGTGGCTAATAGTATAAGTATAACCCTTAAAAACCCCAATATATAATATTTAAAATTTGAAATCTGAATTGAAATTCGGATTCAGTAGGTCGAAAAACCCCTGTATGCAAATTTTCAGCTCATCTGGTAATCAAATATGAAAAATCGACAGTTTTGGCCAAAAAATGGTAAAAAATGACAAAAATTGGCATAAAAATTAATCCAAACATCAAAATTTAGAAATTTAAAAACTAAAATATTCAAAATATGCTTTAAAATCGAATAGAATCACAAAATTTACATCCTCAACCTTTAAAACCCTCAAAAACACGTTTTTACGTTTTGGCGCGAATTCAAATTTTCAAATTTGAAATCTGAATTGAAATTCGGATTCAGGAGGTCGAATTTTGAGGTCCAATTTTCAGCTCATTTGGTAAGAAAATATGAAAAATTGACTTTTTTGGTCGAAAAATGGTCAAAAATGACAAAAAATGGCATAAAAATGAATCCAAATTTCGAAATTTAAAAAGTATAATATTCCAAATAAGCTTTAAAATCGAATAAGAACATAAAATTTATAAGTCTCATATTGAAAAACCCTTAAAAACACGTTTTTACGTTTTGGCGCGAATTCAAATTTTCAAATTTGAAATCTGAATTGAAATTCGGATTCAGGAGGTCGAATTTTGAGGTCCAATTTTCAGCTCATTTGGTAAGAAAATATGAAAAATTGACTTTTTTGGTCGAAAAATGGTCAAAAATGACAAAAAATGGCATAAAAATGAATCCAAATTTCGAAATTTAAAAAGTATAATATTCCAAATAAGCTTTAAAATCGAATAAGAACATAAAATTTATAAGTCTCATATTGAAAAACCCTTAAAAACACGTTTTTACGTTTTGGCGCGAATTCAAATTTTCAAATTTTGCAAAAATATGTTTGCAGCCAATTACTTTTGAAACCGGATCGAATAAGCCAAAAATCACAGAAATCTATCGACGGGATCCCGTGATCTGAACATGTCAAGAACCCAAGATTTGTAAAATAATAGGTTAAATTTATCAGTTATAAAATGTGAGTAAAATATAGGCACTTCTTGTGCTTGCGCAACACCCCTTCAAATTCATGGGTATAAATTGTCTAAATTTTTTTCATGTGTGAATCAGGAATTGCGGATATAATTTCTGAAAACATATGATGAAGCGTTGGTCACAAATGAAAAAAATGTAGCCAACCGTGATACCCTACCCACAACTTTTGAAAGGTAGCGTAAACGAGGTGCCAATTATAGAATAAAAATGAAATAAGTTCCTGCTGAAAATGTGTTTACTCTAAACTAAGATTCCATGGCAACAATTTGTCTAGCGATACTTTACGAACGTAGAATGTACCAAATGAATCAACTTTTTAAACGTCATTTACACATAAGGCGTTCAACGAATTCACTTTTATTCGTTACATGTTTTCTCTACACATTTCCTGGTATACAAAATAGCACTAACCATAATACGGAGACATTGACCACTGGATGTTGTACCAACTTGAGCGTAGTCCACGCGATTAAACACTACGTTCATTTGTAAATTGGAACTATTAAAGTATTTGATAAGACTCGAATTGAAAACTCAAATTTGAGATATTTTCATGGTTGACGCTCGTAGCTCGAGCTTTTATTTTTGTTTCCACGGTAACCAATATATAAATTTAAATGATATTATTTAAACTTTCTAATTCAAGGCGGATCAAAAGGGTAATACATTAGTTCAGTACTTAGAAGCATGATATTGCGTGCCATATAACTAAATTTGGAAAGCATTGCTAAAAAGTTCCAATAGTGCTTGGCAATTAACTATAATTTTTTTCATAATTGTTTTTGGTTTCGATAGAATTTTGTGGACTTTTATTTTGCCTTGCAATAATCCCGATCGATTGATATGTTGATTTTTTTGCCAATTTTACACTCGATTCTAAGTTTAAATGATCTTGCAAGAATTGATACGAATTTTATTGCACTTTGCCCAAATGCACTCTGTTTATCATTTTGTGTTGAATACGCGCCGAGAAAAGGAAAACGTTGTTCGAAACAGTTCCCAATTTAATTAATAAGGCCGATATTTTAATTGCAATCACCAATCAACTGATATATAATGCAACCATATTATTCAGTTAATCACAGCCCTCGTCTTCTTCATATTATTTAAATATGCTCCAAGAATGAAACTTCTGGCATTATATATTCTTTCTTATTAAATTTTAGTATATAAATGAATTTGATGCTTCTGTCTTTACTCCAAAGACAGAAGAGCGTCAATTTCGTTGGAGTTTGTTGAAATGCTTTTCAGAGTGATTTCACGAAATATGTCGTCTGCCATAACCCGTACAATTATTAACACACCAAACGCCCCTGAAGCACTGGGTCCATACAAGTAAGTGGTATTTTGTTGCTTAGACCACTGTTAAACATATATAATTCTATGTTTTCAAAATGTTTTATACTGGTTTTGAAAAAAACGTTACTTTCCCCAGTCTTAATTAAGTAACACACGATCATCTTGTCTCCAAGGCACATGTTTCGATTTTTGATAATAAAATTACATATCACGTATAAACGTTTATACAAAATATTTCCACGCCATGTGGAAGCACACGATCGATTGTGGATAAAATACTATTTAAATCACACGATTAAAAGATTTGTATATTTACCTGATTTTCATTAAGATGACAAAAACAACAAAAACTAAAAGATTGCATGAAATATTATCAACCGACATCACTAATTATCGTTTTTCAGCCAAGCTGTGCGTGTGGGAAATACTGTCTACCTTAGGTTTGTTTTAAGGATGTTATGCAAAAGCACTCTGGAGTCTTTAACTCGTCTATTTTTAGCGGATCCCTCGGCTTGGCACCAGGCCAAGCGTCTCTTGTGGAGGGAGGCGTCACTCCCGAGGCACATCAGGCTTTGAAAAATATGGGTGAAATTCTGAAGGCTGCAGGCTGTTCATACAATAGTGGTATGAAGTTTTTAAATGATTTCGCTACAGTTTATAGATTGATCATTTATTTCAGTGGTGAAAACTACCATTTTCTTGGCTGATATGGCGGTATGTTTGCTGTTTTTATAGGTCCATCTATTGTGAAATATCATTGTTTGGTCAAAAACTAAGTTTAGTTTATTAATGGTGTCGCTTTTGACTGATAGCTCATTCTCCGATTGATATTTTTTGCTTCCTGAATTGGCAAAATTTAAAGTTTGATTTCACGTTGCTTTTTGGTATAAAATAATCGTAGCTCCTCTAAAAAATTATTTTTCCGTACAACATATCCGAAATTTATGATTTTCCTTAGTATAAGCATTTTATTGGATGTAAAACTTATAACTAAAATGGCTAGGCTTTGTCCTTAAACCAAGCCGTTTTAGACCCAGATTTTGTACTCTCCCCTTTAGGACTTCTCGGCAGTTAATGATGTCTACAAGCAATACTTCAAAGAGAATTATCCTGCCCGCTCCACATTCCAAGTTGCGGGTTTGCCAAAGAACGGACGGTTTGTAAATTAGTTTACATCCGTAAACAATACTGATTGTTTGTAGGGTAGAAATTGAGGCTGTAGCTGTTGTCGGCGACTTGTAAGAACAATGGAAGCTAGCGCCGAGTGAATGACTAAATTGATTAAATAGTGCATTACTTTGCCAAATTGTTCACTTACTTCATAGATAATAAATATTTATTAACTTACTCATCTTCTAAGCATAACTGTGGATGCTACCTGAGCATATTAAAATAATGGTATACATATATGTTAAATAAAAGACTCTTCATCCGATATTTCTTTAAGTATTCGGTAGTTCGTACAGCAGAGGAATTTATTTGGCAACAAAATGGATTACACCGCAGATTATTCCACGGTATGTAATTGAGTAGCGTTTAGAACGCAAAAAGAAAACAGTTAAGATTAAATTACAATAGCGAATATTATTTCGCCCCTAATCTGAGACAATGTTTGGGTCTACTCATAAAGGTAGGGCTTGTCAATCGGACCTTTGTGGCTTTTACTTATAATATGATAACAGATTTCTAACAACGCTAAATAGGATAGAAAGTGTGAAGTAATGTGAGTTCGAAGAGGAAAAAAATAAGACGAATCTTTTCACAATGTATATCTAAGTATATAATATAATATGTAATATAATCTCCTTTATAGTATTCCGTTGCATTCCGTCCGGCCACCCGTGGGAACTTTTCGAGTTCCGCTCCTTTTGGGACGCACGATACGTCAAAATGCTCCCCTGGGAATTCTAAGAACGAATCTGCAAAAAAAGTTTGCGCACTTCACGTGAATTTCAAATTTCGGCCAAAAATGTATCTTTTTTGGCACTTTTTTGCGCTACAAGGGAAAGTTTTCGAGTTCCGCTCCTTTTTTGGACGCACGATGCGCCAAAATACTCCCCTGGGAATTCTAAGAACGAATCTGCAAAAAAAGTTTGCGCACTTCACGTGAATTTCAAATTATGGCCAAAAATGTGTCATTTTTGGCACTTTTTTGCCTTCTGCGAACCAAAGCGTCTAAGGGGCTAATTTTTTGCACCGGGGGTTTCGATGGTGCTGAATCCGAATCTGGTGTCAAATTCGAAATTTGTTCTCACGAGGTCGTGGTATTCTTACCAGGTCTCTTACGAGGTCAGACTCAAATTTCCGTTTATATAGACTCCCGAACATGCCGAGCCAGCTCTGTGGTCGGGGCGCTTCGCGCCCCGACCTTCTCCCTTGGAATGTGAGGGTACGTAGAGCTCTACTCCCGAACAATCCTTACTCCCGAACAACCCAACTCTGACCGCTGATGGCTGTGCGCGATGCGCCGCGGATGCACGCTAACCGCTTCCAAGTGAAGTGAGGGCCGCGAAGCGGCCCCACTTCACTTGTATGTAATGTAATATATGATGTATATGTTATTGAGGAAATTAAAATGTCACATTTTTGATAAGAATTTTCGTTTTGCCAACTTCAATTATGATATCAACACTTTATTATCCTTTTAACGAACGTCGCATGTGCCGAGGAAAAACATGCGATAAATTATTTTTTAGATTTTCTAAGTAACCATTTAATCGCTTTTGCAACCAAGATATGATATGTCTTATTCGGCTTGGTTTTGTTTGACAAGCCAAACCAGATAAGAGACATATGGAAAACATTACGAATTTGGAGAATCTGCCTCTCCGTTTGCGCTAGAAAACTAAAAATGCAAAATAGAAACCTAAAGTTGCAAAATTAATTTCTTTGTAAAATGCAAAATCGCAATAATTTTAATTACCAGATGATGCCGGGGACTTCCACAATGGACGAGGAATTCGATGACCAAACATCGGACTATAGATTTGCTTTTCTTGGCAACACAATGATGCAATGTACAATTCAAGAAATAACTGCTCTAAAATTCGATGTCTATCAAGAGCTTTTATGGTGATTGTACATTTCATCATCTATATTTAATGATCTACGTTCAGGTGCGGAAATTCAACGGTAAACTTTTGTAAACTCTTGTACATATAGCATCCTTGAAATTTTTCTGCACATCATATGTTCTGACTTTAACTTTTGGACATACAGGGTAAAGTTGGAAGCTTCTTCGGGCTAGGTTTGAACGAATATACTGCGTTTACTGCAGTAAATGATACGATTCAAGACATTGTGGCATTAGAAGAGGCGGTAGTTGTAGTTTCAAAGAATACAATTTTCGGATATAAACGACAAGGACTTCCGTTGTTCGAATACAGGTGTGTTGAACTTATAAAATGTGAAAAATGTGAAAATAATAGTGAAAATAAGAATTTAGATCCGTAAATTTCGATGACCTAACCTGTATGTGATTCATTAAAGATTGAAGCATCTTTTACAAAACCATTTTAGGCATATGCAGTCATCCAGTGGCACCGAATTCTCTAATTTTGGGCGGAAGACAATCAAAAATTGTGCAGATGGATGCTGTGACTCAAAAAGAACAGCGAACAGTACGATGATTTTAATAGATTTACCATGATGCCTTCGTATTTGTTATTGGTATATAGGTGCATCTCAAGGACACCGATTGTCTTGCAATTCGGGCAAATGATCACAATCTCTTTACTGTGGATTCTGCTGGTGGGGTACGTCATAATTATTGCATAGGTTTTGTTAATAGCAGGCTGAAAGAAGAGATATGAGAGTGACATTGCAATGAAAATTACATAACAAATATATATTTCGAATTTTAATCGGCATTCTTTTATTACATGTTTTAAATCAGTTTTCGTCTTATATTTGCATGTGGAACGCAATTATTTTCCGAATAAAAGCTTAATTTTCTTTAAACTCAGAAACAAGAGAAATATTTGCAGTTAACAATGCGCAGTCTGAACACAATTGACTCTGTTTCTTCGACATGCGCACATACGGGCGGCATTGCTGATTTTGGTAATTCACAAGCGTTAAAATGGGCGACATAACTGTTTTTTTCTTATTTTAGATGTATGTGGAAACCAAGTGATTACTTGTGGTTTCACTAATAGGTAAATTTTAATTTACTTTTCATGTCCACTTTCTGAGATGCTTTATTATTACAAGGGTTTAATAGAGAAATGTTTTATTTATCGTTTACAGTGAGTTACATGGTAAATACAATGAATACAATGAGAAGGGTGTTACGAAAGAATGATTAAAAGACTTGATTGGACTAACCGTTTCGTCTCTGAATCGTAGACGGTTAGAAATAAGATAATACTATGTTAGTCGAGACTCATCAGTAGATCCTAACATAGATGCAAATGCAACACATTCTTAAGGGGGTATGAAACGTATGATTGCCTAACAAAATGAGAAAATGAGGAGATTGTAAAATGTAAGTCATTAGAACTTTGGATTAGAGTCTAATGCAAAGTTTTCGTGGCATGACATTTGAAATTTGAAATGTAAAAGCCTATGACTCCAAAGATTTTTGATAATATAGTGAATCCTTTTATTAGGTGTTTCAAACATTCATATAGGTTTTGAGATGTCTTTTTGATAGCATAAACATTTTGTCTTTGAAAATTGTTATTAAGTTATGAAAACCTAGAAATATTGTGATTAAATGTCCCATAATGCACCAATGATGTTGTTTAGATCGGGTGGAATCTACTCAGATCCGTTTCTTAAAATTTATGATGTGCGTATGAGTTTGAAATGTCTTGCGCCTCATTCGGTAAGTGCCGTAAAGTCTGTAGTAGAGCGCTTATTTATTAATTTATTTTGTATTGTGTGCTGTAAAGTAATTATTTAGTTCAAAATAAAGGTAAAACAGGTTTCGATTCAAGAGTCCCAATATATTGAAAAGGCCTTTTCTAAAAAATACAAAGTGGTGTCAATTCACACTGATTTTTTCCTTTGTTTTGAATTAAACTGTGTAGATAGGATAACCAATTTTTAATAAATCTCAGGCTATTCCTCTCAACTCTCGCTGAATAACCATATCTAGGTGCTTTTTCCTCCCACAATGTGCCGTTTCGCGAATCCCTTCTCTGACGGTCAATTAATATACGGATCAAAGGTATTTCATGTAAAGCTGTGAGAATCTGACGTATGTATTTACATATTTAGTTTGGTCATGTGATGATGACCAATTTGGATAACAGTTGCAATGAATTACTGTATCAATACTGTACCGGCGTGCAAATGCCCTGCTCAATGGATGTGTCAAGCTCGCGTCAATGTTTAGCAATTGGAGACACTACGGGTAAATATTTTTAAATAAAACCTTTCGAACACAAATTGAGATTGTCAAATTTCAGGATCTATATGTCTGTTTGGAGATAGACAGGCGGATTCCACGTTTAACCAGGAGTCGTGGATGACAATTTTCCCAACCATTGTAAGAAGCATTTTTGTATAATTAATGTTAACCTTTACTCGAATTCAAATTCGGTATGTAAACTGCACAGAAAATAATCTCATTTTCAGCTCTAAAAGTTACAATAAAAAACAAATCTGGTCCCGATTTTTAATTTGGTCTTTCAATCTACAGGAATACAGTCAACTCTCACTTAAGTCCGAGCCCAAGGGCCGGAATCAAACTCGGGCTTAAATGACAGTCGAGGCCCTTGGGCTCGAACTTAAGTCTGAGTTGACTGTATACAGTTTTCAAAAGACTTTTGATAACTTTTTGCAATTATTTTGTTGAAATTTCAATATGAAAGTAAAAATTTAGGTTCGTAAGTGTTTAAACTGCTATAAATCGCACATAGTTGATATTTATGATTATTTGCTAACTGCTCCTTTAGGATGAACCATTACCACCCACATCGATTAACGACAAAAATAGCAGCATAGCTGTTGTACCCTCACCGCTGCCTCCGACAAATGGATACTGTTCAGATTTTTGGCCCGAAAACGCACTTCTACGACAATGCAGGTAATACTATGAAAACTACTCTTGAGAAATTTTACATGATATAAAATATAATTATTATTAACTATGTTATATGAAGAAATTAAAATTTTAACATATTAATAGCGAAAGAAAATGTTTCATAAATGAGACTCCGCAAGGATTTCATTGATGCAAATAAAGATATCGAAAACAGGGAGTGCTGTCCGTTGTGGCCTGATTTTGATAGTCCTACTCATATCACATTCATTATTGCTTGAAACTCATATTTAGGAAATCTAAACCTATTCCCGACGAGATTATTCGAGTAAGTTAATAAATTGCATCGATTAAAATGCGACAAATAGTATTTAGGTGACTAAATCGGCGCATTCCGTACTCTATGCGAAAAATCCACGAGCAAATACACCGCTGGCGGGAATGAATGTGTGTCCTTATGATTTGGAAACCACAGGTATGTCCACCAATGGTACAATACTAATTTGCTGGCATGTGTCAGTGTGTCCGTCCCTCACCTGACGTTTAGACCCCTTACAGGCCGTTTCGACCCAGATCTCATCACCCTTATAGTAAACACCCCCATAAATCCGTAAAAATCGACTCAGAATTGGGGTGGTCCCGCCACGAAAGTGGAGTAACGGGCGTTATTTGTAGAAAAATGGCCATAACACATCGAAAATGGCGCTTTTTGAGGCGGGGTAAAAAGCAAAGATGGTCTACAGGTCGCGGGGCGTCTTTTTCCAATTTCAGAGTTGGGGTGGTCCCGCCACGAAAATAGAGAAACGGGGGTTGTTATGTAAAAATGGCCATAAATTTTTGTAAATTTCAGAGAGCCAGTAAGTATATCATCAAAATTGAAAGGGCCGCCTTATAATTGTCATGCATAATGTTCTATATTTATTGTTTTCCTAATACTTGTACAAGCATTAATAAACTTTCTCTATTGTCGTTGCACGTTGTTATACCAGCGACCGCGATTTTCTGGGCCTGATGGGACTCGAATGAAAGCCAAATCGCTATGACTAAAATTTACAACCAAACGGCCACCTGTTTTTGATTTCTGACCTTTTCATTCTGAGTAGGGCTGGGAGGCAACTCTTGGCCCACAGACAGGTTCAGTCAAAAATTTCGCCAAAAATCGCGTCACATGAAGCTAAAAGTTGTCATTCGTATCTAATATCCCAAGAGTTACGTAAGAAATGTAACATTAGTTTTTTGATTTGACAGGAAAAATGTCAAAATTTCGATTTTAAGTTGGATCGTATCGGACCGATCCGATATTTACCGGTAATATTATATTGTAAATAAATTTAACAATATTCCGTTGTTTCATTTATCACCATTCCCAGGAGTTAAATTGTGTGTTTAAACTCCTCTTGGTACCTACCTTTAAGTCCTTCATATGATGCACATTAAAGTTTATTGGAATACAAAATAAGTTAAAGTGAAACATGTACAATATCCCCATATTTTGCTGAGTTTAATTGGCCCTTTCCTCAATTCTGCGCTGCATTATCCCCAAACTTAGTCTCCCTTTAACTTCCCCAAGCCGTTGACTGATCAACTCACTCTTCGATCCAGGCTTTTCCACTGCTTAAGTAGTGACAGCCGCCTGGTCACTTTTTTGCCTCCCCGGTTTCTATCCATATTTTGCTTTATGCGTATATTATTCATGTGTTCTATACGCTGGTCACATCCGGCCCGAGAGCGGCTGATGTTGTTAAATCCGCGATTTCTGTGAGAAAGCGTCACTGAAGTGATCGCGCCGGTCCCTGGAGCGGGTACTCTTTGATCATTCCTCAAAGTATAAAGAGCTAATAAGGCAGTACATAAAAGGTCTGCGTAAATCTACGAGAGTTAGCGACTTTAACTCAAGCTTGTTTTTACAATATGCCGTTTGTTTTATAGAAGGAATTACTTAATATGGTTTAAATTGGCGCTACTCCTGCGAAATTTGCGCATAATTTCGAAACAAGAAATTGTGCATTCTAAATTTGTATAAAAGTTCTTCGCGTATGCAGAAAACTCATTCTGAGAGAAATGACATCAACAAAGGACACATCAAATGGTACTGTTCCATTTAATCCGTAATTTTTCGACCAAATCCTTTTATAATGCCTTCCAGGATAAGAAATATGAATTTCTCAAGAAAACAAAATAAAGAATGTAAAATGTATATTTTAGTAAAAGTTTATAAAATTTATTATATATATTTTCATTGCTACATTTTCACCAAAAGCAGAATATTGATGTAAATAATACAGTACTGAAAATATATCGTGGATTTTTCTAAATATATACGAATACAAATATTCATGCATATTTCAAATACATAATAGGGATCCCCTATCTAGAATAAGTAGTCTAGCTCACTAGTTTACATTTTATTCAGCGCCTCTTCCAAAATCGGCCTCAAAGATACTTGATGAAGAAATAATTGAACGGAAGGATGAATATGGAGCGCGAGATTTCCGAAACGAACTGAAACTGTAAGTTTGTTGAATGAAAAAAGGTTTATTACCGCTCTTTTAAGTTTATTTTGATTAATTATGTACTCATTAAAATTACAGAAAAGACGACCATGCTTCTAGACCTCTGTGGGTAGCCCCTGATGGCCACGTAAGTGCATTTTGCACAGAAAAATGCATAAGAACATGATGTTTAACATTATAATCTTTAAGCTAGTTGCGGCGGCGGAGCCGCCCTGCATCTAGTTTTAGATAATATTATAACTATTGAATTGATTTATTATTAAGTTGGAACTGGATTAGTTGTTATTTCAGATCTTCCTAGAAGCTTTTTCTCCTGTGTATAAACATGCACATGACTTTCTGATAGCAGTAGCTGAGGTTTGTCAGTTAATTTATTTTACTCTGAAAGTTTACATTTAGCCCGTTTCTCGTCCCGAATTCATCCATGAATACAAGTTGACCGCTTATTCCCTTTACGCCGCCGTTTCTGTCGGGCTACACACAAATGATATTATTGAGTACCTTGACAGACTGTGCAAAACCTCACTTCCTGTTAAAATTCGAGAACACATCGAGGTCTGTAGAAATTTTTATACCTTTTGTTTTTTAGTTTTTCAATATATGTCTACGTCTTTTATATGAAAGAAAACAGTAAACCTGAAACCTTGAAACATTTTCGTTTAAAAATTTTACTCATTAGCAGAGAGTGCGGATTATTTTTATATTTTAAATTCTTTATGAGCGTAGTATTTTTATTACTTCTGACCTTATGTTTAATTGTTGCTTTAGATGTGTACTTTGAGCTACGGTAAAGTAAAACTTGTCTTGAAGCGCAATTTATACTATGTTGAATCGCGACAATCTGATGTCATCCAGAAACTTTTAAAAGACAAAGGTACGTTTGGGTTGGTCTAATTTGGAATAAAAATAACGACCCATCACATCCTGTATTCTGGTAAAACAAGTAAGCAATTGTTTATTCATATTTTTTATGTCGCTTACATTCCTGATGTTGCATTTGGTGCAAAAGATTTCTTTAAATTATCATTTTCAGTAATACAAGAATGTTTGACTGATAGTGGCCAACAGCAAATCACTGAAAAAGCGGATACAAGCTCTGTTGGTTTTGAATTTCCGGGTATGAAGAAGTCTGGAGAAAAACCAAGCGATGCCGAAGAGAAAACCGACATCCCAGAAGATATCAACACATACTTTGAAAAACTGACTGGTGATGACGATGATGACGCCGATGCACTAAAAACATTTGACATTCTGTGAGTAATTTGCATACATATCATTCAAAATTTACTACTATGCGGCTATTTTATGCTAACGCCAATATAACATTTTCGCACACAGAATATTTTAACCATTATTATGTTTAGATCGTTTGAAATAAAGCAAGAGAGCATAGAAACGGTTCAAAAGCGTTGCATCGAGCTTGACTACCCGTTGTTAGCAGAATACGACTTTAGAAACGATACAGTAAATCAAAATCTCAATATTGACTTGAAACCAGCGACGACTCTCAGGTACCTCTTCTAATATTTTCTTTTTTGTACTGATTTTGAAACCTATTAGTTATTAATCGTTATCTATCAATACATTTATAGGCCGTACCAAGAAAAAAGCTTGCGAAAAATGTTCGGAAATAGTCGTGCGCGGTCAGGCGTTATTGTTTTGCCATGTGGAGCAGGAAAGACATTGGTAGGGGTGACCGCGGCAACAACAGTAAACAAAAGGTGTCTCTGCTTGGCAACAAGTAATGTGTCCGTTGAACAGTGGCGCTCTCAATTTAAGGTTTGGGCTTCTTTCTATACATTCTTTATACATTTATGCTATTCACATTATGGAAAACGTTTGAATTAGTCTGCGAGATTGTTCTGCTTTAAAAGCGTATTAGTTGTAAACATTTAGTTATAACTATTTTAAATATGCTCTCCTTTAGTTATGGTCTACTATTCGCGACAATCAAATAATTCGCTTTACACGAGATACCAGAGACTCAATTCCGAGTGGACCAGATGCAAGTCGCCCTGTAGTGTGCATTAGCACATATTCTATGGTTGCCTACAGCGGGTTTGTAACATTTTGTTGTGTTGGATCATTGCAGCAGGAAGTACATGTTTCCGAATGGCCTTTCTTCCCGATACCTTTTCCTAGTTATTTTTGCAACGAACTCGACCGCGGGAAAATCGGTCATTCGGTAATATGTACTTCCTTCTACAATGCTGCAATATTTACTCACTTTAGTATTATTGGTTGGCATTAGCTTTTGCCAATTTTATTTATTAAACGAAAAATAATATTTTTAGTACCCAACAATATAAGTTTTGGCATTTGCAAAAAAAACGAAGAACTATCTTTTTGAGTGCAAAGTTAGAGCCACATATTTCTGGGTTGCCAAAAGTTCTCTAATACCGATAATTTACTTTTATATCGCATTAACTTAACACCTAGAAAGCACAATTTGAACTTGAATTTTTTCTCTCTCTCAAAAAATCCATTATACTAGCAGGTTACTGAGCACTCTACTGAGGAGCGCGGTTCAGTAACAGATTATTAGAACTCACTATATTAGAGCTAAGCGCGAAATAGTGAGTAAATTTATTATGTAGCAAATATTGGTTTAAAAATCCTAGCTAACTACTTTATGCATAAATGGATTTTTACTCTCTTTCTTGTCTCTCTTTAATATCATTACTAGAAAAAATTTACTGTTACGTCTAAATGACGTTTTTCAATTGTAACTACTGCTTTCTCATTTTCTAAATTCTAGGAAGCGCACATATGCTGCAGACGAGGTTATGCGATACCTGCAAAGTCATGAATGGGGCTTACTATTACTGGATGGTACATTTTATTCTAGTTTATTTCCATTCGTAGTTCTAGAGTATTTGTAATTTTTAGAAGTACACACAATTCCGGCTAAAATGTTTCGCAGAGTTTTGACGATCGTGCAAGCCCATTGCAAGCTTGGCTTAACAGCAACTTTGGTATGATTTCGTTACATATACTGTCTTTTCACATCATTCGATTAGGTAAGAGAAGATGACAAAATTGCTGATCTCAATTTTTTGATTGGGCCAAAAATTTATGAAGCAAATTGGATGGAACTCCAAAAGGCGGGACACATTGCAAGAGTACAATGCGCAGAGGTTTGGTACTACAGTACTTAATACCCACAACAAAGTGTGCATTTAGGTGTGGTGTCCAATGACGGCTGAATTTTTCAGTTATTACTTGCAATCCAATGCAGCCAGACGAGTTCTTCTCTCAGTTATGAATCCAAACAAATATCGGCTTTGCCAGTACCTCATCCGTTATCATGAACGCCGAAATGATAAGGTATCGCTCACACCAAAAATACGAGGACTAAACCACAAAAAATAATGATATGGCTTTGCTTGTTTTTTTTAATAATTAGTACTCGGGTTTTTGTGGTTTAGTCCTCAGATTTTTGGCGATATACTATTTTTTATGAAGTTTTAGTGGGCATTTAGTTTTAAATAAATATTATGGGTATATAATAAATATTTAATTCAGTATTTATTTAATGCGGTTTTATTTAATTTGTTCTAATTTATAGATAATAGTTTTCGCTGACAATGTGTTTGCGCTGAAGAATTTCGCCCTTCGTATGAACAAACCATATTTGTTTGGTGAAACGTCCCAACATGAACGAATTAAGATTCTCCAAAATTTTCAATACAATCCAAAGGTATTATTATATAAATTTAAGGCAACAAATGAAACTATTGTGAAATTTGTGCCAGCTAAAACCGATTTCTTAATGTAATTAACTATAATGGCTATAAATAACGGTAAAGTATCTCAAGCAAAAATAATTTGTTCTTATAAAATATGTAGGAAATACATATATGTCCTATTTTTTAGGTGAACACCATATTTGTTTCAAAGGTTCGCAGTTTATTATTGTGACTTCTGCTGATGATTATAAATTATTTCATTAAGGTGGCTGATACATCTTTTGACCTACCGGAAGCGAATGTTCTCAGTAAGCAGCTGAATTTTTATATTTAGATATTTTTCTACATTTAATTTTAGTTCAAATATCTGCTCATGGAGGTTCGCGAAGACAGGAAGCACAAAGACTTGGTCGAATTCTAAGAGCAAAAAAGAATTCTTCCGATACTTTTAATGCCTTCTTTTATTCGCTTGTCTCTCAAGATACTGTAGAAATGAGTTATTCGAGGAAACGACAGCGTTTCCTAGTCAACCAAGGCTACGCTTATAAGGTATGCTGAAACAGAAAATTATAAAACAGACAAAAGATTCAATTACCTAAATCCACATCTTACACTGATTCCGCAAGTAAAACGGATTTCACAAAAGTGGTTTCGATATAATGTTTCCGTGGATTAGCCACGATAGCATTAGCCAGTGCATTACTTATCCATTAATTTATAAAGTTTTCAGGTTGTTAACAATATGCCAGGAATAGAATCTGAACAGCTGGATTTGGCCACCAAAGGTTTGTATCGTTAGTATCATTAGTAAAGTACAGATGGATTCCATCCAGTTTTAAATCATATACATTTACATGAAAAATAGAAACATGATTATTAAAAATTGCGTCTATGAAAAGCCCTAGAAAATTTTTACACTAATAAATTTCATATGAAACGTTTAGATGATCAATTGAAATTATTGAGTCAGGTTCTTCAAAGTTCGGATGCCGATGCTGAGGAAGAAGACACAAAAGAGGAGATTTTCGAAGGCGCAAGGGAATCTAAGGTATCATAAAATAAATTTTATGAATGTTATCGCCCTGTTCAGATAACACGACGTGAAGGAGATCTGGCATCGTTTTCCGGTGCAGGTAATTTTACTTAGTTTCGCTTAAATTAATATCCATAACCATTTGAAAATTCATAGGTGCTGTTACATACAGTCAGAAATATAAGAAGACGGATGATGACAGGCATCCTTTATTCAAACGATTCAGAAGAAATTAAAATGGTTTTGTTCCATAATTCTTTCGATATTTGTATATTTTGGTGTTACATGTTGTGTGGCAACGAAGATTATGGATTAAATAAAAATTTTAACATAGAAATTATAACAATTTGAAATATAACAATTTTAACAGCAGTAATATTCTACTCCACAGAGTTTGTAAAATCCTGTTTGAAAACAAATTCCTTGCCATATCCGTCGTCATTCATTCGACAAGTCTGGCTGCATGTAAACACCATTACAGTTGCCCAATCAATGCTTTGGCCTGGCGAATCCACACCCAGCAATGATACCAAATGCGGTGTTAGCTGAAAAATTTGCAGTACTATTTTGGTGCAAATTTTTATGTTGTAACCTGAAACTCAAATCGTCTGGACGATCCACATATGTGGCAGGGCGGAATATCGTTTGGTTCAGGTGCGTGATCGGATGCAAGAAGTGGGTTGCCGTTTTTTTCGTAACGCAAGATTTGTTCCGGGTTGCGAGAAATCACATTGTGAAAATTATTGAAGGCTTCGTCTTTTGCAAATTCTTCCAAACCCTCAAGGTCATTAGGTGTAATTCCATTTTCCACATTCTAAAAGTGCAATAATGTAATGATATTCATTTTTTTAAATTTCATTTCTTGCTCTTGTAATAGCTCAATAACGAAATTTTTACAAAACCAATTGAAAAAGAAAAATAGACTTTATTCTTCCATTGCTATTAAGCTCGGATATCTTTTTTAGATTACTAGAAACATAATAATAAAAACAACGAATTCTCAGAAATAACGTTTTAGGAATTCTTTTAAATATATAGTTAGAAATGCGTGTTGGCCCTTACAAGTTTACCAATATTTAGTGTACAGCGCGCAGTAAATTTAACTTTTATTAAACAAGGCAGTAAATACAAACTAGAGGTAATGTGCACAAAGTCAATCCCTGAGTCAAACTTCTCTTTTTGGGTGTGCTTTTGCACTGCTTATCCCTTGCTTTCCCTGAGCCAAGTTAATGGCATCCCTTATCAATCGGCCCTAGACAGGACCGCCGCTCCCTGTGGGCAGGCCGACCCATCCTGACTGGCCCGACTGATCCCTGTTTGGCCCGACTGATCCCGATCCCCACTTTCAACTGTTTAAGTATTGTGCAAAAGACCGCTTGATCAACTTTGCATAACTTCCCCTTGTCTCCTTATTTTCCTGTTGCATTAGCTCTTTACTGTTCTGCTGCCGGTCTCTCCTTTGGCCACTTCCGCCAATTTCGAGAGATAATATTTCTCGAATCCCCGATTTCTGTGGGAAAGTGATCAACTAAGTGATCACTAAGATCCCTGGAATTCGTATGTGCTTGAACCCTGATCCCTGTTTGGGAAAATCAAAGAGAAACTAATACATTAGACACAAACCCATAAATTAGGTAAATCCCTGAGAGGAATCATGTTTAACAATATCTAATAAACAAAACTCAGTATTGAAATTTATATGTCTATACTTATTTCGAAATTTAACTTAATACTATATAGTTGTATAAAAACGTATGTGTAAACTTATATAAGGTAAACTATAACTTACTTCAAACTTTTTAAGTTGCGCAATACAACGTAAAAGTTTTTCTCCTTCGTTTTCCTCATCATCTTCACTGCTAGAATCCGCTTCCATTAGGTCAACTTCGAAATTTAAATGGTGCATATCGACAGCGAATTCCGGAAAAAGAAAATCATTTGTGAGCGTGGACGTTGTAATGTCGCCTAAAATGTATTGACATTTTCGAATAAAATTACATTAAAAATGAAAAATTCTATTTTTTCTTTAAAATGCGCTGGAGCCGGATTAGAGAGGGAATTTCCATATAAAAATTCCATTTCGACCAAACCCCGCCGGGTTAGAAGGGGTGCCGGATTAGACGGGTGCTGGATTAGGGGAAAAGTCTGTATAATGCGTTATGGATAAAGCGGAAATACCCGGGGTAAATGACTGCGGAAAATAACCTAGAGCTAACAACAACAAACATTGATTTGGTTGTCAACTGGTTCAGTTATTTAATTTATAACAGAAAGTACGCGAATTTTGTCCTGATTCCCAAATGTTTATTAATTCCATTTTACTATTCCCAAACTTACAGTTGGCTAATAAAGATTTATTACTAAAGGTACTTTACCTGCTTCATTATTTCCACATGTGCTCTTATGTTCCCTATTCCAGTCGATAACTTGATGATCACGACAGCAATACCTATGATTGAACAAAGTTGAGGTTTGCGTTAACAAAAGTGTGAAAATACCATCGCTTAGTACAACGGGCACATTTTTTGCCTGCCGAACATCCACAGACTGCACAAAGCTTCGCATAGGTTGATTCATTGTAGAAAGGATCAGCCACTTCCCCCACAACTGTAGGATCCAAGGCGCTTTCCGAACTATAAAACCCATTTGCGCGCGGTAACTGGCACCGAAAAGCCACAAAATTTGATGCGTCGTTTGGCTAGAAGTATTTATGAATAATATATAATGACGTCATGAGTTCCAAATGGAAGGATAATCATTCGTCAAGACTTAGCTCACGAATAGTTTAAGATCACTTTAGATTGCTGATACTAACTTACTATGTCGCATAAAGCTGTTCCTGTTTGAGTATAAAATATAATTTAGTTACTTGGTTGAATTTTGCATCCAGGAGTTCAGATAATTTTATGTTCATTTTACTCTAAATTACATAAAGTTACCTTTGAACACTCTGGATTTCGACACAGAAACAGATAAATAGTACGATGAAATGCAAAAGTTGGATCGGTTTGGTCAGTGCAATAAATTTGCATGAGAAATGCCATTTGCTTCTTGCACGTCTAAATGTTCGCGAGTTAATTATATCACTTGGAATATGTTTACCGGACAAGTCAATTCATCTAAAGTAGGAAGTGTAACTGGATTAAGCCATGCCGGAAGACCTATAAAAATGAATTTTGTTTACACTTTTTGTGTTTTGATAAAGATTAATTATTTACCGCCGATTTTTCCCAAAGGAAGATATTGGCGTTGGAGTGAATAGGATTCATTTTGAGGCACATTTCTGGCAAATCCAAGGAATACGTTCATTTATTATGGCTCAAAATAATTTCGCATAATTAAACATAAGGAATGAACATGAACAAAAGTTTATATAATGCATTTGGAACCAATACATATCCATGTATGACAAAAGATTAGTACACAGAATACAAATACATTTATTGATGTATGCGAATATACAAAGAGATTCGGTTTAGTCAGCTTTCTCGGCCTTATCTGGTTCTCCACTGAAAGCTTTTCTGATCCAGAGTATCAATACCTAAAATTTGTGTTCGAAAGCATACTTTCATTAAATTTACTTACCACATGCACTAGAATTACTGCTACAATCGCCTAAATGGGACAACGATAAGCAATTATGAATAGCAAGAGACGTATTGCAAAACGAGTGGGCGAAACAGAGAGTGGGCGAAACAGTGAGCCAATTTTAAAACGTTAATCCTTTTTCCTAGTTTTTCATATCTTTTCTGTCATAATATAGGATCGTAAACCCGGAAAAATTCTTTCTTATTACCGAATACGTCATTGAGTCCTTGTCAGAATACCCAAGCAAGCCTAAAATTCTCACAATTATCACACATTTAAACCCAAAGTTGCACCTTCGAAGAAAAACATTTTGAGTAAGAACATCGATCCCAATGGCACCGCCAATATCAATAAGCTGTAAGTGATGAGTCCCTTTATGGCACCTTGCACTCCTGTGTCCCGAAAATTGTGTACCAATTCGTCCATTTTATATTTTCAACTGAAATTGTTGCACAAAATCAATTTAAATTTACATAATTTAAAAGATACAGTATGTTTTCATTACGTTTCAGTGATAAATTTTCGCAACTGCAAAGGTTTATAGTATGTACAGGCAAAATTTATTGTACAGATAATCACATGATAAAAATAAAGAAGTGAGTATTTTTGGAACATACAATAAACTTGATAAAACTAGACTAGATCTGCTTCTTGCTTTGATTCACTTCGTCCATTGATTGTGCAAATTTCTTTTCGTCTTTGTAGGCAATCCAGATGAAGAGTGCGACTATAACGTACACCACTGCGATCCCCAAAAGGCCAGCATATAAGGCAGCACGATCTTTGGGCAAATGGTAATGTCCTGAAAACATCAATTATTATTCAGCACACATTTACGACTAGTAATTAGGGTCTTGTTTGTACTTTCAATTTTCTAACAAATCTTGGGAAGAGTAATAACGAAGTAGATTACTGCGTATTAGTAACCACAGTGCTCAGTTTACTACCGAAGCATACAAGTTCTGCATAAACGTATGCCTGTTGTCAATTTTCTTAATCATTTACATACAGTCGAACCCCCGAATAACGCCGCCCGAATAACACCGATTACTTCAAAGGATTTGAAAGTGTTAGACCTCCGAATAACGCCCCTGATTAACGTCTCCCCCGAACAACGCCGATTTTGGAGTAGTACGAAATGAAAAACAAAAGGGCTCTGCCTTTTGTTTTGGTGTCGGAGAAAATGTCTCAATTTCTAGTCATGCCTTAAGACGTAGTTAAGTATATAAATAAATAGTTTTCTAAAAAATTTTTAACAATCTTGTCATTAGATATATAGAACGGATACAAATGTATTTTAAATGAGCTATACACAGATCAAAATCTTTTACTCCTAATTTTTCTCTAACCCCTCTTCCTACAATTAGACCGTAATAATCTATGGGCGCTTCACTGAAGAGCCCAGCTCATAGATAAAAATTTGGGCTCACTGTCTGGAGTTTAGGGCGAAACAGTGAGCCAACTTTAAAACGTTAATCCTTTTTCCTAATTTTTCATGTCTTTTCTGTCATAATATAGGATCGTAAACCCGAAAAAATTCTTTCTTATTAGACCTCCGAATAACGCCCCTGATTAACGTCTCCCCCGAACAACGCCGATTTTGGAGTAGTACGAAATGAAAAACAAAAGGGCTCTGCCTTTTGTTTTGGTGTCGGAGAAAATGTTTTCCATTTTTAGCTAAAAGTAGCTAAATTTTAGCTAATTTCAAAATGTATGGCTAAGTTGTCTTTTATTAAAAGACTAAAGTACAAAACACCATTTTTCGGCACTTTTACCCTTGAAAATGACGACCCCCGAACAACGCCGACTTCGTCCGGTCCCTTGAACGGTGTTATTCGGGGGTTCGACTGTACCAATAAATATGTAAACGTAGGCGAGATACATCACAGCCAAAGGTATTGTGAACATAAAGAAACTGAAAACTATGAGTTTGCAAGTAGCACTCGATTGAGCTTCTTCGTAGACTGCGTCACTTAGCTCGTTTACTTCATTTTCATCTAAAACAAGCTTTTTAAATATTGTAGATAATTTCGTTGGCATATACCTTCCTCTGATTCTGTGTGCTGCGAGAGTTCGGCCAGTTCTGCTGCATCGATTTCCGAAGCACTGCTTGCCGTCCTACTTCTATCGGTTACTCTTTCATCATCCATGAATGAAAGTACTGATCTGAGCATTAGTTAAATTCAACTTTTCACAAATAACTTCCTTGAGATATACAAATGGTATTGCCTCATTTTAAATTTCAAGAGAAGGTTAAAATGCAATTTATTTATAAAATCAAGAAAACAATTCAGTAGAAAATGCAAAAACTGGTAAGGGACTGAGTAATTTAATGAAGCCTTCTGATGCACAGTTAATCACACCGACGTAGTCGAGATAAGCAATGGCATTGAAAAATCTGGATTCGGTGTCAATGTCGCAGTCATTCAATTGAAATGAATTTTCCCCTGAAAAGTCAATGAAATGCTATCATCTAATGTTTTACCACATAACTTACCTTTGAATACTTCAAACAATCCAGATAAAGGTATATGAGACGCCATAGTATTGAAATGGACAATAAGGCGACATATAGTACAGATATCAAGTTGTCCAGATCCACATCTCTAAAGTGCAAAATGTAGTTTAGTTAACATTAAAATTAATTTGAACAATTTACATAGAAACGGGGCTAAAAATATACATACGTGGCTCTATCCTCAAACATTTATATCAATGCTGCAATTTCTAATTTTAATTCCAAAATTGTGCAAAAATAAACAATTTCCGCATAGGCATGCGTTCCATCATTTAATGAGAAAGCAAGCATTGCGAATAGTTTAACATAGTTGGAAAAACATGGCAATCATATTGAAAAATTAAAGTATTGAGATCTTCCGCGCTTAAATTTAAAAGTTCTGTAATAAAAGTGCTACCTTATTGGCACTCTGATTTAAGGCTGATTGAAATTCGGTGTCTGTTGAGGCTCGAAGGAAGACACTGTGTTTCTCATCCGTTGTTACCATCATTTCGCGTTTTTCAAATTCTGAGCATTTCAACAGTTCTTCGACAAAATTCAGCAACTGTTTCGCTAGCTGATCTGTTACTTTATTTTTGTTTTCCGATCTACTTTGATCCTTCATATATTCAGCAGCTGATTTCGTAGGTCGATTTTTTCCAGCAGTTGACTTCGTAGGTGCTAAACATATTTTTATTGATTTTTTAGGTTTAATTTTTACTTGATCAGTTTCATAATTAAAGTATAATTCAGAAAATGCTAAGTTTTAGCTTAACAAAAAATCGGAGTTTGAATTCATTGCATAACCTTGAATGGCTTCAAAAAGTACATGAGGGACCTTATCAGTAGCATTACTATATATATTAAATTAAAAATAACATGAAATTCGGATTCCTCGCATTGAAAACCTGCTCCGCTGGAGATAGACATGTCATGACATTTTTGGTGTTCATGTTTCTGTAATTGTACAAGAAAAGAAACCCTGGCTTCGCCGGGGAGCACGCCCCAAATCCAGGATTTTCCGGAAGGCATATCTCCCGGTACTCGCAAATCTTGTCGGCGAGACCGGTACTAATCGCTTCCTCTCACCGAGAAGAAGCGATTGAATAAACCACGCACGGATCCGAGTTTCGCTGCGAAAGTTACCCTTGTAAAACCCCCAAATACTGAAAAAATCATGTTTACTCAATTTTCATGGCGGGAACACCTCAATTCTGACATTGATAAGCCCCTAAAATCATAGGTTTTGGGGTACTCGCGAATTTTGGGTCTGGAAGCGTCGAAAATCGGGAGATTCTATTCGTAGTCTATAGACACCATTCGACTTAGAGGTACCCGATATTAAACCCTCTATATTATTGTAAATAATTTACAATAAATCACAGATGTTATTCAATTAAATTTGTCATGAAATTTCGTAAAATAATGTTAAGACAAGAATTTTACCTCTATTTTCCATATTTTGATCATCATCAACCTCTAACGAACTGATAATTTCCTTGCATTTTGACCCATATTGCGTTACCAATAATTTATCTTGCTCCAAATAAACAAGAAGTTGTCTAAAGCACAATAATTATTATAGCACGACTTTTAATCTCAAACCTTAAGCGAGCTTTCATTGCACTTCTTTTCCAGGTGGGCTTATTCTCTCTGTAAAGAAAATCATGTATACGTAAGTCATTCAAGAAAATACTGACTTGAAAACTTTTAGAAATTCTCCAGATTCAAGGTTGCAATACACATGCAAGTAATCTTCGAATGACATTTCCTTCGGATTATAGTCCAGCAAACAGCTCATGCCTGTAAACCGATCGATAGATAGTGTTATGAACTACGTGACTACCTTGCAGAAAATGCTTGTATGGTGATACACACATCCAAGTTTTCTAAATATTTTCTGACTATGTAAATTATAATCGTTTAAGTAGCTTACGTTAATTTGATTCACACAAGCTTCGGAAGCGGTGCAATGCATCAACACGGCACAAACGAGACATTTACGAAATTCCACTATCGAATAATTTTGAAAAAGATATCGTCCACGGGTGAAATTAAGTAATTCACCAGACAGTCGAAGACCACGCAATTGCGACTGTGTATCAGCACGAAATAGCAACTTTTCCATGATCCCGTCAAGTAAGTCGGCTGGCGATCCGAGCTCGACAATGCGAGCGTCAAAGGCTGTGCAGTTGTGTCGGCTTATACGTTTACACACAGCCGAAGGATTTTCCGTGGAGTTTATTGCCAAATAAGTATTCACGTGGCTTTAAAATATAAGGTATTGATTATTTGCAATAAAAAACAGCATTGACATAAAAATACTATCATATCTCAGTGTCTATAGTTGGGTTTGCACCACTGCCCCGATTATAGTGCCGCCGGAAAAACGTTTTTTAATCATTTCTAATTACCGAAAATATATTTTTTCTGGAGATAATCTTAAAGTAGGTTCTAATATGTAATTGGACTTTATTTAATTTGATGATAACTATAGAAACTATAGATGTGTTGAGATAAATATGTATATCTTGAAAACACTTACCTGATGTGTAAAATCTCGATTATGTTTTCAAGTAAGCCATTATTTTCCAAACTTTCGGGCTGACGAAGAAGCACAAACAGAGACTGCGGTTTCTAAATAATAAATATTTTACTATCTGTAAATGTATGAGACTAACGACTCTACTGAGGTTTACCGCTTCATAAGTATACATTAAGCGCTAAATTCGTCTACCACAAATTTTTATACCACCAAATTTCAGAGTAGCTAAAAATGGGCCCAAATCAAAGCTTTTTCTTATTCTCGAAAACCACACCTATCAAAATCAAATTTACTATGAAATTTTAGTTGAGAATGCTCATTGTGCGTAAACTTAGCACATTTCTTAACATAAATGGAGCATACCTTTTCCAGTGCATTTTGTATGAGGATCATAGGTTTAGCATCAGAAGCAGAGATCAGTAAAAATTTACAATGGGTATGTTCGCTTTCAATATGATTTTGTATGGAAGTCCAATTTGCGCATTGCCCTCTGATAAACAATACGGGTAGGCGATCTAAAAATAACAGGAAAATGGTAATTGAGCACATAAATCTCTCGTATTTTATATTTCACTCACGTGAGCAAATGAATGATTACCTGCAATATTTCCATCAACTATCTCATCTGATAAAGTAAAGTTATTCGCTTCGGTTTCCATTTCCTCATCGCTCGGAGCTTCTTCTTCAAATCCCAGACTGTTTTTTCTTGGAGATTTTCTTTCTTTGTCCGTGAGGATAACTGATTCAAGCGCACAGCCCAATTGTGTCGTGTCTTTTTCATTTCTCGATGGTGAGCTCGCATGTTTTGATTTTTTAGTTGACTGTGTGGTGTGACGCTTCGGTCTCCCTAAATTGCGATGTATTGTAAAAGTAGATTTTTAACCTCTAAGGCCTAGTATACACGAGAGTGAAGCGCCCCGGCTTCGCAGGGAAATCAGGGCGTATTACCTGGTATCCTGAAATTCCAGGAATCCACCGGCACGGTCACAACTCTGGCATCGGGGCTGGTATCCGGCCAAATGAGGTACCGTTGGACAGCATTCGCCGAGCCCTGTCGATTGACACCTTACTCGTCCGGATCATCGCCCCGATGGAAAATTTTCCCTTTAAACGCTGGATTTTCTGGAAGAAAATCCAGGGGCCTATGATACTAAAGTGAAAAGTGCAAACTCTGCATGAAAAAGTGAAAAGTCCTCTATGCGAAATTTCATACATTTTATATAGCAAAAAATCAATAGAGGGGACCCTATTGATTTAAATTTATTTTCTCAAATACATTTGTGAAAAAATCAATAGGGTACCCCTATGAATTTTTTGAAAAAATTTCGAAAAAATTTCCAAAAAAAATTTTTTTCTTCAAAAAATCCATAGGGGGGACCCTATTGATTGAAAAAATATTTTTTGCTGACAATTTGTGAAAAAATCAATAGGGACCCCCCTATTGATTTTTTGGCAAAAATGTTTGTTTTTTTCGCAAAATACCATAGGGGGGACCCTATGGTATGAAAAATTATTTTTCCTGAAAAATTTGTCAAAAATCAATAGGGTCCCCCTATTGATTTTTTGCTATATAAAATGTATGAAAATCCCCCCCCCCCCCGATAAGCCGATTGTACCTGGAGAAGAGCTAGACATTTTCGCTTAGAGGACTTTTCACTTTTCCATGCAAAGTTTGCACTTTTCACTTTAGTAACATAGGCCCCAGGATAACTTTGACATCGGGGCAAGGATCCAGATGGGACCTAGCTGTTCGAGATCAGCATCGCTATCCATTGGTACCTCAATCGTCCGGATCCTAGCCAGATGTGGGCTGGATGTCAGATACTGACAGACAAACGGGTGCGACTTAGGTAGTGTGGAAAAAAAGATGGTAAAATATTCATCCACGTTCCTCGTAAAGTAAAATAAAATTTAGGAAGTTAAGAGTACGATAAATCTGCTTACCCAAATTCTTATGAGTAGTCGAGATGATTTTATCAATAGCTCTAAGCAAATCCGAATAGAACTCTTCGGTGGCAGCATCGATTACGGCATCTAAATCATCTTTAACTTTCTGGAACGCGGCCAAACCTTTTGCTGTCTGTTTTCCAACCGGATCAGACGCTTTAAGTTTCTTCTTTCCCCAATGCGACTTAAACGAGTTTTCCATCGAGAGTATTCGCTAAATATCAAAAATTCAAACATTAAAGACTGATATGAATGCCAAATGTTGCCGCGAAGGTAAATATGAAATTGCTTCAATATAAATAAGCGAAATTTTATAAATGCTGGAAAATTAACCAGTCGGGGACAATAATTTGAGGCATTTGCAAGTATTCCAAAATAATCGATCTTGAAATAACCTGTGGGATTATTATTATATTATGTAATAACGAACAAATAAAAAATTTGCAATGATTAAGAGATTCATTAACAGCTTCCAATTTGAAACTAAAAATATTTGAGAAGTGACATCTGTGCGCCATAAATGCAAATGAAAGCTGTTATTCAAATCACAAGCGCAATAAATTCATTCGGCCGCAATTTAAATACAAAAGTGATCAATTATTCGACCACTTAACATTTTGGGTGGTGTTTTGGCACTAATTCAAATCTCTAGCACAAAAAATACTGTATTCCAAGTTTATCCTTGAATCAAAATTCAGATATTTAAACACATTATTATAACTGCTACCATATATCTGGGTATTACTTTTATAGTTGTTAAAAAAGAGTTATGGACCAAATTCGCATATTACAGAGATAGCTCAAATATAATTTCATTGCAACCCCAATACAGCAAATATTATCTTTTGCAGAGAAGTTTGCTCAAGTAAAGAAGATTCACAAACTAAATTTGACTCCTTTCTTGATTAGGATTATTGCATAATTGAAATTTAGAAATGTTTCTGTAAAATGTGTCAATAATTTATTAATGGATAGAATCGGGCAGTCATTTTACATAAGTGAAATGAAAACAAATATGGCGTCTGTGAATAAAGCATTTCTATCACATAGTGTCTATGATACTCATAACGTTTGCTGTGATGCCCGCTCCGATTGCGAAACATCCGATGAGTATTATGCAAAAGTTCAAGCCGATCTGGAAGTATCTCCTAGTTGGTGTGAGTGTTACCTAAACGCAGGGATATATAATATGAAATTTTGGTAGCTAACCACCTTCCATTCCTCCCATTGACACAACATTTGGAAAAGCGGCGGATAAACTAATGCACATAAGGTGCCGCTAAATTTTAATTTTATATCCTTATGAGTAAAATGCAATATTTACCTGGTAACTCCGACCAGTGGTATCTGAATAAAATGTTATTTATAATTATAGTGTATAACTTTAACGAAAATGAAACAAACCATAAGTTCTAACTTTGGTACGAGAATTGCCTAAAATAAGAAAACTTTGTAAAATCATATGATCCCTCTGGTCAGCACAGGATTCTATCATAATAGTGGACACGTACAATATGGACCGATGTATTTGGATTACTTTTTACCTACACTTGTAATATCTAATAGCTTAAATTTATGTGTAAAAATGAAATCAAAAGGTATTTTTTCGATCGATTTGTTTTTATATTATGTGTACAACAAAACGATGAAATTAAAACCAACCATAAAATAAGTGAGTAAAACCCAAAAGCATCGGAATCCTTTATCAACCACTGCAAATAAAATTTCTCTCGTAATTGTATAATTATCGGCAACTTAGTAAGGAATTACATGATTCATGCACGTTTGGAAATCGATTCCTGAACTTGCGACGAAAGCCGTTGAAGAACATATCAAACACTACGTACCTACAAATTGATTACGCCTTTAATGAAAATTTAGAAGCACCTTACATGGCTATTGAATGTCCCAAAATTGACTTAAAATTGCATGATTAAAATGTAAATTCCCAAAATGACATTACCTGAATGATGAGAAATGAGGTAATTGATGAGTACAACCTAAATAATGTTTTATTATAAATAAAATGACTTAATGGAAGTTCAAAAGATCTTAACAGCAACGAAAAAGTTACCCGGTTCGTGGGACATTTACTGAAATTAACATGGATAAGAATTTTAAATGGAGTAATAAGGATAACCTGTGATTGTTGGTTTAGTATCCTCACCAAAGGCATTGTACCCGTATAAACCAATGGCAGTCATGAAAATCGTACACAGCATCTAAAATTTTAGATATTTTATGATTTTATATTATGCCAGGATCGAAATATGAACTAAATTTGGTTTAGCAGATTTTTATGTTTAAACTTATATATGTTGCAGTTAATACTGAGAATCAGTTAATACTGAGACTAACTAGTTAATACTGAGACTAACTAGTTAATACTGAGACTAACTAGTTAATACTGAGACTAACTAGTTAATACTGAGTCTAAGGAGTTATTATTGATAAATTTGGTTATTTTGTTTTATTTTTCGAACTTTTTGAGCATTTTTCACTACGTTGACTATACATCTGATATTACTGTCTCTATATCAACTTTTTGTCCTGATTCCAGTACATATTTCAGAAATTTTAGGCGTTCGATTTTTGCATCAAAAAATTACGATTTTCATTACTATGGCGCCTTATAAGGGTTGTTCGGGAGCTTAAGCCTAAGATTAAGTCGATATTGGGCGTGCACAGCGGGGCCCCAAGCCTAATGGCTTGTTTGGCGCCTTATAAGGGTTGTTTTAGTCTGATTGCAGCAGAGAATCAGTTCCCCAGCATGCTGCAAACATACTAAAACAACCCTTATAAGGCGCCAAACAAGCCATTAGGCTTGGGGCCCCGCTATGCACGCCCAATACCGACTTAATCTTAGGCTTAAGCTCCCGAACAACCCTTATAAGGCGCCATAGTAATGAAAATCGTAATTTTTTGATGCAAAAATCGAACGCCTAAAATTTCTGAAATATGTGGAATTCTGAATATGTGGTATACTGGAATCAGGACAAAAAGTTGATATAGAGACAGTAATATCAGATGTATAGTCAACGTAGTGAAAAATGCTCAAAAAGTTCGAAAAATAAAACAAAATAACCAAATTTATCAATAATAACTCCTTAGTCTCAGTATTAACTAGTTAGTCTCAGTATTAACTAGTTAGTCTCAGTATTAACTAGTTAGTCTCAGTATTAACTAGTTAGTCTCAGTATTAACTGATTCTCAGTATTAACTGATTCTCAGTATTAACTGCAACATATATATATTTGGTGTATTCACTTTTTGTCAGCTGAAATATTTCATAAATTGTAGAATATTAACCAAAATATTTTGCATTTTTCATTGTATGATCATGACTAGGGCTCGGATTTTTAGGTGCGCTAAATCTCGTTTTAGGTACCTAAAAAGGTGCGCTAAAAGTCCAAAATAGGTGCCAAAAACCTAAAAAAAGGTATTTTAGGTTTTCATGGTTTTTGGCACAAAAATGGCCCAAAACGATCGTTTGTTGTGTTTTTATGCTATTATTAGCTATTTTAAACATTTTTGCAAAAAAAGGCACTAATTTTATTGCATTTGAACCTTTTATTCACGAGTTTCATAATTGCATATAGTGTACATTTCCAAATTAACAAAATTCATAGCACACTTTCAAATAGTTCTTGCGTAAAGTCGACTCAACCGGAACAGAGCGGTTGCAGTATTTTGATAGAAAATCATTGAAGCTTGGATTGTTAACCTTGTAGAATGGAATATCGGCGCCAACAAGAGCATTGCATAAGTCCTTGGAAAACGGATCGACATTTTCAGTTTGCGAAAAAGCGAGAAACTGCTGTCTAGTAAAACTAACTTTATCTCTCTTCAAGTTTAATCTCTGCATGT
Organism: Ditylenchus destructor; assembly: GCA_022814885.1. Lineage (NCBI taxonomy): Eukaryota > Metazoa > Nematoda > Chromadorea > Rhabditida > Anguinidae > Ditylenchus > Ditylenchus destructor. Next base: position 816,025 of record JAKKPZ010000002.1, read on the forward strand.
AAAATGACGATTTCGCTCACGAGTTCCATTGGAGATAATTGACCATCACTTCGGTGAACAGTGAAAGCAATCTTACTAAAAGAGTCCAAAAAGAATTAAGGGAGAAAAAATATGAGGTGTAGGCCGGGGACTCTGCATTAAGTTGTGGGGATGATCCGGTGACGCCCACTCCTAGGCATTACTCTCCTGTCCCGAACTCCAGAAATCAGATTACATACAGATCTCCAAAAACGCTCAATTATACTATCGTAAATAAGCTTTCAAATTTTGTTACATTTGCTTTGAGTTTAAAATTTAGAGAACTACCCCACTCCTCAATCAAGGCTTTACTGAAGATCCAACATTACTGTTGTATTTGTATACATTTATTGTGTCAATTGACATTTATTGTAGTCGCATTCAAATGCATAAACGTTATTATGCCCTTCTATAATAGCGCCATTTTCCGTCGGTCACCAATTTTTTTTTCCCACTCACAACCAAAGTAACTTGGGGAAGCTGCTTATTATGGTCGACTTATATGACGCAAACAAAAACTCATCTGAGTTATCTCCCTTCTATTCAAAGTTACGGGACTGAGTATCCCCCGTGGGAGGGAGCGGCGCTAACACAGGGAAGGAGCCGATGCGCAGGCGAATGTGTCGAAAGGAGTAAACAGCCTGCCTCCCTCTCTCTCATTACGCAATCGTAAACATGTTTATGTAAACACTGTATGGAAAGGAGAGGCGAGGGGGAAGGAACCAATGCGTAGAACGGTGAGCAGGGGAACTGATACAGACTTCCTCGCGCCGCCGATAGGCGGCGCACGACAGCTAGTTATATATTATAGTGGCAGTCTTCTGGAAACGCTCAAAATTTTCGCTGTGTTGTCTGACTCATTGTGTTGCGTCAAATGTGACTTGATTGAACATTGTATCTGGAAATTTAGGAATGTTATAACAGCTGGGAACGGTTCTCTTAAAACCTTTTTGCCGCATGGCTGGCAAAAAACTATCTTTCCATCCGTTGTGTAAATTCCTTCTGGAAATGGTTTAATCCAATCGCGAATCAAGTGATGTTTTGGCTTTGCCGGCGGCATTGCTTAAATAAGATTGGGATGAAACAAAATTTTTAAATACAAGAAAGCAGAACATTTAAAAAAGAAAAGATTACAAAACAACTAAAAAGAAATCGGACACAAGCCAAAGCCACACAGTGTTTGCTCTTGAATGGTCTAATCTTAAAATCTAATCTTAACGAAATAGTAAACTACATTTTCGCAGATAAATACGACATTATTACAATTGAACCTGCATAATTACATCAAGACAACGTGCAAAAAAATTGTAAAAATCTTCGAAAAATTTCGAAAAAATTCAGAAAAATTCAAAAAAATTAGAGAAAATTTGTCGAAATGTGACAAATTATACAAAAAATCTTCGAAAAAGGCCATTTTAGGTGCAAAAACCTAAAATAGGTGAAGAAGCCCATTTTAGGTGTTTTTAGGTGCCCCACCTAAAAAAACTATTTTAGGTTTTTTTAGGTGCGCACCTAAAAATCCGAGCCCTAATCATGACTAACCATAGTTGTTGGTAGAACACCGAAGTTATCAAGGAAATCTTCTGGTGTCTCTAGTTTATTTTCGATGGGGAGTATCTAAAGCAAATCTATTAAATTTCTTGAACAAGTTAGACACAATATTTTGTGGACTTACCATGGTCTGTCCTTCGAATGCATACATAGACATTCCTAAGTTTCTTTGACTTTACATGAATCATTATGAAATAAATATTAAACACATACCCGCAAACATAATTGTACTGGTGAAATTGGTATAGGCCGGAAGGCTGTCCCATTGGCTCGGCTGTTGTATGGCGTACTGCATTATTACCGCTGTTCCCATCTAAACCTTTTTCTAATACTTCTTGTTTTTTCATAATTGCTTACCAAAAAGAAGACACTGGACACCATAGCGAATACTGACACCTAATTAAGCATTATAATGTAAATTATGACATAAATTTGTGCTAACTATGCGCATTTGAGTGAACATGTTCGTGAACAGAATAATAACCGTCGCAAACGTGGCCATGAGCAATGTTTTAAAATGTTCGTCGCCACCGACATACTCTCCCAGTAGATGCACCATATTATCAGTGATGAAAAGAATGGCTACACTACACATTCCTAGCTAAATTCACCAAAAAGTATGACGAAAAAGGTTCAGTTTAATCACACCTGATAGAAAAGTATAGTAATATTCACGATGTACCTGAAAATCCAAATAAGTAATAGAAAATATTATATCAAAGAAAAGAACCCACATAACTGTTTTGCTATTTTTCTCTCTCTGAAGCCAAGGAACACTGCTGTATTCACACACCCGCTTCTAAAAATATTTACTAGTTGTTGGGTAAAAGTTAATTTTACATACTGCAAAATGCCCATAGTCAAGAGATTGTACTCCGTGTTTTTTGGCTAAAGATTGTGAGGAGCGTACGAGAATATGGTTCCCATACCAATTAAAGCCGGCAATCACAAACGTTAAAATGAGAGACACCTAAAAGTTATAAATGATAAAAAACACTAAATTGGAGCATTATTAATAATTTTTTAAAGCTGACTTTTTTGCTGTAAAATCTCTACGCTTAGCTCATCCCTAATATAAGTTATGTTTTCTCTCGATGCGTCCCTACATTATATATAGTCTCATATACTGAAAATAAGTTCATGTTTACTCCTCTGGCACGTGTTGGCGTTCGTAAAAATTTAAGTAAACCCCCGAATTGGGTGTTCGCCATTGGCTAAAGCTTAAACCCCAATTAAGCTTAAATCCCAATTGTTATTTCCATTTTTAACAGATATTACAATTTAATACTTTTGGCTTCACGTAAATATATTGTAAACGCAACAGTAATGAATTATAATTTAGAAATAGTTATTTGGTTGGATGCCAATATAAACAAAATTGGGCATATCCAGAAGGTGGAGACCACGACATAAATTAAAACATACCCATTTACCACCGAGTCTCCAGGCGAAAGGCAGAGAGAAACAACCCGCATTGAACATGCTTTTGCTTAAAGTGAGCACAGCTCTGTGCGGTGAGATCACATCTCCTTGTCGCTGCTCGCGCCGAATCAGCGATCGAGTATCATCTACCACAACGGCAGTGCCGGCTCCCTCTTCAGCCATCATTTTGCGACGATTTTTTAGGACTCTCTATGAAGGCTTGGTCAAGAGAAACGACTACTCATATTGAAAACAACTAGTAATAATACTAAAAGTAGTAATGTATAAAAATGATAGAGTACACATTTAACACAAAGATATACTTTCGCTCGAACAATATAAATCGCAATATGCAAATGGATAAATGACCGTTTATTTTACGAGAAGACATTGCTAATACAATTCAGTTATGAAGAAAATGTCTAACGGATGATATAAAAGTGGCATAAATATTGACATCCTGGTCCATCAGGACGAAATCGGCGTTAGCTCCGGGCCCCAATGTACCGATTATTTCTTGGCGATCGAGCACGGAAGCTGAAATTTGTTTACATTAGCGTATTACTTTAACAATTAATAAATTAACCTGGATTATACGTCGCACATTTTATGGCATGTTCCAAATTGCAGTTAACGGAATTTATCAACGTTTTGATACAATGCGGCATTGTTGCTACGCTTAAAATGTGGCAGATGAAATTTGACGTAAGGTATAACTTTTTTTGTCACACAATTTAGTGAATGAGAATGATGATATAAAAAGGAGCATGAAAAGAGGAATGATAAAAACTATCGGAAGAGAGCGAACAATATTGCGTTTTACTAAGGAGAAATCTATCTGTTCCGGATTTAGAAATTAAGACCAGCAAAAATCCTCTGTGTATGGGCAAAATTTTACTCCAAAATTTAAAAGCAGTGAGTAAAGTCAAGTCGTGGAAATAAACGAAAATATTTTAGAACCAATATTACTCACTAGCTCAAATGGCCACTTTGGCTCCACCCAAAAGTGTTACGGTCATTTCCATGTCATAGACAGTTAACTCACAGCATTTCAGAAATCCTTTGCATTTTTTGCATTAGTTCCCAATGCGTCACGGATCCAATGGGAGATTATAGAGAGGTTTAACTGTATAATAATTTCATGTGATGCCCTAACGATACCCATGTAAAAAATAAACTCATGCGTAAGGATAAACTATGCCTAATTCGTACCCTCACAGATTCAACCGATTACAACTTTTTTGTTTGATATTTCATCAAAATTTTTTAGACAAATTTTATCTTTCGGCGATTGAAAAAGTTGCATATATGGATTTGTTTAACACATTACCTTCCAGCCACAATCATATTTTCCTCGATATGGGCTTTATTTCCATTCACTATCACATTTTGATCTCCCAAACGGTGCTTTCCATCCCCCATTCCAACGGCTGCGATACAATCTGTGACTAACACCATCCCTTCTGGGCATGTTGAATGAGCAACTCGAAGTGCCGATTCGCTGTTGTGAAAGCCATCGGCAATAATTCCATAAAATATAGAATGTTTTGGTGACACTAGCACGCCTAATAGACCGGGGCGTCGGTGATGAAACTAAAATTTTTTTAAATTATTGCAATATGACTGATTATTTATAACTGATAAGTAAACAAATAAAAGTCCATATGCAAAACAATGATTCAGACCGGGAAAAAAAGCTATTCATGAATTTTAATGCAAAGCCGAAAAATCAAATGCATAATTATTAGCGCCAATTCGAACAATAATTTGAATTATAGTTAATCATATAATTGTAAGAATGAATAAAAGTGTTAACAGACCGGATTCATGGCATTAAACTAAAATTATATTAAATAAACTAATCGTATAAAATGCAAGCTGAATTACCATATGCGTGATGCACGTGACACCAGCGTCCATTGCTTTTTCACCCTGGCAATGACATTACTTTCAAATTATAACATAATAATTTTTAATAACTACCGTAAACTCTCTAATTTAAGGGGCAGAATTAGAGGGGGTAAAACAAGAGGGGGTTAAATTAGAGAGTTTACGGTATATGGTATAAACCATCGTTAGCTTTAGAAACAAAATATGTGAAAAAGTTTCTACTTTACATTGGAAATACACCATAGTCAGGAAATATTATGTTTGTAAAAAAATATTATTTCTGTTATTTCCTGTGTTTCTAAAAGCCGACTTTGAATGCAAACCTCTTCCAAACTGGCTGATGTGTGCCCCATAGATACACAGATGCCTCTGGTCTTCTTCAAATATCTTATTGCTTCTGACGAGCCTGGCAGTTCAGGCGCAAGTGTAACCAAAGCAACGTTGTCCGATGTGACGTTTCCGTATATAGATTCGATGGTTTGACTTTGATTCTCCCCAAAATCACCGACAACGTTGTTCGGCACGTGACACCCTCGGTTTTCTATTGAGATGAAAGGTCCTTCCAAATGCCATCCTAAGAAATGTGTTAGGCATTTGAATGCATACATTGTGCTTACCTAAAACACGTGCGCCAGCTGTATTGAATGAACTGGACTGAGTTTTGAGCAAAGATATGCGTCCTCTGTAGATATCAGGCGCAGAGCTGACTAACGTCGGACAGAAAGCAGTAACACCAAATTGAGTCAATCCTAAAAATTAGTCATAAGCATTCTATGCAAAATTGTGTGGTCGCATTACAATAGGTGATACAATTTTCAAAATCGCCCTAAATTTTCAGTATAGATAATTGAAATCTTATCGTTAAAAATAATCGTCCTGACCGTTAGTAATACCATGTCCAATTAATTGACAGTTATAGAATCTTATGTTCTTATCATGGTGAAATTCTTTTAAAACTGGGTCCAGCGAACCATACTCAGAGATTATGCATATGTTATCAACTACATGCTCATGGTTGTTCAGCTGTTCTCTGTTTAAATAAATACAGTCAAACCTTGTTATAACACCCCTCTGGGAACGGGCCCAGAGGGGGTTTATAACCGGGGAAAATTTGCCAAAGGTAAAAATGGTCCAAAAACGCTCCCAAATAGTGTTTTTAGGCTATTTTTACCATTTTTATACACTTTTTCATTAAAATTACACTATTATTCCTTAATTTACCTTAATCTGGGGACAAATTTTTTTTAAATTGAAAGAAAATTTTGAAAATTTGGGAAAAATGCTCAAAATTTTCTCCGGCGCCGTCCATGGCGGCGTTGAAAAAAAATTCCATGTGGAACCCCCTATGCTTTTTTTCTTCCGACCCTCCCTAGAGGGGGTTATAAGCGGGGAGGGGGGCTATAAGCGCGGAAAATCCTTTGTATTTTTCATTTTGATCCCGTTACTGGCCCAAGCGGGTTATATCCGAAGGGGGGGGGTATATCCGGGGGTGATAGCCAGGTTTGACTGTAACTAATAGAAATATCGGCCTCCTAAAAATTCTATTATATTATTACCATATGCTATTAAAATATACTCAAACCGAAAAACATAACATGTTTGAATTCTGGTCAAAAATTGACTGTCTCATTGGCTGTAGCCAATCAAAGCTCCTAAAAAGTGGCGCGAAATCAAACGCATTCCGGATTTGTTTTCGGTTAGAGTATATCTAGTAATAACTCTCGTTCAATTCTAAAGGCAACCAACTAATTCGTACCTTTGGCAACCTTGTTAACACCTTCATCAAATTCTTCAGTCGAACATGAGGTAAAGTCAACTCCGAATGCACCTGAAAGAGATAATATCACTACAGCTTGTGTTCTAATTAAATATGTACTTACCATTCACTTGAATGTCAACGAATCCAGCCGTTAGGATGAGACCTAAACCCATGTCATAAAAATAGATTTTCTTTGCATTCATAGATAAATAACTATTTTCTCGACTTCAGTCAATTTTCAGCAAGATGTTGAAACATCAGCAAGAACAGGTGAAATGTTTCAATCTTGTTCAATATCGAGCATGCTAGGCATTCTCTGATAATATTTATTGTGCAATCGCATAAGGATAAACACCACTGGCAGAAATGGATGTCATGTGAAATCAGAAAGCATCTTAATGCAGACTATACCTTTGCAATCAACGTCGATATCCGATTTGCATTTGAGCACATAGAATATATGTTGTCCGCTAAGAATTTTGCCATTTTTAATCCAGAGCTCGTCCTGACCGTTAGTAATACCATGTCCGATTAATTGACAGTTATAGAATCTTATGATCTTATCATGGTGGAATTCTTTTAAAACTGGGTCCGCATAGGTGAGTCTTGTCATTGACGCTGACTTAGTCGTGACTAAAAAATCACTAGACCTTAACAAAGAGTGAGTTCTTTTGACCCGTTTCAATATTTTATCAGTTATTACGACGCTACTTTTCGGTCACCGAATGGGTTATCTACATTTGTTCCATTCACAGTTTTGCTTGGCAACCTAAGAAATGGAGATAAGGAAAGAATCGGTTGATACAAAATTCCGTTCTGTTTATCCAGCAACGTCCAATAATATTCCAGGTTTGTCCTTACTACAACCTAGCGGAATTTTCAAAGCCTTATATTATTAAATGGAAATGCAAAGGGAAATGAATATCAATGTGATGCATAAATGACCCAGCAACATTTATGACTAAACAGTTCATGATATTTTATACGGTTTTAATATGAAGTGGTGATTTACAGGTCACTTAGAAACTGGAAAATTTATTCAGAACAATTTGAACATTGAGCTAACTTTATTAATGTGCGATTCTGCATTAAAAGTGAGTAACTATTTAATTTCCGCTAGCACTCGCCAATCATTAAACCTCTATTCCGGTTAGAAGCTTTTAGGTCGCTTTGATTGATTGATCTTTGGGCCACCTAGTTGCAATTTGTTTCCTTGTAAACAGCCGAGAGCGACAAGCAACAATTCCAAGTTATTATATTTTACTATATGTAGAGCTCACAAAGAAATATTTTCCGATGCCCAAGATTTATTTCCAATAGTGTAAACACGTGGTATCATAGATGAACAATACCAAGAGTTTCAGGCGGAGGTGGAAATTTTACCAAAAGGAAATTTCGCTAAGGAAGTTTCGCGAAATCCTTTAAATCGGAAATTTTGCCAAAAGGATATATTTTCGCTTCTTCAATGGTGTTTATTGATGGTATAAAAGAAAGTAATGATTGGTCAGAGCAACGTGCAGTTATTCCGTTGACTGGCCTTAGTGCGCCTAGATTCTAGAAAAAATCGAATTATTTTTGCGTGCGTTTGTTTAATATTTTATTTGAGACGCTTCAAATAACGCTCTTGAAACCCATGCAAGCTCGGAGACATATTTAGTCTTAAGCTCCCGAAAAACCCTTATAAATGCATACTTTAGGCTTAGGCGTTAGGCTAAGACTTATAGTACGCCACGAAGGACGGAAAGCCCTGCGCCCTTCGACTTAGGCTTAATCGGAACCCCTTATATGGGGCTGCGCAAGGTTTTATGCACAGTTGGGCCTATTTTATAAGGATTTAGCGAAATTTCCTACTCCCCGTTTCAGGCGGACTATCAACAAGCATTTATTTATGCTTATCAAAACTGGCTCACTTGTGTTCGAAAGTAATTGTTCGATTTATTATATTAACAAAATCAAACTTCTCAGGTAACGATAAGTGATCATTTGTGTAGGAACTGCATTCATGAAACGTTAAAAATGAGCGAATAAATAAAAACATTCCGAATGAGATAAAAATGCCAATTTCGATGAAAATTCTATTTGAAAAGCTTTGGTATGAAATTTACCCTAACAGTGTAAATATTCCTTTAAAAACTGACCATTTTACCTTAACAAAGTTTAAGCCCAATATTGTTTTTATAGATTCAAATTTTTGTAAAAATATTCCATTTTTCACTGCTCAAGAAATTTCCTGCAATTTTATCTAACGCAACAGTTGCAGAAATTGGTATCATATCCGTGTGAGACAGAATTTTATCGATGAATTTTGTAGTGGATTTAGCGTGTAAGAAATTTTTCAGATACTGAAGAATCATTAATTGTTTTAGTCACTTAATTAATCTAGTAAATTAGTACTGGTAATTAAATTAGAATAAAACTAGGGGGAGCGCCACAGCGGCTACACCGCTCAGTATGCCCAAAAAAGTGCCAAAAATGACACATTTTGGCCAAAAAAGCCACTTTTTTGTGATCTGCGCCGGATTTTTTTCCGGGTTCTGTCTCAGCATCTCCGGGGGAGCATTTTGACGTATCATGCGTCCAGAAAGGAACGACTCCCAGCTCTGGACGCTGCGGACTGACATAGCCAGCCAGCTTCACTTGCCGTTTAGGATGATTAGATAGACTAGTAATCACTTTAGCTCATTAAAAATCGGATTTTTGGATCACTCCAGCGTTTTTAAATGTTTATCAATCCATATCTAAAGCAGGTCGAGTTAATTTTAGGTTGCGGTTTTCTTGTATCTGAATAAATAAACCCCACATCGTGCAAATCACAATAACTTTATTTGGATAAAACAAAAACAATATCCCACAATTTAGTTGTAATTCGGTCTATAAAACTAGTAGTTTCCATTCGCAATCCTCAGTTGGTTCTGTACTTACACTCTAAAATTCAATGAATTATTTTTCATAACCAACTACAATTTCTCACTTTTTGATCACTTGAACGACATCTTCGTCATTTAGTACGTGGTCTTTTCCCACACTCTGAGGATTGTGCTTCACCGATGAGCCCCAAACCAGAGCGCTTAAATATTACGAATGATTAAGAGTTCATTAATTGCGTTCTAAAACTCACCATTTAAAATCTTTTTGCAGGGATTTGTGTATTTTCATACATAGATCATCTACCTAAATACGATATGTTTTCTATAGTAAACATAAATTATCCTTTTTCAATCTATCTTATTCAAATACCGTTCTCTTTTCCGCATTAAGTACAATCGGAGCACTGTAATCGGGCAAGTGTCCTTTTGGTTTGGTATATCTGAAAAAGTAAACCTATTCAGTTCGTGATCGGCTAAATCCAAACGGGTGGTATTTAAAGCATTATAAAGTATAACCATGACCGAATAATATTTACCAATTTTATGTCGAAAAATTCAAAATATAGCCGGAATTGACTTTTCCGCATTTGTATTTTTACTAGCTCCGGGTGGGGCGCCGCTTCGCGGCGCCCCACCCCTCGCTAGGCGGCGCCTTCGGCGCCGCAGCGTGAATCAGTATGCTTATGCCTACATCAGAGGTCAGTGGCGCGAACGCCCCCTGCGGGGGCGTTAGGGCTCACTCGACGAATCCTCGCTCGCCGCGAGAAAGCTATAACATGCTTTAGCCCCATATCAGTATGCATTTTCCTATACAGGATTGAGGGGGTTCCGGGCTTTTGGGCGGCGGCCTTCGGCCGCCGCCCAAAAGCCCGGGGCAAGCCGCGGCGGCTTCGCCGCCGCGGCATGCATCCTGCCCCGCCCCTGCGGGGCGGGGCGTGTAAGGTGACATGGGGTCCTGTCATGTAAGGTGACATGGGGTCATGTCATGTAAGGTGACATCACGTGATGTCATGTAAGGTGACATCACGTGATGTCAGGTGACATCACGTGACCCCTTGTCACATGACCCCCTGTCACATGACCCCATGTCACATGACCCCATGTCACCTTACATGACATCACGTGATGTCATGTAAGGTGACATGGGGTCATGTCATGTCACTTTTATAGACAAAACTTAGACAAATCTAAATCATCTAAAAATTTGACGGATGTTTCCCCTCGGAAGTCGACCATGCCCCGTCTATTCCCCCAAGTCCCGCCCCGATCTAGCCTGTATTTGAAAAGTGACACCACAGACACCCAGGGAACAGGATTTCCACTGGCCTTGTGAAAGGAGCACTAGCTCCGGGTGGGGCGCCGCTTCGCGGCGCCCCACCCCTCGCTAGGCGGCACCACTCTTCAGTTATAAGAGGGCAAACAATTTTTACACTATTACATGTTACGCTAAATATTACAATTTTTTAAACAAAAAATAAGTTCCACAAGTGACTCACATTCTCACAAGGTTGAGATAAGCCCACATCTTTTCGAGCAAATCGTCAAAGTTCCACTTGTGGTGCGCCGAAATTGGAACCTGAATTGGTATAGTGTTCTCGGCAACATAAGTTTTTACAATTGCTTACACAATGCGGAATTTTATAGATAATGTCGAGCTCCTCGATAGAAATCTGGTCGATTTTGTTCAAGACATAAATACAAGGGATATAAACTCTGAAAAAAACATATATGTTCATAGGTGAATTAATGGCTTCTTTAAGTCACACCTGTTCCCTTCGACAACGTCAATGAGATCTTCGGCTGAAGCGTCATATTTAAGAGTAATATCAGCATTGTGGATTCTGTATTCGCCCAAAATGGTCTTCACAGTATCAATATCAAGCTCAGACTGTGGTACCTAAAAGCAGCATACATTGATAAAAAGAAATAAACTAAAAAGTGTTGTTTCTGTTAGGTAAAACCATGGCAAGGATGTGCAAGATTGGGATACCATCTCGGGGTCCCTACCGATATGGGGCCATTCTCGTTTCTACCGTACTGCCCTAAGAGCGGTTACTGATTAGGCTTAGGCTTGCTATACATAACTTTGTAAAATCACAAACTAAGCTCAACATATCAACTTCGTACCAAGCAGGTGAGATTAAGCCCGCCCTTCTCCTTGCGCTTGAAGGTAATCGCCGGAGGAGGTTTATTCAAACGTATTCCAAAGCCCTCCAATTCATATTCAAGCAATTTCTTGTGCTGTAAGGGCTTCATCACATCGAGTACCATGAGGATTAGAGAACATGTACGTGCCACTAAAATATAAAGTACTAGCGCGCTAACGCGCGCTAGCGCGCGGGGAGTCTATATCAGTATGCCTTTTCTATATCAGTATGCCTTTTCTGTTCTAACTTCACTCACATTCCAGGGGGGAAGGTCGGGCGCTCCGCGCCCGACCACAGGATTGGCTCGCCACCTGCGGTGGCTCGCAAACTCAGACTCAGTCTGAGGGCTCAGTCTGAGTTTGGCTCAGTCTAAATTTGGCTCAGTCTGAGTTTGGCTCAGTCTAAATTTGGCTCAGTCTGAGTTTGGCTCAGTCTAAATTTGGCTCAGTCTGAGTTTGGCTCAGTCTAAATTTGGCTCAGTCTGAGTTTGGCTCAGTCTAAATTTGGCTCAGTCTGAGTTTGGCTCAGTCTAAATTTGGCTCAGTCTGAGTTTGGCTCAGTCTAAATTTGGCTCAGTCTGAGTTTGGCTCAGTCTAAATTTGGCTCAGTCTGAGTTTGGCTCAGTCTAAATTTGGCGCAGTCTGAGTTTGGCTCAGTCTAAATTTGGCTCAGTCTGAGTTTGGCTCAGTCTGAGAAGTAAAAAGTGATCTTTGATCCCTCAAAAAGGTAGAAGTCTCAAAATAAGTGATCTTTGATCCCTCAAAAAGCGTAACAGAAGGACAAAAATTGGGTCTGGCCCCTCAAAAAACCGTAACAGAAGGACAAAAAGTGATCTTTGATCCCTTAAAAAGGTAGAAGTCTCAAAATAAGTGATCTTTGATCCCTCAAAAAAGCGTAACAGAAGGACAAAAATTGGGTCCGGCCCCTCAAAAAACCGTAACAGAAGGACAAAAAGTGATCTTTGATCCCTTAAAAAGGTAGAAGTCTCAAAATAAGTGATCTTTGATCCCTCAAAAAAGCGTAACAGAAGGACAAAAATTGGGTCCGGCCCCTCAAAAAACCGTAACAGAAGGACAAAAATTGGGTCCGGCCCCTCAAAAAACCGTAACAGAAGGACAAAAATTGGGTCCGGCCCCTCAAAAAACCGTAACAGAAGGACAAAAAGTGATCTTTGATCCCTTAAAAAGGTAGAAGTCTCAAAATAAGTGATCTTTGATCCCTCAAAAAAGCGTAACAGAAGGACAAAAATTGGGTCCGGCCCCTCAAAAAACCGTAACAGAAGGACAAAAATTGGGTCCGGCCCCCCAAAAAACCGTAACAGAAGGACAGAAATTGGGTCCGGCCCCCCAAAAAACCGTAACAGAAGGACAAAAATTGGGTCCGGCCAAAATTTTAGTCTAAATTTGTCTATATTTTAGCTAAATTTTGACCTCAAATTCGGATTCCCCGCTAAAACTTACCCTAATTAGGTACATTTTAAAAATAAGCACCCCTAAGAATGAACTTAGGAGTGTGCGTCATTCGGATTTCTCATCCGAATGACGGAGGACAAAGACGTCACAGACTTATTATAAGGATAGCTTAATAAATGGATGATGACATACCTGCAATGACCTGCTTTCCACGACCTTTGCCATCCTTGGCTCCTTCGATGATACCTGGAAGGTCCAAAAGTTGGATTTTTGCACCCTTGTAACGAATTACACCAGGAACCTAAACAAATACGGTGATTTGATATAATAATTCATTTTTACACTGATTAATTCAGTAAATATATTGAAATATGTCTGTATTTTTCTATTGCAAACTTGCTTTAAACTTGTACAATCATGCAAAATAAAATATACTTTTGCGGAAATGTCTGCGTATTTCATTTATGTTACATTTCTTTTTCTCTCCTGACAGAGAGAGCCACTTGTTAATGAATCTTAAGCTAGCCTCACAATCAGTAGATATTTGATGTGTGATGAAAATTCATCACACATCAAAATATCGCCTGATTGTGAGGCTAGCTTTAGCAATGTCCCTTAGTGACTTTTGCAAAGTGATTTGCGCAAAACAAAAGCAGGCAAGAAAAACCATACAGATTTTATTTTAAATAATTCAATAAGCAATAATAGTGGACAGCACCGGATGGGATAGGAAAGATAGGTGGCACAATACTTACTGTGGTGAGTGTCGTAAATTCGTAATCCGCCACTTCGCTGTAAACACCGGCCAGATTGCATAGAAGCGTCGACTTGCCTACAGATGGAAACCCTAAAATTCAACAAAATTCATTAAGCATAATAAAAAAATTTCCATTACAGGAAATTTCAAATTAGGAAACATATTTGCAATTATTATACTACATCACGTCAGTTATGGTATTTTTTAACGATAATTGGGACTTTCTACATTTCTCTCATAAACGAATACATATATGGCGAAAGTTACAGCTCGGAAAAAATCTCTTCGTAGAAAGGCAAATATATTTGCAATGTAAGTATTAATTATCGAATTTTTATTCACGTTAGAAAAGACCTTCAAAATAATCAATTTTTGCACTAATTTATGTTTCCCTTTCCATGGAGAATTTATCCAATTTCACCTAGCGACAGTTATTCCCACAACAATAAACTCTCTGCATGAAGCGGCTTTAAAAAAGAGGTGTTCGTGAAAGAGAAAGAGAGCCGAGCGGGGAACAGCGCCTTTAAAATAAACGAGGCAAGAGGAGGATAACCTAGAGCGTCGAGGCTATATCCCGCGCCCGTTGCCGACACAAACTAAACAAAAAGGACAACGAAGCCAGCCAACGGCTGGCTCAAGAAAGAACTCTTTCGTTTCCGAGCGCATGTGCCGTCGTGCGTTGCCGCGTCCTCATCTCATCTTTCTTCCCTTTTGGTCCGTCGTAACCGCTGTTATCCAGCTACTTAGCCAACGTCTTGGCCCAAGCGTGGCACCTTGGTCCCGCTGTCAATATGCCCCACGCACATATCTCGATAATATATACACATTCACAAAACAGCTTTTAGTTTTTTCTTGAAAACTATAGAGGCGAGAATCGGGGTCGCGCCCTGGTCCCAGAAATTGCGACCTCTTAGAAAGCCGATATTTTCTGGAATTGCAGCGCGATGAATCACTGAATATTTGGCAAGGATATCTACGAAATGGTACTGCGCGTAACACTTTTTAAGTAACTAGAAACTATTAATGGTTCAGTTATGGTTTTAGGAACAATTTATGGGTCTTTCTTCTCAACATAGTCTCTTTGAGAAAGATTCAATCGGCACGACGGGTGATAATAACGGCAGGGCAAGAAGAAATGCCTCCAGAGAATATTCGTTCGGAAGTTATAAGTCCATTTCATGCATTGTTGCGATATTTGTTCTATTTCCAAGTGCCTATTCTAAGCCGTACCATGACACAAACCGACCAGACACTCTATGCAATGTAAATTCAAAATTTAAAAATAAAGCAATGTCTTCAAATTCAGGAAGGTGGCGAGCATGAATGTATATGCAATAGGTCAAAAGGCGATCTCGAAGGTCAATATATGATGTGTGATACATTTCTTGAGGTAACCGTTTGTACTTATTTAAACTAATTATATAACAAAAGGGACACTATCTTTATGTATTGTGCTACCAAATGTAAACAGACATGTATATATGTAGACTAAATCAAGAAACAGGTAATAATTACAGATTCTCGATCAGAGTAGAATTACATTTTGAAATTATATAGGCAAAATTTTTAATTTTTTTAAATCTACTGTTGCTATTTTTTGATTACTCGTATATATTAGGGCTCTATATATTCATAAATAGCGTATTCGTAGGATATTATATTCTTAGAACGGCAAATGCTTAAAATCTTTAAGTTTTTTCATATTTGATGTAGGGAATACGGTGAAGTACGTTAATATTTTGGAAACATATAGTTTCCACCTTAAATCAAACACAAATTCCTTCTTTTAGACCAAGAAGCTGACCACGTTGTGCATTAAAATGCGTAATGTGAATCTCAATGCAAGACTATACACCAATGAATCTTACCAACAGTATTTTCGCAGAAGGATAGCCAATATTATTAGCAGATATTGCGAAACTAAACCTCATGAGTGTTTCCAAAATCAAAACAAGGAAGATGAACAAATTCCAAGATCGTTGCCGCTAGTTCAAACGAATTCTACGGATGATGAGCCGACTAAGTACAAAGCAAGATTAGCGCTAGACGAAGATGATGAGCCCGCATTCACGCTGGAAAACGTAGTGATATTAAAAGTGGTTTTTCTGGAAAGGAACCGAACTGAGGTGCATTTTGTCGTCACAAAAGGTCTTAACATCGGATCTTTGAGTTCGGTTGTCTTGCTGGATCCAATTGTGATCAAAGAGATTATGTCCGCACAAATGGCTCCCCTCTCCCGAGTAAGTTGTTTTGGTCAAAGATTCAAATTTAAATTTTGGCAAATTTAAGGTATTGGGCGGAATTCACATCGAGTCGTTGAGATTGACGGAATTTCGTAAAAAAAGGCCACCACCCGACAATTCTCGGTTGATCGCCATAATTGTCGTGATTGCAGTTGGTATCGCTGCGTGTTATATTATAGTCGGAGTCAGAACATTCTTGTAAGTAGTAATATAAACATAGAGCTTATACCTATTATATGAAGGTTAAAATTATGCATCCCATAAAATTTACATATGTTGCAGTTAATAGTGTTTCTCAGTTACTTCTATCGCTAACTAGTTAATAGTGATGCAGGGCCATGTGAGAAAAACACGACACAAAAACCTGCGGGGTGCGGTAGGACGCCGTCACACGCTGAATTTGCCGGCTCGGTCTCGTGCGGGCCGGTCCGTATCAGACTCTGGTCGGATCACGAGCTGCAACACTATTAATAACTAGTTAGCGACACTATTAACTGAAATACATATAATATTCGGGATATAGGTGTTCACAACATATGTAACTGTTACTAATATCTTAAATAATGTAATTTTGCAGGGATTGGAGACAGAAAAGAGCTCTAAACAGAAGGAAAAACAGTCAACAAGGAACGGGTAAAACAACTCGTAATTATGGTTTGTTATAAGATTGTGGAGTAAAAATAGTGTCACGATTTAAGTTGTCCTGTCAAAAATTTGGAAATGATTTTAAAATATCCTTTTTGAAAATTTCTGATTTGTTACAAAAAAGATGATTTTAGAAATTAAAATAAACAAAAGTACAAACAGATATTAGTAACGTTTTTACGGAGAAATGTGTATTTGTGTTATTCACTATGATTTTATTATTTTCCTACACCAACTAGCACGTTAGCCTAAAAATTAAAAAAGATTGATAATATCATTTAGGCACATGCACTGAGCACTTGCTATCAAACTACGAAACGTCAAATGGAAAACCGAAATCCAAAACATCAATTGTGGCTTCCAACCTCAGAAATTCTATCAAGAAGAAAAAGTCGACTACCAGGAGTATAACCCATGAGATATCGGTCCCCAGTCAAGATGAGAATAAAGTGGAGAATATAGTTAATCACCAGCCGTACCAAAACATATTTGCCTGCGATCCCTCACAATTGCCTCAGGAAAATAACGCTTTTGGTGGCACAGAGATTGATCTCGGCAGCTATCAAAAGAAAGAGCGTGTATCGGGCTCTACGAATGCGCCCTCCGATATCGATGACGATATATTCCTTCCCGAAGTGCCCATTAATCAGGAAACTACTCATAAAAATGGTACAACGCCAGAATCTGCACTTCCCAGCGTGATTTTGGTCTCAGCGTCTCAAAGCGAAATTTTGGAATCCGATAGGAGCCCCATTACTGTATATGAGCCAATCCTAGAAAACAATAATAACAAAAATTATGAGATACAGACTGGCAAGGCGAAGACATTTCTGGATGCGCATAACGGCGCTGATCCATTTGAAAGACCACTATCGAGGAGAGGAAGTCGAGATTCAACACCAGAACAAGGGATAGAAGAAGGTGGTGAAAGCCGGGAAGACACTCCTCAACCAATAGGTGACGAAATTACTATGGTCAAGGGAAGTCCATTTAGACAAGCTCTGGCTCATGGTCTCCGAAATGCAAAAAATCGAGATAGAGTGCTGAGTAATTCCACTGAGCGTTCCACTGAGAGCGAAGATGAGCCTGAATCAGTCTATTATCCACTACAGAATGAAGCAGAAAGTGAAGAGGAGAAATCAGAAAATCGTGCAAAATATGGAGCAATAGAGGAAATAGAAAGTGCCTCAAAAAGCAACCCAGATGACTACAGTGAAGTAAGCGATTCAGAAAATGAAGAGTCAAGTGAAACCACAGTACTGGAAAAGTATCACTATCATCGTCTTCAAGAATCACCAATACCTTTCATAAGCACGGCGAAAGAAGCGAACGACCTATCTCAACATATGAATATAAATAGATAACAAATTTCTACATAGAGGTAAATATATACATTGTTTGTATGATTTGAAAGGAATGTTTAATAAATATATTTGGCTATTCTCAATAATATAAAAAGCAGGGAAGAAATAGCAGAAAATATATGAAAAATGTGGTTAAAAACAATCTAAATTTTCAGTTTGTTGTATGCATAAATTGTCACTTATAAAAATATCAAAGTACGCATTTTATTGCACCCTTAAGATGCATATAATTATAGCCCCTAATTTGCCGAAGCTGAGTTTATACAAGTATTTCCGCGTCAATAAAAACATCTGTAAAGTCCCGTCTAATTATGAATGTAAAGCATTCGTTTTTGCAAAAAAAGGTTTACTGTATTATTCATATATGTCATTCTACTTTACCAATGATTGATACTTACCTACAAATCCAATTCTTGCATCACCAGTTTTTGCTACGTCGAATCCTTCACCTGTACCACCTCCACCGCCACCTTTTGGGGAAATTAGCTCTCGTCGCAATTTAGCTGAAGCAATATAGAAGTTTAACAATCATTAAAAGTAATCCAGTATTTTACCAAGCCGTGCTTTGAGCAGCCCCAAATGACCCATAGTGGCCTTATTCCTTTGGGTCCTCGCCATCTAAAAGGTAGCAAAAGTAACGCATGCGCACAATAACGAACGTTTTACCTCATTTTCTATTTCCTGAATTTTAGCCAAAATGGACATCTTGTTAGAAATAAAGGGTGTATAGTCAAATTGCGAGAATCTGAAAAATTGGTAATTATCAATAAAATTTGGGTCAGTAATTGTGCAATAATATTATTTATTATACGGTAAAGCATCGTAAAATAGTTCAACTTTATTTAATATGACCGGAAAAATTAAAGGCCGTTCAAAAATTGTCGTTGATGAAAATGGGTGGGCAATTTTCGTTCATTATTTTTCGTTCTTGTGTTTGCAGTTTGTGATCTTTAAAATGAAGAATGTATGTTGTGATTGTATGTTCGGTTCAAAATTTATATAACACACAAGCATATATGACATAAAACAACATCATTTCATTTGTGCTTAGCTATGGTGGGTAAAATGGTCTAAAATGTTAAAGATATAGAAGTTAAATACCTATGTAGTAGTATATGGAAATTCCAAAATGTCTCACAAATATGACACTCCACATTTTTACTTCAAATTTTATTTGTCTACTGATATCTCAACATATGTACCGGGTGGGGGCAATTTTAGTCTTTTTCGATTTTGAAACACTTTTCCAATCATGATGAACTGATTTTTTTACACAATAAACTAGACACTTTGAGAATTTTTTGACACCAAACACAACCTACCGGCTATTTAAGAAATAGCAAAACAACATTTCCAAAGTTATATTTTGTATTTCTCGCAGCAAAATTTTCTATGGATCTGCCAAAATCCCGGATTTTAAGTATTTTTGGAAACGTCGTTTTGCAATTTTTAAAAAGCTGATGTGGTGTGTTTGGTGTCAAAAAATTCTCAAAGTGTCTAGTTTATTGTGTAAAAAAATCAGCTCAACATAATTGGAAAAGTGTTTCAAAAATCGAAAAAAGCACCTGTATACTAATACTGATTCGAAATAATTTAGTTCTCATTAATAATGTGGCAGTGATTTTGGGCTAGACCATTTTTTTACCCTATTCCATTATAGCCTGCCTCCACTATAGAGCCAGGTCTATAGTTGCAAGAGGTCTATAATGTCCTTCTTAGGGGCGAGGCTAAAACAAGCTTTATAAAAATTGTTTTTCTGATACAATTTCTAGAAACAACGTATGGTCATTTTTACCTCGTTCTAACAGCTTTGGCCGTATCCTTCACCTGGTATAAAAGTCACGGCACCTCATGAGAAAATATGCTAAATGAATGAAAATTGGCTCCAAGAGCCATAAAACATGAGTCTCAATCAGGGGGCTGGACGGAGACACTGCGGTTTAGGTAAGAGTGGATATTTGATTTAATCATTCACCTAACCTATGAAACCAAAAAGTTAAATTCCCACTCAACACTTTGGCCCAACATCTAGCACAATTATACCATCATAGATATTTTCAAATATAAACGCACAATGCCAAGTGACCGGACATTTCAAACATCAATAGGCTGCAGATACTAAATACTAGTATTTCCAAATTTGTATCATAAATAAATATTTTTGGTTTAGTAATTTTGTTAAGTATGGCTTTTATGAGAATCCACATAGTCTGATTAGTTTTAGCAGCCAATTAAAAAATAACGATAGTTTATGTTTCAAATCTTTCAATCGTGAAAGGAAATTTTAATAAAAGGAATAAAAATTTTAATATCGAGTCCCTCTAAGCCGTATTCTTCTAAATTGTAAAAACTAGACTATTAACTCTTCAATTTATTTTCTATCCAAATCGGATTTTTTCGAATTGTCTCCGAAAGTGTTCCATACTTTCATTCGAAATTTTTCTAGTAATTCATGCTGTACATTTAGTTTATCATGCGCTGAAATAATTTTGCGATTCAAGTCATAAATTTATCCTTTCAGTATAATGTCTGACGGGTCAGATTCAGACGGCGATTATTACAGTGCCAATTTTAAGAGATTCAAGGAGAAACGGCAGAAGAATGCTTTAAACAATTCCCACACTTCTTCTCAAGTTCAAAGTTAGACTTTCACTTAACCAAATTCTAGACACACTTTTGTTAGTCCTAATTTTAGGTATCCCAATAGTCACTGTTGAAAAGCAGAAAGTTGAACCCAAGAAGCGCAAAAAGGATGTGCGGAAAGGTGATTTGTCACCGATTTTAAACAAAACGAATGATGAGCCGTCTGTCTGCGAGCCTGAAATTGATCCAGAAATTGAAGCACTTTTTGACTCTCCGGCTATAACACTCAAGTCTCCGCCAAGGAAGACTATATCGGAAACGGATCGAATGCCGATGTATGTTCTAGGTATTTCAGACGAATTTTGTGGAAATACAAGCGTATTTCATAATGCAATATTATAACATATCATTTCAGCCTTGAAGAAATTGTCGTATTAGATACTAACGAAGACACTTCGTGTCTGTCGATTCAGAGTGAGATTTTGACTGATTCTTCAGTCTCAATTCCAAGCTGCTGGGTTCACTTTAAGAATATTTTCACGTGTGACAAAGTCGTGATTATGTGTGAAATGGTAGGTCTTTATTATTATTATTATGATAATTAAATACAAAGCAATACGTTAATACCAGTCATTGACGGACAGCCCTAAAAATTGGCCAAATGGAGGAATCCCAGACATAGTTTTCATAGTAATACACAAAATTCCCTGTAAAATGTTCATGTCGTAAACTTTAAAAAACTTCCACGGTGAACACTTTAGAGATACTGACGCGAAAACAAAATGGTATAGTTATAAAACAAATATGCATACAGTCATACCTCGATGTAGCGCACACTTTTTTCGCCGAATTTGTGCCGTGTATTGAAGTGCGGTTTATCAAAAGTGGGGTATATCGAGAGAATTTTGTACGGAAAAAATCCTTCCATTGCAAAGTTGTGCTATAAACGAAATTTCCTATATCTTTTGTCATTTTTCCAAAATTAAAAATTTTGAGTTCCTGCTAAAACAATTTTGAATTTTTGCTAAATATTGCTCGATATTGGCAAAATTTTTGCAAAAATTTCGAAAATTGGTTTAAAAATAGGAAAATTTTGTATAAAAATTTAAAATTGCGCCAAAAACAGAAGCATTTTTCTTTGTGCGGATAAACGAGAAATTTTACATGGAAAATTTCACATTGGTTCCGCAAAAATCTGTGCGGTATATCGAGTTTAACCTCACAAAATACGGTATATCGGGGGAATTTTATATAGTTTTACATAGAAAAAATCCGTTCCGGCCAGATTTGTGCGGATTATCGAAAGTGCGGCTTATCTTGTGTGCGGTATATCGAGGTATGACTGTAAGACTAAAGGAAGGTAAAGACGAACTTTCAACTAAGGAACATGTTAAATCGTAGCATGAGACCTAATTTTCTGTGCTCTATAATCAACATATGTTGAATGTTACAGGACAGGACATTCTCGAGTATCATACAAGAGAATGCTTCGCGCATCGGTGTCGATCCAGACAAATTTTTGTTAATGGGAACGGATCGACGGTTTTACCCCAGTGAGTGCTTTGCTTAACATAAATTTTTGTAAATAATCCTCAGCTTTATTGCTTATAAAACAATGCACAAAAATTTGTCTGAAAATCGTATTTACTAGATGAATCTCCTCAGAGTGTTGGCTTTTTTCCCGATACTGTGTATAGCCTCGATATATGTGAAGACGGGAGTGCGACGGGGGAAGTGATTACGATTAAATGGCAATTGAAAGGAAAGAAACCTATCCAGGCAAATATACTTATCGTAAGTGTGTGTTCTCTCACATAACTAATAGCGACTTTATTTTTTAGAAACAGAAATTTTCAATTCTTAAGTCAAATCTCTGCAAAGAACACAACTTGGATCCTAACAAAACTTGTCTTGTTTTTGATGCAGGTAGTCTGAAATATAATCACTACGTTTTATACGAAAGTTTAACTGATTAATCATTTGAAAGTTTCATGAAACTTTGTCTAATTTTATGTTCAATTGAACTCATTTTGTTTAAAAGCAACATTCTTGTCTAATGTTCAAGTTATCTCACTGTATTTTCAATAATATATCTACCTTTTGGCGTATACATAGTATAATGTTATTTTAGATAAACTCGATGAAAATTCCTGTGCGGATGACGAGGGTATTGAAAGCGGCGATTGTATTGATGTGTATTTAAATTAAGATTAATTGCTTTTATTGAGAGATTAATTGCCTGTAAAAATTGTTCCATTCCCCTTTTACGCGCTTTGTTTGAATAAACGCTGTTGAATATATGGTTTCACTTTTAAATGTTTCATGTAAATTACCACACACATATTTCTTGTTTATATTATGTTAACAAAAGGTTTGAATTGATGTATTTTTAGAAGTTTCCTATTGCTACAGATTAAAATTTTGAATTAATAGTACAAGTATTTCTGTTGCATTTACGCAATGTTTTAAAGTTAGAAAACTTTATACGGCTGTAATTTAAAAATGAAATAACAAAATAATACCCATTTATGCATCCAAATTGGATCTTCGTGAGTATTTTATTATTGTGATGATGTTAGCTTCCCGTATAAATATTCTTACAACGGACCACTTTCATACATTTAACTTTTAGATGCCCAAATGAGAACTGTATATCGCACCGGCTGCTGTTTACTCGAAAAACAACATCCAAAACTTTACTTATTGCATTGCAAAAGGTTCTATGGATCTGGAAGCGATGGAAGTGATCACTACAAAACACTCGGCGTAGAGCGAAGTGCCTCCGCTAAAGAAATTAAAACTGCTTTTTACAAGCTATCAAAAGTTAATTAGTGTGGAATATTTTGATTAAAATTATGATAGTTTTAGATCCATCATCCAGATGCAAATCCAAAGGATCCAGTAAAATCTGCACAAAGTTTTCGAAAGGTAGATTTTAGCCGATTTAAGCTTCATCATCTCACAAGCAACTTATTTCTCACAATTGTGAAAAATAACGAGTGGTGACCATTTTAGCACTTCTCTAAAGCTTTAGTCTCTTTCTCACAACAAAGAAAAAGTTAAGAAAAAAGTGACCTAGAAATGTTAGTTCACTTTTTATAGCTCATTTTTATATCGATTTTTGAGCATTTTCCACGATGTTGGTCATAAATCTGATGTTACTGACCATATATCAACTTTTTCTCTAGATTTCGATATAAATCTGATTTTCAATGAGTTATTAAAGACCGCTATTGTGAGAGCGACATAAGATATAAAAATGAACGGAAATAATATCACTTTTTTATCGCCTTTTCAGCACTCATCACTATTGTGAGAGAGTAATACATAAATTAATATATATGATCAGTTTCTTATTTTCAAGGATAATAACTTTTGGCGCAATGGTGAAGTTAGCTTTATGGACTAATGTCAGAGACTGAACAACTCTAAATTACCTAAAGGGGTTAAATAATTGCTATTTTTTGCTTAGGTAGTTGGCGCTTACGAAATATTGGGAAATACCGACAAAAAACGCGACTATGACATGCAATTTAATCGAGGAAGGGCCCGTGGCACTATAGTACTCAATCAGCACGGTCGCTCAGCTTCGGCACCCAGAGACAGAAGCTACACAGATCTTGATATAGATTTTAAAGACTTCGAACATTTTGTCCGAAGCACCCGAAAGTATGCTTCTTGTTCTCTTTATTGCGTCTTAATTTTAAACATTTTCTAGGAGACGGAGAATATTATACAATGAATTTGAAATGCCAGAATATTTTAAAAACATTCACGAGACCCATGATCCGCGTACAAGTCGCGGACCTACCTACATGAATTATAAGGATAGTCGGGCGTTCCAACGTGAAGAAGAAGAAAGACGTTTAATGCGTGAACTTGAAGAGCTGAAGAAGAAAGACTGTTTTACCATGCCTTCATTGTGGGTGTTTATTAATTTATTTTAAACCTAAATTTTTATTAGAGTATCCAACCTATTGAAAATCAGTAAAAACGATTGGAAATTATGTAAAAAGCTGGGATTACGTGATCAAGATCAGATTTTTGGCACAATAGTTAAAACATAACCAAAAATGAAAATTAAAAATTTCCTAAATGTTCGATCAGTGGCGCTGACCTAACATTTAAACAGTTAAATCAGTCGATCGATTAAAATTTGTGTGAATAAACGGTCGTGTTTTGTCAATTTCAAATTAAATTAAATTTTAATATTTTAGTGATGAACTTCTTCGGAAAGAACAACGTAGAAGACGAGAACGAATAAAAGCATTAACAATGTGTGGGCTATCTCTGGCTGCATTTTCATTTATAATTTCTCTGTTTACTAGGACATAAATAAACTTATATCAATCTGTTGTTTCGTGTTATTCGACTTTATTTAGCTTGATGATGGAATTTCTAATTTTCGCCGATGAACCGATGGGTGGCTATGGTGTCAACGATGGCTGTGTTTTGGTTAATGATTTGCATTATATAATTAAATTTTATATAATTCTAATTCCATAAAATTAAGTATTTTAAGACAAATTAAGCTTGATAAAATTAATTGTGACCTACGTAATTCGTGCAAGTGTGTGAATAAGTGTGAAAACATTTGAAAATAACCATTTCCAAACAAGTGTGACTATCATATGTTTGGAGATGGTAACTACACTAAGTTATTATCTTTAGCACTTTATCGGAGGGTCGAAAATATGAATTTCGGTTTATTACATCTTCAAAGCACATCATTACATTACAAACTGCTTCCATCTCTAAAAGTGACTTTAAATAGCCGCTCAATACAAATTCAATTTGCGTTTGGCATTCCCTAAATACCATTATTGCGAGTGCGTTTGAAATTGTTATTTTTGTCTGACGCTTTCTGTACTATTTTCATTCGTTTTCAGTAATAAATCCCAATATATCGCTAATATAACGACTCACTTATTTAACATTCTCTCTCCATATTGTATTGTTATCCTTGTTAATTTGTGTCTATCTTAATTCATTCTTTCTTACAGTAACATTGGCAAATCGGAACCATGGGCAAGAAGTCAAAGCAGTCTGTTGGGGTAGTGTATCAACTACTCAAATATCACAAACCTAAACTTTTATTTTCAGGAAATTCAGGCATCGGACAATTTCTCAGGCACTCTAAAGCCATCTGCGGAAGAAGCAAAATTGCATGCCGAGGATTGGCCACTGCTTTTGAAGGTTAGAATGATTATGTGCACAGACTTTGTTTTTACGTAAAAATATCCTTGCAGAATTTCGACAAGCTCAACATCCGAACGAGCCACTACACGCCTCTGGTTGAGGGATGCTCCCCTCTGAAGCGTAATATCAAAGACTATGTCTCGGCGGGATATTTCAATTTGGACAAACCTTGTAATCCATCGTCTCATGAGGTTGTGGCATGGGTGAAAAGAATATTGCGTGTAGAAAAAACCGGTCACAGGTAATTTTTGTGATAAACTAATGGTTTAATCGGCCATATGATTTATTTAAGTGGAACTCTGGATCCAAAGGTCAGTGATGTTGGAATTTAAATCTTTTGAAATTTTAATGTTGTTTTCAAATTATTGGTATTTCCACTTGGGGAAACTGAAATTTTGTATTTTCACTGTTATGAATTAATGTGTCGTTCATATGATATTGTATATAAATATGATTTTAGGCTGTTCTCTAAAATGGGAATGGGTAAAAATCCCCCCGCGGCCATTTTTTGGCATAACTTTTTACTGGAACATTCTAGAAGGATGAGTAATAGCTTAAATCAAAGCTAAGACTCTGGGCTATCGATTGGTATATCATACGCCGGATCTCGATTCAAAATTCTCGAGATTTAATTATTTTTGTCTCAAACTCTGGAATTTGCAAAAAAAAGTTGAAATTTTGAGACAAAAATAATTAAATCTCGAGAATCTTGAATCGAGATGAGGCGAGTAATATACCTATTTGTAGCCCAGAGTCTTAGCTTTGATTTAAGCTATTACTCATCCTTCTAGAATGTTCCATGTAAAAAGTTATGGCAAAAAAGGCCGCGGGGGATTTTTACCTAGACTCCTCTAAAATGAGCCAAAAAGTTTGAATTTTGAGCGAAAAAGAAAGTAGGAGAAAAGGTCTTCCGTTTTGACTAATCTCGAGCATTAAAATGCTGATATTTTATAAAAATTACTCTTAAATGATCTTACTTTCCAGGTGTCAGGATGTCTAATTGTATGCATTGATCGTACTACTCGTCTTGCTAAAGTTTGTTTCTTGTTGCTTAACACCGGCTGAGTTTGTTTTGCTTTAGTCTCAACAAAACGCCGGGAAGGAGTATGTAGCTATATTCAAGTTGCACAATCCGGTAGAATCTGAGAAAGTCATCAAGCGATCACTTGATAAGGTAATTATACAATTTTTTTAGTTACCAATACATCTGTTAGATGCTTTCCAGAAACGTTCTCACATGCTTTTTTATCTTTTGAAATGTTATTGCAATTTCTGATGCTCTAGAATTACTAAATTAATTTTTAGTTGACTGGTGCGTTATTCCAAAGACCGCCTCTCATTTCTGCAGTGAAGCGTCAGCTGCGCATTCGCACAATTTATGATGTGAAGCTTTTTGAATGTATGCCATATAAATAGTTTTGTTGACTCTTGAATTAAATAATCACTTTATAGATGACCCCGAGCAACAGATGGGAATTTATTGGATGAGCTGTGAAGCCGGTAGGTGTTTATTTGTCATTATTTTAAATCATTTTTCATAAAATTGAAAGTCATTTATAAGTTAAATTCAGAACATTTTTATCACAAAAAGTCTACATGTGAAGTATATGTTTACTATAGTTGTGCGTAAAAATATATATTTGTAGTGTGAATAAGTTCACATCAACTATGTATATCGCACATAGTTTCATATTTCCGTCTAAAAATCCCGCCGACAAACTGATTAAATGATTCATGTGGGAATTGATGTCACTTATTTATGCGCTTTATTTAAGGGACCTATGTGCGAACCCATATTGTACACTTGGGCCTTCTCCTAGGTGTTGGTGCACAAATGCAGGAACTGAGACGAGTTCGATCTGGTATTCAATGTTTTTCTGACAAAAATTTTAATAAAAATATATTCATAGGTGTTACCAGCGAAAACGACAGTTTGGTAACTCTGCACGACGTTTTGGACGCTCAATATCTTTATGATCATCACAAAGATGAAAGCTATCTTCGACGCATAATTCGTCCATTGGAGGCTTTGCTCGTACAGCATAAGCGAATCATCGTGAAAGACAGCGCTGTATGTATACTTAGAATAAGTTGAAATATATTGTATTATTCTTTGCATTGCAGGTGAATGCCATTTGCTATGGCGCGAAAATTCTCATTCCAGGAATTTTGCGCTTTGAGAACGGAATTGAACTTAACGATGAGATCGTAATTGTCACTACAAAAGGAGAGGCCGTTTGCATCGGTTAGTTTCACATTTTCGTATAATATTTGTTAATTAAAGTGAGCAGCACTTTATTTTTAGGCTTTAAGACACTATTAAATTTTCTTGTCTATATGGAAAATAACCCGTTTCCCTCTAAGTTCCCGGGTCCCTCTAAGTTGATAGGTGTCCGTCCCCCCCCCAATAGAATCTCCCACTTTTTGGGGGTCCCGGACCCCAAACTCGCGAGTACCCCCCCAAAACCCATGATTTTAGGGGGGGTTATCAATGTCAGATTTGAGGTTGACATACGTGAAACGTGACTTACGTGTGTCACGTGTGTCACGTAAAAGGGCAAGTTTCGCGTCGGGGCTCGGATCCGGGCGTGTGATACGTCAATCGCTTCGTCTCGGCGAGCTGAGTCGATTGGTATCGGTTTCGCCGGGTACATCGGCGAGTTCCGGGATTTATGGCTTCCGGAAATCCAGAAAATCCTGGATTTTGGCAGGTCACAGATCACGCGTCGGGGCTTGGATCCGGGCGTGTGATACGTCAATCGCTTCGTCTCGGCGAGCTGAGTCGATTGGTACCGGTTTCGCCGGGTACATCGGCGAGTTCCGGGATTTATGGCTTCCGGAAATCCAGAAAATCCTGGATTTTGGCAGGTCACAGATCACGCGTCGGGGCTCGGATCCGGGCGTGTGATACGTCAATCGCTTCGTCTCGGCGAGCTGAGTCGATTGGTACCGGTTTCGCCGGGTACATCGGCGAGTTCCGGGATTTATGGCTTCCGGAAATCCGGAAAATCCTGGATTTTGGCAGGTCACAGATCACGCGTCGGGGCTCGGATCCGGGCGTGTGATACGTCAATCGCTTCGTCTCGGCGAGCTGAGTCGATTGGTACCGGTTTCGCCGGGTACATCGGCGAGTTCCGGGATTTATGGCTTCCGGAAATCCGGAAAATCTTGGATGACCAAGGGCGCCGCCAAGCGGCGGAGCCGCGGGGGCAGTCCTATGGAATAATAATACTAGTTTACTGATTATGCTAAAATAGTATGTGGAACAAACTATCCTATTCTTGCATAATTTATCTCGCTCATCCTATCCGATTGCAAATATTGAAGGAAGAGTACAGTTTTTAAAATTTTTACCATAATTGCTTGCTAAGGAGACCAGCATTGGGTTACCATAGGCCTATTTATATTTATAGTTATATTTTACACTTACAGCTATCGCACTAATGACCACCTCAACGATTAGCATCACTGACCATGGTTGTGTCGCTAAAATTAAACGCGTTATTATGGAGCGAGGTAAGAAAAATTTCCTATAATTTGCTGACTTACTTATTATACTCACTTGTTAATTTAGACACGTATGCACGAAAATGGGGTCTGGGGTAAGTTTGATGGAATTCCAATAGTCTGCTTTCATCCATCATTTCTCTATTTTCAGACCTTTTGCGTCAAAAGCAAAGGAAATGGTCAAATCTGGATTACTCGATAAGCATGGAAGGTATATATATATTTTATAAATTTCATATCCGGAACCCAAACGAAACATTTAGGCCAAATGAGAAAACTCCGAAAGACTTCCTGAAGATGTACGAAGATCATTCAGTGTCCGGAGGAAATAATTCCGCTAAGAAAGTGGAAAAGAAGGAAGAAATGGAGGAAGACGACGACGAATAGTTATCCTGTTATTGTTATCACATTATCCAACTTGTTTATTTTTGAGATCGTTACATAAAGTTGTTGCATGTTGGCTAAGGTTATCGTTTAAGAAAACTAAATATAATTTGCACAAGGGTGTAGCGGTAATGGCATTGTTCAGTATTTCTTTTCCAAAATGAGAATATACTAGCTATGCCCCTCTCCTATAGCGCCAGAGTCCGCGCGTAACCAAAATATTTTACATGCTTAGCGAGAAAGTAACTTGGGGAAGTTGCTGGGTTTGGTGAGAGAAGCTACCATAAATTGGTGCGGCTCGATCTACCCATTCTATTGAAAGTTACGGGATTGCCTCAGGGCATTCTGGACCATGACCCCCATCGTGGTTCCAAAAATTTTTTTTTCCATAATTGAGTGGGGAAATGTGTAATTAGGGGTTTTAGGCGGCGCTGATCATGAATTCGTTGGAATTTTCAGGATCCGTACATTGGATTCAAAGTTACGGGACTGAGTATCCCTCACTGAGAGGCGCTAACACAGGGAAGGAGCCGATGCGCAGGGGAAGTGTCGAAAGGAGTAAACAGCCTCCCTCCCTCTGATTGCGTATTCGTAAACATGTTTACGAATACGCAATAACCCACTGAAACCACCCCGTTGATCGGTGAGCAGGAGACCCACTGATTCAGACTTCCTCGCGCCGCCGATAGGCGGCGCACGCCGGCTAGTGAGAATAAAATAGCTAATGCATAAACTTAATAATATATTCCCTAAATTATCTTTTCCGAAATGACGTCAGAATTTAGCTGAAAGTAATTACGATTTCGGGCAATTTTCGAATATTGATTAGATCAAAACATTTGTGCTTGAAAATAATATTTGTTTCTTCTTACGATATCAGGCAATAAGGTTATAAAAATATGATTGCAATCATAAATAAAAATCATGTAAAATGAATTACAGTCGAACCTCCCCTTAACGAGCTCCCATTAACGGCGATTATTTTTTGAACATGTTGCGTAAATGCGCCGATTAACACGTCCAAATTCAACCGGAAGAGGTGTACGTGGTGAAAAAGCACACCGAGACGAAAATTTTTCGTCATTATTATTTGTAAAAAATTTTATCAACCAAAATTACGATTTTTTACTAAAAATGACGTGGAAAATATCGAAATGTTTTAAAATATGGGGTTTTCTGCCATTTTATGTGTGAGAAAGACGGTAATTAGATTTAAAAAAATCCGCATTTTGCGATAAAATTACCCTAGTAGTGCATTTTAAGGAAAATATCACATGTTTTTATACAAATTATTTGTCAATTAAGGGTGACTGGAAAGGTTATTGGCTTCTCATTAACGGCGTTCTCCGAATTAAGGTGATCTCCCAATAACGGCAATTTTGCCCGGTCCTTTGATCGCCGTTAATGGGATGTTCGACTGCGTCATAAACTCAAAAGCGAAGGACAAGAAATTTTGGAACGAATGCTTAAAACAAAATTAAAGTGTCTATAATTTAATATGTCCCCGATTAATTTGTGAATTCGTCTGATAGTAAATTGTCTTCATGCAGTCCAAGAAAATATAATAACATTTATTTTGAAACAATTGGTTCAAAAGAACAACGAGAACAACATCAACGGAGTTTGGTCTGATTCACGCATATCTTAGAAAAAGAATCCTGAAAATATTCGTTTATAATGAGGATATCCTAAATACTTTTTACCAAGAATTTTTCCTCCGACGTGCTTTCTACGAGCTTCCTCGTGGTCCATGATTCCGGCTGACGTTGTCAGAACCAAATATCCGAACTGACGTGACGGCAGAAGGTTTGAAGTCCACTTTTCAAGGTCCGACAAAGTGAGCTGAAATGCATGATTTAAAAAATATTTACTCATAATACTTTGATCGTCAATAAACATAGCAAACTCATGAAAGGGGAGCGATCTCAATATTTAAAAAATCCAAATAGTATCTAAGATTTAGAACTTAAATGAATACAAGACATACATAGATTTATAATTCGTACAATAAAATTGACGATTATTTGCATAACACTAACATCAAAACAACCGTTTATCCCTTGAATCAATACACGACGCCACCGTTTAAATTGGCCAATGTTTTTATATGTATGAAAAATCTTTCAAAACCCCTACGCATGCAATTGAAAGAAAAATTCTTAAAAATGATTCCGTTGAGTAAGCTCTTTTCCGAAATTAATGTTGCAATACTGAGTACACAACGCTGCTTTTATTAAAAATCCTCTTAATTGCTACCACTGTATAGTTTGTTTTTAGAGTAGTTTTACATTTTTAATTAGCATATTTGCTAAATATATACACTTACGTCAAAACGAGGACTGATGACACTGCATTTGTTGATGCGACCAGTCAGGTTAACAACAATTTTGCCAGCGCGGTGGTCATCCACAATTTCGAACTCACCTGAAGCAAATGGCATAAATATGTATAGAACCTCCAGTCATAGAGATTTTCAATACTACAGATACTTATTTGACCAATATTACGAGAATGGATATAGAATTTATTATACCATAGTAAAAGTTCAAATTTTCTTCATTTTTCCATATTGTTTTTGCTAACCAAATTATAGACAACAATGAGACTTCATCTATAGATTAGTTATTTTAATTTATTAATAATGAAACTATAACTCTTGAAGTGCCATATTTTCTACGTCTAATTAATGGTTCAGTTAAAATATTATACTAAGGATATAAACAGATAAAAATGTATAGATTTATTTTGTACTTAAAATCGTGGTTGGGAATGTCCACAAATATTTTCCAAACTAGGATTTCATAATTAGCCCAGAGTGCAAACTTAATTTTATAATTGTTGCCGCGAAAATAAGTTTCAAGCGCTTTTCAGATAATATTTAGGTCTGAGTATCATACTATCCTTAATTTCTCGTATCTAACCAATAATATTACATATTAATAGCAAAATATTACAAGCACACTTACCGATATAACCGTGCTTCATCATGACAGTCAAAAAGCGGACGATGACTTTGGACGAAGGGCGGATAATCACTTGCCTTTTTCCACGCTTTTCCGCATTGTTGATCGATTTCAGCGCATCCGCGAGAACGTTCATACGCACCATCTTGAATTATAATGGAATTTCAAGCGATTGATGCTGAAAACTAAAATTATGCAATCGAAAATACGAAATCAAACAAATAAATAGCAAATTTCAAGCCAATATGGAGTGAGCTATATGATTGAGATTAAACCGGCCCAAAATTATGGTCAACTAACAAGGCGCAATTCGCTCCCACAGAAATACGAATGGTTTCGAGCAGCGCCCTACCGTTTCCTTGAATTGTCCCAACACGAACATATATTGTCAGAAATTTCAAAATCGCTTTTTCTATCTTCTCAACTAAATCTTTCATGTAAGTCTACTAGGGGCTTGCTAAAGTGAATCTTACTAAAGTGAAAAGTGCAAAGACCTTACACTTTTCACGAAATGTTTAGTCAGGTTTATAGATTATTTAAACCTTTGGGTGTGTTTTACAATTCGCAAAGTTTTATGAAAGATCTAGGTTACATTAGACGAATATATCGGTCTTCAATGTAAAGATAACAGTTACTTTAGTACTTTTGTTTGCTTAACGTTTTCTGTTTTTATTGACCTGGCAAGCAAGAATTTTTGATATTTCTCACACCCATATTGCCAAAACCGCTTAATTATATCTCTATGATATAACGTATTACCATTACTAATATTAGTAGTAATGACTAGTTAATACTGACAAATGTTTTGAGAAATTGAACGTAGCGAAATTTTGAAGTCTTGTTCTTTACGTTTAATTGCACGTTTCTATTAACTTACGTTATTTTCTTGTTAGCTAGATGAAACGGTACGTAACAGATGCGGTTAAACATTTACGCATATTTTTCCCGTTTGCCACTTTCCACATTATACACTTTCGAATTCGTAATTTGTGTTATCGTCAAATACTCCAAAATATTGCAATTGCATCGTTGCATATGTACATTTTATATTTAGTTTCCAAGTTATTTAATTCTTCCACATACGCAATGTCAGCAGAAGACAGTATTGTTCTCGATGAAGCCATGGACGATGGAACCGCCGATATTGATTGTAAGTTTTTCAACAAAACTACAACTCTCTTTTTGCAGTTTCCAAAAATTGTTTTGATTTCAATTAAGTCTTTTTGCCATTGTTAAATGACATTTGTATCACGACAAACTTAGTTTCGAACTGTTTAGTGGATGAATTGAAGAAAGGTGTTGCCAAGAAGAAAGGACGAGGTTTCGGCGACGCTGGTGGTGAAAAACGTGCAGTGAAACAATACGACGCTCTCGACGACGATGGCCAAGGTGGTCCTCAACGCTCGGTCGAGGTGTGTTTAAAGTTATTTTGATTATTTATACCATAAATGACATTAATAAATACTAGCTTTAGAATAGGATTTAATTGGTTTCATTATAACTACAAATTTTAGGGATGGATCATCCTTGTTACAAATGTCCATGAGGAAGCACAAGAAGATGAAGTAAAAGATGTATTTAAGGTAGTCATCTAATTAAATATACCGTAAATCCTCTAATAAGTCCCTCCCCTCAATTAAGTCCCTCCCCTCAAATAAGTCCCCCCTCAAACAAAATGCCAAACGTACTTGCGTTTTCGCCCGAAAAAAATTAAGTGCATGTTCGTATAGATCTCGTCGAGTTACGTAAGAAAAACCCCAATGCCAAAATTTTGTCATTGAAAATATCGGAGAAAATTGATTTTGAAATTTGAAAATTTTTTTGAAAATCCTTACGAAACAATAAGTCCCCCGGGGGACTTATTAGAGGATTTACGGTATTTTGTGAATAACATCTATTAAGGAATATGGCAATGTTATGAATATGCACTTGAATCTCGACCGCAGAACTGGTTATTTCAAAGGTTACGCCATTGTTCAGTATGAAACACAGCAAGAAGCGGCTGATGCCATCGCAGGGCTCAATGACTACAATTTCTTGGGTCAAACTCTGTCTGCGGTATGTCTCACAACAAAATTTTAGATTAACAGTATAACAATTGTGATATTATGTGATAAAAAATTAATGAACTAGGTTTTGCTTGAAATTAAAAAAAACTTGCCGAGTAAATTGGCTACGCGGAATCCAATAAGCTTGTCAAATTCCGTGCAGAACCTGAATTTTTTAGCGCAAATTTGAATTCGTGCCAAATTTTCGAACCCGTGAAAATCGCCATTTTTGGTGGAATTTAAAAAAATAATATTTTTTCTGTTATCAGGGGCCCAAATGAGCTCTGTATACCAAAAATCGGCAAAATCCCACGGTCGGGCAATGAAGGGTTAAACCATGAAAAGCACTTTCTCTACATTTTAGCTGTTTTTTAGCATATTGACATTAAAATACTAAAACTGTGTTCGGTATTAAATTTGTATTCTCTAAATATTCACAATTAATTGCGCCAATATACTGAGGTCATAAATTGCCAAAGTTTACATATTATTATTGTCGGCGATAACTAGAAGAACATTTTCAGGATTGGTGTTTCGTAAAAGGAGGTCGCGAGAAGAAGCGTTAACGGCAGTACCAGATATTTTGCAATCACTAAAACTCGTTTTATACCTTTTGTTCTCCTATTTTTGTTCGAGAAATGTATTCGTTTCATTAATATTTGCCGTCAGTTTGTGCTATTTATCATACTACGAATAAACACATTAATTTTCACTTGTTTTTATTGTGAAATAAAACATGAATTGTGAATTTTACTCCTGTTAATTATTTGACATAAATTTTTACTGTTAATGTTTTCGCAGCTTTATATAAGCCAGAATGACATCCTATGGGACCGCCTTTGAAGCATTGGATGATGAAGAAAGTATGTTGTATGTGACGCGAACATTTAAATAGATACTGGTTTACAGGAAACGCTGTTACAAAAAAGCCGAGAGGAGTGCAGGACGAAATAGTAACTGATGAAAGAGGTAGACGTCGATTTCACGGCGCTTTTACCGGTGGTTTCTCGGCCGGGTATTTTAACACGGCTGGTTCTAAACATGGTTAGTTACTATTTTTTCTCTGCCTTACTAAAATGTTTTACACACTGCAGGTTGGGTGCCGCAAACCTTCAAATCAAGTAAGGAAACCCGTGCGAAAGTTAGCCAAGACGTCCAAGATTTCATGGATGAAGAGGTAGTTTATGTCTTTTGATTTATATATCTGAAATATCTACCTTTATATTTAAGAATACAAAGAAACTAAATTAAATCAATCAATGAAAAGTTCTTAAAATTTTAGAGATGATCCTAAAATTTGTGAAACATTTATTACAATGAATTTTATATCGTGATAAATACTTGTAAGGGTAACAGGTGCGTTAGGTCATTTTTTATACGTTAATGCTGCCATGGTTGGGAAATTATCTAAAGCAAAGAAAACATTTAGATCTGTTTTAGATCATCTGAACAAAGAGATTCACTTTAGTCAAGTCACGAGAGGGATTTGTCTGTACTTGGCTGCCTGAGAAATAGTGTATATACAAGAGAACCCGGTTAGCGTGCATCCGCGGCGCTTCGCGCACCACTTGCCATTTTGTCAGAGAGACTCGCGGCCTTCGGCCGCTCGAACGGGGTTCTGATTTTGCAAAAAATTTCGAAAAAAATATTTGAGAAAAAAATTTTTTCCGTACCCCGGGGGTACCCCGATAATTTTTTCGACCCCGAATTCGGATTCAGCACCCCAAAAAACCCCCGGGTGCAAAAAATTAGCTCCCCAGATGCTTTGGTTCAAAATGGCCATTTTTGGCAAAAAATGTCACTTTTTGGCCAAAAAAGCCACTTTTTCGGATCAGCCCCAAAAAATTTTTGCGGATTCGTTCTTAGAATTCTCTGGGGAGCATTTTGAGCTATCATGCGTCCCTGTATCGAGGGAACTCGAAAAGTTCCAAAACGCACCCCCCCCCCCCCCCCGACATCAATCCAGCGAAATAGGTTAGAGTGGATCTATAACGACATGCTTTCCCTCTAGCGTAGCGTTTAATTGGTCTGTAGTCTCCAGAAGTGAAGTAAGAGTTGACTCTGCTATGAGTCAACTCTTCTTCAAAAGTGATCTAAACAGATCAAAGTTTTCTTTTTTTAGATCCTTTCCCAACCATGATTGATGTTACATTCATATACTATTTAATTTTTATAAAGCATTTAATTTTTTGAGAGTCACAAAATGCGAAATATTCTATTTATGTTCCAACGCATCGTATACATTATGTATCTCTCAGGATTTTGGTGAATTCGGAATTGCTTCAAGAAAATTGCGAACAAAACATGATTTTATGGAAACTCTTGCGCAGCCCGGAGATCAGAATCAATTGGCTTGGGAGCGTTCAGTTTCTGTTGTACCATCAACTTCTGCTACAAGAGATGAAGACTCTTTTTCTACAAAGCTAGCTGACTTATTGCGCCCGGTCAAGTAGGTGTTTCTTAAATTCAACTATACAGAAACCTGAATGATTTATCCAATAAAACATTTAGTGATTCCATTGGTGTACGTTTGTTGAAACATATGGGCTGGCGTCCAGGCAAAGGAATCGGACCAAAAGTAACTAAGCGTGTAATGGAAAAAAGAAGGGGTGAGTTTGAATACGTTAATATATTTTAAAGTGAAGTGTTGCGTTTTTTATTTGTCCATCTACAACAGTTTCTGAGCTAGTTACTAACTGACCTGACAACTAACTAATTGATCACATATCAGTTTTGAGCTAATTCTAGCTTACGTTTTAGTGAGGGAAGCTGCAGGTCGTGGTGAAACTATTAATTTTGATGCAGAAGTTGTGGAAGAAATTGAGACGCATATTCCAAATGCTGAGTTCGCTCCAGAGGATGTCTCCTCTTTGTTTTTTACTCCCAAAGAAAACATCCATGGTTTGGGATACAACCCATTGAAAGATACAGGTAAACTATTTGTATATAGATGTTATTGCATTTCACATAACAATTTAGGAGTTCTAACACAAAACTATGGAGTTGTCGCTACAGGACTAAAGACATCAAAATCAGGGAAAGCAATTCGTGGACAAGTATTTTTTTACTTCTTTTCACGCGCTAACTTCTATCTATAGGCATTCGGCGTTGGCGCTTTTGAAGAGGAAGATGAAGACGTCTACACAAATTTTGATTTAAGTCAATATGATTTTGAAATTGGTGGAAAGCCGTCTGGAACGATCGAAACTCCACGATGTGATTATTGACATTCAAGTTATCACGTTTAATATATTGAATTTTAGTTGATTCCTCATTCGTTCCTGCTAAGAAAACTTCAAATTCAAGGAAATTCTTTGCGGCCCCAAGACTTCCGCCACATTTTAGACCTGTCCATATGCCGCAAGAATTGAAAATTAAACATTTACCTCAGAAAGTCCTTAATTTGGGAGAAAAGATGTCGCCATTTGAAAGAGCAAGGTTTTTGGGAGACCGCGACCACTCAGTTTTGGTATGTTTGATATTAATGTATGAAAATTTTAAAAGAAAATTTCAGGATCTACTGAGCGAAAAAGATAGACAATTTCTACAAACTGTAAAAGATGAAAAACAGAAAGTCCCGGATAAAAAGAAACAATCGGAATCAGAACCGTTCGAAGAAGAGCCCCTGAAAGCACATCGATTTAAGAAATTCGTATCGTATTTAAAACGAGGTTTGTCTCTAGAGAACGCATTGTATTAACACTTTTTGAGGAGATTTATCGATAAAAGTTGTTAAAAATAGCAAAAAGTAATATTTCTGATGCGTTGTGTTCGAATAAGCATATACGTTTTCCTAATACTGAAAAATGATTATACGCCGGTTAGAAGAGAAATGAACTGTATATAAACTAAAAAGGTTGCTTTTGATGAATAATGTTGCTCTAAAAAACTAAAATACTTACCAGCCAAGTTAATAGTTAAAAGCCAGAAATGAACATTTTGTCTTATATCAGGTCAAATGTCTTTTAGGAGGCTTTTAGTCCTTATTCGTGTATAAGACAAAATACTCATCGCTGTTAAAAGGAAATAACTATTTTCAAAATAAATTGCAATGGTTGACACGAGCTGGTAACATAAGACTGCGTGTTTTTAAACATTTTTTAACAACATATTTTAGGGTTATATTTCGAACAACCGCCAGAATTGACGCGGTTGGAATGGAATGAGGAATTCAATCAATTCAAAAATGCCCTAACTCCCGAACTTCGGGCTTTGCTACCAGAAGTGCGATCTAGGCATGAACCCCTTGCAAAACTCGATTACGCACAGCCGATTGCTGAGAAACTGCAAGCTCGATTTCAGAAAGAAAGCAGCTTTTATGCAGAAAAATCGGTAAATTTAATTACAACAACAAAATTATATTAACAAAAGCGTTCTCATGTTTATCATTTGCCCGATAGTACGTCAGCGAAATTTTGGGGATGTCACAAAAGACGTATTCAGAACTAAACAAATACCATAACTGCCATTAATTCGCAGACCCTACGCCCTCCCTTGCTGACGTAATATCGGGATGAATCGTAATAAGCCAGAATTATGTCTAATTTGTTTAATGTTTAGACAGAAAAACAAGACGATCTTCAAACAGCAGTAAAGATGAAAGCCTTTGGAGATCTCACTCGAAAAAAATACAAATGGCATGTTAATATATATACAGTCTGCCCTCTCTAATCCGGCGCAATACGTTTTGGCCAAAATGTGACGGATTAGGGAGGGTGCCGGATTGGAGAGGGCCGGATTAGAGAGGGAATTTCTATACAAAAAAATCCGTTCCGGCCAAATGGTGCCGGATTAGAGAGGGTGATCCCAAGAATGGGCAAAAATACACAATTTTTTTTATGAATAAAACCTAGCTCGATCGACTATATAAGTCATAAGCGTTCTAGATGGGTCCCATTTTAGTTAGTAGTCTTAAAAATTTCTAATTTTTTAAAAATTTCACTTGAATTTTTCGAGAGTGCAACTCGAGAAAAAATCGGAAAAAAATTTTGAGGTAAAAAACAAAACTAATTACATATCCTGACTCATAACAAAAAGTTGACTATATAAGATCAATAGCAGATTTGAGCTTAGAGACAAGAAAATTGGCCAAAAATTACTCCAAAGTTACGTATAAATACGCCTCTAATCCGGCACCATTTGGCCGGAGCGGAGAAGTAAGAGGGGATGAAAATCAAAAATAATGCAAAAATGGTCAAAAATACACACAAATGTCTGCGAAATTTTCCGGCGGCCGGAAAAAAATTTTTGAAAATCAATAGGGGGTACCCTTTTGACACTTTTGAGGCCTGACCCCCAAAATGTGCCGGATTAGAGAGGGAATTGCCATACAAAAAATCCGTTTCGGCCGAAATGCGCCGGATTAGGGAGTGTGCCGGATTAGAGAGGGACGGATTAGAGAGGGCAGACTATATTGATAATATTTATTGTTCGCAATTCATTATATTATTTTAGGTATCCAGCAAAAGAGCTTTGTAAACGTTTCAATGTGCCTAACCCCTATCCCGATTCATCACTTCTTGGTGTACCAGAGCTGCAGAAGATCGGAAAAACCTCCTCCGATCTCGGAATTTCCGATCTTGGTGTTTTGCCTACCACAAGTATGGAAGTGAAACGGAATGAACAGACGAAAGAAAATAAGGTTTGTATGTGGTAAATTCTACTAAATCGTTTTAAGCTTTTGTTCTTTTTTTTTCTTCTTTTCTTATGTCAAAATTGGTTTTCAAGGAAGGATAGATTATCACATAGGATTTTTGAAGGATATTTATTCTATCACATAGTATCCTCTCTTTGTTAAGTGCTACAATCCTGTATCAAGCTTATCTAATTTTCAGGTTAAAATTTGTTTAATTTCCAGATTCAACAAATCATTCTCACTGGAAACAATGTAGCTATAGTCACACACAAACCTCCTGCAGAACTGTTAAAAGCTCTTTTTGAAGAATCCGAAAGTTCATCGTCTTCAGAGAGTGAACTAGAGGACGAACCTTCCGTGCACCCAAGTCAAGGCCAAAGTCAAGCATATTCTTTGTTACCAGACAGGATGGCTCAGGACGATATTAAAATCGAGACACCTCTCAAACAAATGGAAAAAGTGATAACAGTTCTGGATTTGGTAGAAGATGATGACGTTTATGGACCAACGTTGCCGCCTTCTTCCAAAATGATGGCGGATAGCCAAGATCCGAAAATAGATACTTTGCAGATTGAAGGTATGATTAATTGTTTGTTTGCTTAATAATTTTGTACTTAGCGTCTGAAAATTCTGATGAGTCGTTTGGTGAGCAACATCATAAGAAGAAAAAGAAGCATAAATCAAAGGCGAAAAAGAAGCATAAAGAATATAAAGAGAAGCACAAGGTATGTCTCACTGGTATATAAGAAAAAACGTGTACTTAAAACTCGTAAAATCGCGTTTTTGTAGGCCTTGCACGTTCTGTTTTATACGTTCAACTAGAATATTTTCATTTAGTAATTTTCAGAAAAGCCATAAACACCGAAAAAATAAACGGCGCAGTAATTCTGGTAATACCGACAGCGATGTCGAAGTGATCAACTAAACGGGTCTTTTCCTCAATCCACATTAATGAATGTTTTTATTATGTATTACATAATTATTATGTACATTGTTTTTTGTAATTGTTATAATTTATAATAAAGTTCGCATGTCTTTGTGCTGAATTAAACAAAAGTGTTTATAGAACTAAAATAATACAGTTATGTTCATAGAACTATAGGCGACACATTCGTGTAAAAGTTAAACATTTGATAATTCGCATGGCAACCATGGATAAGCCCATAGAACACGTAATTATTTATAACAAAATGTGAAAAAGAAGGATATAGTTTATACAAACTTAAATGTAAAATTGTGAGTTTAAATATTAGAGTGTGTCGGGTGGTTTGAGTCAAGCCAAACATTTTTGTTCCAAAATCACTATTAAAGAATGTTGTTATCGTACACAATTTAGCATGGTTTTCAAATTTCGACTGAAAAATAATCCTTCCGACTTTCAGACTTAAAACGACTGATAATCACATGTTCTACAGGCTTAACTGGAATAAACAACTGCCAGATTTTATATACTATATTTTAAATTTTCACTGATAGTGGGTCAAGACTCTTGACTGAAGAGCATTTGTTTTGTATATGTAAATATTATCAGTCCAAATCCGGCTCCGGAGCTTTCTTTGGAGGCTGCGTGTCCGCAGTCGCATTGGATGCATCGGAATCAGGCTGAGTATCCGCATTAGCTAAAATATTTTGCTAACAGTTGAATTAAATTTCAATTAAAAAAATTCTATTACTGTCGGCAAAGTCGGGCATTCCACCGGGCGGCATTCCACCGAATTTAGATCCGAGTTTGCCGAGGAGTTTTTGCACAGCAGGATTGCCCATATGTTTCATGATGTTGGAAGGATTGTTCATCTAAATTTCAGTTTGCAATATATAACTAACTAAACAACAAGAGAAATATACAATTTCTGTCAATTTGCCGATCAAACTCGGATCCTCTTTCAGCATCCTGAAATAGATTTTTAAAAGAACTGCTCCTTGTTTAATTTGAAGAAACAGTCTTACTGCAACATCTCAGGATCATCAGCTAGCTCCTAAATTTTGTTATTTATTTTTTATTACAAATATTTATCTTACCTTGAATAACTCGCTGAATACACCAAATTGTTCTCCCGGACCGCCTCCGTGGCCAGCCTGAAAGTTAGTAAAGCATTGGTATTTATTTATCGAGTGCAAGCTAGCTCGATTTTAAAATGTATGTATCGCATATATGAATGGCGAAGAGAAAATAGTGTCTTTTAAATGGACACAGAATTTTAACAACAGAAAAGTTAGCGTGATCAATGTTTGGACCATTTCATGTCTGTTGTAACAACGACAACTGCCGTATTTCGTCATTATATAATTTTATGCGCTAAAACTAGAATTCACCTCCTGGTTAGCTGAAGCCTCAGCGGCGCGCTTGTTTGCCTCCTGCGCCTTTCGCACTCTCTCCTGGCGTTGTCGCAACACATGTTCCTCCTTCTGGCGCTCTTTGGCTCGATTGTAATCATGCAACTTTTTGGCCTGAAATGCTTTTATTTTAGCACAAATTCCAAAGAACATTTTTTAAAGAATTCTCTTTTATGACGGTGGTGACATTTAAAACTTTTCGATAGCAGCGTAAAAACGTTGGGCCAGGGGAAGTTTGAAGAAAAGAGCAATCGGATGTGCGGAACAGATGTGTTGTTGGTCTCTGGCCAAAGGAAATATGTGCAAGCAAACAGAAAAAGGGAAAAAGTTGATGCAAGGAGTCTGCGAAAGGTCTAAGTGCCTGCCGATCTAACAACAATCCAACAACTGACAAGGCATCGAGAGGAAGGAAATGAATCCTTAAGAGCGAACTATGCCATCTTGATCCTTTCCTCGGTTGGCTTGAATCGATTATGAAAAAGGCTCTGACAGGCTATAATTCAATTGGACAAAAAGCGAACTAATGTAAATATATTTCCGATACGGGTTCCATCCATTTTGGTTTCCATGGACTATTCTATGTTCTCCGTGTGCTTTTTCATATTATTACTTCGTACCACCCACGCAGGTAATTTTGAAATATGGCGTGTTTACGCGAAAATTTATTTATAGTGAATTAAAAAATTGCGGAATGACCATAATTTTGGAAAAGAACACGAATGTTTTTGCAAATAAGCAAAATTTAATCAAATAAAGATACTAGATTTAATAATGAACTTTCCGTAGCTGATGATTTTGCGAATATTGTTCCTTCTTATGGATTATTATAATGAAACATATCTGACGGAAAATATATCTAGGTAAAAATTAATACCAAGAAAAACATAAGATAAAAACACAAGGTGAAGAAGAGACTTGTAGGAATTTATCTCTTCACTGTGCAGAAAAAAATCAAATTTAGTTTGCCTCAAATAATGTTAGTTCAGGAGAACCAGCCTCTACCAAAGCGTCGTGTAACTTCTCAGTCGACTGTAAAGGTATAATTAGAACGTCTTGGCAGAAAAATCAACTCATTTGTCTCAATTTAAGGGATTTTCGGAAATATGTTCCATGAGCATAACTCAAAATATTTGTGTGCTGAAGTGGGCAATGGCATTGAATGGCTCGCAATAGCTGAACAAACGATTATAGATGCCGATTTGAACACTGTTACGATTTTTCTTAAAGGTAAAAATTGTTAGAAAATTCGGAATATGTACGAAAATTGCGTTTGCGGGGTTTATCGTTATTTTTTAATGTTTTACTTT
Organism: Ditylenchus destructor; assembly: GCA_022814885.1. Classification (NCBI taxonomy): domain Eukaryota; kingdom Metazoa; phylum Nematoda; class Chromadorea; order Rhabditida; family Anguinidae; genus Ditylenchus; species Ditylenchus destructor. Next base: position 860,060 of record JAKKPZ010000002.1, read on the forward strand.
AACAAAGGTAGATTATAATTGAAGACAATAGATGAAAGCAATTTTCATGTTTTTCAATATAAATGATCTAAAGTATGATTTGGGACAGAATTTGATTAGTTTCTCATTCATAACAATTTTATCTCGTAAATGGTAAACTTTTGTTATAATCAGAATATCTAGAAACACCTCCAAAAAGTATAATTTTACGAGTTTTGACATTTCATGTATATATTTTAGGAAACCAGGATTTCAAAGTGATGAACCGGTTATTCTCCAGTCCATTTTGTTGGGCATCAGGAGAAGTGGACGTTCACCTAATGTGTTCCCTTAGGAAATTTATCCTATGTGGCAGCCGGAATATAGACAAATTTAACGACTCCGAATCCGTGACGCTTCACAAAATAAAAAATTTCCCTGTCATCAATTCTGACGATAGTGTTCATTCAATTGTATCGAAGATTTGGCCATCATTTATTGTCTTAGCAGCAGAAGATGTAAATACGGCGGATAAAAAATTCAGATCGAATCATCACACGCCGCAGCCCAATAAGCGAAAACCAGGTACAAAATCGCATCATAAGCAATCAGAGACTAAAACTGAACAAGAAGAGCCACAATTGAGTAAGGTAGATAAGGCGATATGTAAATACCGGAAATCATGCTATGATGATACCATAAATGGGTTAGAATCAGGGAAAGGTATGTCATATGAGCCAGAATTGATTGACAGCCCAGAAATTGATGAGAATTTGCCTTCACAAGAAAAATCAGGTGATCATTTCTATTTAAAAATATTGGTAAAAACAACATAAAATTTCATTTAAAGGAATTGGTTATTTACGAAACACAATAACTGGAAATAAATGAAAGTTTGAATTATAACTGTTATAAAGACTATGATTTTAGAAAGCTATGAAAACGAGAGTGACGAAGAAATAAGTGAGGACCAACAAAGGCTACGTTGCAAATATCGCACTTCGTGCTATGAACAGCGATGGCCCAATTTGCTTTCAACAAAAGGAGTCAAACACAAAGGGGCCGCAAGTATTTTGACCAGTAAAGCGAGCAGTTCCGTTCCTCCGCCATCTACTTTCCGCAAGCCAACTAGCGTGAAAGAAATCGCCGCAGAAACTCTCAAAAAGCTGGAAGAGCGCGAGAGACATACAAACGAGAAAGCTTTGCCAAAATTTAGTCCAAGAGAGAAGTATTTGCTTGATGCAAAGGAGAGGTTGAAACAAAAAAATGCGTGCAAATACCGAAAATCGTGTTATGAGACTGGTGTTTTACCGAGTATTGAAGCCGGTCCGTTAGCCTCGTTGTTCACTTTTCAGAAAAATCAAACCGACTCTGAAAAAGTTGAAAGAAAGGCGTCAAATCATAACCCGAGTCCAAATTTTGAAGAAATGTCTGTTAGTGAACAAAAGCAGTATTGCAAATACCGAAAAAGTTGCTATGAAAGTGGAATGAGGCCAGAAATACCAGATAAAGGGCATATCGATGAAATAATTCGGAGCACAGCACCTAGAGAGGATCAGAAATTGGAATTGAGATGCAAATATCGTAAGAGCTGCTATGAGACCGGTGTTTTATCCCCATTGAATCCTCCGACACCGAAACAGAATGAGAAAACAATTGGTAAGGCTGGAAATGCTCCGTTACCGACCACGATTGGGGAACTCAAGCTGATGTGTAAATACAGGAAAAGCTGTTATGTTACCAAAGCACGAGAAGCCGAAAGCCAGAAATCTGAAGAAGAAAAAATTGCGCCAGCCTTGAGTCAAAATGCCAGTGCCACAGAAATGGGCGATTTAGAAGAGGAACCTCATCATGCAGCGACTCATAACAGCGACAGTACAGAAGTGCCGCAAATACCACTACCAGATCAGCCCGTAAAGTCTAATAAAGCTCACAAGACCAAAAAGACACCCCAAGTGAAGACCCCAAGAGTACCGAAGCCCACCAAAGCGCCGGAAATGGCGCCAACCCCAAAACCTCGTGCCAAAAAGAATGAGGAATATTGCGGGGAGGAGCAGGAAGTCGCACCACCATATAAACGTCAGCCGAAAAGGAAGATAAGTGAAGAGAAGAAAAGTCCAAAGCCAGTGGCCATATCAGAGGAAGTCCCGGTACCTTTATATTCTAATATCAAAATTGTGAAAGAACCAGCGGAAGAAATTAGTGCTCCCTTGGCGGGTGAAGAAAAAAATGAAGATGATTCTTTTAAATCACGCGAAAACGAAGAAACAAATGGAGAAATAAGAATTGATCGAGAACAGAAATTACAGTGCAAGTATAGAAAATCCTGCTACATAAGTGAGGGTCTTATTTCTGAGGATATAATGGATGTAAGGAATAAAGAGGAGATAGACGAGAGAGATAGCAAGGACAAAGAGCAGAAAAGATCAGAAAAAGCTGAGAACACCCCAATCCAGAATTTGACCCCACAAATGAAGTCCAAGTGCAAATACCGGCACTCTTGCTACGCCGACATTCTCGATGTGGTACCACACAGAAATTGGAGCGCTGAACGCGTAATCGAACAAACGCGTATGGATAAGGTGTCAAATCGGGACTTGCCCTGCAATAAATACTACTTATCATGTCGCGAGAAACTCGGGTTACCCCCAAAGGAAGCCAAACCCCCACGAGCGGCCAATGGAAAGAAGTTGTGTCGAAAGAAAACGGATTAGCTGTTGAAATTTGTTAGCAATACTATACCGGTGTTAGTTATTTTATATAATAGACTTATTAAAGATGATGTTATAAAGATTTTAATACATACGTTCGGCTCAACTTCTTTAAGCCATTCATTCGCAGTGTCATCAAAGTCAAGTTTGCACGCGAGAGCTAAGTCGGTTTTTGCCTCGAGCCATTTACCCAGAAAGCTGTAAAAGCGTAACTAATTAAAAGCTCGATTTAATTGGAATATAGAAAACATTGTAAATTTATGTGTTTAGAATATTTCACTTATGATCGACAAAAAAGTAAAATCTGCTTTTGTTTAAACCTAATTTTGCACAAATTGTGGGCTGGTAAATTTTTCCCTAGACAATACTGCACTTTTAGCTCAATAACAAGAAATATTGTATTCTAGTACTTTGAAAAATGTCTACATAAATAAGTGCCAAAATTGAAGTCATAACGTACCGATAAGCACGCCCGCGGAATTTATAGCCTTGAGCAGAGTCAGGATTCAGTTGCACGGCCTAAAAGTAACTGTTAAAGGAAATAGCGATTTTTGAAGAACGATACCTTATCACAATCACGAATAGCCGCCACTGGCTTCGACAATTTCAGCAGAACACTGAAATAAATAATTAAAAACGATTAAGCGCATCCGGTCTTTTTACTTACATAATAAATTGTGGTTTAGTAATTTTGGTATTATTATTAATTATATACTCATTTTTATTATTTATCTAAATACCCAATTTTTAATTATATATATTAAATGTTTTAATTACATCTCCAATAAAAAATTTCCAAAATTATATAATTAGTAAATATCTTTAACCTCCTTCTATGTTTTCTATAAACTAGAAATAGTAACGAATTTTTAATTTAATAAGCAATTCTAAAACACGTCAATTTTTCGTTTGAATTTGAAACACACAAATTGTTGTTTGGTCAGTGTTAAAATTCACAGTCTAATTTTTTTAAACTTTCTAGATATATTAGCTTAAGTAGAACTTGTGTGAGACATGTACCATGTAATTATTAATAAACAGAAAGCTCGTACTTTGCACGCTTAGCATGAAGAATCGCCGACTTCGGGTTGCACTCAATGGCCGCTGTATAGTGCTTCAGAGACTCCTCGTAGTTACCTGAGGTGGGAAAAGAAATTGCTTATCACATGTTTTCTGCATGAATGTAAATCATACCTTCGCTAAACGCTGCAGTAGCCTGATCTCGGTGTTCGTTACCTTTCTCCAGGTCCTCATCAGTAACCTGTGGCATGCTCAATATATTGTAATTTGCGACATTTGTGAAATTTCTGTCTAGTCTTGTTTCGAAGCCATTTAATTATTTTAAATTCCGATATTTGTTATGCAGTTTTAATGTGATGCAATCATCGCGATATATGATAATTTCTAAAGGGGATGAAATATCGTTGTTTGCTGATTACCACTTTTACCACAGACTATTTTTTGTTTTGAGTTTCTCTTCATTATAATAGTTTCACCAAAATTCATGTCTTAAAAACGGTGAAATAAGTGAATAGCTTACTTCTTTATCCATATCGCCCATAGGAAGCGGCTCGTCCTCTTCCGGTGAGATTACCCCGCTTTCGTCAAGCTCAGGCAGGGCAATTTCCTCCTCTTCCGGTTCCGCTTGCGGAGGCTCAGGTTCCGGAGTAGCACTAGCATGAGGCTTGCTGCTTTCACTGCTAGGCTTCTCTGACGACGCAGTATGTTTTGTGCCCGGAGCAGGCGGAATTTTGGCATCCATACTAAAAATAATAGATTTGATTTATTTATGCCAATTTTATACAGTGCTATAAATTTTTCACCTTTCGAGATATTCTTTGTAAAATGCATAGCGTTCGTCGTGCAGAAGTTCAGGGTTGGCTTTGCAAAGCGAGACGAACTGTTTCAGCAACTCGATATGATCTGCCATTGTCGTGCGCGAATTTGATAGCGGTTTGTGTTATGAACTGAAACTGAAATAGTTTGTTAAGATGATAAGAAATTGTACTCCACTTCATAACACATGTAAACTATTTCCATAATGCATAATTTAATTAGTTTTTTCAAACGTACTCTACAGGAAAAAATACAAAAATAGTGCAAATTTCGTGCAGATAAACAAAATTAGAAAATGCGAGAAACTATAGTTTAAAATTACGTGAGGATTTCCACCCAGGACAGAACTCCCTTTTGAGAGGCCGCAAGAAAAGTGAAAGTTCCAACAGCTTAAGGTAAAGGTAGTGGTGAGTCTGGATGTTTCTTTATAAAGCAAGATACCTAGCACCGTGTATCACACTCAAATTATTAGTAAAATTTTTTAAGCCAACCATTTTTAAACGCAAAAAACTTTGTTCTTGTAAAGTGTGAAATTGTTAAATGTTTATATTTAAAAATAATTATACGACTTTACGAAAATCCTGTGCTTGTGCTTGTGCACAAGCACAAGTCCTAAAGAAATATGTGTGTCAATAGCTAAAACAAGTTTAGATTTCGAAAAAATCATGTTGTTATAACAAATGCACACTCTTCAGCAAATTATTATCTGATCTGTCAGATTGGAGTTGTGACTCATTTACAGTATATTCAAAAGAATGATTGTCTGCAATATTCTTTATTTTTCCAGAAGTATTTGATGTAAAAGTTAGTTCGCACTTTTCATGCGTTTTCAGTCATATAAATTAAATAAGTAAGTACCTGTGTCGATGCATTTAGTCTTGAAATGCCGCAAACAAACCCTATTCCTTCTTCTATAAAACAAAATTTGACCAATTTCTCTATTGGAATTACAAATCTATGATTGAATTCAAAATACATAAGGCAGAAAAGCGTTAGAGAAGCAACCACTTTTGGATAATAAACACATGTATGATTTGGTTATGAGGACGATTCGATTAAGGATTTTTCTGTACAAATGTCAATAATCCGGTACTTCATGGTCCAAACATTTGATAATCCGGTGAATTTTGGCGGGATTTTTGACTATTCCGGATGTGAGATTCATGACTGTTATTGCATATTCACAACGCATTTCATATACGTCTTTACTCAGCGGATAATTTCAGCATATTTGCGTCGTGCCTGAGAGCGTTCTCGGCCAAACATTTCCCGATTTAGAAGCTTTATGCGAACAATGATTTGCATGACGTTATCGCGTATATCCACCTCTCCGACCTTTTCAGGCATTCTTTGCCTGGTGTATTGTTCCCTGGAGACCTTTGCAAGAGTGTACGCAGATTTGTGACCATTACGAGCACTTAAATCACTGCCCCATCTCCAGGGAATTGCAACATTCTTGGAAACCGCCGTTTTTTGGACATTATCCCTTCTCGAAATTCGACAACTTTCTTCAAGTGACTTTCCTCAAGGAAGGCCTATGTTTTCCTCGTTTGTTTAAAACTTTTTTTGCTTCTAACATAACAGGGACAAGTTGCCGAACAAGTTTGCTAATTTACGAAATTGTTTTAACACAGCCACCCTCGCAGGCTAAAAATGTTGGGGTTAAAGCACGATAACTTCGTTCAAGTAAAAATGATTTTATAACGCGAAGTAGAGTAAAATTCAAATAAGAAGGATTCAAAACTGTAGAATCCAAATAAACAATATCAAACATGTTTGAATTTGTTTAACTGAACTCAATTAATCTGATACGTCGTTACCGAATGGAGAAAACATAAGCGGGTAGTAGGAGTGCTTCCATATGCCGTTATATCGCTTTCGTAAAAAATGAGTGCTCCAATTTCAGTTAACATTTGAAGAAACGACTCTCATAAAAATGCTTGTTGCAAACAATATATGCATAAATGTAATCCATGAAGTACACTGAGAACCATAAATATTTTTTGCTCATTTAGGTGTGCTTGTTGCATTTTAGTTAGAACAAAATCAACTCCGGATTATGCTAACCAAAATGTATATTTACAGATTATGTTACAGAAATGTAATGGTAATATAAAATGATCAAGCAAAATGTACAACTATCTCTTTATTATTTCCATTATAGCAAAATTGGACAATACAACGCGAGAAGTAGAATAATAACTCTCATTGTTTCATACATTCGCGGATCGATTTACATTTAAGGCGTCACACGTTTTGTCTCGTCAATAACTGAAATCGTCATTTTAATATTTCATTAGTATATTAATAATTAATTATTATAGCATATTTTTGCACGTTGTTTTCCTAAATTTCTTCGTCTCGAGATCTAAATGAGAACGAAAAGCGAACACAAAAACCCTTAATGCCTGCCCAAAAATGATGAATTCCTCGAAATGGTGCCAAAATAATGAGAAGGGGCGCAAGGAAACATAAATATACGGGAACGTGACGAACGCAAAAAATGGACGCAAAAAATAATTACAGTGCTATTAACCCTTCATTTCCGAGTGTTATCAAAAACGCAACGCAAATGGTGACCCCCATTGTTTCCGAGCGTTGCGAAAATGCACAACAACTTTGGAGTAATTTTTGGCCAATTTTTTGGCTTCCTAGCTCAAATCTGATATTGATCTTATACAGCCAACTTTTTGTGCTGAATAAGGATATGTAATTAGTTTTTGTGTTTTAGATCAAAAAAAAATTTTGCGATTTTTTTCTCGAGGTGCACTCTCGAAAAATTCGAGAATGACCTTTTAAAAATTTTTTTGAGACTCAACAAAAAAACTAACTTCAGATTCGTGCTCAGCGCATCGAAATTGACCAGAAAAAGTGTTTTTTAGACATCTAAAAATTTCGAAATTTTTTTGAAATTTTCGAAACCATAGGGAGGGTATCATGGATTTTCGGAAAAATCCCGACTTCTGACCCCCCCCCCCAAAAAATTGGAATTTTTGGGGGTTTTGAAAAAAATAATATTTTTCCCATTATCAGGGACCCAAATGGGCCCGGTATACCAAAGATCATCAAAATCCTACGCTTCGGCATATAAGGGTCTCACACGGCTCGGCAATGAAGGGTTAAACAATCCGGCTTACACAGCAGACGTGCAAATATTAGCGAAAACTATTTTCCTTATTACTACAAAAATTGCTCACTTTTGCATGCCACAATCTTTTAAAATGCAAACTTTTGCCACAACCCAAAATTTCCACAAGTTAACGGTCATCAAAGAGACAATATGTGTGTAGTGAGCATAAATCATAGTGTTTTGCATAAATGGAACTCCAAATGGAAAACCTAGAAGTAATTTTTATAGGTGGTTTCCCCGCTCATTATATGTTTCGTCAACTGACCCTATCGCTCCGCCGAATAACATTCTTCTTTTTTCTTTGGAGTCATCATCTTCAATAGGGAAAGTCCTACCGCCGGCCCTTTTCTCCGTAGCTCCCCAAAACAACGGTTCCGTTCTGCTGCTTTCGTAGTCCATACCGTAAGGGAATCCGTCTGTGCGCTTCAACTCGCTTAGTATAGTGCCAGCGGAACCGGGTGCTGCAGTATTGACTTTTGAGTCATATTGCAGATATGGGGCTTTCTTTGTGTACTAAAGTAGAATTTACGTTAATAAACTATTGATAATAAATTTTCGCGTCGTCAATTTTTTGATTTGTTTGGGGAGATCCGGTATTTTTTAGGATTTAGATTATTTATGAAATCGACATTTGTTTGAGCAAAATTACCCAACCTAGTACCAAACCTGCCTCGACAAACAATGGACCACAAAATTTTATATTACACAAGTACTCACCTCTGGATAGAAGCGTCTGACAGGAGCGTATAGACGGCCTCCGAAGTCTGACCCGAATCCATCAAATCCGCCAAAAAATGCGCGCCCTCCTGCCCTTTTGTATTCGCTGGGGATCATGGGACGAGCTCCTCCGCGTTTACCGTATCCGATAGTGCCGCTGGCTGGGTAAAAGTGCCGTGTGCCCGAGAAATATCGGCCTCCTGCCCTTTTCAGAAGAGCAGAGGGAAAAAACGGCCGCGCTCCACCTCGTTTGTTCAGATCATCATAGCCGTCTTCTGCAAACTGGAAGGTGCGGCCTCCACCTCGCTTTTCGAGGATATCGCTTCCATCAGCCATCTGGAATGTTCTCCCACCACCACGTTTCTCTGCAGAATCATGGCCACCAAAGGCCCGTGCTCCACCCCGCTTAGCGTCGGAATCTCCCTAGAATAATCTGTTATGTATCCATGGTATCGGTTAGGAAAACTCAGGTTTAACATTTCTCGTATAAATTTGCTTTCTGTACAACTTTTATGTGGTGGTATAATTTGCATTTACTAGAATTTTGTTTACTTTACGAGGTCTTGTGCAGCAAAAAGTGTTAGTTTGTAAATATATTTTACTACTTTAAATAGAAATTGTAGTTTTAGTGCTTGTTAATTAAAACTGCGAATATGCACACCTGATAGAAACTGCGTGCACCGCCGCGCTTATCCTCAGCGGTTGTCTCTTCGTCTAGCATTTGGAATCCACGACCACCAGCTCTCTTTTCATCAAGCATCTAAAAAGTTTGATTAGTATTACGAAATGCAAGTTAACATAATTTTTTCAATGCATATAATTAAAAATTTAGATTCATGAAAATAAAATGCGAAGATTCACTTAACATTTTTGACATACCACAAATATAATAGCAGTAGTTATACTTTTATAAACAATAAAAGATTTTAAATTAGAGATTAGAGGTTCTTAGATATTCAGATGATCAAACGCAAAATTTTAATTACCACTATTACCATACTGAATAGTGAGCCATTTAATTCGGATTTAAAATGGATAAGTAAATGGTCTAAAGCCAACATTGGTATTATTACAAGGTTATATTCAAGATAAAAAACATAATATAGTAAGAATTACCTCTCTGAAATTCCTCCCTCCTCCCCGCTTTATCTGTCCCATGAGAGGTGACCACCTTTCGCTGAGCGCTGGTGCGAATTGTCGACCACCTGCTCGCTTTTGATCCATAAACGCGCCAAAATTTCTTCCGCCTCCGCGCTTGTCGGTTTCTGGTAACTAAACTTATCTATTACTATGTATTAAAAAGAATAGAACTTAAGTCAAAATGGTCAAAAATCTTAACCATTTTTATTTATAGTCTTGGATTATTTATTGTACGAGCTTGGTGGAGCTAAATTCAGTCTTTATTCCGATTCGAAACAAAAGCATTTGAAATAGTATTACTCGAAAAACATTCAAAATATAAAATCAGTTTTCATGACAAAATAGTGCTGGAACGAACACGCAAGGTAATACCTTTAAAAACCTATGCAAGAAGTGAAAACTAAATTTTTTAATAAAAGAGATATGTAATGAAAGACTAACTGTGACAAAAATTTGGGTTGTAGGAAAATTTTGTATCACTTTGTATAATGCAATCATTTGCAGAAAACGACAGGATACACCCAATCTGGAGTTTTAGACAATGCCGAGTCCCTAATTTGATATTAGTTTTTGCATGATCTTAACCACGAAAATATGTATTTCGCCGCTTTAGGCTTGTTGATAATTTTTGTCACTCCCTTGAAATTCCCATATTTTCGTGACAGACCATACAAAAACTAATACCAAATTCGGACTTAGCGTAGTCCGAATTTAAACTACTAAAACATGTTTCCTGGCATTTTTTTCGTGAAGATTAAACAAACTCATAAAACTTCCCTAACAACCCAAAATTAATTGAAAACTACCATAACGAAATTTCTGCCGCCCGCCCTTTTCTCATCTGTGTTCTGAAGGCTCTGATCCACGAAAGGGTCTGTGTTCGATGATGCAAACTGCTCATCAATGAATGCGTTTGAAATAGCGCCTAAAACGAATATTTTTTTATTTTTTCTCGTTAGTTTTGTGTTTGACGTTAAAATTGTCATCAGTTAATAAAACCAATGCAATAAAATTTATTTTTCATTTGAGACATATCCCATACAAAGATGTGCTAATATTAGATTTGCTACATCTAAGAAATATTATGTACTTGTTCTCCCAGAGAGAGAATATGCGTTCCTAAGTTACAAATTCTCGTCAAGTACTCCCTAGAGGACGGGTTTATGAGAGGAATTGTTTTCCACGAAAAGGCTGAAACCCTCGAGCTCCCAAGTGTTGTTCCTGTGTGGCGCGGAAATTGGCTAGCTCTTCGTTACGCAATTTTAATACTATTTTGATAGACTTTATTAAATAAAGTTGCCGCGGCCGTACCCAACTACCACAAATAGAGGGCCATCCCTAGCGGCGGTGTTCGCGTCATCGTCGGAGTTTAGAGAAAAGAGAAATCGAATTTTGCTAAAGCAGCAAAGGGCCAACGACGCACTTTTCTATTTTTGATGCCACCTCGCCTCATGCTGTGTACAATTGAGTAATCTCTTCGAACGATATTTCACAGGGTGATTCCATTTTGCAAATTAAATGGCATAAAATGCGGATGTTTTACGTTCGGTTAACTAAAATGACTTCCTGGAAATTGAGTTTGTGTAAACCGGAAAACAAAGCACAAACCGGCAAAAAAGACAATTGAATTTTAAAATAACCAAAATCCCATGGTTCAGAAAGGGAGTGTAACGGATGATTTCCTACTAACGTATGCACCTTCTCGTGGCGTGAAATGTCGTCGCTAAGGACGATTGAGCTCAAAGGTTAGAGAGTGATGTCGCAATAATGAGCCAAGAGAATCTTCCACGCACGAAATGGAAAAGTGAAATCATTGCTATCAAAATTACAGTAATTTGCCAAGTCAACATTACATATTTTCTGGAAAATACTAAGGCTTTGAACGTTTTTTCGATTTTATAAGAGTTGCTCTTTCGAATATAAATTTTAATATAATAAATTTTGTGGAATCTTTCAAATGTGGTAGAGTACGTAAATTTATTTATGGTTAAAACAAATTATACTGGAAATTAGTTTCAATATATACAAGAACGTCTTCCAAACAATATTTTGTTGAGAAGTATGAGGAAATGAGCAAGGTTGAATAGACTAGAGGTGTATGTATCACGTAAATGAAGAAAAACTGTTTTAAATATAAATTACTATGGGGAATTTATCAAAAAGATGTCGATATTCAGAAATCCGACAGGATGTTGCAACTATTGTCGTAATCCTATCACAGCGATAGTTTGTGGCTTAAAATGCATAAGAAACCATATTGAACTTACTCTGTAGAAGGACGATGCTCATGAGCAATATGCTCGTCATAATTTGCCGACATCGCTGTGTCATGACGAAAATAATAAATTAACGAATAAGCTCACAGTTTCGAGATTTATCTCAAGAAAGTGACAACAGCCGCCGAAGCAGTGTGTAAATGACACTGACACTGCTCGGGGCACTCCTCCAGCTTCGCAAAGGAACAGTGTTCTGTTTTTGGCTCGAAAGGTCCTCTCTCTCGCCTGAGAAGGAATCGCTCCCGCTGCTTAGTCCCTCCTTCTTGGGTCCTCCCCTTATTGGGCAGTGGGCGGCCTATTATCCACTCATCTCGCCCACCAATTCATCAAATTTATACGTGACCATTGCTGTCTGATATGGCACAGATCCATCTCTTGTGAGACATGAATAACATGGATAAGGAGATATAAGCCTACGCCTGAGTGCATCCAGGCGTGAATCCTCTGCAATCAGATATTCACGCTCCTTCACTTCATGAGAGAGTAGAAAGTCGCGCAATGACCTTTGAATTGTGAAAAGCGCGATTTGTAGAATTGCAGCGAAAACAATTTTAGCTTGCATGAAACTTGTGTATACCATCAGAATAAATAATAGAGAACAATTAGGAAGAAAATGACTGCCATGTGCAGCAGCCGAACATCAGAGTCAATTATCGGCTTTAACTGAGGTCATTTCCATGTGTGGTCTATGCAATGCATTGCATTGATGAATAAGTTATCATATAGAATACTGGACTAGACTACCATTTAAAGCTTGGCTTGTAGCAAACCATAATACAGTCTGATCCCGTTTGTCGTGAACGATCGGGACGGGCAGTTTTGGCCAATTGCGTTCCGATACCTGAAATTCCAGTTAAACGGGGTCAGACTGTAATATTTGTAGTTGTGCAATCTAGTATAAGTCCCAACGTTTTCACATATTCGCCCATAGACTTGACTCCAATTATTATTACTCAAAAAACTCAAAAATTTTTTAAAAGGGGCTTTTCAAATTGGGCATCAAAGGATTTTCCTTTCCCGGGGTTTTAAAATTTAAAAGAAAAAAAAAACCCCCATTTTATGATTTTTTTTCCGGGGGGAAAATGTGATAAAAATTTTTTGCATTAAAAAAATAACATTTGTTTTATTTGGGGCAAATAATAAAAAAAAGGTAAAATTTTTTTTAAACCCTTTAAAAAATTGTTAAATGATGCAATTTTTTGGAAAATTTTTCAGGTTTGACCCCCTAAAAGGGTTATACTGGATTTGAAATTATGATTAAAAGTTGTGATAAAATGAGCATATTTAATTGCGCATTACTTATGCTTTAACCCAATAGCTACCTAGCCATACAAAAGAAGAATGTCACTAAAGTTTTATCTTCCCGGGTCAGGAATTTAGAGATAATATTTGGCATTTAAAATTTTTTACAGGAGCCACGCTGTGTTTGTCAACTGACGCCTTTGATCCTATGAAATAGGGCATCGATTGATGTGTCACAGATAAACGACGCGAATTTTCCAATTCCAAATCCGGAAAATAATGATAATAACATTAAGCGAGTTAAACATTCTTCAATTCCCAATGGTATTTAAATAATTTTAGTTTCTTATCAACAATTACGTTTTCTAATCAACTCATAAGCATTTCGTTTACGTAAAAATGTAAACAAATAAGCGAAAAGAGAGATTTTTGAAGATTTTTACCTGCTAAAACACAACGGTGCTAATTAATTTTCTTCGAAATTTAAGATCCACAATTTCAGAGCGCATAGATATGTCAAATTCTTACAGCTTCATTTCGTGAAAGCATTCGTATGGATACAAGTGGTAAAACATTGGTAATTTAGCTGAACAACTCATTCAGAACTCAGAAGACAAAACTTGATCCAGAGCGTGAAAGGAAATTGCTACCGGCTCTTCATTATCCGTACCTAACGATATGATTTCAATTATAAAATACTTTTATAGCTGATAGAATATCAATGAAATGAGATTATAAATTTTAGGTTCTGTTCTTTATTTTGCTTTAGATTGCGCTGTTGACAATTTTCCTAACTTGAGTTATTATGTTTGTCAATATTATAGAAATTCATGAAAAACTGTAGCCCAATTTCGCATTTCCCTCATACCTTTCTCGGCTGAATGAGCGCGCATTTTTGACTGGCTTCACATAATTTATGCGGCTTCATTTTATTTATTGCTGTCGAATTTCACTTGTAATACATTGCGAAATTCTTGAGTTATTCTGTGGTTGTTCATTCGAAATTCATATACGCGATTGAGGCTGGTTGTCATTGCCATAAGTTTTCAAGCAATATAGATAATTGAACACAAACGTACAGGTAAGTTGGGCGGAACCAAAAAGATGAAACGATGACGAAGTCTGGCCAGGCTAACACTTCATGGGTATTCAACTTCAAATTCATTCAGACCAGCTAAACGTTGTCGCGATGAATTTGCTCTCTTTTGCCAAATCTTCTTCTGTTCAATTCTTGACAGTTATCACGATTTTTGTAATTTTCTGCAGTGCAATTCAAGGGAAACCCTTAGAAGAGGATCCCAGTATTACTGCAAAGCAAGAGGTATAACTTTATAATATTAATAAAATAGTTCGATAAGTAAGATGGATAGTAAATATGACAAGAAATTTAAATTTCCGCTAGTTAGTTCACTTACATGTTTTGAACACCATTACGTTTTACCCAATTATATATCACTTTCTGATTTAGAAACGATTTTACTCATGGGAAGAGGGCAAGCGATCCGCTCCGTTCGCTGATCCACAACACCGGCTGTTCTATGAGGATCCCTGGAGAAGAACGTAAACAAATTTCTATTTCACGCCATAAACAATCTCAAATTAACCCGTTGTTTATCTAACCGCTACGGCGTCTGAGTTTTTCATTAGGAACTGGTGAATGAGCCCTAGAAGTTTCCTTCTTGGCTCATTCACATGCCTTTCTTTGGCATATACCTTATTTCCAAAACGGGACTCCAAAACAGGAAATTAAATTTCGCACAGATTGTTTTCACACCAAAATTTGCTGTCTTAGGACGTTTTTTCATTTGCAGAAAATAATTTTAGGCTCAGCGCTTGGGCCAATGCCAAGAAGTCTCGAATGTATGCCATCGCCCCAGAACCGAAACCGTCGCTGTACTCGAGAACTGAAACGCAGTTGCCGAATTTCATTTTTTAAATAACAGTAAAATACCGAGCACTATAAAGAGCGTGAAATATTTTAATTCAATCTCTGTGATTGTTGAAATAAAATAGTGGAAATAAGATGCCATTAAGTTTTCTCCTGTTCTCGCATGACTTAACTTGTCCTTTGATTCAAATGTGGCAATAAACTTAAAGTCCTAAAGTGCTTCCAAGACGAAAATGCTGTTATTTTTAATGTCGCATTAAAAACTATTTATTAAATTATTTGTATCGTTTAAACTACAATGGAAAATGCCAACGACAATGGTCAAGAAGATGGAGAAACGCTCTATTGCATGCTAACAGAGCAGTTTAAATCAATTCTGAACAGTGAGAGACAATTAAAGGAGACAATAGACGAAAAAGAAAGTTTCAAGACGAAAGCTGAACAATTGGAACAAATACCGATTAGGTTGGTTTATAGTATAAGATACGGCTTCCAGGTTTGCAACTCCATAAATTTAAAGTTCAATATCGCCTTAGCGCAGCGAGGGTGCAAGGGGTACGCACCGCAAAGTTGGGAAAACGACATTTCATTAATCCCTGTTATGTGACTCGAGAACAAAGCTTTTTATTCCCTAATAAAAAGTCCTCATACTTTTGACAGTTCTAACATACTTCTTCCAAACATCAAATCCTACCGAAGTGTCCTATGAAAATTATAGGACTTAGCTCAAACTTAAACTTAACTTTGAGCAGAGTTGTACTCATTTTTGTGTAAGTAATGTATGTCACTCATGTTGGTTATCAGACTTTTTGGCGTGGGATATTTTAGCGTCAATTTATAAATTAAATATTTTAAAGGCGATAAATCGACGCCAAAATGTTCGTGTACTTCATGTTTATATGCAACTTTCGTAGGACACTTCATGTATTTCTTTTATTTGGAGGAAGTAGTAATTAGCAAGCACCTTCGAAAGAGCGAGGTACGAAATAGAAAAATTTGAGAATGACTGAGAAACGTAAAACTGTTAAATACAAAAAATTGGTAGAGGAATGGCATTCTTTGATACTTGACATATTTCCGAAAATCAACTTTTTCTTTCTTGTAGCATTGTTCCAATGAAATATTC
This sequence comes from Ditylenchus destructor, assembly GCA_022814885.1. NCBI lineage: Eukaryota > Metazoa > Nematoda > Chromadorea > Rhabditida > Anguinidae > Ditylenchus > Ditylenchus destructor. The sequence continues at coordinate 876,084 of JAKKPZ010000002.1, forward strand.
TGGCTGTAATATGAACATTTTTTCAACTGTACTTACATCTTTAATGTGTGTTTTGATCCGTTTCCTACAATAAATATAAATTTAATAATTTTTAAACTTACCTTAAAATTACTTACTTAATAATCATTTTACATAAATCGCTTTATTGAATTTCAGAAATGAAAATTTGATGGAATCTGTATCACGAGTGATTGGCTCAGCTGAATATATGGAAGGCGAATTGAACAAATGTCTCGAAAAACTAAGTGTTCTCGGTCCTCCAAACCAACAAATTGATCCCATTATCCAGGAATGTGGTGGCCATTCTAACGGCTCCTCGCGAGAACACGAGGTACAGATGAAGGAGAGAATTATTGAAGAACTCCGCTTGGAAATTAATGCCAAACAAATGGTTTTACATCACTTGAGCAAGTCATCTCAACCAATGCTCAGGAATACTGAAGACCAAAATGATTAAGTATAAAAATGTAACCTCGGACTTATGTTAAATTTGAATTATGATTTTGTAACTCATTGAATAGATTGAATATTCTTCACTTAACGCTTTGCGCATTGGTAGCAGTCTGGTGTCAAAAGATACAAAAATAAACACATTGTCATTACGAAATCATAGTAGAATTTTTTTGGCCCACCCTGTAGACAACAGAAATTCTTCTTTTCTGACAGGCATAGAACAAACAAAGATGATAGAGTGGATTTATCCTATTGGAACAGAGTGTAGCATGCATTCTTGTGGTGGATGTAGTTTATATTATGTATAAATGTATAATAAACGTACTTCAAGTATATACTTGACTTGTGACCTCATAACCGAACATATGGTTCATACAATCTCGATGAGGATCATTAGTTCCCCTAAATGAATCGCTGCAAAAGAAAGTTCCTGACAATAGCTGATCTATGTATGAAAGTACTCGCATCGATTTTAGTCCCCCTCCCATAGAGAGTTCATAAAAGTGTCCGGATGTGTAGAGGCACCCGTATCTCGCGATCCAGCCGTTAGCCAGAGGCGAGTGATAGCTCAATCCAGGGATGGTATAGACTCGGCTCCAAAAATAAGAACATTTGCCCCAAAAAGTAAGATTTCGGGGTCAAAAATAAGAACATTTTTATAATTTTTCCAAACCATAGGGTCCCCCCTATGGTTTTTTAGCAAAAATTTTTTCCAAGTGCATTCTTAGGGGTGCATTTTTTCAAATTTTTAAAATTCGCGCCGAAACTATAATGCCAATATTTTATTCTGCATGAATGAAAAAATAGCGCCGCAGGCGAAAATTTTTCAATTTTAGGCGATATTCATAAAAATTTGCACTATTTTTTAATACTTGGAGAAAAAATGGCATCCAAACAGCGCCGCAGGCGAAAATTTTTATGAAAAGTAGCTTGTATTACAAAAATTCCCATTTGGAAATAAGATATTGCGTGAAATAAGAACAAAATAAGAACATTGGCCAAAAATAAGAACAAATCTTACAAATAAGAACATTTTAAATTTGTAAGATTGGGACACTAAAAATAAGAACAAATCTTACAAATAAGAACATATCCCATCCCTGGCTCAATCGATAGGTCTAGAAAAGTTAGGATGGGGAAACCAAAATTTTCAAAATTTGAATATTTGAATTGGCGCCAAAACACAAAAACGTGTTTTAAAGGGTTTTGACCAAGGAAAGTGGTGTTTTTTATGTTCTAGACGGCCTATGGCCGAGTTTATTTTATTTATTATTTACGAATTCATTGACCCGACGGTTAACTAGCAGCTTCGCTGCTAGTTAATTTTTAAATTAAAAGTCTAGTTGGATATATCTTGACCAATCTTGTTTCCAATCTGTTCAGTGAGAGGTGTCATTCGGTATTTTGCACTTGTCCAGACAAATCGTTGACAAAAATACCAATCAATTATGATAACAACCTATACTTTTATTCTATCCAACACTTTTAAGTGATAGGCATGTGGGTGGGAAAATACAGTCTGCCCCCTCTAATCCGGCACCCGTCTAATCCGGCACCCCCTCTAATCCGGCGGGGTTTGGCCGGAACGGATTTTTTTGTATGGAAATTCCCCCTCTAATCCGGCAGAAATTCTCTAATCCGGCACATTTTGGGGGTCAGACCAGAAAAACGACAAAAGGGTACCCCCTATTGTTTTTCAAAAATTTTCTCCGGCCGCCGCCATGGCGGCGGCCGGAGAAAATTTTTGAATTTCACATCCAAAATTCAAATTTTCAAGCGAAATTTTTTTCTAAATTTCAAATTTTTCTCAAAATTTCGCAGACATTTGTGTGTATTTTTAACCATTTTTGCATTATTTTTGATTTTCATCCTCTCTTACTTCTCCGCTCCGGCCAAATGGTGCCGGATTAGAGGCGTATTTATATACTTTGGAGTAATTTTTGGCCAATTTTTTGACCCCCTAGAGGGGTATCATGGATTTTCGAAAAAACCCGATTTTCGAACCTCAAAAATTGGAATTTTTGGGGTTTGAAATCAGCAATTTTTGGGGAAATCAGCAAAATTCCACGGTCGGGCATTGAAGGGTTAACTAAAAAAATGGGAATTTTTTAAAGTTAAATGGGACCCATCTAGAACGCTTATTTACGACTTAAATAGTCGATCTAGCTAGGTTTTATTCATACTAAAAAATTGTGTATTTTTGCCCATTCTTGGGATCACCCTCTCTAATCCGGCACCATTTGGCCGGAACGGATTTTTTTGTATGGAAATTCCCCCTCTAATCCGGCACTCGCTAATCCGGCACCCCCTCTAATCCGGCGCATTTCGGCCAAAACGGATCGCGCCGGATTAGAGGGGGCAGACTGTAGTGAGAAAATCCCTAGCTAGAGAGAAGACAGCTTGAAAAAAGACTGGAGTGATTTGGCTATTAGTCAGCTGCCGTTTCAGCTCTGATGAGCAGTGGGAGTTAGCACTGCCAAGAAAAAAGGTGACTTTTCAAGGGAACTGAGAGAAGAGCAATCACTTGCAAGCGGATCCACCGCCTACCAAAGGTGTTCCATTGTTATTTGCCCCGTCCCAGACATAAGGCTGGCACACATCTGATCTCATATATACGTGGGTGAGGACGACCACAACTAGACTTGGGTTTCAATTGATTAGTAGCGAGTGGGTTGAGCGGGGCCGTAATTGATTAGAATTTACGCTTCCTGTACACACTTACGCCAAAATAAATTACGCTTTCGATATTTCCTTATACCAAATTATGGACTAATAAAAGCATATTTAGAATTTAGTATAAAGTAATTATATTTCTAGGCTAAAATCATTTTTTCAAGAATTGTCGTATTAAATCAGCACATTATATCTTTTCCTATTAATAATTCACCGTACTAAAGTAAAACTTACAACAAATTTTATCCTCGTATTATGATAAAGAAAGTTACTTTGCCTCACGTAAAATCCTGTAACATTGTTTTATTGGAGTAGTGAGATATTTTTTAGAAAAATGTCTTCCGACCCCTGCGCGAATCATGACATTCCAACTGTCAGCAGCCAAGAAAATAAACAGAAATGCAATAACGGAGTAATTGCAAATCCACTCGAAAAGATTGAACAACTTCTCACTTGCTCTATATGTTTGGAAAGATACAGGTTTCATTGTACGCAGTTGTGTAAAGCTACATTTTATTCTTTAGGTCACCTAAGCTCTTACCGTAAGTCGCCGATTTTACCGTAGAATTCTACGTGATGTTGCTATTTTAGTTGCCAGCACACTTTTTGTTTACCTTGTTTGGATAATTACGCGGACGTGTCACTTCGCACGCTAAAATGTCCGGAATGCCGAGCCGAACATTTCATAGACCCGTAATTTTATGCACAATGTGTTTATAGATCGTTAAATTCAAAGTTTAGGTATGAAGGCATGAAAACACTTCCCACGAATCTCACTTTGGCTGCATTCTTGGAAATTCATCTTGAGGTAAAAGCTGCATAACGCGTTTGATTCGAAACCAACTTCTGATTGAGTTAAATTACAGGCTAGTGACGAAAACTCCGAACAACTTCAAGCTTATATTCAGAGGTGAAATATTTCTTATCTTCCTCGCAACATTTTAGTTTTCAATTTAATTCAATTACGAGAATAATTTCGGCAAAAATATTATTTCATGATTTGTTCTTCGTTCAAACATACCAGGTGGCGACATAATTTCGCGGAATTTTATTTGTGCGTTTAAATTCGCGCCATTTCAGTTTAGCTCCTTTAGAGGGGCTAGATCAAATCTGATATTGCTACCCCCCTCTAAAATCGTATTCTAGAGGGGTTAGCAATATCAGATTTGAGCTAGCCCCCTTCTAAAGGGCTAAACTGAAATGGCGCGAATTTAAACGCACAAATATCATTCCGCGAATTTATGTCGCCACCTGGTAGTAGAGCGGAGAGTTAGAGAATATTACAAACATTGCAGTTAGTCTCCTTCTTTCTTTTTTCTAACTTCTCTCATAGCATTAGTCCATAAACCCCTTTTAAAGGCATAAGAAGGCTTACAATTAGGCTTAACCTATTTTGATCCCAAGAGCAAAGTTCCTTATAAGACTATCACAAGCAACTTTGCTGTTTGTTCCCCTGCGCGAGACGCCCACCTCCGCGAGATCCTGTTCACAACGCTAAAATGCCAAGCCCATTGGAATATTGGCGAATTGGAAATCGGAATTTTCGTTCCCTTATAGGAGTTGTTCACCTGAAGCCTAATTCTGACCCACCGGGACATCAACCTGCGCGGCGTACTATAAATCAGTTTAGCCTAAATTCAGAGCCGCGCGAATGCGCGAGAATTCGAATTGTCCGAATTTGAATGAGACAAATGGAACGCGTTCTGTGTCTAACCTTCTATGATTAGACCACAGACAAATTAGCAATTCAAAATATGTTTCCCCATCTTCTGCAAATGTTTAATTCGAACTTTATTATTTCAGATACAATTTGGAGCGATGTCGGGTTTGTGATGAAAAGGCCGAGCTTGAATTTTGCCCGCATTGTGAAAAGTAATTTTTATTTCACAGTAATAATTTACAATTTGAAGTCCAATTCAGAAAGACGTGTAGTGAATGCCGGAAAATTCACATAGAAGCCTTAAAGCGCGACCTTCAACGTTTATTAAATCAGGTTTGATCCACTAACATACCAAAAATACATTATACAAAATTTTCAGGTTCGTCGCTTATCCAACAGAGTAAAAGAGGCGAGCGATGGTCTCGGTAAAGGACTTGATTCTCTTATTTTAAACGGAGAAAACACAAAAGCCGAGATCAAAGAATATTTTCATCGATACAGTCGCGAGTTGAAACGCCGAGAAGAGCATTTCTTGAATGAAGCCGAAACTTTTGTAGAAACTGAGAGCAGACTAATGCGAGCCCTTCGAGATGGTAATATAGCCGTAATAATTTATATTGTATAAATGATTTTAGTTGTCAACACTGAGTATAATAATTTGCAAGATGGGTGCATTTGGGTTGACGCTGTCTTGAGGTATTATTATTTTTACTATATGTTGTTGTTATGTTTTGGAATTTCAGTGGAACGCGTTCAGCAAAAGACGAGGAATTGAGCCGGATTAAGAATGTTTTTGTTCAGGGATTAGAATATCTTCGCACTTTTCAAGTAAGTTGACTTGTGTGCCTTTTGTTATATGAAAGACATTTTTTAGCCAGACTCTGACGATCTCTTTGCCAAGAAATTGCGATTTTCACCAGGAGATGATGCCAGTAAATTACCGATTGCTATATCAAATTTCGGCGAACTTACAGGTTAGACATGGCTTTAATTAAGATATTGGCATCAATGAAAGTTTCAAAAATTACTGTTGAATTCGAAAAACATTGTTTTATGAATTTTGGAATGAACTAATAAAATTAATGGCAGTCCTCGTTCTAATCCAATAATAAAGATATTTTAGTTTCACTTCCCCAGTTCTCAAATCGTTATATGCCAATGGAGGAGCAATATTTGCCACGTCCATTCAAAATGCCGTTGGAATCAGACTTCCACAAAGCTTCAAAGAGTGGAGAGGATGACTCATATTCATCTAGGTTCGAACTTATTGTAGTTATTGGTTCTTACAAATATTCATGAATTTCTCAGATTCAACAATAGAGGTGATGACGACATGATAAGTCAGAGGTACAAACGTCGACAACAACTTGAAGAAGAGGCCCGGAATCGGCTCAAGCCTATTGCACCTGCAGGAGCAATTTCTCCTAATGGCTCTAGTCGTTGTAATTCGCCACTGACTACGAACCCATGGAGTAAACCGATGGTGCAGACAGGAAATAAGCCTGAGACAACGGAAATAAACGAAATCCGACCAGAGGCTCACTCCTCATCTGCTACAAGCTCTGCAACAGTCGAAAAAGTATCTACTTCAATGAAAGGCCAAGCTTCGCCCTCAACCAACAAGCAAAAACCTCAAGTTCAGGAACAAGCAAAAGCAGAAAAACAAACAGCAGCAAGTCCCGCTTCTGGGCCATCGAATGCGATGGCAGCTAAAGCTAAGCCTGTTAAAAAAGGTCAGCAAAATAGTACAAGCCCTAACACGGCGAAGCCTGCAGCGGAATCCCATCAAAAATCTGCAGGTGCAACAAAGCCGGTTCAAGAGAGTGCACAAGTGAAAAAAACGGAGACAAAGACAAACTCTTCTAAACCAGCAGAAGAATCTTCGAAGACTGAAAACGCACAGGCAAATAACAAAAAGCCACCTTTGCCTCGTCAAGGTTCCAGTCAGGATGACAAATCCCTCAATGAAAAAATCACAAAAATTCGCATGGCGCACGAGCGCAGGCAACAAGAACAAGGAGGTTCTTCTTCAAACAAAGAGCTAGAAGAGGAGGAAGAGGCGGATGATGCTGCGCAGAATCAGGAAGCCCACGCTCCAAGGCAAGCAACACGCAGGTTCAAAATTATACACCATCGTTCCGTGTCATCTGGCAGAAACGCAACTAAATCACCGCAGGGAAAAGCGACGTCTGAAGAGGTGTCTTTCTGCTCAATTCCTATAGCCCATTACCCAGGTAAGGCCAAAAGCCTTCAGTGTCCGTCCCCTCATTCGGGCAGTCCTATTTATTCAGGACGGCGCCAGCTCTTCTCACGCTCCAAAACCAGTCCTGATATTGGTGGCCGTAATGCCGCTTTGGCGGCGGCGTCGTTCTTGAATGAACCTTACAGTTTAGAAAACTCAACAATTCCCAAAATGGCGCAAGTAGGTCGCCGCGACTCGGTAGGTGAGGCAAATGAGTCCGCCATGAACACCACCACAAGTACCTCAGCTACCGATGATCAGGCGGACGAAGAATCCGGTGGAAATCGGGAATCGCGAAGTGGAATATCACATGGAAATGCATTAGGGTAACTTTACTATGTTTTTATATGAATGAAATATATATCTTCAGCACCGTAATGAATGCAGGATTAAACAAGGATGTTCGACGTTCAAGATTTCGCAGGCGCTCTTCCATAGTTCCTGACAGGGAGTTTTCTACAGAGGAGGAGATTGAATCTCCAGCCACAGTTGTAAGCAGGACCAGTCGTCGGTCTATATCCAGGCCAAAACAGCAAAGGGCACAAACACCTACTCCATATATCGATTATGCCTCAAAGCAAAGACCAAGGTTAGTAATTGGCCGAAGAGGTACTATAGAAGGTGAAATGCACTGGCCACGTGGTCTGTGCTATATGCCCGGTGGTGAAGCAGCCGTTTGCGATTCCTCCAATAATCGCGTTCAGGTAGGTAATAAGAATAAGTTGTAATCTAATGGCAAGGGATAATCCTTAAATTATTTTCTGATCAAAATCGTTTTATGCATTTGTTGACAACTGATAATAATGAACGAACGACAATGCTCATCCATGCAGAATAATGATGGATAAATAAATTAAATTCCTGATTTTGATCTGTGAAAAATATCCAAATTAATTCGTAATAAAAACGCTGCTATAAAAATACTCTATTACTGATACGCCAGGATATAAATAGACGTTATCTATATAATCTTAGCTTTTTACAGATTTTTGACTCAAGTGACGGTAGGCTAATTCGCACTTTTGGAAAGTATGGCAGCAAAGCTGGAGAATTGGTGAATAACTGAAATTTTATATTCTTAATTAAACAATCTTGTAGGATTCTCCTGCGGGGATAGCCTATAATCGACATCGACAGCAAATAATTGTATCGGATCGGTAAGTGAATTTTTATGAACGGTAATGTTATCGTACAAAAGTCCGTTTTTCAAAATTTTCTGCACCTGCATTTTTGGTATCGGTGATCACGATTTAGAAGTTTGCTTTGGCATTCGGCATACTGTAGTACCATTTACGGGCGTTCTGCCTATTTCTTGTTTATGGCGATTTTTTGGCGAAACTGTTGCACCTGAATGTGCTGAATCGGATTTTGAGGTCAGTTTTGGCTTCAGTAATATTTCAGTACTTCTTTCTGGTGTACAGTTCACTTTTCAAAACTGACTTCAAAATTGTTATCAGTGACACGGACATGTTGGTGCAGAAATCTAGCCCAAAAACGTCCTGGTATGCTCAAAACCAGATATGGGGCCTTATTCTTGATATTACCGTATACCAAAAATGGAAAATAACATCAAATTCGGATTTCCGCGGATTTCAAAACCGCTAATGGGTGACGTTTCAGCATCGTAGTATGCCAAATGCCATTTTTGTGTTTAATGTGTACGTAATTTTGGGACACATTGTATACCTTATTAGGGGTATTAGCGTATAGTAAAAAATAACGCCAAATGCGGATTCCCCGCATCGAGAAACCCTTAGGAGATCAAAATTAGAGTGATTTATTAAAACTTGATTTTCCGCCCAAAAGCCAATAGCTTAGTGTCAAAATTACTGCTTCAACCTAGCAATTACTTTCCTGCCTACAGAAAAAGGTTACTTTCAGGTACAACCACAGAGTACAAATCTTTGATTTGTCTGGAAAGTTTGTACGGCAATTTGGTAGTCGAGGCTCTGACAGAGGTCAATTTAATAATCCATGGGGCGTGGCCATCGATAACTTGGGATTGATCTATGTTGTGGACAAAGTTAGAATTTGTAATGACTTCACTCTGAATCTTGAAAACTCAAATTTAGGACAATCACCGCGTTCAAGTTTTTGACCAAAATGGTAATTTTTACAATGTTAAAAGAATGCCCAATACTCTAACCATTATATAAAAATTTTAATCAATACGTCCTGAGACTTTCCCCACTAACTAATAGTGGTTAAAAATATTTACCTCTCTCTCTTATTTTGTGATATAAACCCCTCATTTATACATTTCGAAACTACTTTTTAAATCGAAACTTTTAAATTCTATTCGAGGCCCCAGAAAATTCGATAATTATGTTATTATGTTTAAATGACCAACAATAATTTAAATTATAATAACATTTGAGTTCTATGGACTACAGGTTTTATTTGGAGATTTTTTATAGGGTAAAGATTAGCGTTTAAGATATTCATACCAAAATTCCTGCCAGGTAATCAAAAATAATAGAAAACAAAATTGATTTTACTTGGCAAATAAAATTCCGTACCAATTTAATATTTAGGTACATTCATGAGCAAATTTGGATCGTTGGGTGAAGGAACTGGTATGTATACTTTATTCCTCCGAAATTACCTCTTACAAATCAATAACCTTAAGGTCAATTTAATCACCCGCTTTTCATCACTATTCACAAAAGGGATCAAAATCTGATTATCAGCGATAGTGCAAACCATCGTATTTGTGTATTCAATCATGACTGTTCTCCACTTTTCGTATTTGGAACAGAGGGCTTCAGCGCGGGACAGTTAAAACTGCCTCGTGGGGTTGCTGTCGATGATCAGGTAATAACATTTTACTTATGTTATAGTTCATAACTCCAATATAAAAGATACAATTTTATTATTTAATTAATTGGATTTACCTTAAAATGCTTCTATTGGACGATTCTATGTACGAAATTTTGATTCTTTAGTTACATTAATTTAGTGCGTAAATAAAATACCAATAAAATTTAATGCTTATATTTCAGGGATTTATCATTGTGGCGGATAGTGGAAATAATCGTATCCAAGTTTTCACGCCAGACGGAAAATCAGTTATTAAGATGTTCGGTGCTTGGGGTTCTGCTCCTGGGCAACTCAAGGGTAAGAATGCTTTATTTCATAATTTTCTCGTCTTTTCAATATTTTGCTGACATAAAATTTTATTATTAATTTGAAACGTATTAACCAAAAACGGGCATCAGATTTGGTTTAATCGTAAATAATAAAAGACAATCGGGTATAAAAGTTAGCTTTCAGGAGTTGAAGGAGTTGCTCTGATCGATACTCAAATCATAATATCCGACAGAGAAAATAACAGATTGCAATTATTCTGAGGTTGTAACTTTGTCGATTATATCATTTGCCCTTGATCCAGTGATACTTTATTTCACATTACTTTATTTTTTTAACGCCATTATATGTCAAAAATTAATTTATTCCGGGTAAACTATGTGGAAAATATGTAGTAAATAAAAACTTACATCAAGTTGTTAATATTACAGAGTACGAAATGCAAGGTCTTATTTTTAATGGTAATCGGCTTCATAAATTAGGCATACCGTTTTGTTTCTCTTTCACGCTGAATGTCCGAACGTATTTTGTAGTAAATTGCTATATAGTAATAATCACAACAAAATAGTTATAATTGCCATTGTATTTTGCAATGAAATAGATGAGACATTTATGGCGAAGTGGATACTCATGAAGGGCCACCTTGCGTGTTGTTGAAGGTTGAACGACTCAGTTTCTCACCATTATTCCGGACACAGTTGGCGAAAAAAGTTATATAATTACTTTTTTGCGCAAATAAACATGGTTTTCTTAGGGTCATCCTCATACAACAGTATTGTTGATAGGAAAGCGAAGGGAGATATCTATGGCCCGAAAACATTAACCTATTTCACTGGGAGTCAATGACAATGCTTAATTAGTATTGCTTCTTGTTCAGTGTCAAAGTTTTTTCATAGAAAAAGCAATTGCTGATTTCTAACTTTTACAGTTGTGTCTTTCCCGAAATTTTAATACTGTCTATTATCGAAATATTCACAAAATATCCGTAAAGTTCATATAATTCCATGGTTTAATTAACTAAGTTAGTTGTGTTATTTCGTAGAAGCAGGTCGGTTTTGTTGATTGCTTCAAGCAAATGGAACTTGCTCGCTGGTGTCGTTAGTCTATTATGAGTATTTAATAAAGCTAATGTTGGTTGTCGCGCATGCGTAACCTTAATCCCAAAATTGTAGTAACGCGCGCGGAAGATTTAAGCCTAAGCTTTGTTTGCCACCTTTTCTCCGGATAGATAATTATTTTTATTAAAATTGCTCCTCAACGCCCAACTCTACGTCCTCTTGTCGCTTCATCCAGGTTTCGTGCCGCTGACAATATCCCAACAGCATTTGCAAACGCGTTTCTCGAACAAACGCAACATAATTGAATTACTATCACCGATTGATCTCATGTTCCTCTATCAAAAAACAAAGAGTGAGACATTTTAAGCAGACGAAATATTTCATTAAAATATTTGAAGTAACATGGTACCGTAACTTTACCGTATGGTTTCACCAACTCGATAACTAATGCATTCATTATTATTTTGTTTTCTCGGTGTTTCTGTGAATTTATTTTGCATATTTTATGTTATATTTAAATATCATAATAATTGATTTCGAGGTTTCCAAATAATAGCCTTCCAACTTATTCCTTTAGAGCACTGAATTTGGCTTCTTTTGTATGCGTTTTGTATAGGCGACGCCTGTTTAAGAAGATTAACCTGCATATGGGTAGGAGACGGCTGGCGTAAAGAGCACAGGCTTCCAGCCTTAATCCTCACCATCCTTTATGCAGAACTCATCTTCTTTTTCAACATTTCCGCCCACACTCCTATTGCGTTGCCTAACTTTTTTTTGAAAATTTCGGAATGTTTCGCAAAGCTATTGTATTTCAGTCCCTATGAACCTTTTGCTCCCAGTACACGCCTGGACAGATCATCCTCTCTAATTGTCCTACCTGCTAATGCCCATTCCCATCAAATTCTCAACTTTAATCCAACCCATCTTCAGTGTCCATTACGCCTGTTCTAAATTTGTGTGGCCCTACCACCATTTAGGCGTTTGCTGGGGAAAACAGATTGGGATTAAGATGCAAAGATTATCCTACCTTACCTATGCGTTCACCCATCCTTTTCTCTGCTATTAACAGACAGTCCTTTAAAAACTATTTTGTTTTATAAGAGTCACTTTGAGAATAAGCATTGTTTGATATGATACAAATTAAACTGTATTTTACATAAATATAAAATCCTTACCAAAATGCGGAATATTACCAAAATGTATTCGAAATTTTACCTGACTTGATTCTAGCTTTTTTCTACGTTGTCTATGGTTGGAAAAAACAAATAATAATTACAGTAGAGCTATGTAGTAAATTTCCGTGGAATTTTATGCGAGAAGAATTGAGTTAACTTGATTTATGAGTACCTATTATGCTCCAAAATGTCTCAAACACTATTGTTTATATTGTTGTTTATATAGAATTTATCTACCTGTTCTACTACAATAATTCGGGCTTTTAAATGTAAGCTTTCGGATGTAAGACTTAATAGCATATTTTAAAATTAGCCATGAAAAATAAACCTCACCACGTTTGGTTTGCTCATTTTTGCAATTACCCTCTCACACTTTTGTCGAGATTGTGCAAGTGGAAGCGCGGTGTCGGGTTGGCGGAGATCAGGTTGTACAGATAAAGTTTTTAAAGGCTTTGTGGCGATGGCGGCGGAAGGCTGATTGTAGAGCAGATAAGCGCGTGACCCAAATAGGTGCTCTGAGTGGATTTTTTGCAACTGATCAGCGTGTTTTCGGCGCCCGCTGCCGCCCATATCCATTTTCATCATGATGAAACGTGAGACACATAATCATCGCCGAGTTGGATTTTGTTCCGTTTTTCAACTACAACTCACCTTTCCCCTTTGTCCGACGTTCTCATCAACAGATCATTTCAGGAGGGGTTCCCACAAAAGTGTGAATCCATTAATTTTATGCTGCTGCTTGTTTGGAAATGGGGAACAGGGTCAGCCGAGTGTTGGCCTTTGTTGCCCAGTTCCAATCTCCCGGGCTTTTACCACTTCCAGAATGGCCATTTTAGGTCCGAAACTCTTAAATTGAAAAAGCACAACTCTTTTGCACCACGAGCGGTCCAAATTTGGTGGTGGGAACGAAGGAATAGAAGACTCCCGCGATTCTAGCCTCTTACCGTTTGACACCCATCCATCTAGCCTATTTAGGTCTGCAGCGGTAGCTGGCGCTTAACTTTTGTAAAATAGCAACCGACAATCAATGATTGGGGTTGTTGACTACCTGTGCTGGGTGCCCGGTTAAACACCTCCCTTTATCGGCCATACCCCTCCCACCCCTTTTTGTGGCCATGTGAGAACTGTGGCTGCGGAGGAGAAGCAAGATCTGTTCCCCTTTGGACAACAGATCCCTCCTTCTCTTATTTTATTCAGCTCACAATGAAAAAAGTTTGATCTGTCGTTTTGTATATGAGGTTGGGGCGCACAAGGCATTACAGTACCCTTCCTCATGCGCTAACGCAATATTCATTCATACATATCCCCCACATAAATCAACTTTTTATCCTTGCGAATTGGGAGGAGAATTCACTCTGCCCTCCCTTTGAAATGGCGACGGATATACGACTTTGCATATAATTGGATGCTCTCCGTTAATTGGCCAATCCTGCGGGTGGCGGAACAGCCTTCTGTAGTTCAATCCCAAACCTTTTCAATCCTATCATTTGTATGAATACATAGTTGGAACATTTCTTCAGGGAATTTCTTAGGGTAACAAAATTATGATTTAAACAAGACAGATGTAGTGCTATCTATATAGTTAGTGACAAATAGTCCCATAGCCATTAAGAAGGAATAATGGTAATAATCTATTTGTTATTTCGAAAATGTTTAAAATCTATTAATGTAGTTCCTAACAAAGAAATATTGCCTATTTCATGTCTATTATTAATATTTTTCAGTGGTAGTTTTACAATGTTCGTGCAAGAAGTTAAAGAACTCCATACAAAAAGGGCTACATCTTTATCTTTTTTAGTTTTCGCATATATGCTCATAAATTACAAGAAAATTACTACAAAAGGTCAAAAATTGTAAAATTTATGGTACGATTTCCAGCATATTTTTGAGCAGTGACGCCAAAATCTATTAGGCTAGATCCTGCCGAATACGATAGGCAGAATTTAGATGTTTGACTCTATTGCTTAGGTGGTTGCATTGTAACGGTATCTCATCTATCAATATTCTTCTAAGTGAAAATCAAGTCACTGTTCCTTATCCATTCCGTCATATTCGCTTTATTCATGACCTAATCCACAAATGAGTGACCAACTAATCGGAACATAGTTAATTTTTGCAAGGACCACCCGCTACTCTTAAAACAAAAGAAGTTTGCATGGGCTAATTAGTTAACCTTCTCTCGAAAATTACTGCTGCTGACCCTCTCCGCACACAAATAACCGTCTTGCTTATATTCGGAGTAGAATAAATAACACCCGCAGTTTTGTGCTTAGGAGTACCGTTAATAATCATAAGCACCGCCGCCGCTATGCGGAATTTGATGGGCCGAGATAACTTGCCCGGCTGGTCCATGTCGGTCCTCGATCCTGCTCTTGACCACCGCAAGGCGACTCTTTCGGACAGATTAAGAGTTTAACTCGGCCAACCGGTCCAGCTCTGGCTATTGCGCGCCTACTTTTTTGTTAATTTTCACCTATTCCTTTGTTTTAGGCGAACTGATCCGTATTATTTGGTACCAGGTCCACATACAATAAATTTTATTTTATAAATTTATAGAATACGTTGAATCAGGTTAGATTTTTCACCCCTCACATAAGTTTGAGCAAATATATTTACTATTTAGTTTAAGTACCTAATTCCTGTGAAATTTGCCACTCAGTGCAATTTATGCTTGAGTATATGTTTATTGCACGGTTCAACATTTTGTAGTTATAGAACAGAGCATATAGGTGATTGAAACTGGAACCCGCATAGCGTTGTCAATTTTAATACGAATTACCCTAACTTTTGGGAGTTTGATTGCAACTGTAAAAATACGTTATTTCTAACTTCGCATCATTTTCTCAGATTGAATCTTGTTAATAAACAAAGTTCTGAATTCTCCCATATTATCACATGACTCAATATGCCTCGAAATCTGGAAATGTGGCGTCAACAGCCTTTTCCTATTCACGACTCTTGTAGCAATTATTGTGATTGGTTTAGGATATTCATTTTAGAAGAATGGCAGCTTAATCCCTCATATCGGTGCTGTTTTGGCGCCGGAATTTGTTATATGGTCGAATTGATGCAATCCAATCTGTTCCTAATTTGGAAAACGTGTGATAAGCATCAGCGTATTATTAATTATTCTGAAAGGTTAGCATCATTAATTTTATTAAAGATGGCTGGCGCGTTGGCCAATGATCCAAAGGTGTAAAATATCGTCTAACGTCGAAATGACACACTACAAAAATGGCGGGTGCTGGAGTTTTTAGAATTCACTCAAGCAAACATTTGTTCATTTTTGAGAGTGATTTGAGAGATACTCTACATTATACTGTCGACGTAAAACGGCATTTTATTGAAGAAATGGGGATTTTCTCGATGCTTGAACTAGCGATTCATATTAATTCTACCCGTTTTTGTGAATGTCACAAATATTAATACATTACGAGTTCTTCCTCATCTAAAGCCCCTAATTTGCTTCCTTGCTCGATGACCAAGAAGTATTTTCAAGGATCATTTCTAGCAGGCCTCACAATAACAAATATCGTATCAAAATCAGCAAATTTTGTAACAGCCTTCCAAATCTGCTAGCGGTTGAAATTTTCAACTGTATATTTAAACTTCATATTAATACCGTATATTTGAACCTCATATAATCATGTATCATTTACAAGGACTGTTATCAAACGATAGCTCAAATAGTTTTCCAGGCTTTTGACGTTGACCCGCTCCAAAGTCCACTGTATATGTGTTCGATGTCCCGGACGCATTGTCAAACAACATATCGGAAACTTCCCCGCAATTAAAAGGCAATAATAGGCTGTGTTATGCATTTATGAGACCGTTTCCGTGCTCGGGCCTAATTTTATCAGCAGCAGCTTTGATTACTAGCCAGTTGACGACTTGTGTACGCCAGACTCCAAAAGAGGAATGTTTCACGGAGTGAGGGTCGGCGGGTCTTCCGCTCATTAGCCGATCATCAACTTCCAACTTCGTGTTTGGCAGTGTGAGGTGATAAAGGGGGTGATGGGGAGCCGGGCGGGAATGAGAGGTGGAGTAGCCATGGAGGTTGTTGTCACCGTCGTCGAGATCACATGCCGCAGCCCTAAATGGGAGGAAAACAACTTAATATTTGCTTAGTCAGTCAACGAAACTCCTCCCGACGCCAATCAGTCGGGCGCACAGGGCGATTATGCTCACTCTTCGCTCATTACTTTCATTATCAGACACCGGCGTGCATGGTTAGACCCTGTGTGCCTCAATAATCAGCATTGATATGCCTATCGTGTCGGACCAAATAGCCATTTCTATCTTCGGAATTAATTTATGCCAAGCATTTCTCAAGCGCTTCTTTGTGCGAAAGTGATAATCACTAAAGTTTTTGAGAATTCCCTTTTCTCGGGATGGTCGTGTCCGGGAATATAAATTGTGCATTCAGAGCCTGCTGCCTGCCTGCCTAATTAAGGTGGTCTTTTGCTGTATTTCCAACAGTGTTGATCAACACTCGAAATGCTCGGAAAATTTCTCCTCTAAGTTAGTGCTCCTCAGTCACAATATTATCACCTTTTTAAAACAAATACGAGTTTGAAATGAACTTTATTATAAAGTTTTTAGTAAACATCTCCTCATGAAGTTTTATTTAAATTAGTTCCAGTTGCTACTGTAATAAAATAAGAAATCAATGGCGCAAAAATATTAGCCTAGGAAAGTTTCTATAGCTTATGTTCTAACATCTACTACCGTGATCAAATTTGGATGTTTGTCATTCTATTCAAGCGATCTGAGAGTTTCTTTTCTGTTTGAGTATGCCGACTTCAAAGTTGAAAATACTTAATTCCTCACCCACCAGCTAGCCGTCGTGCCATCATGCCCATAGATAAATAGATAGTTGGGTGGGGATTATGGAAGAGGGGCATTTGAGTGGCGGTAGGCCCAGGCTGCCGCTGCCGATCCCCTTTTCAACCCTTTTCTGGAGAATATTTTGGACTCCTGCTGCTTTGGTCCTGGGAAGGAGTTAAGCTCCATCAGGCCCATTGCCAACGCCGCCACCGAAGAGCACATATTATTGTCCGTTACTTCTGCTTGGCCCTGCTTGGGTTGGTGGGCGAATGGAAGAAGATGTTGGGAAAATGACTAGGATTAAGCTTAAGCTTAAGGGCCCGCGCCGTTAAAGTAAATGGGCGCCCAGTTACACTTGGACAGATGGAAGTCTGTTTGCCATTTCCAAAATTTGCTCCTCAATGTATTATTGCCCAAACAAATCACACTTGAAATTATCTTTCCTTCGAAGTCCTATTCATTTTCATGGAATATACAATTAAAATGGATATCTAATATCCATATGGATGAATCCTCTTTATGGACGAATTTATATTGAAACAAGTTACCGTAATACCTGTAATTACTTCCCCGGAGGAGTAATTTTCAAACACCAAATTTCGAAGTCAATTTTCTCCGATTTTTTGTAGGCAAAATATTTCTAAAACTAGTTAAACATATGTAGCTCGACGAGATCTACACGAATATGCACTCTGTTTTGGTTAAGGTGACAAGGGTTCCGAGTGGGGTCGAACCAGGGAGTGAAAATCCATACAGGGGGATTAATTATAGGGAGGGGAGTAATTACACGTATTACGGTAGAATAAATACACTCTAACACCAACCTTCATTCTACATATCCTATTCACTTTGTATACTGTAATTATGAAATGTGTTTTCATAACGCTAATACTTTAGATCATGGTTGGTACAGGTGACGTCGACAGAGTAGCAACTCTCACAGATCCGACTTCGCAAGAATCTGTTTCTCTATTCACTATGGATTCTAAATCTGACTTACTTATTAAACAAGAGAACACAGAGAATGGCACCCAACAAGAAGATGATTGTTCTCCACCGATGACATTGAACGGCTCTGTGTCATCGCCAAAATCATCGCTGGGTTCCTCTCATGGAGAGGAATTTTGTAACGGGAGTGCCACTTCCAGCCCGTCATCTACTCCAACAACCACAGCAACATCGTCAGCAGCCACAACCGTTTCGGGTGTCTTGCCAAACTCCTCGGCAACTGTCACTGCACAAATTATTAAACCAGCTGGGAGAGAAACATCGCAAGGAAACACAAACAACGCCGCTGAAATGTTATTATTTGGTCAACATCCACAAATGGACACACAGATACCCTCCACGCTGGATATCAGCTCTATGTTCAATACGTTTTTCGGGAATACTTCCACGAAAAGTACAGAAACAAAGCAGTCTAAACCAGGCGAGCCTGCTGTAGACAATAATCAGGATGCATTTGCAGCAGCCACAATGATAGATCAGAAGGCATTTTTGCAACTGTCACACCTGTTCTCAGCTGCTTCTCAGTCATCTCCAAATCAACAGCGAAACACTACAACAACTTCGGCCTCTAACAACACTGCTCGACAATCAAAAATGTTACAGCAGGATTCCGCCATGCAGGATAGAAAGAGGGTGGGAATTTATTGTATTTAAATTTTGAGTTATCTTGAACCCTTAAATTATTGAACTCATCTGGTTTTAAATGCAGCTTATCTTTCCAAAGCCAAATGAGCAAAGCCTGAGAGAGGAGACCATTTTGTAGTGAGAAATAGGGACGCGGGAGATTTAGGATGATGTACGTAGCGCATATATACAGTAATCCCTAAAGATGATCTTATGAAATGTCTATGCCCCTAGTTCAGCATTTATAGAGAAATATCAGAGCTGCAACTTAAGAAGATTGCGATTCTATATATACAAAAAAATTGTATCGCCGCCAAAAATCACACATAAAATGCACTCGAAATACATTTTCTCTACCGACCTGCCCATTCATCAGAAAATTGATATTATTGTCGTGGGAAATATTAGTAGTAAAAGTAAAACGAATGCCGTCGCTTAGATAAATCCATGAGCAATTTATAGTTTATTTACTTCCAAAACTATTTCGTTACTCATCTTCATGTAGGAAACGTATTCACTTTTAGAGCTATCCATACACTTTCCAATACTGTGTATTGTGTCAAAAGAATGTGCACAGCAGCAAATTACCGTGCCATATTCGTCAATGCCATGTTGGCAAGCCAATGTTTCAGTGTCCCGCTTGTGATTTCACTTCGACATATTCCAAAAATAACGTCAAAAGTCATATGGTATCATTACACGGACTGGCTGTAAGCAACTGTTCTTTGTATCTATCATAATACAATTTTATATTTTAGGGTGATCCCATTTCATACATGGACCAATATGCTGGTCAAGTGGAAGAGGTTTGTGACTGTTTTGTCTGTAGCCTTCAAATTTAAAAATAATCTTTATAATTCCCAATTTTAATGTCATTAAATTTTATCCATAAAATGAATTAATAATATTGACATTTAAAATTTCCCAATAGCATCTGAACCTTTTCAGTTTATGAAGAAGTGCTTTCCGAATGTGCGTGGTCGTGGCCGCCCAGTTCATGGACGAATATCACCGGTTGTGTCCACATCACCGTCTGATGCCAAGTTGCAAAACGATATGGGTCAAAACTTGTGCTCATCTCCCGGAAATATGCTCAAGAACGGAACTCCTGTCAGTGAGAATGGAAAAGCCCAAAGAACGTATCAAAGACACAATGTACACCATCAGAAATCACAGACGCCAAATATGAGTATCTCGACGCCTAACGCAGCGACAAATGCCACAAATCGTTTCAATGAGATATATGCAATGGCCATGCTCGGTGGAGGCAATAAGTCGCCATTAGAGCACAATTTATCATTTCCACAGGCGCCAAATATTGCAAACGAGTGGGTATTATTTGACAAGAATTTATACCACTAAGTTAATAAAATTTTAATGATATTGATATTTATTGTTTATTGAGTCTTATTTTGTCGTTTTATACATTTTTGGGCAAATTAATTTGTGGCGTTTTACGAAAAAAGTATGCATTTGCATTTTTTATATATTATGTTTAAACACCAATCTTAGTTGTAACTCAGTTTATTAAAATATTTAATAGAATATATGGTAGAAATTATGATATGATAGAAAAAGAAATAAATGAAAAGAAAGCGCATTAAACACCCACCTTATTAATGTTTTCTTCTAGCTATCCACTGCAAAATCTCAACCCTCTATTCTATATTCAACAACTGAATAACAGTCTCAACAGTGGTTTTCCTTCGAAAATGAAGACGTCGCAAGTCAAGGTATTTGTCTAATTTAGCGTCTAATAAATGAATTCTACAAATGTCATTTAGACGGAAGCATGCGCTCCTACAGATAAAAAGTCCCCACAGCTGTTAAACCACTCAGTGGTACCATCGCTGGAAGATTACGGAATTGGAGTTGAGCAATTATTCAAAGATTTTAACAGGAATTTCGAGAAGGTTTCGCATCCGGTGAACGACAATAATAATTTCAGTAAGTGTTCTCTTGCTCATTATTTGTAATTATACGGTTAATATTAAAAAGAAAAGTCCAATGTTCACTGACTGTTGCGAGTCTTGAACAAGTACAAAGTATAAAAACCTGCTAGCAATGAAAATGTTAAATTCTGAGTTTAATTTTAGTATAAACACAAAATTTCCCTAGTGGAAACGTAAAAGTGCTTTTACAAAAATTAACTTCTGTGATATGTTAAGTGAGAAGTTCGGAATTCCATGAAAAGCACGAAAATGGAAAATGCGGCAGCAGCGGCGTATGCAGCGCATCGCCTTCATCAGCTGGCTCCAGTGATATTTCAATACCCTGTGAAGGAATGTTTATGGACCTTGAGCCTCGTTATTTGCCAAAACGCCTTAAATGGACAGTATTAGAGGGTGACCAGCTAGAGAATACCGTTTTCAAGACGTTTTCCAATTCATCTGAATTGATAGAGGTGCGTTATCTTTAAAGATAATATATTTTTAAAGGTTAAGCTATGTCGGATGCAGTGCCCTGCGGTGAGAATTTTTGAACCCCCGGTACTTTTCAAAAACAAAAGGGGGGACCCTTTTGTTTTTTTGTGAACTTATTTTTGAGGCATTCTTAGGGGTGCTTGTTCCAAAAGCTGGACCCCCGGTAATTACCGGTTTTACCTGTATGACCGCAGGGCCCTGGTCGGATGTTAGAATACATGGGTTAGGATGAGCATAGGGTGTATGGGTTACGTTGCTTCATAGGAAGATAATATGTTAACTATTATAAAGTTAACTATTACAGAAACTGGACTTGAGTCTATTTGAATCTTTGCTTGACCAATCAAATGCCTTTCTGACTAGTGAGCAATTGGAACGAATTTCACACGTACGACAGAAAATCGGCTTGAAATCTTTTGAGATCATGTTCGCAGTGCACCGATTGGACTTGCAAGTGCTAAAAGTAGAGGACGTGCGTTTGGTGGAAACTATCGCTCCTACACAAATCGATGTTCGCCGATTTCAGTTATATGAGCAATCCAATTCGGTAGCATCAATGAGTGACAATGAACAATTTATTTTACAAGTTAGTGATACCAACTTTTAAAGTAATCGTAACTTTTGCTTTAGTTATCCAAAATTGACCGCTTGCGGGAGAAACTCAAGATAATGGCTTTCATGGGCTGCTTTAATGAGCGAATAATAGTGGCAAATCAGCAAATTTCGGATGTGAGTATGGCTGCAAAGGTAATAAGTACTACTAATACTATTCTTAGTAAAGAACATTTTGCTTGAATACTATATGCGGTCAACCATATTTTACTTAATTCCCCAAATTTTTTCATATATCACAAGAGAAATGAAAAAAGTGTACTCTAAATATTTATTATTTCATGTTATTTCAGCTGCTTCAAAATTCCTGTGAATTTCATACCATTCTGCATATATTATTGACTTGTGCCAACCTGATCAATGGTGATTTTAACTCCCAACTAGTAGAGGGATTCCGCCCATCTCGGATTCTTGAAATATGCGGTATGTACTGATTAAATGTGAAATCGTTAATATGTCTTTTGTATTTTAGCCTTATTGTAGAATTTTAGAGTTTGTATTTCCGACTGGAGTCTCACTTCTTGACGTGCTTGCAGATCGTATTGTGCATAGGTTTCCTGAGCTGAAAAGCTTTTGTAACCAATACTCCACTCTTGATCGCGCTTCTAAAGGTATTTTTGTTCAAACTAGTAATAAATTCGTAATACGTCAATGTTTAGTGGAATACAAAGCGATCAAATCTCACCTGCTGTATTTCGAGGCAGGTCAGCGATTGGTCGACTCAGAACTCCGCTCTCAACGACCACCTAACGATAGTCTCAGCACATTTCTCGTTCATTGCGAGCTAGAAACGGCGCAGTTCAAGGAAATCTTAAGTTTGGCCAAAGTAAGCAAGTATTCATCTAATCCATAATTTAAAAAAGATCAGACCTAAAAATTGGGGATTCAGTTTCGGTTTGTGCTCAGACAAAGCACATCGAAAGCGGTGTTCAAAATCATGGTGGATGAAATTTAAATGGAATTTCTCATCAAAGCAAACAAAAGAAGTCTATCGTTTCTGTCGCTCATCAACAGATACGATATCCCTCTTGTGTTTGCTTCATAGCATTTATGCAAAAAAAATTTGGATAGACATTCGATTTAAATTTCCTCCAAGATCGCTTTTGATGTGTTTTGTCTGAGCACAAACCGATATCAGTCTAACTTCCCAGAATCAAACCATAAAGAAAACAATGTTCAAAGAATGTTATTTTAATTTTCAAACAATTTCCACATTCAGTAACTTAACAATATTTTCTAGGATCAAACTGTGTCCATGCTGCAATTTTTCGGAGAAACAATGCCCAGCGATGATGTGGACCAGGGACTTTTCCGACCTGAAGAATTTTTCGCTAATATAGCCGAATTTTCGCGTCAATTGAGTGCAGCGGTCCGGAAGTTGGAAGTCAACTCATAGTTCCACGTTGAAACAATTGTGCTTTTTCTAGTCTGTAGCTTAGATTAAACTTTGCATTGATTAAACAAAAATTGTTTAGAAAGTGCTCTTTGATCTTATCTAAAATGAAATTCGTCTATTATTGGAAAAATAATAACTCATATCCTCAAGCTACAGATATATTCTCTTTAAATTATCTTGACTGGTTGTCATTTTCTACATACTTTGTCGGCATTTGTATTTTGTTCCACCATGTTCTTTCTTAGAATATTTCCATTCCACAATTGCGCAGTGTGCAATACATTACTTGGTTTCATTTGGTCTCGTCTCATTCTCAGTTCATGCTAATGAAATTCTTATGCGTTATTTATAGTGTAATTATTAAATAAAGCCCAGGAGAAAATGTTAATAAACTATATTTGTAGAATAAATTTAACTTCAGAAACATTTTTAATGTACAATTTTGCTAATGACAACTTTAAAGTTGTTACCTAACACCTGTGTGTTCACAGCTTTGTTACCTGTGAAAAATCGAGAAAATTATCCCTGTTTGAGCACAAATAATGCAAAAAATTGACTGTTGATTTGATAGTATTTAAAGTTTTTGCCTATTATCTTTGGATCTAAACGCATTAATTATCGATAGATAATTAATTTTACACCCAACAGGGATGTAAAATCAGCAGCGCTCCGGTTAACATGTTGGGCGGTGGTTTGAGACCCCTTTGAAGCCTAGCATTTTTGTTCCAAAACTTTAATTATTAAGCTAAACTTTATTATACTATATTATATTTATACTACTTATTCTAATTTTAAGTAAGAGTTGACTCTAATAGAATCTTTTTGTTGTAACGTTACTTTAGCTGCTATAGCACCCAGGAAATTGCATCTGCGTGATCTCGGAAACCCTATTGTGGATCGGAGAGTAGTGAAAATAGTGTTTGAAATGGCGCTATTTATAAACGAAAGATTTAGTTATGAATTTGAACATTAGAACCTATAAGTTTTACTTTTCAGGCATCTTGCTGTTGGCTTACTATTTCGCGGATCATCAATCGGTGTTACAAGAAAACTGCGTGACTTTCATAAAAATGGTAAAATTTAATTTTCATTTAGTAACTAAGAATAAATATAACAGTTCTATATATTGCTCAGTGAAAAGGCAAACGTAGAATCATTGAGTTTGATGAAGAAAATTTTTTAATAGTTGCGTTTATAAGCAAACTACAAATTTCTAACCTTATTTTACAGATTTAATTTTTGTGTATTTAGCCCGGTAATCAAACAATTCGTGGTCATATTGAGAAAAAAAAGGACTGGATTCGACGTGCTCGAGATTTTCAAGAGAAAAATAATAAGCTAAAACACCTCAGACAGAAAGCTGAGGAGAGAAATCCAGATGAATTTCATTTTCACATGGTTCGCAGTCAAGTTGGGGTATGTTTTGTTTAGTATTTAATGTAACAAGACATTTTGTATTAAAGATACTTTAACGTAGAAAATTTTGGTGTTACACTCAAAATTTTATTTCCCTTATAATTATTTCCCTTTCTCATTAGTTGAATATTATTAATCTTACAAATAGAATAAAGCATTTACCGTATTTCGTCTAAAAAGGACCCACGGCCCTTATTTTCAATGTCACTCTAGAGGGGCCCTTATTGGAGTAGGACCCTTATTTTCAACTCCCGCCGGTGAGGGCCAAAAAAGCGGATTTTTGGGCCAAAAACCCGTTTTTTGGCACTTTTTGGGGAGAGGGCGTCCTTATATTTAAATGTCCCTCTTGGGGCCCTTATTGGAGGGGCCCTCATTGAGAGAGGAAATACATTATAGCTAGAATTTTAGCTCGACGGTGTGCATAGAGAATTGGATTCGTCCGAAGAAGATACAGAAATCCAAAAACTCATGGGTGATGTTCGGGATCTGAAGTATGTTAACCACAAACTCGCTCTTGAACAACGTGTGAGTGAAATTATCCCTGCTTAATTATTTGAAATATGCATAATTAAAATACATACGAATAACGGTGCGTTTTAGAAAATCGACAAACTCAAAAGTACACTTCACTTTTCCGAAGTCGGTCCATCAAAGAATACACACATAATATTTGCTGATTCGGCCGAAGAAGGTAATGTACTTTCAATATTAGCGTTCATTATTTTTTTAGTATCCCGATAATATTCAAGAAATATGGGACGGTTAAATTATATTAGGTTAAATAACATTCGTTACATCTTGTACACTTATTTTCAACGTAAACTAATATATAATTAAAGCACCTGAATAGTAACTTTGCTACAAATCAGCGTGAATATTTAACGTTATGGCTTTTAAGTTTTCGAAAATAGAGTTTTGATAGGGTAATGTATTAATCACTAAAAAGTAATGGGTTTGTTACATCTTACTAATGTAAATCTCAATTGCAAATATATATGACTAGGGTGCGGATTTTTAGGTCCCAAAAATCGCATTTTAGGTACCTAAAAAGGTCCCAAAAAAAGGCCATTTTAGGTCCCTTTTAGGTCCCACCAAAATGGTCATTTTAGGATCAAATTTCGCCCAAAAAGTCACTTTAGGACCGTACTTTACATCGAATTACCAACTAACAACCAACTGTTTACCTTTTTTACCATATTTTGCAAAATTTTTCCCAAATTTTGCAAAAATTTGCCAAAGTTTTGTAAAACATGGCAAAAATTTCGAAAAAAATTCAAAATTTTTTGGGCGGGAATTCAAATTTTGAATTTTTTTTGAAAAAATGACGAAAATTTTTGAAATTTGAGCTAAAATCCCGATTTTAGGCAAAATAAGATGGGACCTAAAATTTCCCAAAAAAGGCCAAAAAGGTCTTTTTAGGTTTTTTAGGTTTTTTTAGGTTCGGACCTAAGAATCCGCACCCTATATATGACATTTTATTTACGCCCGAATAGAATGTTTAATTCTCTGTTGTCGCTTTCTAAACTATTTATTGAATACCAGAATATTATGGAAATTAATCAGCTTGTCTTGATGGTTATTGTGCACATTTATGGATGGTTTTTAGCTAAGAACATGCTCTCCACTAAATCATCTCTCATGAATGAAGAATCTAATGTTAAAAACGAGGATGACTTTAGTGATCAGGTAACAATCTTTTATTTTCAAGCGACTATAGTTTAAACAAAATTATATGTTTACAAAATTTAACACTACTAGTAAACAAAGTAGATCTCATTTTTGATGTGGTCATGTATAATTTAACCAAGAATTATTTTAGTTAGCCGAGAAAGAAAGACGCCGCCAATACAATGAACTGCTGAAGCGCATGCAACGCGAGAAGGAACTTCGAGTAGTATCTAACAAAATTGAGTTGAAGAAAAATTTAACACTATCGAAAAAATCTCAACTCCAGCCGAAGCTTGTCGAAAAAGGAGCGCCAGCCAAAGCTGCTGTTTACAGATGGGCATATGAGCGTAAAAAGTAATTGTTCTGTTTACAGTTAATAAAGTTTATATTGTATACTTTACATATGAAACATTTTCACACATATAGGAATAACAACAAGTTTTTCCGTAGTTAATATTAATTATCCTTATAGTAAGTTAAAGCTGTCCGGCGTCCCATGGGATTTTGGTGAAGTGGAATCTTAAGGGTGCTTAATTTTAGACAGGTACCTAATTACGGTAATTTTTAGCAGGGAATCCGAATTTGAGGTCAAAATTTAGCTAAAATGTAGACGAATTTAGACTTTTTAGAATTCTTACCAGTGCTTATTTTGTCGGTAAGGTTTTTGTCCCGAATTTTGTCGGTAAGGTTTTTGTCCCGAATTTTCGGAAGGGTCATTCTTACCAGTGCTTATTTTGTCGGTAAGGTTTTTGTCCCGAATTTTCGGAAGGGTCATTCTTACCAGTGCTTATTTTGTCGGTAAGGTTTTTGTCCCGAATTTTCGGAAGGGTCATTCTTACCAGTGCTTATTTTGTCGGTAAGGTTTTTGTCCCGAATTTTCGGAAGGGTCATTCTTACCAGTGCTTATTTTGTCGGTAAGGTTTTTGTCCCGAATTTTCGGAAGGGTCATTCTTACCAGTGCTTATTTTGTCGGTAAGGTTTTTGTCCCGAATTTTCGGAAGGGTCATTCTTACCAGTGCTTATTTTGTCGGTAAGGTTTTTGTCCCGAATTTTCGGAAGGGTCATTCTTACCAGTGCTTATTTTGTCGGTAAGGTTTTTGTCCCGAATTTTCGGAAGGGTCATTCTTACCAGTGCTTATTTTGTCGGTAAGGTTTTTGTCCCGAATTTTGTCGGTAAGGTTTTTGTCCCGAATTTTCGGAAGGGTCATTCTTACCAGTGCTTATTTGTCGGTAAGGTTTTTGTCCCGAATTTTCGGAAGGGTCATTCTTACCAGTGCTTATTTTCAAGTCAGTCAGAGCCACAAATTAGTCAGAGACACAAGTTAGTCAGAGACATAAATTAGTCAGAGACACAAGTCAGTCAGAGACACAAATTAGTCAGACACACAAACCAGACAGAAGGAGCGGCCGAAGACCGCTACTGTCGACCTCACCCGAGAGACGAGCCAGTTCTGTGGTCGGGCGTGGAGCGCCCGACCCTCCCCCTTGGAACGTGAGGGAACTTAGAACATATACTCCCGAACAACCCTTACTCCCGAACAACAGCTGCTTGAGGGCCGAAGGCCCGAAATAGACTCATGCTGCTCTACTCCCGAACAACCCAACCCTGACCGCTGATGGCGGTGCGCGAAGCGCCGCTGATGCACGCTAACCGCTTCCTAGCGAAGTGAGGGCCGCGAAGCGGCCCCACTTCGCTAGTTAAACGTATCTGTGTGAAAGTTAAATTATTTCCATTAGAATAGTTACAGTACCAGAAAATAATGTGCATTAATTTAGATTATTAAAAGAATGTGCTGCTTTTTATTTTGCTAATTTTACTACAAAATATGAAATAGTCTTCCAGTACTAAATATCTATTAATCAAACACAAGCTATATACTGTGATATATTTAGATGAGTTTGATTTGGTGGTGTTTACAATGTTGAGACATACTCCTCAAAATTGTGGCTAATTAAAGGTACGGCAATGGAAGTTGCCGTACACAACACGAGGCAATGCTGTGTCCTTTGGAGTTCTAAATCATTAACAACCTCATATAGTATTTCATCAGATACTGTTCCAAAGTTTGCCAGTATAGTATTACGAATGAATAGAAAATTATTTGTTTCATCCATTCTGTTATTTCTTGCCCAAGGTGTGCTTCCAAACCTATTCTCCTTTCTTGGGCTGCCTCTCCCATCATTGCCTTCTATTTTGCCCTCTGTTTCTCAATATTCCCCTTCATATTATCCAAACTACTATTATCCTCCGTATGATTACCAATGGTATCATCCAAGCGAAAATGCACAAAGCGAAAATACAGCACAGTGGAACTCACCGCGCCCATATTGGCCAAACTGGAATATGCAGCCAAATTACGAACAACGTGAGTCAAATGCACATTTTTCATCAAGTAATGCTTTTACAGACTCAGCGGCTCACAATGGACCTCTAAGAGTGGACAATCACTATACGAGTAGATTATCTGCAGATATTCCTAGAAGACATGGTACTTTGAGGAATATAGAGAATAACAAAGTGGAGGATTCTCAAAATCCCGAGGAAGTTTCGCCTCATAGAGAAACCTTGGAAAAAACCATAACAGAATTTGATCAAGATTGCATAGAGCGTAATGTTAAGCGACCGAATGATGGGTCTCGAGACACGGTTTCCTTTCCATTACTGGCGAAACCACAACAGAAACAAAGAGAGAATAATTCCATAGAGTGCATCAAACAACATAGATTCTTTGAGAGATTAAAAGAGGTTTTAATGGAATTGTTTGGTTTAGATAATTTATAAATTTACATGCATAATGCGATTTTATATAAGGCAAATAAACTGTATAACATAAATAAGTTTCAATATTATTATTATTATCCTTGTCGATGTTCGTTCATTACTCGGAAATGATAGAAATTCATGGCAGAAACTGAGACATTCCATCCAGCTAAAAGGACAATTAAACTGTTTCCGTATTTAAAAGGCCCTTGAACATACCGCTTATAGTTGCGACGAAGAAAATAAAAATGAAGGTGATTGGATACAGGAATACGTGTGTTTTCTGAAAGACAAAAATAGTTTATATCATATTTTAGTAACGCAGATGGTGTTTATTAACGCTTATACATGCGAAAGTCCCATTATAAAATTTGCGTAGAATGTTAGATGAATGATAGCTCAATGCCAAATGGATTTTCTTAAATAATGGCGTTGTTTTCAGTTAATATAATCCCATAAATCCGACGGAATTAATTTTTTACAATGCTTTAACTCAATTAACAGTTAGGGAATGAAATTTCTGGATCGATCAAAATTTTGAAATTAGAAGAGAAACTAACCTTGAGTATTGGTAATGCTAAATATAAAATATTAAGGTAACATTTATGGTATCTCTTTTTATCTTCCTTTAAAATGTCTATTCTGATTTCCGAAAATACGCTTGGGAAATTCTTTCATCAACAATTTATCAGCAAAGGTATTTACTGTATTATATGGCAGATTTCAAGCTGTAACCTTATTCATTTATTTAGCAAGTTTCAACCTTTTTCGAACAAAGACTCACTCATTATGCAAATGATATCATTTAGATAACACTGTACATTTTTAGTTCAAAAGTGTCCATCCATTAAATCATTATTTCGGATATCCTTTTATGGTATGCACATTATTAAGATATTTGTAATGTTTTAATTTACCTGTATATCCAAGGAAAGTAATGTAGATATAGTAGATAATGGCTGCACACCATATTGAATTGCCGACAAGGCGAGCGAAAAAATTGGGATAGTCAATGACTCCTGAAAGCCAATGTATATTAAAGACGTCAACTTCTAAGCTTGGATAAACCATAGAAAAGTAGTGGTATCACGACATGCAAAAGCACCAGCATCGGGAAAAATGCATTTAGGTGCACATCTAAAGTAATTTGCTATGGGCTAAATATACTTTGATAACAAGAAAACGAACCAAAACAATATCCCCATTCGACGTCTTGGTCTTGTACGCGTCTCAGATATTTATTAGAGATGAACCTAAATTGAATACAAATTATATTGGCGGCTATGTCTCTGAATTAAAGACGTACCAAAGGAGTGTTGCTACGACGAGTCCTATCTAAATTAGAACACAAAAGTATACCATATTTCATCGGCATCTACAACATTTCTTGTGTCACGGGCAATTATTCAAATTAGTCGTGAGATACCTTAACGAAAATAAACACCCCTGGGGCGATAGCTTTCCAATTCCGATTTGATAGCTATCGCCCCCGTTCGAAAAGTAACCGCCCAAGACAATTTATTCGAAGAAATATATTTAATAACCGTTATTAATTTTCCGATTTAAATAATAAAAATATTACCAAAATACAATCGACGAAGACTGCCCAGAGAAAGAAAGTGATGAAACCGGAGAATGGCAAACCTAACGCCAAAGCAAAAAGTACACTGGAGCCGAGAAGAGAGGCAGCCAATAACACCAGAAAAGCGGGGTCATCTCTTGCCCACTGATCTTTTGTTCCTACAAAATAATAATAGCAGCAAAATAATGACGAGTATGAACAGTCACTTACTCTTTCTGTACATAAAATTTCTATACACTTTTTGTGGGTGAATGAGCAAATAAAGCATTTGCCAAGCAGCGAACTCGAAGTCCTGAAAACATTCGATTATTATTTTTATTTTTTATTAAAACAAACCATTTGGCGTATATGTATAAGGCGGCGAAAATAACGACTCTAAAATACCATCGGATTAGACTGAAGCTCGAGTTTTGTGATAATACTTGTGGGTAGTAGATATTATCATGTGTACTGATTTGAAAGTGACAATCGAAGGTCAATAATATTTCAATGTTTCCCGTTGGAATATTATTAGTTAATTTTTTGTTTTTAAATATTTGTAATCGCGTATTAAAATTAAATTTTCCCTTATGCTAAGTGTTTACATCTCAACAATATTTCATCAAGCAAAATTGTACAATAATTTAGCTCATGTTACATCAGTTTAATTTATCTTCGTTAGCACTCACCAATTTTGCTATAGCAGTCATCCTCACTGCCTAAATATAATTTATTTTAGACACATTAAAACATATTTTTATGTTGAAGACCGTTCACTAGTGCAATTATTTTTTGTTCAATCTTCAACATTAAGTAAATTATTTATTGCTAAAATGATATATAATAGAATGCAAAATCTGGTTTTGGACTAAATTAGTTCACCATCTATTGTAATTATAGATTATCGAGAAAAAGAAAATAAATGTGAAATTACCGTGAAACAGCCGACTTTGTCTGCTGTGCTAAAATTCAACTGTGATTACTTCTTATATTACCGTAAACACTCACATATAAGACGCTGTGGATCCAGGTGTAGAATATCCACTTCTGTAACCGCTACTTGGATAAGTGCCGCGTTTTAATCCAGAAAATGCCGAAGTTGTAGGTGATTCTGGTGTTATTCCTTAAAAAATTTGCGTGGCAAAGTGAAATTATGATTTTATATTGCTGTTTACCTCTAGGCGTCGATAGCGGTTCTCGTTTTCCAAAGTCTTTTATCATTTACAATAACTTAAAATCACTATTGAAATATGTTATGGACGCAAAATTCAGAGAAGTTATTAGTGAATATAAATCACACGAGGTTCATTTACGGACGTATTAATTAACATTTATTAACAAAACACCATTGCATTGGATCAGAATAAGTTATTGGTCAAATAAGTTCAACGATAATGAAATACGTGGTCTTTCAGGCCAGCATCATTGCTTCTTATTGTTTGCAACTAAATGGTGAATATCATTAGCGTCCACAGAATGTTCCAAATACTGACAATTTATGTTTTAAATTTCCAGTATCTGATGATATTTCTAATTGTTTTAACCTAGAAGGTATTCATACTATCATCAAACATAACATGCAAAATTTTGGTAGCAATTATCTTTTTCAAGTACGTTACATTGTTCATGAAAATATTAGAATAAATAAAAGCAATACATGTCAAATTTTCTAGTTTAGCTTGATCTTTAGACTAAAGCACGAAATAGCCTGCAAAAGCAATTTTTACGCTATACATAAAGCCTAATATTGAGGTAATTAATAATGTATTTGTTTACTTCTTTAAGTCTTTCAGCAACATACACATTTTAAAAGTTCAACTAAAATTAATTTTGTCTGTACAATACATACCTATGTAGTGATAAATAATGACGAGAATAAAGATTGTGACGCCGAGCACGTTTGCCTTAAAAGTTACGTTTAGATAAAACGATAGAAGAAGCGGTAGAGGATTACCATGATACCAAGTTGCATATCGGTGATCATTTTTCTAAAATACTACTCTTAGCTAGATTATATATAAAAATAACTCTTTCTTAACTTACCTTGAATATGTTTCGGAATGAAAGCGAATATAAAGTTATACGGACTAGTGATAGAATAGTGCACAGATATGTTTGGAGACACGTAACTAATTTCAAAAACTTTTATTATATGCAATTATTGGCATTGTGTTTACCATTTATAACAGAGGGATTAAGTTAAATCGATTTGCTTAAGGCAAAGTATTCCTTCCAAAAATTCAAACGTCCCTTGACATACCAGTAAAATGGCGGATGAAGAGGTAGCTAAAACTTCTGACTTTCCTCTGGCAGATGACGGTAAGTAAAGTTCACGGTTATTGGATGAACATGCCATTTTAGAAACATTTCCTAATGAATTGGACAAAAGCAGTCGACATCCTAAGCCGGCACAACCTCTGCCAAAAGACGAATTCGAAGATTTAGAGGAGAGAGCACGACTAATTTCACAAATTTTGGAGCTACAAAATACTCTTGAAGGTAAAATATTTTGTAGATTTTCTCACTAAGAAAAATACACAGATCTTTTGAATTTAAATACACAAACGCGTGTTTAAATTATATTAAAGTAAAAGAAAAAGAAAAAGAGCTAATTAAATCGCTTTTAAGATTTGAGCCACCGATACGACAGTGTAAAAGATGAATGCTCAAAGCTCTGTTCTGAAAATCGCGTTCTAAGCCAATACATCAAAAATCTTATGGTAACCAATACTTGTTAAAGCTATTCAAAAGCTACCAAATAATTGATTTTAGTCTTCGAGTTCGTTGTTCCAAAATACAGCTAACACAAAGTCAGGGATCTCCAAGTAACATTTTGCCATTCTATAATACTCGACCGGATGTACTTCATGGCTTTGTCTAGTTCATGTCCAAAAGCAAATTGTGTTCATTCTATATGTATGTCCTTGTCGAAGAATGCATGTTATGCTTAAGATATAACACGTAAAGATCTTATGTTTCTAACCCTATTTGCCTTTTCCTCTAGTGAATTCTAAATTGGATTAATTCCTGAAATATTCGTCTCTGAATGGTCTTCAAGTTTCATTTCTTACCATTCATGACAGATTCGTTTTGATAAAGTAAATCATTGAAAGTGACGAAAGGATATTTTTGTGCCATAACCTATTAAATACAACTCAAACATATATCCAATCGAGAATTTACTTCATTTCGCCGTCATATTAAATAACGAAACTTTTGATATGCAAAATAGTGCCAAAAATCGCAAACGTTAATTATGCCTAAAGTATATTATAATTTATAAGTAGATAAATTATTATTCCTATTCTATTATCATTTAGTCCGCCATTTTAACCGCTGTACACTAATGTTCATGTGTTCTACGTCAACATAATTGTCCTCTACTGCATTTTATGTGTGCCACCGCTTGTTACTAAAGGATCTCTAGTGTACTTTCGGTCATTAAATAATCTGATACGTCCCAATTTTGAAATTCATTGTTTAGGGAAGCTGAAGAAATTCTGTTTAACGACCAGTGTTGGTAAGGCATAGACGCTTTTGCACATTTGCTTTGTAAATCTCATCGAATTTAATTTTATTGCTCATTAAATGCTTAATAAAAATTATATAATACAAAGTTGACTCTATAACAGTTCTGCAAATAACAATTACCCAACTATTTCATCTGCGTGAGGATACGTTTTGCATAAGACGATATGGTGAGCTCATTGCTACAACAAAATCTTTCAAAGATGTTACATATTTCTGGACTATTAGCCCAGAAAGAGATTAGTGCTCGGCTTTGAGAGAGCTTAAACAGCAGTTTCATCAAATTAAATTCCAGCTCAACGTTGTTTAACATAGGTAACAGAAGAGCTGGGTTGTTGAAAGATCTGAATTTATGTAATTTTACGAAACAGCTGTATAAATAAATAACAAACCTGGAGAGATCAACTATTTGATCATAGAACTCGTTATAATCAGCTAGGTTGAATAAGAATTTTAAAATCCTTTTAACTAACATTCTACATTTCTGCTGCTTGTCGATCTGATTCTAAACAAAATTGCATGTGTAATTGAGCATTAAAACATTTTAAAAGCTAAGGTTTACTGAACGAAAATTGCTTGGCTTAATAGATATTCTTTAAGCATACCCTTTTTGGTATGAAGTATAAGCTTTAATTTTTGTTGGTTTTCACCCATGATGAAAATTATTTAGAGCTAACCTGCATGAGATACTCGTGTATGGCATTGAAAAGCAGATTAAATGCATTGAGGGGATAATTGGTTGAATGATAACTGTCATAAACGTTAACGAATAAGTTGAGAGCGTCTTGAATATTTTCTAGAGTTCGGTTTAGAATCTAAAATATAAATGTTCTGTATATTTTATTATATATTATATAAAACAAAGAAAGCACTCAAGCTCTTGCGTGATATTATGGGCATAACATTGTTAAAATCGTCACCACGTTAGTTCTTTCCTCTGTTTAGATGCTTACGCCTTCATTGAATAGTTATGACTAGGGGAGCGTCACAGCGGCTAGGCCGCTCAGTATGCCCTTCTATAGATACATACGCCACGACGCCCGAGTCTGATTCTGTATAGGTTTATTGGGGCAAAGGTTGAATAAAACCTCGTGAGAATAACACGACCTCGTGAGAATGTATGACGAATTTGACGGCAGATTCGGATTCAGCATACTCGAAAACACCCGGGTGCAAAAAATCAGCCTGTAGATGATTGTGTTTGAAAAATGTCATTTTTTGACAAAAATGCCACTTTTTGGCAAAAAAATGGCCACTTTTCGAGATCGCCGCTCCCCAATTTTTACGAATTTGTATACGAACTTTCTGAAACCTACAAAATGAGCTATCACACACCCCTGTATCGGGGGTACAAAAAACTTTCCTTTGTAGAGTCAAAAACACCCATTTTTGTCACTTTTTGGCCAAAAAATGGCACTTTTCGAGATCGCTGCTTCTGAATTTTTTGCATTTCCGTTTCGACTCGTCGAGACCTACAAAATGAGCTATCACACACCCCTGTAGCGGGGGTACATACTTCTGGGCGTAAAATACATAGTCAGCGTCACTTGCGCTTTAGGGTGATTAGATAAAATATAATAATTATTTACTTACCATAAAAATACGCGTCCTAAGCATAGGCCGATCGGAAACCAATAAATTTAGAAATATTTTTGCGGCATGATATTTTTCGCTTATCATTATTTGCTGGCAAGCACTTTGAACGAATGGGATATCACCGCAGACTGGCAATACGGGATAATTTACTGTGAGATTTCCAATCGCTATCAGAACGTTGTCCAAAATGTCGTCAATTCTTTCTTTATGAGCAGATGAGGATGGAGTTGATACCGACCAGACATTCAAGACACACATCAAATTTTCAATTGCTTTATTATTGTGGAGATATACCTGTAAGCAAAAAATTATTTATACTTATGGAATAAGAATTTAAAAATACATTTTTTAATATGTAATTTTAAGATAGAAAATCTAAAACCTTTGTCATTTGATTCGTGGACTGTATATTCGCCAGAAATCCAGTAGCGTGATAGACTAGTTGAATATCAGTGCTACCTAAAATTTGAATGACGCGCTCAAGAGCTAAGTCAAGAATTTGGTGTCGTGATTCGTATGAGTCGCTCACTGCTGCTAAACACATAGCTATGGTCTGAAGTAGGCGAGGTGATCCTAAAAGTAATGATAACAAATATGACCGCTTAAGACGATGAACGAAAAGTAATTATTTTAACCTGCTTTTAACTATTTGCTTATGACAAGCACATATATAACTGAGGTTTTAGATTAATTTAATTCAATGTCACAAATTAATATAAATCGTAAAAGTTACCATGATTTAGATAGCTTGCAAATATCTAAAGAGTAATAATAAATTTACAGTATTAAGATCAAATACTAACTTGTATGCCTCCCACACGTACGAAATAGTCCACAAAAGATTTGGCGTTTTGGTCTCCTTTTACCACTTCAGTTATAAGGTATGCAATTCTATAGAGCAATTTTTCGTCATTATATTCGCCCATTAGCTGCAAACACATCTCTATTCCTCCATTCATCACAAATGTTCTCTAAACTAAGTAGTTTTAAATACATCAAATTCATTATCATATTCGAATAGCTTAATATTATTATTAAAATTTACCTTTAATTCCCTTGCCGCTGATACACATATTAGATTTCTATAAATATGACACAATAGAAGAAGTTTTCAGTAGTGAGAGTACCTTATATTTTCGAGTGCGTGGTGTTTGTAGGTACAGTTCGGTGAATTGACAATTTTCATTAGATTTAGTACCTAAAATTTATATAACTAAATCCAGTACAGTTTCCATGAGTACTGGGCATCATGTTCACAATAAATATGATTTAAAATAGTTTCAATGCATTCTGTGGTTAGGAATCAATAATCCCCCCTGGGGGATAATTAGAGGATTTACGGTAGTTTACAAACTAGAAAACCGTTGTTTATATAAGTTTTGTTTTTATGTCAAGGCACACTCTCTACTAATATTTAATTTCGTTTCCTATTTTTCAATTTAACTGTAAAACTAAACAAACCGTTCTTTCATGCCGAGCACAATGTCTAAATTGGTTAAAAATGAGAGCAGTTTTAAAGCCACAAATTTAGTATATGACTAAATATATCTACATTATATCCACCTGCTTTATAGCTTTTTATAAAAAAAAGAGCTCACCTGTAGTGTCTTCCAAAGTACTGCTGACTAAAGAGAGATTGGAGAAGTTTTGTAACCAAAAAGCAATACTTTTCCTCTGGACTAAAACTCAAAGGTATGATAAATGATGTGATAAAAGTTAAACTAAATGAGTACCTGAGGAAGTCGCATATAATATGTATAAGTGATCCATTTGTAGATATAAATTCAAGGCGAATAGCTTCCAGTGATGTTTTGCAAAAAGTCATCTCATGTAGAACCCGAAATATGATATGAATTATCTAAATACCAATGTAGTAAAGAACAAGTTTAATGAAAGTTACATTTGATTGCGAGTATTGCGTCCTCATTATGCAAAGAAATTGTTCCAGAATTGGTTGAAGTTTTGACGGATCTGTGCAGTACATAAAGTACTTTTTCTTAGCCATATTATATCTATATAGAAGAGACTGTAACATAGATTTTACATTGAGAATGACTTACAAGCTATGCAATGCTTCGTATTTTCCCTTCTAAAGATAATTTAAATTATTATTATCTGTCGTGTTTTCAGTTTACAAAACCGAGAATTTGTCGTTTAGTAATTTTTTCTTATTAAATTTTTTATTAATTTCTTTTAGTAAACTATTTTTCTATATAAGAGAGAGAAAATATTTGCTCATGCCTTGATTATGGCGTGATAACGTTTCGACGAGATTATCATCGTTTATCTAAAAGCAACACCTCGTCTGAGCCTATCAATTTGTTCGTAAGCGACAATAGGTGATCGTTCAATTGCTGTATGAAAAACGGGTCAATATTTTCAGAAAAAGACGTCGATGCTTGTACCGCGGACTGTTCAGTCTAAAATATAAAAACGTTGAACGCAAATTATTTTGGAACCGTAAATGGGTTTCTTCGCCCGTTTGTAACTTGCACTTATAACATAGTTTCTATATTTATTTTTCAGCTGTTATTATTGTGACTAGCGACATAAATTCTACAGGTGATATTTATAGTTAACGGGTAATATATCACTTAATCCAGGCTTAATTAACTCATAAAAAACATGCTACGACCCTATTTTCTGGATAGAAACAAATTAATATTAAATAATTAAAAATAACTTACATTTTGAAATTGAGGCAAAGCAAAGGGTATGTCACCAATATCGGTTGAAACGCTTAACTGTGTATCGATGCTAATTGCAGAAAGGCGGCTGGTTATCGAATTATTTGATATAATTGAGGGTGCCTAAAAATAGAATTTAAGATTAATGGTCCATTATATAGCGGAGGGGGCATAAATAAGGCATTTTATAAGTGATAGGCCCAAGCAGAGCGGTAGCTCAACCAGTAAAAATGGTTACCATTTTCGCTTATGGTTTGAAACATTTAAATCATTTTAATGTTTAGATAGGTGTATGTGTCCCTGTTTGTATTTAATGGTATCCATACGAAATATCAATCAGTTGCTGTAAACTGAATAGTAAAACGAGTTACTTTCTATATTTTTACATACACTGAACCTCTTAGTATATGGTGCACTGGTTGTCAAGCCGTTAGATTTACTTAACCTATTTAAATGAACCTATATCGTAAATCTGGTTAAATTGGGTATTGCATATACGAGAGGATATCAAAAAATTTTTAAACAATGAAATTCCGCTCAAAATTTTTAATTTTTGGAGAATAATAATGTAGTTTACCCCAGTCTTTTCAGACAAAGGCCTAGATGACCTTTGTGATCTTAAAAAGAAACAACAAACTAACATTCGAACTATAAAATGAGAATCCAGCATTATGATGTTCTTGCATCCACAATTCCGCATACGATGACCTCTGCTCGGGTTTCCTAATTTGCGGCTGCGCAGCGACATCGTAAGTTGTTCGGAATTTCTTTAGTGGCCCTGGACTGGCGCATGCATTTCCAGCAGTATTTAAGTAGCTGAAGACATCTCATACGAGTTAAAGGAAGGTTTAATTACCGTAAACTCTAATTTACGCCCCTGTATATGATTTATAATCTTCCGACGAACGCTGTTTATGTTAATTGCGCTCTCTTTATTGTGTTTCTCATTTTCTAGCCATACGAAATAGTACAGAGGCGCATTTCTGCTATGACTAAGAAGAGGAAGAACCAAGCCCTACACAACATAGGCGTAAAATTAGAGTTTACTGTAAAAGATAATTCGAACTAACCTCGGTATTTGCATGATTGGTGCGATTTTCTCTTCTGAAGCTGCAACTTTTTCCGACGAATCTGAAACTAATTTTGATTTGAGCTTTAAAGTAACCGAATTAACCATGAATGTCGGGCAATGAGCAATTGGAAGATGACGGTTGAGAATAGCAAGTGAAAAAGACGTTTTGGTTTTCCATATATACTGCGTAAGATTTAAGAAATGTTTGCGTAATAGAATTTGGCGGCAAATTATTTTAAGTTGCGACAAATACGGAATCAGAACACAGGGTAATTTAATAATTTTTAGAAATTGTACTATAAATCGTCATGAGCCTACCTAGAAAAGCATTTATTTCAAATTCGAATAACATCTACATAAAACACTTGTCCTGAAGCGAACTATCCTTTGGCATTTCTACATATAGCATACATTTTCTGAAATGTTGTAGAAAACCATAACTAACACTAAAAGTATCTTTCTCAATAGCTCATAACCTCGAAGAAATTTTGCGCTATGAATGAAAGTAATTAACTGTCTGGAAAAGAATCTAAGCATGACATGGAAATCTAATATGTTTTTAGCTTTTACATATCTTAGCGCCTCATTTGCTATTGACTTTCTTTCTTTCTGATGATCCACCTAATTTTTTCTGTGGTGGACTTTCTAAGCGCCATTTTCTGTGGGTTGAAAAACGTTGCCATTTGGTGGATTTAAAAACACTATGAAAAAGTGTTTCAAATAGTAATTTTGTTTTTATAGTTTAGTTTACGTATTTAACTATATTATTTTGCAGAATTTTGTTTCGCTTATATCTGACGATCCGTCCGTTAGTTTTTTGTGAGTGATAGCTCATTTTGTAGCTGATGATCTGTAGGTTTCCCGAAAATTGTCAGATTTGAAATTTGAAAATTTGAATTCGCGCCAAAACTGAAAAACGTTTTTAAGCGTTTTTATCCATGGATGTTTGTGTTTTTTTGTTTTATATCGCATAACTATATTATTTAGAACATTTCTGCTTTTTAAATTTTTGGATTTCGTATTTTGTATCATTTTTTATTAAATTTTTGGTCATTTTTTGTCCAAAAAATGGGTTTTTCGTATCTGACGATAAAAGTTGCTGAAAATTTGCATACAGGGGTTTTCGGATATGCTGAATCCGATTTTGAAATCAGATTTGAAATTTGAAAATTTTTAATTCGCGCCAAAATGTAAAAATGTTTTTTTAAGGATTCTGTGATAGAATGTTTGTTGTTTTTTGTTTTATATCGTAAAATTAGATGATTTGGAACATTTCTGCTTTTGGAATTTTTGAATTTCGTTTTTTGTATCATTTTTTATGATTTTTTGGTCATTTTTTGGCCAAAAATTGGGTTTTTCGTATCTGACGATAAAAATTGCTGAAAATTTGCATACAGGGGTTTTCGGATATGCTGAATCCGAATTTGAAATCAGATTTGAAACTTGAATATTTGAATTCGCGTCAAAACTGAAAAAAGGATTTTTTTAGCCTTTTTTCACTTGAAAATGTCCTTTTTTATTTAGATATTGTGATTGTAGATTATTTAGAGTATTTATGCTTTTCAAATTTTTGGATCTTCATTTTTTCCAAATTTGCTGATTTAGATTTGCTTATTTGTTGATTTAGATTTTCTGATTTAGTTTTGCTCATTTGTTGATTCAGATTTGCTCATTTGTTGATTTGCGCGCGGGCTTTGCCCGCGCGGCGGCTCCGTAGGAGCCGCAGGCTCCTAGTGTAAATTAATTCGCAATATGTTAATTCTCGCAATATAAAGCGAGAATGACACAAAACTTTATGATAGTGTCGTTTCGACGTTATGCAGGAATAGACCATTTCTTGGGTAAAATTTTTTTTCTCTGGATGAAAATCTTCTGTGGGACGAAAAATAATGGCCGACTAGGCTCATAAATTTTTTAAGTGCACAACTTAGGTCTAACTTAAGGTCACAACTAGGCTTAAGCGCTTGAGACATTTATTGGGGGCACATTTACCCTTATTTTGAACACAATCTAAATAGATTTTTAGGTGTTATTAATTTGTGTTATCCAAAAAGGGTTCCGAATTAGAACTTGACCGATTAATTGGCTACCTTAAGTCAAAAGAGACTTTCCGCATTTTTCTTATGCTGTCTTAAATTTTGTGCTATTTTCACTCATTTTGTTCTCAACAAATATGACGGCAAATTATTGCGAGCAGAACATTTGATTCGCTTTATTTAATAACAAATATTTAAAACAAAAAATAAAATAAGTTAGAATTCACGAATATCTTTTTTATAAATACAATTATTATCGCGTTGAAAGAGCGAGAGACTTTCTTGGAAAAGTTAGCACATGTGGTGAATTAAAATTCCATTTGTCCGTTGAACGCATCGTAAAGAGGTGACACGTAATCCTAGAATTGATATTCATAAAATTTAAGAATGAAAAAGCGACGACAAAATTACCTCAGTACCGAATTCGATTTGCTTGAGTAGCTTGGCGCTAATCTCAGCTGGAAACAAGGTTGCGTTAATAATTTGTGTTATGATTTGTATAGCTCCATTATTACGACAATACCCAACATTATCAAGTGGGAGAGGAATCCACCAACTAGGGTTTTACAAAGTCAAATATTTGGCATAAAATTGTATAAAAAATACGATGTTTTGTGTGTTAGCTATTGTAAAATTGTCTGAATTGAATAAAAAAACTAGCTAAAACTGGCACGGCATTAGATATTGTAACTAACATACATAGTTTATTGTTGGGCGATTGTGCGCAAAGATGAAGCATTTGTGTTGCAGTTTTATCTTGCGCCCACTTGGTTCTAAGGGTAAATTCTTTGGACGATAAGTATTCCAAGAAGGCTAACATATTTATACAGACCTAAAACTTGAGATTAATATTTACGAAATTGACAATATTTGATCATAATCATATTTATAGATCCCATTTACAGCATGTTATATTATGTGAAAAAACTATGTTCTAAGATAGGATTGGAAAGGAGTCGTTTTTAGAAAGTCGTTAGAAAAGCCTCACATCCTCATTCGTCAGCTTGCTTATCAGAACAAATGGATCAAATCGTCCTTCACTAAAAGCCATTAAAATGAAAACTAACTCCGTTTAATGTACAAAAACCTACTTAATTAGACCGATAATAGTCTCCGAATGCTGAGCACATCCTTCCGAGAGATGTCCCAGAGATATGATCGCTTTATTAACTTCGCGAAAATATTTGCACTCCTCTTTATACGTCATTGCCTCTTTCAATCGTCTTACCTGTAAAACTCGTATTAATGCCTATTAAATGGAGAAAGTGATTATATTTACTTCTTCCACTCTCTCGACGATAAATTTCAGCATCATAGTTGGTACAATAAAGTGAGTCGGCGTCACGCCATGTAGTGACATTTGATACCAACACTAAAATAAATAAATTATACATTATTATACAAAAGACTTATTATAAGGATGTAAAATTTCTATGCGTTACAATGGCGGCAAAAAAGTATAGCATCACCTGATAAACTATTTTCTCATTTATTTTTAGATTTTACAGATAGTTGGTACCAAGTTGTTGTTGTGAGTAGTTCCAACTCACAAGTTGTTGTGAATTCAACTTCTAAATGATGAAAATTTTTGTATGTTGTTTTAAAGTACAATCAACTTTCGATATATCATATCGATCCAGACAAAGAATACTTTATATTGAAAGAGAATACTTTGTAAATTTCGATTGTATATTTTTGTTTAGTTGATTGTGAATATGCAATGATAACTAGACACTAACATCTGTGACTACTAGATATAACCGACTTTATTAGGTGATTATATACTTTCCCCTCAAAAA
Source organism: Ditylenchus destructor (assembly GCA_022814885.1). Lineage (NCBI taxonomy): Eukaryota > Metazoa > Nematoda > Chromadorea > Rhabditida > Anguinidae > Ditylenchus > Ditylenchus destructor. The sequence goes on from JAKKPZ010000002.1 coordinate 919,446, forward strand.
ACTTTACTTATATTCGAGGTCGATAAAATAGCAATAGGCTGCATATTATTTATTCATTTATTCCTTATTCATAGCTTACACCTTTTCCTTTCAAATCCAGAAATAAGTGATTCACATATATAAAAATACTCGAGAAATTTAAATCTGAACAAAACTATTAGCGCTCGTGGTATAATTTTTGGCGTAACATTATACAAATTATATTTGATAGCGGAAATTTTCTTTAATTCAACAGACAAAAAATAGTGTGATGCAGTCTGTGTAAGCACAATTGTGAAATATATAAGCAAGGGCGTTACACAGGAAAGCGCGTTAACAGGGAGGGGGTAGGGCTGTGCAATGTGAACCTTGTGAACCCCATGTGTACCTTGGTTCACATGTGAACTCTGGTTGAATTGGCCCATCGATTTAGCCCATTTTTTGGCTAGTAACTAAAATCTGATGTAGACGGTCTTGTATCAGTTTTTTGTCTAGTTTCTGAATATGTTATTTGTTTTTTCACTTGATTAGTAATTTTCTTTATAATGACTTGTAACCAAGGTTCACATGTGAACCCCCAAAAAGTTCACATGTGAGCCTTTGGTTAAATGAGTATTTTCTAAGCAAAATTACTAATCAAGTGGAGAAACAAATAACATATTCAGAATCTACATGAAAAACTGACATACGACCGTCTACATCAAATTTTATTTATCTAGCGAAAAATGGGCTAAATCGATGGGACAACTCAACCAGATTTCATATGGGGTTCACAAGGTTCACATTGCACAGCCCTAAGGGGGGGGGGTGTTACTGTATTTGATAGTGGTAGTTTTCTTTAATTCATATATGAATTTTGAAACCTTCAGAAGCAAAAACAACCAACCGATATTATGCGTCTTTGGCAAGCGGTATTTGAGGATAACATGAGCAGCTGAAATTATGAAATATTAGTGAAGCTGTTTCTTAAATTATTACAAAGTTATTACCTGGAATAATTCCCTAGCTCTTTGGTTAGTCGCTATCTAAATTAGCTGTTGTGAATGCAATCAAACATAAAAAATTTTCTAACCAATTTCGACGCCTGAGCACCCTCAGGATTATCTTTTCGGTTAATTATAGACAGTGCAACCAAACTGCCATCCAAAATTTCATTGGCAATTGACTTTTTATTATTTTCATTTCCAATTTGAGTACATTGCCATGCTGTAGAAATGATAAACTCCAAGGCTCTTGGCTCTTTCATGAGCGTGAGGCACTTCTAAATCATTGCATACTCCGTTATTAACATCGCAGTAAACATGGGAAACTACCTTTGCAGACGAATTATTACATAGAACATTGCTCGTGATCCATATGGCGTTTCTAACGTTCAATAATTGCCGAGCGCTGTCTTGAGCTTGTGTATGTGAATTCACTATCACTTTTATGGCCAGTTCGAGCGTTCGAACAATACAGATTTCTTTTATTTCTTGTATTTCCTTTAAATCGCTGACCGCTAATAAGCATCGCATTGCTTCATAAATAATTTCTGAAGCAATTCATTCAATTTATCCCAAAGCAGAAAGAAGGAAATATACCTGGAGACAAATCTTTGAATACGCTCTCCGTCAGAACCTAAATACGAGTTGCACAAATAAACCAAATTATTTGATTTAAATTATTTACCTCAATTCCATTAAAATGAACAAATTTGCAGGCAATTTCATTCTGAGATATCAGACAGTATAAGCAACGTATGGCAGCTCGTCTTTCTTTGAAGTGATATTTCGATACGTCAAGAAAGCCAAGAAGCATTTCCATTCCGCCTTTATTCACAACGAATTGCTAGAAATATATGTTAGAATTTCAGTATAGCTGTAACTAGCCGAGCAGAGCTCGGCTAGCTGTCGGGAGTCTATATTCGTGGTTTAGATTGAATTCGTTGGTCAATAAATTTTAATTGGGTGAATATGAATAACAGTTTTGGTATTCGCTACGCGAAAAGAACTCGGCCTTCGGCCGTCTAGAAAACGGTATAGATTTTACAGGGTATAATAAGGGTAATCGTTGCGTTATACCTACAATAAAGAGGTTTGGGAACTCGACAATTAGGTGCACGTTGTGTGGGCCATGCCGGGATCCGAGCTGCGCGAAGCGCCGCGAGGATCCCGGCATGGCCCCCCAATAGCACCGTAGAATAACAACACCACGATATACCATAATAAAAAATGGCAGTTAGCATATATGCACTCTGGTACAATTTAACAGGAATTTAACTGGACAATTTAACTATATATATATTTTCCGGGCATGTTTTCCCACCGAATGGAAGCCCCTGAGCATGAAATCAATGCCCCAGGTGAAAAGTCCGTTCTTAGGGCCTGTCAACTTTCTATGGGGGAGGGAATCCCCCCATAGAAAGTTGACAGGGGCTAAGAACGGACTTTTCACCTGGGGCATTGATTTCATACTCAGGGGCTTCCATTCGGTGAGAAAACATGCCCGGAAAATATATATATAGTTAAATTGTAACCGGACCGATAAAAAGTTAAACACTGAGACTACCAGAGTGCATATATGCTAACTGCCATTTTTTATTATGGTATATCGTGGTGTTGTTATTCTACGGTGCTATTTTCTGAGTCATTCTTATTTGTACGTAATTAATTTAATTAATGAAAATTAAATTAATGTAATTTAATTTTCGGTTTAAAATCCATGATTACCTATACTTGCCAATATAATGTTTATATAGTGTGTATATGTATCTTACCTTCCATTCAGGAAATTTAAACATTAAGTCCCTCAATGAAGCAATTGCGAAAAAGAGAATGTTGTCCGACTTCTTGGTGATTTTCATAATGTTTAAGAGGTGAAGGATAAATCGCTCATTCCTTGCCGCTGCTTTACTTAAGTGACCAATTGGATCAGGCATCGTCAAGAATTGGTGTATTATTATTAATAAAAGCCGGTGTTGCTCATAACCAGGTGATATCCTTTTTGCATCCGTTATAAGCACGACAAGGCTGAGGATCTAAACAACAGATATTGCAGGAAATAATAATGGTTCGGAAAAATTTTCAGTTTACCAGGTTTTTTATCTTTTCTGGACTTGCCGGAAGATATAGAATATGCCCTTTAGCGGAAGATTGCCTCAAGATATCAATGCATTTTTGCCGAACATCCTAGAATATCGTAAGTACTGTTTAAGATGCGTCATAAATTAATACTCACTGGGTCGCTATCGGCCAGTGATGAAATAAACGAATCAATGGTTTGATTCGCGCTTCGTTTAGGATCCAAGTTTTCAGCATTTGGTTTGTTAGGGTCCAATGACATTGGATTAGGGAGGAATGACGTCTAAAATATGTAATTTTTTCAGTTAATTTATAACATTTACTTCTGGAAAATGTTTATTAGCGGCTCTAGTTGTATATAAATTGTTGTTTATTGATCATTATATATATAATACTATCATAGATATATGTTGTAGTTAATCTTGAAAGCCAGTTGACACCAATAAGTAATCTTGGTTTTTACTACTTTTACTTACTAAGCTCACACTTCGGCTTAAGCTTTGAGTGATGGCTCAAAATTATCCTAGGCTTTAGACGCACAACCCTTATAAGGGCATAGGTTAGGCCTAGGTTTAGGCTTAACTCTAAGACTAAATCATACCTTGGTTTTCAGATTAACTACAACATATATATGCTAATTCTCTTTGGAAATTGCTCTTTAAATGCAAAATACATTATTATAGCTAAAAGATGATTGTTTCTCATAGCACAAAATGTTAAATATAAAATGTTGAAAAGTTAATATTAAATAGCTATGTCAATTTATATATTTACCATAATTAAAATCAGCTTTCGGTTCATTCTTATTTGGACTACGCATTTTGAAAACCCGGGTTGAACCACATTTTTAATCTGTGGAAAAAGGCCGAAAAATTATGGATTAGGGTCGTTTTTACTCATGTACATGGTGAACTAGATCATGAGTCAAACCAAATAATCGTAACAAATTTTAAACACAAAAACTGTTTAAAAAGTACCCCTTTAAAATTGGACAGCGACGACATATGGGATGTGGTTGATGCATCGTCTGGCAGACTGTGTGCTGAGGCGTATGACATCAGTGAAGGTGCCTGGAAAACAATTAGGAATTCGTGCGCAAATAAGAAGAATATACATTTGATGGTGATGGGCTATACAGGTTATAAATATGATTTTGCATCCAATTTTGAGTGTGCCAGTTGTTTGCCAGAGGCCTTCCCGGCTCTGTTCTGTCTTGCGCATCGCGAGTAGTAGAATCAGGTCCAGGATTATAACCTGGAGCATTTTCTGCTTGTTGACGAACTAGCTGCTGTTGAATGGAGAATAAAGCCGAAGAAGACTGTTGCGAAAGAAAGCTAAATAAAAAAGTTTACTAGTACTATCACATAGAATCATTTGTTTGAAGAATTAGAACTGTCATTCTTAGTACAACATTGCATTTGGTCATTTGATTGCTTTTAGTCATTTTCATTACTATTTGTTAACTGAAAATGCTGTTACATTTCAGTAAACGATTTTAGCTAGAGTAAAAATGTTTAATGTTTTGAAAACCATCAGTTACATTCTGTATTATTCCATACCTCATAGGAAAGTTTGCGGCCATCGGCTGAAAGAACGAAGGCAATTGTGATGTCGACGGCGTCTGGTTCTGCATGGTTTTATTTAAAAGACTTTTTAAATCTTCTTTGTCCTGATCTTGGCTTTCACGGTTACTTTTGTTGTCACCTTGCATCGCAATGCATGAATGCACTTTTATAGTCAGAATACACCTTGAATAGTAGTCTTCTAGCAGTAGAAAAACAAAACCAGAATTAAGTCACAGAAGTGATATGTATGTGCGGATTGTAGTAGTGATTCCTAGAATAGTTTTCACTAAAATATTATTTAGCAATTCGTTATCAAAAGATTTATGGATAAATTGCGCGTCAAATATAATTATATGCAAAAGATTATCGTTATAAGGTAGTACTTACATAATTACATTCAACCATATACATTCACTTCATACATCGAAAATTACACATATAAAGTACTAATAGTAATTAAGTTTAGCCACCGGAATAGCTAATTTTCAGTTTATCCATAACCATAACAAAGCCAAGCAATTTTTACTTTCGCGTTGAGAATGCATTGCGTTGGTGCACAATTAATGCGGCTTTTTTATCCGTTCGGTTGCTTGAAAATTTGCGTTTGGAAAAAGATCACGTAGAGCATGAAAATTGACAAAACATCATCAATATCAGATTTTAGCTAGAGTTGGACAAAAGCGGTCAAAAATCGTTTTAAGATAACCACCAAAAGGTATGTGGGCGCTTATTATTGCGACAAAATATAATATTTTGGAAGAAAATTCACGCCATTGTGGAAATACAAAAACATAGTCCCCCTTTATCCCCCTTTATAGAAACGGATTCCAGTTTCGATTTCGCAAATGTCACTAAATGTATCTGGCGATCCCGTCGTCAGACCGGGGCAAGTGAGGTGTCATTTGAAAGCCCTGAGGGTGTAGGTCCCGAATAAGATATTTGCACCCAAATTTGAATATTTGAATTCGCGCCAAAACACAAAAACGTGTTTTTAAGGGTTTTGGCCATACAAAGTGGTGTTTTTTATGTTCCCAATCGCTTTGCGAGGCGATTCTGGACCACTTTGCTTTTTACACTTTTTGATTTGGTCATTTTTTGAAAATTTTCTGGAAAAAAGCCACTTTTTTGGCCAAAAAATGACATTTTTGAAACCAGAGCATCTACGGGGCTGATTTTTGGTACCCGGGGGTTTTCCGATGCGCTGATCACGAATCTGACGTCAGATTCGAGGTTTGTTCTCACGAGGTCGTGTTATTCTCACGAGGTCTCTCACGAGGTTCCAAAGCATCCACGGGGCTGATTTTTGGTACCCGGTGGTTTTCCGATGCGATGATCACGAATCTGACGTCAGATTCGAGGTTTGTTCTCACGAGGTCGTGTTATTCTCACGATGTCTATCACGAGGTCAAGTTTTGCCCGCTTCGAGCGGCTGAAGGCTGCGAGTCTCACTGACAAAGCCCGGTTCGAGCGGCCTCTAAACTGGGATAGCCCGTATACTGGGATGGCCCGTATCCTGGGATGGCCCGTATCCTGGGATGGCCCGTATCCTGGGATGGCCCGTATCCTGGGATAGCCCGTATACTCCCAGGTTAACCTGGGATGGCCCGTATACTGGGATGGCCCGTATACTGGGATGGCCCGTATACTGGGATGGCCCGTATACTGGGATGGCCCGTATACTGGGATGGCCCGTATCCTGGGATGGCCCGTATACTGGGATGGCCCGTATCCTGGGATGGCCCGTATACTGGGATGGCCCGTATCCTGGGATGGCCCGTATCCTGGGATGGCCCGTATCCTGGGATAGCCCGTATACTCCCAGGTTAACCTGGGATGGCCCGTATACTGGGATAGCCCGTATACTCCCAGGTTAACCTGGGATGGCCCGTATCCTGGGATAGCCCGCATCCTGGGATAGCCCGTATACTCCCAGGTTAACCTGGGATAGCCCGTATAAAAACCCGTTCCACACCCAAACCATGTTGGCCGTTGATGGGCGTCTAGAAGCAGCTTAATGCGCGTCAGCGCATTCAAATACAAAAACGCTTATCACACGTAACCACAAACGAAGACTCCACCAAAAATTTATAAATTTATTTTTTTACTAGCACCGAAGGTGCTAGTAATCTGGTAGAGGAGAAAAACAGGGTGATTCATAAATGACTAAAAAACGGCATAACTCAGGTTAAAGTTAAGCATAAGAGGCGAGTAAAAACTTAAAATGAAGCAAGGCATTATGCGAACATCTTTAAGCTTAGGTTTAGGCCAATACTTATGTTTAGGGTCAATCTTAAGCCCAAGCTTAGGTTATTGGAAAGTTTTAGGCTTTAAACTTTAAAGTTTGGGTCAGTCTTAAGCGTTGTCATATTGATTTTATAGGCTCAATTCTAAGCTTAAATTTGAGCTAATAATCCGCCGTTAAGCTTACGCTAAAACAGAGCTATGGCTTTTAGGTTTTAGACATTTAGGATCTGTCCCGTAAAACTAGCCTAAGGTCGTGAATATCATATGGGGTAAAATGGGAAAAGCCTATGAATTGGGCATTCCATTTACATTTTGATAAACTTAACAACTTTGCAAAAATAAAAAATGTATAATAGTCCGAAATGCAAAAGCCAGTTTACCCTTATATGGTTATTCTTATCCATATTTTTGACCATTTTTGTCCAACTCTAGCTAAATTTCAGAAAAAAATTTCTGATTGTTTTATGATAAAATGAGTCTACAATTTGTGCATCACCCTAGTTGGAGGTCGATTACCCCTCGCCAACTGTCCTTTATGCAAAATCCCTTTTTTGCTTGTATTATTAGCAAGCATGACAACGGACCGACCTTTTGCCCGGTCCGGTTCGGTTTGGTCCGGTTCGGTCCGGTCTCTAAAAGGTCAAAAATTTTTTTGTAAAGGTGTTTTTAGGGTATTCCGATGCGCTGATTACGAATCTGCAGTTATTTTTTCCGTATCGCATCAAGAATTTTAATTTTTGGTCAAAAATTTTGGCCAAAATTTCGAGAAAATTGGTTAATATTTTGTGAAATTTTGGCCAAAATTTGCATTTTTCACCATTTCACCAATTGCAGATTTGTGATTAGTGCATCGAAGTTAGCACAAAACGCTTAGACGAGGAAAATATTTGCGACTTAAAAATGGGTGAAACCGAGACCGAGTTTTATAAGAGAAAAAAAAACATACAAACAGCCAAAAAGCGCCGCAGGCGAATATTTTGGAAAAATAGCGACGTACAATAGAAAATGGAAGGAAAAATAGCGCCGCAGGCAAAAATTTTTATAAAAATTGAATTGTTTGCCAAAAACTTACATTGAAAATTTTTAATATTTCAAAAATTACAAAATTTTTTGCCGCCGAAGGCATTCTTAGGGGTGCTTGTTAAGTTTTGGTCGGTCCGGTTTGGTCCGCCGGACCGGCCACCCCCCGGTCCGGTCCGGTCCGGTTGTCATGCTTGATTATTAGCCCTTATTTTGTATCTAATGGGCCTATTTGGTGTTCATTCGCAGCCTAAAGCTTGGGCCCTAAACAGCCTAAGAAAGTACTACAGCCTAATGTAATATTTGTTCGGTAGCTGGAATGGGGCCAAATCATTGGCCTAAACCTAAGCCTAAAGTATGCCCTTATAAGGGTGGTTCAGCCTAAAAGCCCAGCGCGATAGTAAAAGTGAGATAGCGACGAGATAATGTAAGCAAAAATGGATTTTTGAAAACGGGCACTTGGGGGCCAATTGCGTCAACTGGGTTACCCCTCCCCGTAACCTATAATTTGCCATGTTGCTTGCCTTGAGTTCACAAATACAATGTTATTTTACGTTGTAAAAGGCATTCGAAGGATAGGTCCAAAATTGCTGTTCAAAGATAAAACTTCACAAATATGGAAAATATTTAAAAGTTAATTATAAATAATTGTGCCATAAATATGTCAAAATCTTGAACCACTACAGCTTCCAAAAACGCAGGAGTGATATAGCAATATTTTATCGTATTTTGAAGTTATAAAGGATTACTCCCTCTATTGGTTTGATACATGAAAAAAAAACCATCCGAAACAATGACGGTATTATTAATTTTGTGAAACACAAACTAATCAAGTGAATTCCTGAACCAAATTAACGTCATGGTGCAAAATCTGACATTACATTTCAATTTGAAAGGTAACATCGCTAAATAACAAGGTGACGGAATAAATGAACAAGTAAGGATTAACGGGAAAGACTATAACTTTATAGCGAATATCTCAGTATTTTCGCTGCAGAATTACATTACATAGAGAATATTTACAAAAATACCGAAAATGTATGTGATTGTCTGTGAATGTCCAACATGAATAATGTCCAAGCAATGTTATTCGAATACTTATTCGGTATTTCATAAATACCGTTCATATGAGTATCTATGAAAAATCTATAAAAAATTCGAGAAGATCTTGAAAAGGTTTAGCATATTTTCGTATGATAAGGAAAATTGGCTGCCATTATGTAACATTCTAATACCTAAACCGCAGTGTCTGTGTCACGATCCCCCTCCGTTAATAAATTCTGGTTCAAGAAAATTAAATTATGGGACCCGGAAATGGTTTGATACGCGCAATATGCAAATAAATCGTTAAAATTTAAACCAAACACTCCCCAGGCATGTGTTTATTGTTTGTTGAGGGGTGGATCGAGGGAACGCGTTTGCCATCGCGGTGTGTCCATCTGCTAGCCCATGCCCTTCTCTATTCCCCTTACTGCCTGTCCACTTGATGGTTCAACCTATACCCATTAGTGAAGACAGTTTCAGTTCCCTTTTCCCAATAAGAGTGGATTTTTTGAATGTGAAGGTGGCGTCGGTCTGCGCCCTCACTCCTCTCTGAAAGGGGATCTGAGTTGGGCGGAGCTAGAAATGACTTGCAACCATAATTTGTTGTGTCCACTACGAAAGTCCCGGAAAATTAAATACAAAGCCATGTGCCCTAATCCGAGGTTGGACATTGATTCAAGGATTAGAGTAAGCGTTGATAAATATTCCTGCAAACGAACATTATTTTATTTCTTAACAACAGAACTTTTATATAAACAGCAACAATGTTTATTTGCTCTCAGTTGTGTTTTGTTTGCGGGAGCCGTCCATTACCGGCAGCATTATTGCAATGTATCCGTGACTGCGTGGGGCAATTTTTACCAAATTCGGGTTTTCTTTCAGTTGCTGCTCATTTACTTCGACTAAGAAGCCTCGAATACCGGCTCGAATTGAAAACTCGGACCCATCAGTACAGTGAATTAAGCAAAGACGTGTGTTAGGGAAAACATTGAGACTACCCTAAATATAACACTTATTGTCAAACATATCTAAAGAAAAACAACGAAACACATAGCAATACACATTTTTCAATGGAACGGATTTGGTATAGCTAGTTTTTTATTTTCAATCTATCGTATAACAGTTTCTTTCTTAAGATATTACGTTTTTATTCTTTCCGCGAAGCTCCAACTTGCTGCGGTCAACTCCACGACCTTTCCTTTGTGATACTTCCCATTTGATCTCGTCCACTTCCTGAATTGATAAAAGTCTTTCATAAATAAATTAATAAAACCTTTGTTTTCACTTCGTGAGATTCGTCTAGAGAAATCACAATGACTCCTGAAGGATGGCGATAATAACGAACACCTAAACGGATTGCAAGATCATTAAAAATATTGAAGTAAACGAATTTACATATTTTTAAAAATAAACACGTACCAGGATTTTCCTCGACAATATATGTATCGAAATTGCGTTCTGAGACAGATGGATACACTGGGAGTAGATTTGTTGAGACGCTTTTCATGGTAAACACTGTTTGATAATGTACGGGCTAAGAATATAGTGCTGACTATTTAGTGGTAACGTCAGTTTTTTAAATGTCTTTAGGAAGTTTCACAGACAGGTGTCGTATTAAAATCATGGAAGTCAATCCGCGCAAAAGGCTGTCCAATATGAGAGGATTATGAGCAAGTTGGTCCCACCACGATCATGCAGTTTAGCCCTTTACAAGGGGGCTAGCTCAAAACTGATTATGCTAACCCCCTTAAAATACGATTTTAGATGGGGGTTAGCATAATCAGTTTTGAGCTAGCCCCCTTGTAAAGGGCTAAACTGCATGATCGTGGTGGGACCAACTTGCTCATAATCCTCTCATATTGGACAGCCTTTTGAGCGGATTGACTTCCATGATTAAAATGACCGAATTGGATCCTATTGTTTGGCAATCTATACGGTGATTTTTTACTATCTAACTTTATTGCAATTTTTGCTGGCAGTTTTTTCATTAGTTACATTATGAGGCTAACCCCTTTTTGTAAGAAAATTCGGAACAGAATTTTCGTCCATGGTTCACAAAAGCGATAAAATAGCGAAATTATACTATTAATCCCGCATTTTATAAATGCTGTAGAATATGCAACATGCAGTACAGAGGTGATAAAAAGCTAATGATTATCAAGTTTCGTTTCCATAGTCTTTACTTGAGTTTTAAATGGGTGAATAAAAATGGCCACATATCATCAGTAGAAAATTTTTCATCATAATTAGTTATTTTATACCCTTGATGGACTTTTTCTAAACTGAAAAATTTAGTAAAGATCACTTGTTACTAGGAGAAATTGCTAACTGCATGTTGAACGGTCACAAAAAATAAATGTTGTGGATATTAAAGTATAATACATCATGCGAATGTTGTACTAAAACAACGGTTAAATCTATACTTATAAACTAAATTTATTAATCATATACCTCTCTGGAATCATAACTGTCATAACAAACAATCACAATATGAACTTAAGCGAGCGTAAGGTAGTAATTTTAGGCAAGAGTCACATTAAGACACAAGATTCTTGAGCATTTTCCAGCAAATTGGAGTCCGGCATACATCCAGCTGGGAGCGAGCCCATTATTTCTGGAGGAGGGGTGCCATGTTGCTGCAGTTCTACCCAATATTTGGCTATCCGAGAGGCACGTTGATCGTCGTTTTCAGACCCATTTTCAGACGGATTTTCATATTCTTTGCATAATTGAACGAGAACCTGAAATGTAACAAAAAATAGCACTTTACAACGATTACTTTTGAAATTGCTATTGGGTTGCACAATGTGAATTGCATTATTATAAATTTGGCTCTAAAACGCCAAATCTGTTCTCGAATATTCTAGAAGAACGAGTAATGGCTCAAATGAATGCTGAGACTCTGGGCTTTCGATTGAGCGATTACCCGCCCTTCTAGAATATTCTAGAAGTGGTTTGGCGCCGAGACAATCAAATCCCGTCAATTTGTACCTCTGCAATTCATGTCGTACAACACAATAATAAGGATTTTGCTTGACAAAAGTTGTGGATATTGTTAATTTGTAAATAATATCACTAGAATTTACGTTTTTTAACAATATTTATATCTTGTTATTTTGTCATAAAATTTGACAATGTGCAATTAGAGGTAAAATTTTGCATCTGATAACTATACTATGTGTATTTGTTTGATATGGTCTGTTTCTAAGAATGCTTACCTTTTGCTGTTTCGTGTATTGCTCGAGTAGCTGTGGCTCGAGCTTGTCCTGATTTGTCTGCAAATATGTCTCAAAATTTGTGGTAACTTCTTTCACAGCCGGATACATGACGTCCTTCGAGAGTGCTGTTTGCATGATCAGTCCCATTAAATCCTGCATCATGGGATCTTTGTCATCCAATTTCTCCAGTGCTTCCATGAATCCTTTATCATTTTGACTGTTAAAAACATTGCCCGTTTGTTCACTGAGCCTAAAAAATAAGTATAATGTGCATAAGGGTGCAGTATACTCATGGACACCGTTTCCCCCTTTTCTGTGAGGATGTCGACTAGAAGATTTGTCCGCCTATGGGTGTAGACAAAAATCCGTGTAAACCTCCATTTTTTGAGGAATTGGACTTTGTGCGAGAGGCATTTGTCCGACTGCCAGTTATGTAATTAATTGTGAACTGTTCATTCGTAACATGTTCCAAATGAATAGGGAAGTATATTTAATACACATTGTGTTTATTATGTTATTTAATAAATATTTCCGGTCACAGTTTTCTTCTCCTGTAAAAAGCGGTTTCAAAATGGAAGTAATATATGGTCATTGAAGTCACATTGTGTGATGTTTGAAACAAATTTTGCAATCAGTTGCCATTTTCAGGTTTATCAGCTTTTTTGCAGGTTAAAATTAAATCATAGGAAATAAATACCTGTTAAGCGTTTTTGTAAATTCGCCATCTGCTGAATTTTGAGGTGTGCTGCTCGAACTTTGCTTATTCTCTTGTTCTTGTGCCAATTGTTGTAGCATTTGCTGAAACTTCCCAGCTGCTTTCTGTGCAGCTTCACGATCCATGGTAGACATGAAATCGTCTAACTCTTCGTCACTTGTTTTGACTTTTCCGAAGTCTCCTAATGCATCGTCTAGGAGCTTCGACAGATTCCCTTCTTCATCTTCCTGGCTTTTGTCTGTCATAACTAAAAAAAAGTATAGTTTCATTTAAGTAACAAGAGTAATAGTTTCATTCGCAGTCATTTTAAATGTTAATAAAATAAAAGGGCATGTATATTAGCGACCAATGATCATAATAATATTTTGTAAAATATATTGCACAAATGCACTATCAGATTAATAATAGTTAAATTAGCGCATCAAAATCAGCAAAGAAACTTACCTTGGCGTGGTGTTTGTTGTTTCAAACATTTGTTATTTGAGAACCACTTTCCTTCACAGTCGCCCCATGACTTATAAATTTTAGTTTGAAATAGCCTCCATTTGAATCAAAAATCCGTTCAGAAAACTGCTTTGACTTCACTATTGGATAGAAGAATAGAATCGTTCCTCTGAATTCGTTAAAGTGCCTCACAAGCTGCGAAATGAGTTCCGCAACAGATGACAGTTATTTGACTACATTGAAAATATTAATAATCGGTAAACTTTAAAATATTCACAACTATCTATACATTGTCCAATATTTTAAAATCTAATGTTTTAGGCGAAAGTGGAGTCGGGAAATCCAGGTAATTTGAGATTGTTTTTTATTTTTTGGTTGGACTCTTAATTTCATCATGTCCATTTGATCAAAGTCCATGAATTTTTATGCTTCCATACTCAGTCATTTTACTTATAATTCACTGACCAACAATGCTTGAGTTTTAGTTTGATGCTCCGCTTTGTTGATGACCTCTTTGATCCGGAAATTTCTGCAACAATCGGTAAGCGAAAAAAATAATCTTACAAGGAACACTCACCTGGTGAAACGCTCACCTGGGGAAACGTAATGGATAGGAATTTACCCCACCTTGTGGGCATTCGAACGGTGCCAACCATTTTGGCGAACCAGTTACGAAAAAAAAAGTTAGCATGATACGGAAAATTGGATTTTTACAAGGAAAATGCGAGAAAATCCGACTTCAGAGGCTCTTTTCAGGCGTGTTTCTCTATGAAAGTGCCAAAAATAATGACATATTCGTGTTCCCCGTAGTTTTTTCCGTAAGATATGGCCTTTTTCAGAGTTTTTTGAGAAAATAATTTTTTCACTTTTTTTCACCTGGTAGCAAAAAAACGTGAAAAAATTATTTTCTCAAAAAATTATGAAAAAGGTGCTATCTTACCCAAAAAATTACGGGGAACACGAATATGACGTTATTTTTGGCACTTTCATAGAGAAAAACGGCCGAAACGGCCTCTGAAGTCGGATTTTCTCCCATTTTCCTTGTAAAAATCCAATTTTCCGTATCATGCTAACTTTTTTTTTCGTAACTGGTTAGCCAAAATGGTTGGCACCGTTCGAATGCCCAAGGGTAAATTCCTATCCATCACGTTTCCCCAGGTGAGCGTTTCACCAGGTGAGTGTTCCTTGTTAGCATCATAACCAGAAAATTTGTAGGTGTGGATTTTCGCGTTAGGTAAGTCCTATTGCAATTGAGGTATTTTATTTTTAGATTGTGTCATAATTTAGGACGATCAACATTGACGGAAACTTGGTAAAGCTCGCGATCTGGGTAAATAATTCACTTATTTTGGTTCTCACGACCTAGCAAAATACTTTGCATTTTAGGACACAGCAGGACAAGAAAGGTATTTGCCTGATAAACTTCGTAATGCAAAGTAATGTAAATACTTCTACGATTCAGATTCCGCACGCTGACTCCATCCTATTACCGAGGTAATAATTAAAAATATTCAAAAATATAGTTTTATTATATTCCGTTGCAAAAATTTTTAAATACGAAATATTTTCGAATGTATTTATTCCAGGTGGACAAGGAGTTATTTGCGTCTATGACGTTGGTAAGGAAGAACGTGTTTATATAATAAATAATTCCATCCTTTTTGTAGGAAATCGTTCTTCGTTTGATCGACTTGGTAAACTTTTATGAATAAAAAACCGTATTGCCTCTAAAATAACCATTTCTAACCCCTGAGAGGTGTTGAAATAAAAATCCCTAGGGTATTCTAGAGGGATGCAGTATTTTGATTGTTTA
Organism: Ditylenchus destructor; assembly: GCA_022814885.1. Taxonomy (NCBI): domain Eukaryota; kingdom Metazoa; phylum Nematoda; class Chromadorea; order Rhabditida; family Anguinidae; genus Ditylenchus; species Ditylenchus destructor. The sequence continues at coordinate 934,547 of JAKKPZ010000002.1, forward strand.
CCTTTGAAACATTCATTTCGTAAAATTTAGAACATTGGATCGTTGAGGTAAGGAATTTAATTTTACTCCTGAAGTAGAAAACATTTATAAATTCCAGCTGGAAACTTACTGTACCAAATCGGATGCTGTGAAAATGTTGGTTGGAAACAAAATTGATACGGTTCGTCACATTGTAACATTTTTAATAATCAATTCAAGCCTACTTTTAGGAAAACAGAGTTATTTCTCGGGAGGAAGGGTAAGTTCTGTTTACTGTTATGTATACAGCATTCAAAAATAACATGGTTGGGTCTGAGCCAAATGCGCATGTGTACTACTATAATACTCTATGCAATACCGATTCAAAAATTTTTACACCTGTGCATCCTATGTTCTACAAATTTATTCGTCTATTTCCTCTCTAAAACCTGTCCGCATTTTTTGTGCAGGATTTAGTTCCTGGTTTTACTCCTCATTAGTGCATTTTTTGGAACATAATACAGTCTTCATTTATCTTTTCAGATTGCAATTTGCACGAAAACATAAGGTAAATACAATGTTTATTATGAATAACTGTTTGCTGTCACACAATATTTCGTCAAAAATAGTCAACTGGCCATCCATTTCCAATAACTTTAGAAAAAAAACGGAATGCAGATGCTTTCAATTTAACCTCATAAAATTTAGATGCTCTTTATTGAGGTATGTGTATTATCGTTATTATTATTATAAAAACGTAGGTGGGCTTTTCATTCAAAGTATGTTTAAGGCGTCAGCAAAAACAAAAGTTGGAGTGCAAACGGCTTTCGAGGAACTCATTGAAAAGGTAACAATTTCCGATAATAATCACCAATTGTGCTTTGTCTTACCGTTACTAGTTTAACCTAGAGTGAAATGGAAAATAGAACACAAAAAGTTAAATCGCTTGGATTTCGTTGAAGATATAATACTGTGTAGTAAAAATTTATAATCCGAAAATAATACCCTAGTTTGGGGCCTAAAGTTAATTTCAAGACAAAAGTTATATGTAAGTAAATCTCATATTGACAACTATCGTATCTTGATTCTTACAGATCCTACAGACGCCTGGCTTGTGGAGCCAAAGCAACTCAGGCACGGGTGTGAATCTTAATCGTGAGTATGACGCAAATGGCCCTATGTGCAACTGCTAAATTTGCTACAGTACTTTTCGAAAATATACTAATTCACAAATTCTGTTATGTATACAATGTATATTATGCGTAAAGAATGTATGGATAAAGAATGCTAAGACGAAATTTGCGCGCCGGTCATTTGCGCGCCAGAAAAAATGTGTAATTGGTCATAACCAAGCTCAAACTTAAGCTTTGAGTAATAGCTTAAAATGCTGCTTAAAACTCTGCTTAAAAAGCTTTAGGCAAACAACTACAATTTTTCATGCACTCCTAAAGAATGGATACTACTAATGAACTTAGATTATTCCATCTTTTAGTTTTAATTTTATTCTAAAAAGGAAACAATTTGAAATTCTATTCTTTTTAGCTATTATGGCTTAGTTATTATAATATATCTTATCAAACATTTTATTAAAAATTCGCAAAAGTAAGAGAAATTTTTTAAATAATTTAACCTCTGATATTTTCCCGATTTTATTTGTTCTCACACGACATAAAATACAGGAAAAGAATAGGGGCTAGAATAGATCTTCACTTATGCACAATTATCTCGGTATCCACGGACCACCTTTCTGTCCACCACCGTTATTGACAGGGTTGTTAGGCTGATTTGGTTGCGGAACGGCGGTAACATACGGCATAGGCGGCATCATAGGTGGAGCCATAACCGATGCTGCTGCATAAGCATCTTGATTGTTAGCATATCCTGCGGTAGCACTTGACACTGCAACGTTTCCACTCGGTATTCCAGGATGCCCGTGGGGCGGCATGTGAGGAGGTGGACCCACCTATAATTGCATATGTAATGTATTAATTATCATGTCCAAGATACCATGTCTACCTATCATGTATGTATCAAACTATGGCTTTGATAATTTAGCGGAATTTTTTATTTAAGGATAGAATTCGTAGTTTCAAAAAAAGTAGACAGCAAAAAAACAAAAATTTGTCGTAAATCTTGTAAGGTTTTGCAATTTTTCGATTAAAATTTCATTTTCTGCATTTTCTGATTGCTATGATGCAGCTTTTCAATGGCATTTCATTGTAAAAAACCATTAAAAAAATACCGTATAAAGTTTACTTTTTCGCCATCTTCACAGAAACATTAGTTTTGTACAAGAGTAAAAGTGGCGCTTCGCGCCACATTTTACTCTTGTACACGGTTAGCGTGCACAGCGGGAGATTGGGTTCGTCATCGCTTCGCGCACCGCCATCAGTATGCCCTCGGCTGTTGTTCGGGAGTAAGGGTTGTTCGGGAGTAGAGCAGCATGAGACTATTTCGGGCCTTCGGCCCTCAAGCAGCTGGAAAAATGAGTTTTGAGAGCAAAAAACATTTTTTCAAAAAAAATTTTTTTTCGTACCCCGGGGTACCCCGGACAGTTTTTTTCACCCCGGATTCGGATTCAGCGCCATCGAAAACTCAATTTCCACAAAAAAACTTTTTTCATGAAAAAAAATTTTTTCGTACCCCGGGGTACCCCGATAATTTTTTTCGACACCGGATTCGGACTCAGCAAACCCCCGGGTGCAAAAAATTAGCTTCGGAAACACTGAAATCAAAAACGCATTCCAGTGGGTTAGAGAAAAGAGAAATAGTGTGCAAAACTGTGATGACTCATAACTCGAGATTGGCTGATCGCCCCCCGAAAATTTTTATCAGAGCTTGCTTCTCATCCCAGTAGGAGCATTTTGAGCTATCACACGCCCCTGTAGCGATCCGGCAAGGTATCTAACTGGCGGGCACAAACATACAAACAAACATTGGGCACTTGCGAATTAGGGTGATTGGATTATATTCCATAGGACCACCCAACGGCTTCGCCGCATGGCGGCGCCCATGGTCATCAAGGATTTTCCGGATTTCCGGAAGCCATAAATCCCGGCAGCGTCCATCTTTGTCGGCGAGACCGGTACCAATCGTCTTGACTCACCTACTTGCCCTTTTACGTGACACACGGATGTCACGTTTTCACGTATGTCACCCCCAATTCTGACATTGATAACCCCCCTAAAATCATGGGTTTTGGGGGGGGGGGGGTTCTCGCGAGTTTGGGGTCCGGGACCCCCAAAAAATGGGTTATTCTATTCGTGGGGGAACCCCGGACACCATGCGACTTAGAGGGACCCGATATAATTAAGTATCAGATAAACATTTTTGATTATCGTGATAAAAAATGGTACAAGCAAAAATTTTTTGATAATGATTGGTCAAAAGTTCGATCGATTCTATTAATAAAATATTTCGGACATTTTTGCCTAAATCTTCGAAGTTACGACTTCATCGGACTCAAATATGACCAAACAGGTTTGAATTAGGCTCAAGTTTGAAACTTATGACCGAACTAATTCCATAAAATCGTACGGATTTTGTAGAACCATATAAATTTAATTTTAATCATATAACTTTGAATTTTTTAATATAGGACACATTCGAGATTTTAAAGATATCGTGTCATAACAAAGGCCACTTTCATATTATAGGGCACTTTATTTCCACTGATGAACAACAGAGAAAACACTGAATACGAAAGCAGTTGGCAACACGCTCACTTGTTCGTGGAATCAGTGCTCAGCAGGAAAACGGTGAGATGAAAACGTTTAAGGGTAACAAGAATTTACCTGCATAACGTTGAGTTGCGGAGATTCGCCGGGCTGAATTTGTTGCATCTGATGTTGCGGTGGGTATTGTCCGGACGACGGAATGGGGTAATTGTAGCCATATTGCACGTTAACGTTTGGTAGTTGCCTCTGCGCTATCATTTGTGGGTAAGGTCCGGAATAAACATAACCAGCCGGCATGGTTGGAGATGCAATCGGAACTCCTTGCGGACCAGCAAATGCATGCGCAGGCGGAGGGAACGGTGAGGAAGAAGTCGGTTGATAACTGAAAGCGGCAGGCACGGCAGAGTAAAACTGCGGTTGAGCAACGAACTGTTGCGGCTGTTGTTCCATTGAACTAAATAAAAATATGATTTGGTAGAATGCGTATTTAGAATACGCGAGAAGTATTTGTATTCATCCTATTTTATATGGACATATGAAATGCTGATTCGTCCCTAATCCTAGACGGCTTTACTTTTCACTCCTGACGGTTGGGACATCCTCGGTAGAATCCTTACAGCGTGTCTTATTTACTATTAGTATTCAATTTCTTTGAAACCATCATCAATTTTTCATTACTGAGGCATTTCTTTTCAGACTGCGATACACTTTCGGGCCCTATGATAATATACGGTTCTCCCGATTTCATAGGCGAAAAAACCATAGGGGGAACCTATTGATTTTTTGACAAATTTCTCAGAAAAATGATTTAAAACCATAGGGTATCTCCTATGGTTTTTTAGCCTAAAAAAATTTTTTTTGACAAATTTTGTCAACAAAATCAATAGGGTCCCCCATATGGGTTTTTTCGCCTGTGAAATCGGGAGAACTGTATATTATCATAGGGCCCACTTTCGCATCCCAGAACTTCGCACTGGGCGAAGTTATGGTAGGTGCGTAGTTGCGAAATTGTCGTTACAACTCCATTAAAATTATCACATTCGAAGATATGCATGTTTGTAATTTTTTGAAAAATGTAGATTATTATCTGACATGGAAACCATACGTTTGGAGTGAAGATAAAAATTTGTCACATACTTAACGTCTCATATCAAATAATATATGCATTTCGTTAACAGTGTGCGTAGTTACTCACCTAGGCTGACTGAAATGAGGATTTACTCCCGGGTCTGTCATTGAAACCATTTGCCTCTGATTATAATTAAAGGAAGAGTCGCTTCTTCTGGGATAAGTGACGGGTGCATCTTTTTGCTTCGGGACAAAGGGAGTAGCGTCAGGATTGAATTTGAAGGATTCACTATAAAAATAAAGTAATAATAAAAACTAAAAATATACTACCTTTTAGAAGATTTTTGCGCACTCTGCTCTTCTTCTTTACTCTGTTGCTTCTCCCTAAAAATTGCTATCATGATAAGTGGATGAAATCACAAATGTGTGTACATAAAAGGAAAGTTTATCCTTAAATATCTAGAAATATAATATGATGACAAAGCATCATTTAGAAACTATAGGTCCTATTTTGGAAAAATTTCCAACTTACACATATTCAAAACATACGTTTCAACTGCGGTAGTGGGTTGTGTATGCTCAGTGGCCACGGAATGGTTTTGCTCGGTTGGACGCTCGCGAACATCAGTTTTTGTTTCAACATCCTTGTTAGTAGTGGTCTGTGGACTAGCAACATGTTCAACCCTGTCAGCAGTGTGTTTTGAAGGTTCTTCTCTCTTAGGAGTTTGCGTCGGTGAACCAGTGTACCCAACTGGTGAACCACGTGTAAGTGAAGCCGATGAGGAGGTAGCTGGAATGTCTGCCCGCTTCCTATTGCGATCATCTTGCCTGTTCTCGTTCCTATGCAATAACATTTTTTATTAAACATAAGAGATATGTTTTCTAACCTGCGCACAGCAGGAGGAATGTAACGGCCACCACCATCACTGAAGCGATTGTTCTTTGGTTTCATGTTTCTAAAGTGAATAAAGATTTTTGAGAAATAATTTCTCTAATTCTGAGCCGTAAACAAACGACCTTGTCCGAAGAAATCTTTAATTTCGCTTTTTGGTAGGGTAGAGTAGGGCATTCTTTAATAAAATAACAGACTCATCGATATGTGTCGAAAATAATTTTATTCCCTTCAAGTGCAGTACTTAAAAATTATAAAACTTTAAACCAACATACCGTTGGGAGCCGTCATGTCGCTTATTATACGTAACAGTCATGAAGTCGTTATCGGCCCTTTTGTTTGCAAATCGCGTCTTTTCGTGTAAATCTCGTTCAACGTCATCATTTTCTGAAGACAATTTAAATGCAGTTAAATATTTTGCGTAAAAATTAGCAGAGACATACCTAGTTGAGCGTTTCTTCGACTCTGTACACTATTCTCAATTGTTGAAGCAATTCTGTCCGCCTTCTCCCTTTCTATTTTATCACCTGTTGCTTCAACTCTAAAAATGATATATTTTTAGGCATTTATACGACAAAGTAATTTTGAGTTATTTTACTAAATATTAAACGCATTAATCACGTAAATTAGTGGCATTAACTGCGATTAAATTACACATATGCTCAACCTATAATATGTAAACCGTAATTTCAGTTAGCCTATATAGAACTTATCCTGATTTGTGAAGGTAACTATGCAAAATATATCTAATGTTGTTTCAGCTAAGTTACATCTAAGAACGAAATCATATACAAAAGAATACGTGGTATATTGCGATAGATCTTCGCGAAAGGAACTTGTTATTCCAAACTGCTTGTTGGTCGCGAACATCTCCTCAGCAGACCATCCGCGAACTGCCATGCTGTCTTTTTGGTTAATGTCTTCTAAAAATATAAGTTAAAAATAAATTAAAGGATCTCAACATAACGTGCCTCAGACTAACCACTTACCTTCTTTATATTCTTCATCTCCTTCCCATGCTATGAATTCTCTTTCCATGTGGTCAATTCCATTCTTTGTCTTCGAAATTTCAGCGTCAATTGCAAAACCTATAAAAATTAGAAGTGAGTCAGTTCGCATTAGAGTAAACAATTGTTTTTGTTACTCACTCTCAACTAGAAAGATTAAATCGTTTTCTTACCATATTTCAATTTAAAATGTTATAGGCTAAGGAAAATAATATTTTATGCAAAAATTGCCCTAAACAATAAATTAAATTCATACTTCAACAAGAGAAGAGCATTGTGGAACGAAAACGGTTTCGAAAACATAGGAAGAGCATGGTAAAATATTTACGAAAATATTTATAAACTTTTTCGTCCAAGAATTATATATAAAGTAAGATTTGTCCTAACTTATTTTTGCTTTCACAAAAAAAAATATTTGATGATTTGGATAAAATTGGTCTCACTTTATAACTGGAAGCCGGTAACACAAATTTTTAAGGTTACCTTTCACGTCCTTGGGTGGCGACTTATCCTTGACATTAGCAGCAGAAGCAGTGTCCTTTTTAGATTCTTCTATTTTGTGTATTGCTACCTTCAAAACAAAATCATATTTCAAACGATGAAATACACCGGCGAGACACCAAAATTCAAACAATAATTATGGATTTGACCCTTGATAGAGGTCACATTAAGTAAGCCCTAAGCCAAACCTAAGTCTAACAGATCTAAGTCTAAGCCTAATCAGTTTGCTCTCTGAGGATTTGCGCACAACGCTTACGCCAAAAAAGAACTGGGATGGTATTGTCCTCTTGCACCTCTCCACCATTTATTTCTTTCCGCCCTTCCAAAGACATAATTTTAGCGGATATATGAGAAACTTACAACGTCTTCTGCCTTGAATTGAATTTTGTTGATGACTTCAGATCCCTCACAGTTCTGCTCTCCCTCAGTGGAACATTTGCGTGCACACTCAAGGCCGATGTCGAACTAAAATGTTGCATTGACTAAAGAGACTATTCGTTTACCAAATTACATTTTGAGAGCAAGCGGCCAACTTGCCACAATATTTGTTGTTGTCGGCTGTTTCAACGAACACTTCGGTATCCTTAACAAATATAATAAACATTGTATTTAAAAAGATTTTATACATTCCAAAATGTGATAACGAATAACTGTACAAACACTCACAAGCATGCTTACTACGCACGAGATCAATTTGAGATTCTCACTCGCCGCCTTATCTTCCATGTTCAAACTCTACAAAGAACACAGAAAGTAAGAAAATGTTGCCATATAAGGACTGACTCACCATCTTCTTGTTCGATTTAGTCAGAAACTCCTCAATTGGACTCCTCAAATAGACTCCTCAATAAACCTCCCTCACTAAAATTGGGATAGAAAGTTGGAGAAACTTTGTTCTAAAATACTCAAGGGTTATCGTTATAATCAGGTTAAAAGTTTACATATCAAACACAAATCAAGTAATAGGGCTAAGTATTGAGCTATATGAGACATGCACCTATAGATGAGCGATGGCCATTCGAAAAATTATTGTAAGGAAAACTTCTTCATGGGACAAATGCTTGCTTGAAGTTTAAAAATGGAAAATTGATCCATTTGAATATATTCGCGATGGAAGGCACAAAACGACGTACTGTACGTAAATCGAAATAATCAGCATAACAATGTGTAACCTTTTACAAACAAATATAGGAAGTGAAATCCTATAGATTAAATCAGAAGTTGTGTCTCCCAAGCCAATTATTGGTATTATATGTAAAGATTTTGAACGCTACTAAACACCAAACAAGATCATTAACACTGTAACGCAGCTCTAATTTGGTGTCCTAATTTTCTAAACTGTTTGCTTGTCAGTACTTTAAGTTAAACACCTAAAAGTACTTTAGAAAGTCGGAGAAAATTTGTTGTGAGTGCTGTTAGAAGCTCATTTATATTTTACTCAGTTTTTGTTCAAATTTGAATAATATTTTTAGCAATTCCGCTTTCTGCTTATCGTCAAAAACGAATAAAAGCCTTTGTTTTAGTGAAACATTCTGTCTATCCAGCGCTTTAGGTTAGAGTGGATATTCGTTGAATTTACCCATAGATCTTTTAATGGATGAGTAAAATAGTGGGACAGTAACGCTATTTGAGAGCATTTTAGAAACAGCATGTCATGTAATCGTCAAAAAATATTCAGATGTTTTCTCAGATGAGGTTACGTCCAGAACTGTTAATCCGGTAATTATATATCGGCATGAAATGTTGCTAATTGTAATAATATCATAATTCACCTCCGAATTACTTATTTGAACTTTAATGAGCAAACTATGTAAAGGCAATTTTTCTATACACTTGTGTTTGGATGAACTGGAACCGCTTAAAACTGCACTGTTAACGACTGCGCTTCGAATAATGATTTCGCAAGTGAGCATGATGACACAAAACTGAAAGATATTAGAAGCTGATAGCCAAACCGCACATTGCTGCTATACTATTAGCAATGCATGGTTTAAATCCCTATTATCATCACACATGTCGGCTTTTGAAGCAAATGCTGTTTTTAACTTAAATTTTCCGAAACATGTCGTCGGACGGAGCAAATTTAAATATCATCGACTTACGACAAAGTCACATATGGCACAATACACAGTTGTGATTGCATAGCACTTTCCAAATAAGATAGTTCCCCTTCTGATTTCATACTGCAGCTTCCAGACGTTCCTAATGTGTGACACACAGCGGGAGGCCGTCCATTGAATTCCTGTGCTTTCTATTCTTTGGCACACATGCATGAACATGGATGAATCGGAATTAACCCTCTAATTAGGGATCAGAAATGATGTATCTTAACTTTTTCCACATTATTCTCTGGAACAAGAATTCTTCCATCGTCGTATGTCATTAGTGTGTGATAAACAATAGGCTTAAAAATCTTCTATTTGTTGATATGGGATTTGGCCGTTTGTTATGCTTATTTTCTCAATGCTCAAACGCGCGTGAAAAACATATTTTTGTATATAATTGCCGGTTAGAATAAGGATTTCAAAATTAAACATATTCTTCATTTAGTTTAACCATGATATTATTGCAACTTATTTCGTCTGCTAAATTTTCTAGTTGAATTTCTCTTGAAATTTTTCCGAGCCGTAAATTAAATGCATGCTTTATTGTTGTTTATTGAAGAACAGAATTTATAATATTGTTGAGTTGTAAGAAATTTTGGTAGGAAAGGCTGCATATTTCACGCATAATTAGCTCAAAATTGGGCCAGCTCGGAAACACTTCCGAATTCCGGCCACATATGTGTTTCAAAAGGAACAACACACTGGGCCATAAACGGTCTTGCTTTTATATTTCTTAAGACCAATGATGCATTACCTTTGTCTCTCTGTAATATTTTAGCCATTATTATACTTTTCTGGCCTTTCTTTATCCCACTCTTAGCTTGAGAGTTTCAAAATATTTTGTATGCTGGGCCATGCTGTAGGGTCAATAGGGTCATTACCCCGATCAGCGATAGGTCAAATGAGAAAAAGTTGACGATCCGAAAATTTCAAACCGGTTTTCTTGTAAAAATTCACAGAAACTGAACTTTCCAATTTTCGCCTCTAATATATTATAAAAATGTTAGCATACAATTACCGCAGGAAAACTAATTGCGTGCCACTCTTTCGGCGGATAAAATCCCTGACGTTATTAATCTAACAAAACGTGTTATTCAAATATCCGTATCTAATTTTGAAGCCACAAATGTTGACGTGTCCATAAGCAGATATTGTTTATGAGTTATTTTTGTTCAAATGTTCAATGTTGATTATAATTTTTGGGCAAATTTGAAATGCTCTTAGGGCTGTTTGCGGTTGGTTTGACAATGGCACACTTATTTCTTTCGTTCCTTTTGTTTCTTTTTGATTTCCAAGGCAGTTCTTAATCGTCATAAGTGCTATCCGTTTTTTAGGGCCATTTTTCTTTTGTTTTTGGCCAATGACATCGAAAAATGGTTTTTGTGCATTTCATTTGAATTCGAATATAAAGTTATGCTATTTTTATTATATTTAAAATCAAAATTTTGATCAATTTTTCGTTATTGAATTTGGAAATGATTTATATACCATAAAATATTGGTCAATTCGCGGAAATAATTTTTCTTTGATTCTCAAAAATAATTGATAGGAATTATTGGAATAAATATTTATTCTGTGTTATATATAAAATAATAATCGATTGTGTGTCGGTTTGGCATAGTTTTAACGCTTTGTTTTCCATAACGCTTTCTAACCACTTTGAGAGCAAAACTAATGAAATTATTGATATTAGAGGGAAACCTCATGGCTACTCAAAATTCTCGGCACACCACATGAGGCACATTGGGCCAATTAATTACCGATTTTGGCGGTCTTTATTGTTTATTCTCAGTGTATTCCCGAGTCGGTTATTTTAATATGTGTGTCATTATGCGTGATAAGTGTGAATTAAAAACGAATACGCGTTAAAAGCAACTCAATATGTAAGTTAAACAATCAATTAACCAAATTTACAAGAATATCCACAGCTTTCAATACCACGCTTTCTATAAAGAATACCCGATAGGCAAATGTCCACTTAATGTGAGACACTGCTATTCCTGCTACTTGCCCAACATAAGGATCTTTTCTTTAGTCGCTTCGGCATAGTGCTAATCAATTTGCACAGTAGGGTTGCGACTCTCAAATATGGCCCTCTCAAAAGTCAAGGGCCATATTTGGGTGAATAAACCAACCGTCTACTTGTTATGAACAACCACGCACTATATGCTGGTTATGTAATATGCCAATAATTCTCATTACAGTGACCAGCAGCAAGAACAATAGGATAGCTAATTTAACGTATCAATTGTGTGATCGCCTTCAAAACGAACTAATTTCCTATCAAATTGGTTGGGTGAAATTTCTAATTTTACGTGTAAAAGCAAAATCGTTTTGTACATTGACGTTAAATTATTTTTTGCCACCAAGCACCGGACTTACCAATTTTTGTTCTGTTTTTGCGAAATTTGTTATTCAGTTCCTGCATCAGGCAATTTGTTTTGTTGTCCCATTCGATCGTTTTCCTAAACATGAACATGCATTTTAGACTTTTACGCAATTTGAAAATATTCGAACGATTTTACTACAGTCGCATCTGAACCAATTCCGGATTCAGGATATCGCATTTTGTGCCGGTTATTATTTATCTTGACTCATGCCATACCATAATGCCGGATAATGTTGTTGAGGCATTCTTACAGATCCGTTATAGCTGCTGCAGCTATGCTTGGTTAGTATACAATTATTACACATTATTTTATATGCAAATTTTGCATTCGTTTCAAAATATGCACTCCACAAATGGCAACTATCATTCATATTCTCCATTGACAAGCAAAAGTTTAGTATGTATTCCAAACTTTGAATTCATTATTGCCAGCCCTTCCGGCCAATGCTCATCTCTTGTGAATGACGAAATACAGCGATGTGTTCAGGTTTATGTGCGACACATTTTTATTTTTAATATGTTGTTTATTTTCAGCCCGTTGCAGATTATGCAAAGGTCTTAAATCGTGAACAGGTTGGACATAGCTGTTTAGTCATTTCGAACAATTATTTTTATTAGGAGGACGCATCTCAAAAGTCCGCCATTGAATTTGGACAAGCGATGCAATTGCCAAAACTTGGAGGCCAAGTCTTCAGGGAACTTTGCAGGTAATCCTTAATTTTATGGTTGACTGATAATCAGAAAATATCGTTATTCTTTAGTTTTTTATTTTTTTATTTCCTCGTATATATAAGATTATATTTACTTACTACTTTCATATATTCAAATAACTAAAAATGTAGATAGCTGGCGCTAAAGTATATTGCATTTTATTATTTAGACTAATTCGTGATTTTGAAAATTGCGTTTCTCCGTACAGGACCAAATGCAAAAAACATATCACAATAAACTTAATCGGTATGTGATTCTTGCTCAAATTTAGTATCCTTCTGCCTTTTGTTTTAGCCTCAAGCTATGGATATCTATGTAATCAGGGATATAAGAGTGAGAATAAACTATTGTAATACCATTTACCTTCGATAATACCTGTTTAGCATTCATGAAAAGTGCCGATTGTCTTATGGAACTAGATCAGAGACCGGCCGTAAAAAAATGGTTAGGTCATGACATAATATTCAGTAACCAGATTTGTCATGTTTAGTCACGACGACACTCTCAGCGAAATTGAAAAGGCCAACAATGAACCTGGGATTTCGATGCCCTCTAAATTGGAAAGGATGTGCGAGTAAGTAAGAAACATAGTCTCAGCATATTTACTATGTGTGATTTAGCGCTCTAAATTCTTTCTCCCGGTGTGTAATGTTGCCAATAGCCGAAAATTGTGGGGTTGATTCGTGGAAAGTAATATTTCATATAGTTTCAAGATAAGATATCATAACTTGATGAATTTGGTACAGGTAATCTTCCGTGTTCTCAAAGACACAACGAGAACTTTAATGCCTGCATGCCAATTTACCGAAAATCAACTGCTAGCGGAATTTAATGCGACATCAGATGTAAGTACATTACTGGATGTATATCTGTGAATGATTAACATAATAATTAATGGCGAAGAATAATAAAATTACAAACAGGCAGGCAAGTTCAGGGATTGATCCCAGGGAAATGAGTTGATGGGTACATTTTAGGGCCACATTTTCATACTTTTTCAAATTTTACGGCAGCTTTCCAGTAAATCTTTTCTGGCTACTAGCCTTGAGCAGGGATCTTGTAGAAAACGTTACGGATTTTCGGTATTCTTCATTATCTTTTTACTAATGCAATCAAATCTTGCTGGACATATTACTCTTGCACAAATCTGTTGAAGATAACATCAGAGAGCATATTCGGTTGTTTTACTTACTTAGCAATTTTCAGAACATTTTGTACGCAACAGCACAGCCAATAAATACTTCACTTCTACAATCATCTACATCATTTAATGAGAAAAAAGCTACATTCCACCCGGAGGCGCATCTTATTATACAACCGAAAAGTATCGTATCTAAAGACGAGTACTACAGAAAAGACTCAACCATCAAAAATCAGAGAACGGCTGAGTCGGTAAAAGAAAAACCAGCAAAGCTTCAAGCAAGTAAAGCTCGCAATGACAAACAACGAGCAAAGCCTAGCAGCTCTAATAGAGCTGTGGTTAAATTTTATTATTTGTTTTCCTACGCGACTTTTGCGTTATTTTTACTATACATATAATTACAACATATTGTAACAATGTTATTCGTTAGCAACTAATAAATATAATAACAATCAATAACATTTGAAGGTGTTTTTAACTCTTTGTCCGAGATAATTGGAGAATTTTTCTCGGCACGCTTGAATCTGAAGAGCGCCACACCTCTGTCGCTTTGAACACGCTTTTTTCATTCAAATATTTCTCGAAATCGTCAATAGATGTGCCCAAACCGAAATAATACACCTTCGCTGCTAGAAGGCTAAATAACGGTTTTTAATATAAAAATGGCACCTACTATTACGCTGAGTTTTTATTATATGATGAGTTTTTTCTTTTGTTCTCTGGATAAAAAACTTACATGATACCGTCATCAGCTAGAAATTTATCCATAACATCGTGAAGAGAGGCATAATATTGTTCGTTATAAATCGTCTCACTCGTTAGAATCAAATCGTAACTAAACATATGAATTGGAATAATAATTTCGACGTGGCTCTCAAAACAGTTTAATGAAAAATACAAGAGAACCCGCCGATTCTCGGCGGATTACCGCCTCGAATCGGCGGGTTCTCTTGTATTTTTTTCCGCGGTTAGCGTGCATCCGCGGCCCCCTGGGGGTAAAGGGGGCCACAGGGGGTCGTGCCGACCCTGAAACCGGTACCATTCGCCTTCTCTCGCCGAGACGAAGCGATTGACGTATCACACGCCCAAATCCGAGTTAGGCGTGAAAAGTTAGCATTTTGGGCCCCTGGGGGGTAAAGGGGGCCGTAGGGGGCCACAGGGGGTCGTCTGGGGGCTGAAAATGGTACCATTCGCCTTCTCTCGCCGAGACGAAGCGATTGACGTATCACACGCCCAAATCCGAGTTAGGCGTGAAAAGTTAGCATTTTGGGCCCCTGGGGGGTAAAGGGGGCCGTAGGGGGCCACAGGGGGTCGTCTGGGGGCTGAAAATGGTACCATTCGCCTTCTCTCGCCGAGACGAAGCGATTGACGTATCACACGCCCAAATCCGAGTTAGGCGTGAAAAGTTAGCATTTTGGGCCCCTGGGGGGGTAAAGGGGGCCGTAGGGGGCCACAGGGGGTCGTCTGGGGGCTGAAAATGGTACCATTCGCCTTCTCTCGCCGAGACGAAGCGATTGACGTATCACACGCCCAAATCCGAGTTAGGCGTGAAAAGTTGGCCCATAGGACCCCCCCCCCCCCACATCAATCCTGCGAAATAGGTTAGAGTGGAAATTAATTAATTAAAACATAAAAATGAGTATATTATTTTCTTGTATTACTTATATTACCTACTAGTAATTTAACTTTATCTACAAAGTTTCCGGTTAATTCATTCATTCAAATTTGTGCCAAAACTGTTCTGGAACATTCTAGAAGAGTGCGTAATGGTTCAACCGTAAGTGCGAATCGTACGTTGCGATCGCACGCTTGCGAATCCCCTACTACGGGGTGGGAGTTCTATCGGTCTCCTCGAAAGCGCGCAAATTTAAACGAAGTGATTTTTTCCAGCTATAGCAAGCTTTGGTCGGGTGAAGTGTATTATGCAGGTAAAATAAAATAGAGACAATGAAACGAAAGGCTCTCTACATATTGACCCACGCGGACAATTGACCCACCGCCTTTTTTTGAAAATTTTCAAGGTATAAGCTAAATCTGATATTGATAACCCTAATTATTTCTCAAAAATAATTAGGGTTATCAATATCAGATTTATCTTATACCTTGAAAATTTTCGAAAAAAGGCGGTGGGTCAATTGTCCGCGTGGGTCAATATGTAGAGAGCCAAACGAAACAATGGGCCCTATATGAGTATATGCGTGTCCCAAATCGATAGAGGGACTCTTGATTTTTTGCAAAATTTTTCCGAAAATGATTTTTTTAGAATTTTTTGCCAAAAAACCATAGGGGGACCCTATGGTTTGAAAAATCATTTTCAGAAAAATTTTGCAAAAAAATCAATAGGGTACCCCTATTGATTTTTTTCCGGCACACGCATATACTCATATAGGGCCAAACAATGCTACGAAAATGAATCGTCAGATTGCACACTGAGCTTCTCACTTAACCTACTTTCCTAAAAATGGCAATATCACCAAAAGTCGCAAGACTTGGTTTTCCCTTACCGGAATTATGGCTCCCAAAGTTTTCCCGCATAATTAAGTCAGACCCAATATATATTGGGTCTGACTTAATCTAATAGCCTCTCTCCCCGAAAAATTATTGTTTGCCCTGGTAAGGCCATTGGGTGAGATATTGGACAAAAATAGTTCCCTACGGGGGTCAACCCCCTTTGGTATTCGTCAGCAAAGAAGAAAATTGTATCAAGGAGACTGACTGCGATTTTTCCGATAAACTGAGCTGTTTTAAAATCAATTCCGACTACCTTTTTGGACTAAGATCACTTTCACACAGTGAGGACCATGTTCCAGGTATTGACTTCCATTTACTCTCAGGGATGTTGTTGAGTCGAAAATTTTGAGATGTGAAACAACGTAACACGAAGTCATTCTGAAAACATTATTATCACTTGGGACCGGATTTTTATGATTTTTCATATTTTTTTCCTGGATTCTACTCGCCGAGATAAGCATCGTACGCTAAAAATTTTTTTCCGGAGGGGTCAAAAAAGGGTAAAAAAAGTCATATTTCGGCACTTTTGGTCATAAAATCATAAAATATGACTTTTATGACTTTTGCTTCTTTGACCCTAAAACCGACTTTTTTAACCATTCAATGAATGCTTTATCGCCTCATTTCATCCTTTCTTTGTTCATGAAAGGTAAAATGCATGTTTTTCTTTGAAAATTGACTCCAATTATGATTTTTCTCTCTGTTTCTGAGGCTCAATATATTATTTTATTTCCGAGCACCTTTAAATTCTGTTGGATTGAAAATGATATTCTAGAAATCCGGAAATTTTGTGGATTTCACCTATATAGGGGTTTTTTGATGCGGGGAATCCTAATTTGAGGTCAGATTTTAGTTGGTCCCGCCACGAAAATATGGAAAACGCTATTTTCGTCAAAAAATGGCCATTTTTGACCAAAAATGGCCAAAAAATTGCCGGTTTTGACGCGATACGAAAAAACTGATTGGAGATTCGGAATCAGCGCATCAAAATACCCCTAAAAACACGTTTCGCAGAAAAATCCGAAAAATTTTAATTTTTTGGCCATTTACAGACCATAGGTGGGACCACATGCAATCTTTTAAAAAATTGATTTTTTGAAAACGTGGGAATTTTTTCTGCAAAACGTGTTTTTAGGGGTATTTTGATGCGCTGATTCCGAATGTCCAATCAATTTTTTCGTATCGCGTTAAAAACGGCAATTTTTTGGCCATTTTTAGTCAAAAATGGCCATTTTTTGAAGAAAATTTTTTAAATTTTTCACAAATTTTTAGAAAATTGCTTCCGTATTAGAGGGAATGAATCTGTGGATTTGGATATGTCACCAGACGTAATCGCTGCGTTCAAATACGCGCCGATTCAGTCATGCGGTGTCGAAAGAAGCTTTAACATCTACAAGACAATGTTGAGCGACAACAGAACCAGATTAACGCCACAAAATCTCGAAATGCTTGTATTCTGCAACTGTAACAGTGAAATTGCATTGTTAAATGCTTAATTATGCGATTTTTATGCTTTTTTAGTGTCTAGAATAAAGATTTTGATGAAAAAATGAAAGTGATATTTTGGACTTTTTTTGGTCATATTTATGATCATATTTGGTGATTTTTTGGTCATAAAAATCCGGTCCCTAATTATCACTCAGTATTATATTTCAATACCGTTAGGTTATTCGAATATAGTTTCGATCGTTGCAACAAAGTGACAATTCACGGCTACTTAGTAAGTTAGAAGATTTTACATGGTCCGATACAGATCATATCGGAATCCATGAATAGTACAAAGATTCTTTTCCATACAATTTTCATTTGGAATCCCAATAATTTATACATTTTCTGGCTATCAAGAAACTTCCAGAAGTTACTGTTGACTTACAAAGTCATTAACTACAGCTTCACTCGCTCCATTAACCAACGCTGTTATACTCGGTAGAGCCGCGCCGCACCCTAGCTAAATAAGTAATTTTTTAATCATTGGCACTTTGCAATCCCACATTCGTACCTCCAGAATCCGTTTTCCTACGATGTGCTTCTTGAAAAATGTAGGGTCCTCAATAAAATTGCACAAGTCAATACCGCCCTCCCATATTTTTAGTCCACCTATAATATCGTTCATTTCGTTTTTTATGAAACGTAATAGACATAACGTTACTACCTTCATATTTTCCAGACTCAAGGTCTGATGAATTCTGTAGCACATTCACTAAAATGAAATTTTAAAACTGCAGTTTGTCCATAGTAATTGTACCTGAGTAACCATTTTCGGCAAGACTTATTTCGACCAGTCGATTTGTGGCATACAACAATTTTCTTCCCGAACGAAGAGTTAACGATGAGGGATTGCCCCTTATTTCTGCCATTTAATAGACACTGCTAAAAATTTGAAGATTATGAACAGAAAATTTGTCTTTCTGCTATTCTAAGACGATAAACCATATTTCGACTTTAGTCCCCATTTTTTTGTCAAAAAGTTTTCGTTCGGTGGTTTTGAAAAGTATTTGCTGAATTGGTTAATGACGAGATCGAAATTTGATGGTAAATTGCATTGGTTGGCAATTGCGGCATTTAATTGAATATTTAATTCAAGGATATAATTTTCTTGAAGATAAATTATTATGTCTTTATCAATATAAAAGATGTATATGCGATTATTTCATATGCTATTACCGTTTTTGTAAATATGTTGCTGAGATTATCATATACTGTGCTCCAAACATTCGCAAAAATATAAATTATTTTATTGAATTTTACGAAAATAATTTATCACAGGCGAATGTTATGCTAACACAGGGATGCCAATTAAATATATAGACAAAACGATGAGTAAAAGTAGACGACAATGTAAAACATTAAACCTAAAATTAGATATCATATTCACAAATATGTGCAAATATTCTTGTCATTTTCTTTTATATTTTTCTTTCGCTTTAAAACAAGGCGATACAAATGACTCAAATTATAACGGATCATGAATATATCAATAATATCTCAAATTTAAGGGAATTATTTTTGATTAACAGACTTTTCGAGTGCAAAATGTAAAACGTGAAAAAAATGTTTTCACTCTCAGGAAACGGCGTGTTTTAACCACCGATTGTGTCGATTTTCCTCTTTCTTCACTACCATATCGAGTTGCTCATTTGTGAATTTGACTACAGTTCCGATCACCTTTGCAAGCGTCTGAAATATGCTAATTACGTTTGCTTGTGCTCTATGCATTTCGCTAAATTATTTTAATACCGGCAAAATTCGGCAGAAGATGATTCAGAAGTTAATTTACGTTTTATGCCAAATATTTAAATTTCATCTTATATTTTTTTTCGAAAAAGGGGTAAAGAGTAAGAAAATATAGGTTGCTCTCAAAAATTTAAACAAAAACTTAGTAGCGCTATGTGAAAATTATATTAAAGTTTATCTACCACAATCTCCTTGCCCAAATTTTCTCGCTCCATCATGTACCGCCATAGGACGTTTTTCAAATACTAAATATAGAAATTATATGAGTGTAAGAAATATTGCGATAAACATTCTATATGCTCAATTCTTCAAAGGATTATATCACAAACCTCAGCTTCAGTTGGTTGCGCAAATTCATTATGATAATGTTCCAAAAATTCACACTTCTTCACCAATTCTGTGTTTCGCTGAAACAAATACATACACACTGACAATGTAATTTGTGAAATAAAAATAGCGACTGACCTGCTTCAGAGAATCCACTTGTTTCATTAATTCCGCCTTTTCGTGTGGAAAATCCTCGACTTGATCCGCAAGAGCTTCTAGCTCATCACATTTTTTCGTAAGTTGTTCATTTTTCTAAAATTATATTTCCAAACAATAGTGAACCTTTATTTAATAGGAATGTAATAGTTAGTTTCCAAGAATAATAACAGATAATCATTGGTGCTAACATCTATTTACCTGCATCGTTGTAGCCAATCTCTTTCGAAGCGTTGCATTCTCAGCAGGAAGCTTCTCTGTTTTACTGGATAGCGCTTTATTCTCATTATCTTTTTGTTCAATGACCTCATCTTTTTCAGCGACCACTTCGTTAAAACACTTCTTCAAATTATCTAAGCTTGCTTCACATTCGGCCAGTTTATTGAGAGTGTTGCGATGCGTTGCCTCCAGTTCTGAGTGTTTCTGGTTTTTCACCTCATTTTCCTAGAAAAGTCAATTTGCGCACAAAAGTTTTAGAAATATGACACAATACCTGTTTTGCAGCTTCCAATTTTTTTATTTTCTTCTCCAGTGTTGATATACTTTTGAGATCAATCTGCTTTTGTTCTAATAGTCTTTCGTTATATGCCGTAATTTCGGCCACTTCATTCCTTTGTGCTTCTTCCAGCGAAGTAGCTTTTGCAAGATTTTCATTGGCTTTTTTCAGTCTCCTCTCCAGCTCCTCGCACTGCTTGATCTTTACTTCGTGTTCCTAAATTTGATAAAAGATGAAACATTCCATAATACAGTTAATGATATTTAAATGTAAATGAAAGAATCCGAAAAAAGTAGTAATAAAATCAATATGAACTAGCACAATGCTTTTAGTAGCATTTATCGTAAATAATGGGAGCATATCATGGAATAATGGTTTTTGAGCATAAAATTCCTGCCAGATTTTTTAGGTGTAAACTTGTCGCAACTATTTTGACATACCAAGCGGAAAGTCGTGAGCTGTTCCTTCATTTCTGTGTTTTGCTTCTGCAGATGCTGTTTTTTTTGTCGGATACTTTCCAACTCGGATTTTCGTGCATCATCCATTTTCTTGCTTTCATTCTCCATATCGCGCAACTGAGAGCTTAATTGTTCCGCTTCCTTTTCTTTTTTAGTTAAATGTTGTTGCAGTGATTCGACTCGAGCACTTAGTTCAGTGCATTGATCCGATATTTTGTTGTTTTCCTGGAAAGGTAATCATAATCATCACGTTCAACTGAATTTTTACAAAGCTACCGAAGTAATAGATTTTATACGTTCTTCTAGGGATGACGTATTAGATGTGTCTGTTTGGATTTGCGAGATCTGAACTTGTAGTTCTCTTATTTTTCGCTCTTTTTCTTCAAGCGTTGAACTATGTTTGGTTGCAGCTTCCTCAATGAGGTTATATGTGTCAGCAAGCTTTGATTGTAGCTCTTTAATTTCCAATGAGTGCGATTGTCGAGCAGTTTCCATTTCAACCTGGTGCTGTGCCCCAAGTTTCTCTTTTTCCTAGAAAAATAAAGTTAGTATTATTAAAATGTTGGATATTTCTCAACATAAATATTTAAATGTTTCATAAGGTATATGATACAAGTTTCTGAACACTTTTCGATTCCGCAATTCGATATTAAAAATTCTGTTTACTTTTATTTTATAAATTCGAAGTTAATTAACTATACTCGTAGTTAAATCTAGTAAATAAGTTTTACCTCATTTAACAGGCCGATTAGAGTTTTTAAATCGTTGACCTCTACTGACACTTGTTTGAGCTTTTCATATTTCGTTGCGAGATCATTTAAATCTGAGTCTTTCTGGCGGACCAGTTCGTCTTTCTCATTTGCCAATTGATTCAATTTATGATTGAGATTCTCCACAGTTGCTTTGCATTCTTTTATAGTGATCCCTGTTTGCCCACGAATATCATTTAGCTCTTTCTCGTATGCCTTCACAAGATTTTGTTTTTCCTGAAAATACAAAATATGTTGTTTTGTCGGATACACGCTTTGTTGGCAGCAACAGACGTACAACCCATATACGTCAATATACCCACATACGTCAACCCTCGTTTATCCGGACAGATCGGAACCGGCCAATTCCGTCCGGATAACTGTGTTTAGCATTTTTGGATTTCCGAAAGTTCGTTATCCGGGCTGGGGCCGATCCTTATCAAGTGCCAAGTCTGCCAAGTTTGCCAAGTTACTTGGCATATATTCTCTGGTGTTTGTCGCTGCTCTCTCTGTCTCTAACATCAAGGCGGCCGGCCGGCTGAGTCAGAGAACAAAAGGGAAAACTTGGTGCCAAGTAAAGGGAAAACTTGGTATAGTGCCAAGTAATGTCATAAGTGCTTGTTTTTGGTACTTTTTGTGAAATTTGATATTACTGTCTCTATAGCAGTTTTTTGTCTAGTCTCAGCTAGTATTTTCAGATTTTTGAAATTTTGTGATTTTTGCACATAAAAATGCACTTTTAAATTGCAAATTTTTTATTTTTTCAATGTAACAACCTCAATGTCAAGAATATTATTATATATATAACTTTATTGTATTTATCAAGTTCATATGCACTCTTCCACAACTTGGCACTGTACCATGTACTATTTCGGCTTGGCAGACTTGGTACCAAGCTTTCCTTTCATCCCTTTTGTTCTCTGACTCAGCCGGCCGGCCGGCCGCCTTGATGTTAGAGACAGAGAGAGCAGCGACAAATACCAGAGAATATATGCCAAGTAACTTGGCAAACTTGGCAGACTTGGCACTTGATAAGGATCGGCCCCTGGATTCGGCGAAAATTTTGGAGAAAAACAATAGCTATGGGAGAGGTTGAAATAAGAAAGCTCCATCTTTTGGCCAAAATTTGCGGCAAAATGAGGGTTTGAAAATTGAATTATTGTTTCGAGGAGTACGCAGCGGTACGAAAGGGGTCCGAGTCAATATGATTAAAACTCTCCAAAGTAAATCAACCCCGCTGAATCCAAATCCGGGATCAGATTTGAACTTTGATCTTTGCATTTTGAACTTTTCCCTTTAAAATTTGGCTTTTTCGAGATTTTAAAGGGAAAAGTTCAAAATCAAAGATCAAAGTTCAAATCTGATCGAGCGGGGTCGATTTACTTTGGAGTTTTCATCATATTGACTCGGACCCCTCATACCGCTGCGTACCCCTCGAAACAATAATCCAATTTTCAAACCCTCATTTTGCCGCAAATTTTGGCCAAAAGATGGAGCTTTCTTATTTCAACCTCGCCCATAATGATTTGAAAATTATAAGAATTTTTCCAAAAATTTCAAATTTTCGGTCAAAAATTTAATATTTTTGTCACGAATTTAAATTTTTTCTAATAATTTTGCTATTTTTAGAAAAATTCTAATAATTTCAAATCAATAGCTATTGTTTTACTCCAAAATTTTCACCGAATCCACCCCAGATAAACGAAATTTGTCAGGATAAACGAGGGAAATTTGTAAAGGGAAAATTGGTTTCGGCCAAAATCGTCCGGATAAACGAGGGTGTAGTCGTATTATAATAATGGTTAAAGCAAGCAAACAATTCACGGTAGTAAATTTTTAATTAACATTCACTTTTGATTTACCTGTATTTTAACACGTATTACTTTGAATTTTCTTTTATCATTTCTTGGAAAAACGCAGTTAATTAGCGCAAATCGTCCCCGCCTTCAAAAAAAGTAAAATCTCGGGAGCATTTCAACAAATCCTTACGTGCCAGGCAAAGTAATATTGTTTTTGAACGCTTTTTACAAACCAAACCACTTTTCAACAATACTTGCAAAAATGTCAAAGTTAATTGAAGTTAATTGAAGTTCCGCCTTTATTTTGCTAGCTTTTATCGTTTTAATACGATTTTTATCTATTGGTGTCAAAAAGTCTCGTATTTGAAAATTGTTTGACTTTTTTCATACTCCTGGTTAAAATTTAACACCAATGTTACAGTTACTTGTTTATCATCTAGCTTTAGAAATCATTACTAACCTGATCTAATTGTTCAAGCTGAGCTGCCATTTCAATTTGTTCTTGTGCGTCATTTTTGAGTTGGTTATACTTATCCATTAAAGAATTCAGCTCGGCATCTCTTTGTTGAATTGTTTCGTCCTTGTCATGTATTATTTCACTTATTTGAATGTTTAGCTTTTCTACGGTTGATGCATATTCTGAGGCGGTTTCTGATACTTTTTGTCGAACTGCTTTTAACTCTTCATTGTGAGATTTCAAGAGTACTTCCCTCTCCTGCAAATGCAAGTACGGTCAGAGCAATAATATACTGTTGTTCGCTCAGAGGTCAAAATTTACTTACTTTGTTCAAATTTTCAATCTTCGAAATAAATTCGGTATTGGGATTGGTTTCATTTTGAATCATATCCATCTTGGATTGCAATGCATTTAACTCAGCCTCCTTTTGATTAATCAGTTCATCTTTTTCCCTTTGCATTTGGGCTAAGCTGGAATTAAGATCCCGAATTGTGGCATTGAATCCAGATATGGTTTCTGTAGCTTTTAGTTTGATAGACGCCAGCTCTTCATTGTGTGATGTCACCAATTCTTCCTTTGCCTGTAACCGCTTTATGAACTGTTGTTTGAGCAAGTAAAATTAGTAATAGCTAATAAATTTATAACTTAGGATAAATTTCAGTGTATTTGATTCTCAATAATTTAACTTTTACTCATACGTAACTATGTTAACTCCTCTAAAACTCTACTTTATTAACATTATATTTACTGAGTTTAAATATTAACTCACTTTGGTTAATTGTTCAATCTTGTCAAGCAGATCTGCCACTTCTTTTGTCTCATTTTGAAGAGCGTCGAATCTCGATTGCAAATATGTAATTTCGGCCTCCTTTCGACTCAGCAGTTCATCTTTCTCGCTTTGCACTTGGGCTAACCGACAATTAAGGTCTTGAATGGTGGCATTGTAGCCTGATATAGTGTCAGTTGCCTTTTGTCGAACGCTTTCCATCTCTTCATTGTGTGACTTCAGTAATTCAGCGTTTTCCTGTAAATACTATTTACTGAATAGTATGACACAACGCTCTATGAAGTTTGAGCACTTTCATTAGAACAGGCTTGAGAAAGGGATAATAGTTAGTATAAATTCAGAAAAATGGAAACAAAAAGTTCAATTAAATTTTCGAAGTGAAATTAACTCCAAAAAGTTTGCAACTAGTTGCAATACGCAGCATTTGTTTCTTTGAACGCCAAAACTTGGAACTACGGTAAAAATAAACGGGGTAAATTCTAATAATTTCTAGATCCACTCTAAATGTACGCAAAATCTGGATGCTATGTTTTGACCCCCAATTTTGCGCTGTTTTCTATTAAAAAACGTTTCAATACAACATATAGGATCATCAAACAACTCACAATGGTAAGCGATTCTTTCAATCGTAAATGACTTTTTTGTTTTTCTTCATTCTCGGAGTTAGCTTGGCGAAGCTTCCGTTCATATTCTCCAATTATTTCTTCCTTTTCACTTACAATCCGATCGAGATCACTTTTTATTTTAACCACTTTTTCTTCCATTTTTTTAACATTTGCGATTTCAGTTTGATGTTTCTCTTGCGCTTCTTCCAGAATGTGTGACTGCTTTTGGAAATCCTAGAATATGATCTAAGATCAACATGTGAGTGTTTAACAGAATGCTATAAATACCTGAACTACTGTTGCAAGTTCATGTTTTAATTGTTCATTTTCTGCAGTGTATTCCTGAATTTTGGCCGCTCTAAAACTCATACTTCATAAGGGTAAAAATATAATAAAAACCTATCGCACATCTCTGCTGCTTCCGCAAACAAACGGTCGTCTAATAAGGGAGAGTCATCTGTAGTTTGAGTGATAGCTGTATTACATTCGGTTATGATAGCAGAAGTCGCTGTGTCGATTTTATTAACTTCAGTTTTGGTGGGCGCCTCTTCCAGTTTTGATTTTAAGGCAAGGTTTTCCTGAAATTAATATAGTATTAGGCAATTACTGTATTATGTTTATTTAACATTGCGATATTTTTTATAATGAACAAGAATATTTACGGTTTTCAGTTGCTCAAGATCCACATTAAGCTGCTCAATACGTTTGTTTTCTTCGGCCAATGCGGCAGTTTTTTGCATATCTTTCTCTTCTATGGCTAACTGCATCTGGTCCTCGTACCCTTTCATTTTCTGTCTCCATTCTTCATCCTCAAAAAATTATCAAACTTTTAATACCTTCGACATTATTTTAGTTTTGCAATTTATTCAAAAGATTGCTTAATTAAAGTTTAAACACCACATTAATTAAGCATATTATATGAAACAGTATTTATGAAACTGATTGCGATGTTGATTTACCTTTTTCGCTATTTCCGCGAGAAGCTTTTCGTTATATTCAATTTTTAGGTCTTCTCGCTTCTTTTCTTCTTCCTCTTTTACCAGCTAAATAACTCACGTTTTCCATTGTAATCATATTGTAAAATAAGAAATCAAACCTTGACACCCTCCTGTTTCGCTTTGGATAACTTCTCAAGCATATCCGATTTTTCACTCTCCAGAGCCAGAATTGTTTTATTCAACTCCTCTACTTTCGATTGCCATCTTTGGTTTGCATCCGCATCTTAAAGTATGATTAATACTAAAATAACATCACTGAAATTAATAACCAACCTTTCTTTTCAAGGCCATGGCATTTATTTATCCATTTCTCGAGTTCTTGATCCTTATTGTTAATGGTCGCATGCATTTCCGCTAAAATACAAACGAATAGAATCAGATGGAGTATAATAATACAGAAATTATTTAATACCTTTAGAAGTAGCGATTGAAATTGCGGCTTTCTCCTCGACCGAGGCCAATCTTTTCGTCCATTCCTCTTCCAATCTGTCGACTCGACCTTTCCACTCAGCGATTACACGTTCTGTGGATTCTGACGAGTGCGTCTAAACGATAACAACGTAAGAAAACAAAGATGCAATACTTTCGTCAAAGTTTTCACCAACCAAGCTTAGGCACAAAAAGTACAGTAATTCTTCTTAGTGAAGCATGTTTTCAATGTTTGCAGAATTGTTTACTATTTAAAAAATACCTCCCGATTAGTTTACAAGCTACAAATGTTGATCAATTTACTCAAATTTTATGCAAATTTTGTTACAAATCGATAATAGCCAAAAATTTACTTACATTATCCTGCTCTTGTAATTTCTGTTTCAAGGTATAGTTTTCCTCTGTGAGAGAAGATATTTGCTGTTTATTGGCTGTAATGCGGTCTTTGCATTTTTCAAGTAATTGCTGAAGTGTTTTTTCTTTGGTCTCCCAATTTGAATTGTCCTAAATGATATGCATAATTCCATTGTTGTTATATTATTTTCTTGCACAGAACTTACCTTGAGCTTTTCAGATAAGACATTCTTTTCTCTTTTGAGCTTATCAATCCTTTGGAGTGCTTTGTCTTGAGTAGTAGTTAACACTGTCTAAAACAATAAGAATACTCGTGTTAGAAAATCCAACCAAAGGAGAAAGGTTTTAATGTATCTTACTCTCTTTTTATAATTTTACTAACTGTTATGCTGCCTTACTCAAAGAAATGTTTCACATATACATAAATTATAAAGTCAAATAATATTTTTGACCGTACTACTGTAAAGTGACTACAAATTAAAATACGCAACTGTACCAAAGTTCATCAACTTGTAAATGGAGCAAATAGTTAGCAATTTGTCCTTTTAAAAGCTGACATTGCTTTTATGAACACTTCGGATCCCTCTAAGTTGATAGGTGTCCGTTCGCCCCCCCCCCAACAGAATAACCCACTTTTTGGGGGTCCCGGACCCCAAACTCGCGAGTACCACCCAAAAACCCATGATTTTAGGGGGGGTTATCAATGTCAGATTTGGGGTTGACATACGTGAAAACGTGACAACCGTGTGTCACGTGTGTCACGTAAAAGGGCAAGTTTCGCATCGCCGCTCGGATCCGGGCGTGTGATACATGAATCGCTTCGTCTCGGCGAGCTGAATCGAATGGTACCGGTTTCGCCGGGTACATCGGCGAACTCCAGGATTTATGGCTTCCGGAAATCCGGAAAATCCTGGATTTGGGCAGGTCACAGATCACCCATCGCCGCTCGGATCCGGGCGTGTGATACATGAATCGCTTCGTCTCGGCGAGCTGAGTCGATTGGTACCGGTTTCGCCGGGTACATCGGCGAATTCCGGGATTTATGGCTTCCGGAAATCCGGAAAATCCTGGATTTCGGCAGGTCACAGATCACGCATCGCCGCTCGGATCCGGGCGTGTGATACATGAATCGCTTCGTCTCGGCGAGCTGAGT
Organism: Ditylenchus destructor; assembly: GCA_022814885.1. Taxonomy (NCBI): domain Eukaryota; kingdom Metazoa; phylum Nematoda; class Chromadorea; order Rhabditida; family Anguinidae; genus Ditylenchus; species Ditylenchus destructor. The sequence goes on from JAKKPZ010000002.1 coordinate 962,509, forward strand.
CGATTGGTACCGGTTTCGCCGGGTACCTCGGCGAATTCCGGGATTTATGGCTTCCGGAAATCCGGAAAATCCTGGATTTCGGCAGGTCACAGATCACGCATCGCCGCTCGGATCCGGGCATGTGATACGTCAATCGCTTCCTCTTGGCGAGCTGAGTCGATTGGTACCGGTTTCGCCGGGTACATCGGCGAATTCCGGGATTTATGGCTTCCGGAAATCCGGAAAATCCTGGATGACCAAGGGCGCCGCCAAGCGGCGAAGCCGCGGGGGCAGTCCTATGGAATCCTACCTAACTCATAGGCAAATAAATTACTCGATATTTCTCGTTTTCCCGCGTTAGATCTTGATACGCTTTCGCTACTTCTCTATACTTTTGCTTGTAATCGGTCGCTCGGCCACGAAGCTTTTGAAATATCGAACCCAACTATAAATATGATTATTTATTATGCATCAGATGTTTATCTATGTTCTACCTGTTCCTTTGGTGCATTTTCAAATGAGGTTGAATCTGCTATACTCCCAGCGTTGCTCTCGACATCAGAGTTAATGGTATCCAACTGCAAAACAGCGCTGGAACATTGTGGCAGCGTAAAGGTGCTGAACGTGCTATAATTGCTGAATATAAAAAAATGTAGTTAGCTTGAGTAAAATTCACGAATATGATTGCATATTCCAAAAGTGAATATCCAAGTGTTTGTTGACATTTTAATTTATAGTAAAAGATGAGAAAAGAAAAAATTCATAGTCTTATAGTATAGTAGACCTATAAAAAGCCTATCTCGAGAATAGCATGGAGAAAGTTACCACTAATGATTGGCGAATTTCTCGCGGTCAGGCATTTATTTTCTGAAGCAAGTCAAAAACAAACCTTTCATCACTAGCCATCGAGGCATCCGAAAGCCGTCGAATACGTCTTTCTGCCAGCACATCTGCTTCATCGAATCCATGCATAAGTGAACTTTCCTTTCTTGGAGCCAGAGACTAAATAAATTTCTTGATTAATCATGACGCCAAATCTGAAAACATACGGAGCTCTCTTCTTCATCGTCGAGAGAGATAATTGTCTCGTCTTGAGGTAATTCTGGAGGTACCGGCAGTTTGGATTCACCATCGGACGTATTATTGGGCGCCCCAAATAAGCGTTTTGTGTAACCACTGATGTCACTACCCGCATCACTCTAAACTTTGGACAAAATGATAAGAGCAAATGTCGAACAATGAAATATATTAATGTTGCCAATTCGCTAAAAATTGCACTATTCAATGGTTTAAATTTCTGAAAAATTATGTACCGTGTTATTTCGCATTTGCTGAGCAATGTTTTCCCCATATTGACTAACAGAAGCCTGCAGACGTTTCGCTTCGTCTTCTAATTTGGATTTCAATCCCTTAAACATCTGGAAAGATAAATTAACGTAACGGTGAGAGAATATATTACATATAATAATTGTTTGTATAACTTAAGCGTCCACATTATATTAAAATCGAATTTTTATTTGTGTAACTAAACCCTTTACAACAAACACAACAACCGATCAACACAAACAAAATGTTATAAACCGTATTTATTTAATGGATGGTTTCAGTTCGTACTTGCTGATTGAATCAATCAGAGACTTCGCCAGGCGACATGTCTCAAAGAAGTTCTCAATGGATTTTTGAAGACATTTTATGTTGGCACTCTCGATATTCCTGAAATTTTTGATAGTACATACCCGCGCATGTTTAGCAGATTTAACAATGTTATATGAAAGTACTCTTATCAATTCTAATTGTATCCTTTTCGCAACAATGATTTCATTTTTTAATGACGCGTGTGTGAATGTTATTCCTACGCATTTTTAAGTATTACCACCGCCAAGCTGGCTAGGTGCTACTTCAGGGTGAAACCAACTCGGGGTGTAGTAGTACCCGAGTTTGTCTGCAAACTCGGGTACACCCGAGATTGTACACCCCGAGTTGGTAGCCCCGAGTTTGGGCACCCCGAAGTGGTATTCTCCCCGCCAAGCTGACTAAACGAAGGAAAAGTGTTCGTTTGTGTGAAAATTCTTACTACGTCTATGCATGAATTATACAAATACCTGCGAACACGACAATCATCCCGAAATGGATCAGGATGGTAAAATATTTTAATAAAAAGAAGCTAACGTTCAAAATAACAATAAGATGCATTGAAGCCGTACTTACGCAATAAGAAAATTATCCTCAACAGAAAGCTGTCGTCTGGCGGTACTCCTTTTGGGTTCTTTCTCGACTATTAATGTATTATACACAATTTTAGCGGTTTCGTTGTTGCCAAGATTGACCTTTACGCATCTGAAACATGCGCAGATTATATCCCGCAGACACAGAAGCAAGTTACTGACGTTGTATTGGTCAGCGCCGGCACTTTTGTAGAGGTACCCTCGAATTCATCGCTATCCGAAGTGCATGGTTCTCTATCTATGGCAACTGAAGCGCAGGATTCCATAAAAAATTGAGAAGCAATAATGTTTTACTGTGATTAAGCTGCGAAATATATAAAATATTAAAACGTTTCCGTAAATCCAGCAGGTAGATATATTCGCCAAGCAACATTTTCAGGAAGTTCGTTTCAAGAACCAGAGATATTTAATTTACACATTACTCATCAAAAATTCTGCATTTTTATGTGTTTCATGTTGCAAACAGCAGGTGAATAATGACTTGGAAAACTAATAACTACACTGGAAATAAAATCATTAATACTATTTATGATATGGTCATGATTATAAATTATCCACTCTACCTAAGCCGCAATTGTCGGATGTCCGTGCCTTCAGGTTAACCCCCTTTTTGACACTCCCGGACCTCAGGATCGCGGGTACCCCCCCCCCTAAATTGGCCACGCTGAGTCGATTGGCGCAAAAATTTTTCACGTATTTCCACGTGAAACGTGAGTTACGTGAGTCACGTGTGGTCACGTAAAAGGGCAACTTTCTTAGCCGTGCTCGGATCGGGCCGAGTGATAGCTCAAAATGCTCCCCAGCTCAAGGGAAGACGATTGGTACGAAAATCAGCCCGATCCCGGCACGGCTCGCAAAGATACGGGCGCGCGAAATCCTGGAATTCCTGGATTTTGGCCACATGGCAACTTTCTTAGCCGTGCTCGGATCGGGCCGAGTGATAGCTCAAAATGCTCCCCAGCTCAAGGGAAGACGATTGGTACCAAAACCAGCCCGATCCCGGCACGGCTCGCAAAGATACGGGCGCGCGAAATCCTGGAATTCCTGGATTTTGGCCACATGGCAACTTTCTTAGCCGTGCTCGGATCGGGCCGAGTGATAGCTCGAAATGTTGGTGCGCGAAATGTTGCAATTTCGGGATTTCGCGCACCTCAGAATTTCAGCTCTAGCGGGTACTAGAGTGATGCGCAGCGCCTCCGGCGCTATCACGGAGTAGCGCAATGTTGGGGACTAGACATTAGTTTGCAAGAAATTAATATCCAGAAAAAAAGTCACTCTTGAACACCGCCGCTTTCGCCGCCTTTTCGGGCCTAATTTTTTAGATATTTAATTTTTGTTGTTTTAACCGGTACCTTTCGAATTTGGACCTTTCGAAGCGGCGGTGTTCAAGAGTGACTTTTTTTCTGGATATTAATTTCTTGCAAACTAATGTCTAGTCCCCAACATTGCGCTACTCCGTGATAGCGCCGGAGGCGCTGCGCATCACTCTATCCTTATAGTAAGTTAGAACGGTCAGTCCTATGCGCGGAATTATCCTTTGCCGGCAAGCTCCAAGGGCGAATGAGATGCGACTCGGCGAATCATTTTTGTACAAAGAAAACATTATCCGGAACCGTGATCTTTAATACCGAAAATCCTGGACTTTCGTCCTGAAATCCGCGATTGAAAGGGCGAAGTTTCACCTCGGTCCTGCATTTGGAGCGAGTGAGGAGTCCATTTGGTAGATGAAGTCGATTGGCACCACAATCGTCTTGGTATATAATTAAACCGGCTCCTATCCCAAGTTATGACTCGTCAAAATCCTCAAAATTCAGGATATTCCCACAGACCTAACTCACGCTGCGCACCTCGTTATGGGCCGGTTTTGATATCAATCGACTCTTTTCATTGAGGGAAGACGATCGACACCCAAATGGAAGCCAACAAATACAGATGAGTAGTCAAAAAATGAGTAGTAAATCCATGATTTTAACACTAAAATTATGCTACAAGCCAATTCATTCACCCGGTTTTTCGGGCCAGGTAACACGATTCCGGGCCTATTTTGACCACCAGGTATAAGGTAAACCATTCTTTATTTTTCCTAAACTGTGTTCAGACGACTGTGTTTCATTAAATTTGATGGGAAAGAGTCCCGTCTTTTGTTGTAGGTCCAAAGGCACAACATTTTTGCGCTATTTAACCCTTCACTGCCGAGTGTTATCGAAAACGCAACGCAAACCTGTGGACCTCCATTGATTCCGAGCGTTGCGAAAATGCACAACAAACTTTAGCGTAGTTTAGGCCCCTTATTTGGCCTCATAGGTAAAATCTGATATTGCTCTTATATGCCCAACTTTTGCCGCTATCCTACACTGCGTTAAGAAATGATAGGTTCACTCGAAAAAATGGCATAACTTTTTAATTTTGAAATGAGATTTCATATTTTCTTTTTTAAATCATACCTGTGGATGTCACCAACGATATCAGAAAGAATCAGACCTGCATGTTATGAAATCGCGAGAAAAATTTCCGATTTTGTGAAAAGTGACGATTTTCCACTGTTAAGAAATGATAGGTTCACCTGTGTTTTTTCAACAAAAATCCAGAAATCACGTTATTTGGCTTTACTGGATCGATAGAGCTCAAAAAGTTGACGGCGGTTTGTTTTTGCTCCAGGTCTCCCCGCCCATAAAAAATGTTACTTTTTAAGATTTTTAATTTTGGCGTTTTTAGGGGCAAAACCAGGTTTTTTGACAAATTTTCGCCAAAATTGGCACTTTTTGGCGTTATGTCAAGAATCCGTTGACTGATCCAGAATCTAGAGACTTTTCCGCACCAGATGCAAAAAACCCCACTGAAAATCGCAAACTGAAAATCGCTAAACATTTTGTTAAAGTTCAAGTTCACAAAAAAGTCCGTTTTTCCGTACAAAATTGCGTAAAAAACGGACTTTTTTGTGAACTTGAACTTTAACAAAATGTTTAGCGATTTTCAGTTTGCGATTTTCAGTGGGGTTTTTTGCATCTGGTGCGGAAAAGTCTCTAGATTCTGGATCAGTCAACGGATTCTTGACATAACGCCAAAAAGTGCCAATTTTGGCGAAAATTTGTCAAAAAACCTGGTTTTGCCCCTAAAAACGCCAAAATTAAAAATCTTAAAAAGTAACATTTTTTATGGGCGGGGAGACCTGGAGCAAAAACAAACCCCCCTCAACTTTTTGAGCTCTATCGATCCAGTAAAGCCAAATAACGTGATTTCTGGATTTTTGTTGAAAAAACACAGGTGAACCTATCATTTCTTAACAGTGGAAAATCGTCACTTTTCACAAAATCGGAAATTTTTCTCGCGATTTCATAACATGCAGGTCTGATTCTTTCTGATATCGTTGGTGGCATCCACAGGTATGATTTAAAAAAGAAAATATGAAATCTCATTTCAAAATTAAAAAGTTATGCCATTTTTTCGAGTGAACCTATCATTTCTTAACGCAGTGTATTATACGTCCACCAATTTTGCCTTGGTCCCACCCTTTGCACAACAAAACCTCGCATTATATTCGTGTTTGCTTATTTTGCTCCAATTTTCTTTGTTACTCCATTGCTTCCACTTTCTTTGTTTGCTCCATTTCTTTCACAATTTCATCAGAGTGCCATCAGAGTTACCGTGCAACTCAGACAAAATTGCCGTGCAAAAAACTGGGACTATCTGGAGAAATTCATTGAGTCTGTTAACAAGATATATCCTTTGGACTGATTCTCTGACCACACTATTTCCAGTTGTTGATTGTCTGACCACAGTATTTTCATGCTGAAAGAAAATAGAGCAAAAATAAGCAAAGGAGGGACCAAGGCAAAAATGGTGGACGTATAATAGGATAGCACCCAACTTTTTGTCCTGAATCAGGCTATGTCGTTAGTTTTTGCGTTTTAACTCAATTTTTTTACGCGATTTTTTCTCGAGATCCACTCCCAAAAAATTCAACAGTGAACTTAAAAAAATTGTTTCTTAATTTATTGAGACTAAACGCAAAAACTAACTTCAGATTCGTGCTCAGCGCATCGAAATTGACCAGTAAAATAGTTTTTAAGCCTCTAACAATTTTGAATTTTTTTGACAATGATATCCTCGTATCATGGATTTACAAAAATTCCCGATTTTGGAATCCCCAAAAATTTGAATTTTCTGAGAATCGAAGAAAAAAGAAAAATGCGCATCTCTTGGAATCTCGTGATCTACCTATATACCAAAAATCAGCAAAATCCCACGCTTCGGCATGCGAGGGTCTCTCATGGCTCGGCAATGAAGGGTTAAATACTGGTTAAGGTTGTGTGTTATCATGATAATATGTAATGTTAACAAATATACATTAGATGTTGGAGGACTGTGAAAATACGTTCATGCATGGAATTATTTACAAGATTTTTTATTACATTTGTTTATAAAAGAACAATTTCGATCTTTTATTTTAAAATTATTTTGTTTATAAAAGTTCTGCATTTTCGAATTAATCTTGACGTGCAACTTCGGTAAATTATTTATAAGCCGGTAACATTCATCGGAATATTTGAGTAGTGGCGCTGAGTATTCTCTGGTAAAAGTCTCTCTTCTCTACATCGCTCAATCCAACAGTAGTGTCAACCGTGCGAACTAGCTAAAATCATTCATTCATTTAAAGTTATTTATTTTACTTGTTGTGGACTTGAATTCATTCTTAACTAGAATTTTACTACTTTCTAAAAATAGTTTTGGTATTATTAATTTGGAACTAAGAAGCGTTATATAAATAATTTTATAATGAATACAAACCAGTGACGTCAGTTCTGTTCTTGAGATATCATATCAGACTGAGAGGAGAAAAGAAACCAGGAAAATTGGCATTGTATTTTATCTATTTATCGGGAAGATTGTGTAGTAATATTGTGAAAGCTCTGTTACTAATATGGATAAAATCATTGGATAATATCCGATTTTAAATGATAAAATTATGTCTAACCTCATCCCAGCGTTGCTTCTCATTCCCAGCTCGGCTAAATATTTCCACAGCATTATCGAAAAGTGAACGGAATTTGTCCGGAAAAAGGCCCTGTGACTCCTTCAGCTTATTCAAAGCCATATCGCCGGCCTGTTTGAAAGCGTTAGAGATTTGCTTTCCGGCTTCCTCCGCAGCCTGCCCAATATTGTCCGGCAAATTTGAAATTTTCTCTCCAACAGCGTGAATTCTGTCAGCCAAACCCTTTCCAGTGCTTCCATCGGATTGTGCTGACACGGGACCAGATGGATCCTCGGGCGTTCCTGAATATTTAGTTGGCTGAGGAACTGTGAGAGGTGTGATGGCCGCCGACGGTGGAGATTGTCGATTATTTTGTGATGGATTATTCAAGCTACCGTCTGCATTCATCGGTTGGGGCAATTGGCTTTGTGCGCCGTTCGGGTTTCTTGTGTTGGGATAGTATGGCGAAAACGGCGCACCTGGATTACCAGTGCACGCATGCGCCGACATCAAGCATATGCACTCAAAATGTATCAAAATGATACTCGCAAGTAGACCATAGCCGATGGAACCTTTTAATTTTGGTTCAAATAATATCATCTTTATTTCGAAACCAGATTATATTACAGATTTCAACAATCTTGGGGCTAAGACGTCTAAATTCTCTGCAAAAAATTATGTAAAATTGCGAGTTCTTGTCCTGCCGCAGACAAAAATGTTACAATATGTGCTCATAGTCATTTTATATTTCACATCAGATATTATGATGGGCTTTCGGTTGAATGACCCGAATGATATTTTATTACTCGAAATACAGAACATATAGTGAAAATGTTTTCCGTGATCATCGAACACAGAGAAATTTTCGGGTTGAGTGGATTTGGACAAATTCATAGTCCTCACTTTCACTGAATTACTAATTGCCCTCCTCTTCCTCGTTTGACTCCAGATCCAAACTCGATTTTTTCTTTCTCTTCATCTCGTTTTCGCGAATAGCGGCGAACGGTCCGAGAGCGGCTCCGACACGCAAGGCACTGCTACTCATTGACTTCTCTTTGAGCGTCTTTGGGTTTTTATTTGACTCCGCGTCTGCCGCCGCCTTCTCAGCCGCGGTAGCTTTCTAAAATTCATTAATTAAACAAAATATGACTAAACGCAAATTTACCGAAATTATTTGCTCTTCGCTTTTCACTTTGGTGTTTGACAGCAGAGGCTTCTTTTTTAATATTTGCTCCATTTTTGGCTTCTACATAAGAAAGTATGAATTAGTGAAATGATATGAGCAGTATGTCATTTCAAACTAATTGTCTTGAATCTGATAAATTGATAGAACAAGGATATACTAGCTGTGGTTCCGAAGGGAATATATGTGGAATTTTGGCAAATGGTGTTGTACAATACTTCGGAAGCAATTTCCGCTCCAAAATTCCGGGCTAATTCTGTACATATAAAGGATCGAGGGAACATGATCGAAAAACGTTCGCATAACTTCAGATCAAATATATACTGATAACAGATTTCAGTTTTCATATGAGAACGGCAATAACTATTTTATGGAAGAGCGTAGAGAATTATTGTTAAACTATTGGAAAAGTGAAAATTACGCATATCTTTGCACAATTACACAAGTTATTTAAAAAGCATAATAAATATCCGAAAAAGCGTGTTCCTATATTAAAAATATAAACCATGAATGGTTCTTAAACACAAAAAAAATTTCATACACGAGGTACACCTTTAGCAAAACATGAAATTATTATGTACACATAATACGCATGGAATAATAACGCTTGGAAGGCCGTTGAGAGTGCAAATCATAGAAAATGAAAATTTTAAAAGAGACTTGAATAACCATTTGCTGGTTAAAACACAACAGCGAATTTGGGTGTGCGAAAGGTTAAACCGAGCTTTAAGCTAGATTAATCATTTGAGTCGTGACTGAAACAATGGACCTGAAAGGCAAAGCAAGAGTGAAATGGTTGGGTAATGCGTTATGTGGGTGTGGTGAGGGAGGTACTGCTGCTGCTGGGAACCACTCAATCTAATATATGCAGCCGTAATAATAATAAATTCAATTTTATTGTCCTGATATTGTTATTACCTTGAATGTCTACAGTTGCCCCGCGCAACGCTTTTCTCAGACAAGTTAATAAATGGTAGAATTTCCGAGAGTTACCCTATCGAAAAATTTCATGAAAATGATTTATGACATGGATGTTATGATCGAGCGTGGTGGGCAAGGTAAAGAAACATCTTGTGAGCTATTTGAACGAAAACAGATCTAGCATAGCAACTTTAAATATTTATTCAAGCTTTAACTGATTAACAGATTTTGTAGTTTTGTTGTACACATGTAGTGCTCTTGCTCTCATTCTTATCACGATTTCGTTACGGAATCTTTCGAATAATATAATGAATAATATGTCAATATAGTGGTGGCCTCTGTTCTACGTTGATTCGGGAATAATGAAGGAAACATATTATAGACAAGGTATTTCTGGCGCGAGGCCACCAATTGCTATTAGAATTTACTTAGAGTCAATTTAATTCAACATATTTTGTATGTCACATTTTATTATACGTTGCATTTACTGAATTTTTTATGAGCATATCTTTTGTTGTGGATGATAAAAATTGAGGTACTTGTCGGTTATCGGTGAGCAAAAAGTCAAAATTTCAAAATAGCCTAGTCAGTGCCTTCAAAATGATTGTAAAAGTGATGAGTCATTGCTTTATAGTGGTTGTAATTTGTAAGATAGAGGAATAAAAGTGCTGACTCATCACTTTTACAATCATTTTGAAGGCACTGACTAGGCTATTTTGAAATTTTGACTTTTGGCACACCGATAACCGACAAGTACCAGTAACATTAAAGAAGTACAACAATCTCAATGTGGTTGTCACATATAACTTTTGTCACTCATTACTAATTGTGTTGCTAATTTTTCATTATCGCACGCCAAACAGTAGGAGGTATATTTACCGTAAAAGATTATTAATTACATGATAAAGTATCAAAGTATGATCAGTGCAATTTTATCTTTCATACAGAGATGGCGGTACTTTCTGGTTATCTGTGTGCCAAAAGTCAAAATTTCAAAATAGCCTAGTCAGTGCCTTCAAAATGATTGTAAAAGTGATGAGTCATTGCTTTTATTCCTCTATCTTACAAATTACAGCCACTATAAAGCAATGACTCATCACTTTTACAATCATTTTGAAGGCACTGACTAGGCTATTTTGAAATTTTGACTTTTGGCACACAGATAACCAGAAAGTACCGAGATGGCAAGCTTAGCCCAGGCGGAACAAAACAGACAATGTTCATAACTTGGACAAATGTTCAAAAAAGGGCAAATATTTAAAATATATCCTCACTGCCAAGAATTGCATGCATTTATAGTTTACATTTTCTCACTATATCGCGTGTAACATACAAGTGGTACAATTTATAAATCTCATTGACCTTACTAAAATGCACGCAGGTAAAGAAAGTATAGCTAGATAAAACCAACAGTATATTTCTTGTTTTGATGTTTTTCTTACATTTTAAATCAAATAATATTTTCTGGACATATCTCCATTTTATTCGCCGTTCATTTTAATTGTTACAGCACATGAATACCCGCATAGTAGGGAGTTTTTGTGTTTTATTGTGTAGTGTGGAACATGTTACCGCAAGAGCAGAGAGTCTTAATAAAGGGTCAGGAAGTACTGGCGAGACGCCTAAAAATTTGTGTCCCATAAAATTTGCTATAAGTGGGCACAATAGGTCATTCCTTTTTGCATAATGAGTAAGTATATAATGAAATTTGGATAATAGAAACATGAGAATTTATGGACACCAAATTTGGAATTGTTGTAGCTTCCTTGGGCTCTGAAAAAATTTGTAACATAAACCTCGTAATACATTTTGACGTAATCATGGAACACTATTTTGTGAGGATTCTCTTTAAAAATTTAAAATTACTACATACCTGAGGCAAATGGGTTCTCATCGCTCCGTACTAAGTATTTAAGTACACAGCATACATCAATCAGTACCTATATGTACTGATTGATCCACTCTATCCTATTTCGCAGGATATATGTCGGTCGGGGGGGGAGGGGGTCCTATGGCTAACTTTTCGAGAATCGCTCCTTTTGGGACGTGTGATAGCTTAAAATGCTCCCCTGGGAATTCTGACTAGGGAATGTGTAAACACATTTTTGCGCTGCATTCGAAAAAAGTGCACTTTTTGGCCAAAACGTGTCATTTTTGCCAAAAAATGACATTTTTCAAGCCAAATCACCTACGGCCCTGTTTTTTTTTGCGCCCGGGGGTTTTCGATGGTGCTGAATCCGAATCTGACGTCAAAGTTGAGGTTTATTCTCACGAGGTCGTGGTATTCTCACGAGGATAGATTCGAATTTTTATAGAAAATTGTGCCAGTTTCGCGGCGAAGGCCGCGGGTTTTCCCTTCTTGTCCAGGCACTATAGCTCTGCATGCTCCACTCTCGGGGTGCTACGGGAAGCGTCTTTTTTGCAAACTATATTCATTTGGACTTGTTTTATAATAACCAACAAGTGTTGTTATTGGAAATACTCGACATGGATTACTTTAACAAAAATATATTGTCTTTAGAAGTAATAGTATAAGTAATAATATCTCACTGGTAGTACAGTCGAACCTCCCAATAACGCCCTCCGACTAACGCCGCCCTCCCAATAACGCCGATTTTTTTTGAAACTTGCCTTATAAATGACCCTCTGAATAACGCTGATTCAAATATTTTGAAGAAATTTTTGAAATTTTTATCACTTTTACAAAATTCTTAATATAATTATAAAAATTTTCAGATTTTCGGAAGTATTTTTGGCGCTTCTTGCCAAAAGTTTTACAAAATTCGGTAAAAAACACCAAAATTTTGTGAAAAAGTTCAAATTCGCGCCAATAAATTAAAATTTACTGCCGAAAAATTCAAAAACCCCTGATTAACGCCGATCTAACCAAATTTTGGTTAAAAACCTCCGAATAACGCCGCCCTCCTAATAACGCCGATTTCGTCCGGTCCCGAAAGGCGCGTTATTCGGAGGTTCGACTGTATATGGTATTTCTGTTTCTCTCACATTTTTCCGCCAAAGCAATGTACCGTATTCAAAATTCACCTGGAACAAAAACATTCGGTCCAAATATTCGTTCAAAAATCATAATGAATTTTGCTTAAAATATATTGCATTATATATTATGTTTCAAGTTACATAAAGTAAAAACTAGCGAAGTGGGGCCGCTTCGCGGCCCTCACTTCGCTAGGAAGCGGTTAGCGTGCATCCGCGGCGCTTCGCGCACCGCCATCAGCGGTCAGATTGGGTTGTTTGGCCTTCGCAGCGAAGATTTTAGTGTGAATCGGCGGCTACGCCGCGTACGATGACTCGCAATCGGTATTGCTCAGCGTCGCAATCGGGTTGTTCGGGAGTAAGGGTTGTTCGGGAGTATATGTTCTAAGTTCCCTTACATTCCAAGGGAGAAGGTCGGGCGCTCCGCGCCCGACCACATGACTGGCTCGCCACCTGCGGTGACTCTCGTATATGGTTAGGGTGAGGTCGACAGTCGCGGCCTTCGGCCGCTCCTGACTAATTTGTGTCTCTGAAAAAAAACTTGGGACACTTTTCTGACAGAGAATAAGCACTGGTAAGAATGCCCCTCCTAAAACTTGGGACACTTTTCTGACAGAGAATAAGCACTGGTAAGAATGCCCCTCCTAAAACTTGGGACACTTTTCTGACAGAGAATTTTGGGCAATTCAGCTAAATTTTGTCTAAATTTGTCTACATTTTAGCTAAATTTTGACCTCAAATTCGGATACCCCGCTAAAAATTACCCTAATTAGCTACATTTATAGATTAAGCACCCCTAAGAATGCACTCCCCCAAAATCCCAGGTGACGCCATATCCCAGGTGACGCCTCACAGCTTTAACTTACTATAAGGATATAACCATTGTAACTTCAGCTAATTTTAGATTATTATTTTCTTACAATTTCAACAGTAATGTTCAGAGTAATTTATTATATGTTTTAGTTAATACACGAACATTTATATATTGAACAGACATTGTTGCTCATTGTGTAGCTAATTTGAGAGTTTTGTTAATAATAGGAACATTAGCATACTCTCTAATGACTATATCAGTGATCTGTCAGATCAGTCAGGAAGACGAATATGCCCGACAAAATGTTCAGAAAATACTGCTTTTAGACTAAATTTGATCTTCCCAGGCATCATCTTTGCCACAATTTCCACATTTGATCACTAATTCTTGACGTTAAGCGCTGAACACGGAAGCCGTGAATTTCCGCAGAATTTCCCGTGCATACTTCTTCTCTCATCAATGAAGAAAATTCTTGAAACTCAGAAATTATTTCTTGTCTTTATTTTATTGCCTTTGGCAATAAAGACGATGGCAGCTGGTTGTCCAAAGTTTTGCTCAGTGGCGCCGTCACTCGACGCACCCTTCACTTAAAACAATTTGATTTGGCTAATCAAAAGAAGAGCTGCCCCCGCTCTACCCTTCCCATCCTAGGCTGAAGCCGTCCGCGCCACTCAAGCTTGATGAAACAGCATTTCACGGCAGTATACTTTGTCGCATATTTGTTGCTTTGTTTTTGGCGCTCACTTTAAACCCATCCCTCTTCCGCATTTACATCATACCGATTTCGTTTAATTTGCAGTTGAATTTTAGAAAATCAGCAGTGAATTTTTGTTTATATTTGTTTTTTATCCAATAAATTTTTGAGCAATGTGCTATCTTACCATTCGGTGGATGACTATTAAATCGTAGACTTTCATAGATTCAATTCATTTGGTTTCATTGACCTCAACATTGACCTGATTTCATCACCTAGCCCGATATAAGCTTCACTTTAGCCACCCCCGAAGGCGGTGGCTTTTTTGCAATCATCCTGAGAATTTTGCGAAAATTGACAAACTTTATTTTTTTCAATTTAAGTGTAAATTTTTTACACTTGACGCATTAGAGCGACATGTAAAAATTTAAAGGTTAAGCTCATTTTCGCGCCAAGTGCCAAATTTTAAAATTTTACCCGAAATTCCCGAAAAACCACCGGGCAAGGTAATTATAAGGTAAATGATTAAAGTTTGGTAAAATATGTTCTCTTATACGACTTATGGTAAAAATAATTAATTCTATTAAACAGTACAAAAGTGCCGAATTTTGGGCATTTTACTCTTAAAATTATACTGTACCCCAATATAAGCAACTGTGCAAAAATATGTACAATTCCTCTCCACAATTCTTTTTTAGGGCAAACTCGATTTCAAATTAGCGCCAAAACATAACTGCATGCCAAATGGGTTAAAAGGGGCCGCTGAAAATTTTTAATGAGGGGGATTACTCGGCAGGGGTCTTCTCTAGAGATTGGTAAAAAAAATTTGAGTGGGGCCTTATTAGAGTAAAAATTTTCACAGTCAACACTTTTCCCTATTAGAAGAGGGTCTGTTCAGCATCAGAAAAAGAGCCTCCTCTAATAGGGAAAAGTGTTGACTGTGAAAATTTTTACTCTAATAAGGCCCCACTCAAATTTTTTTTACCAATCTCTAGAGGAGACCCCTGCCGAGTAATCCCCTCATTAAAAATTTTCAGCGGCCTCTTTTAACCCCTTTGGCATGCAGTTATGTTTTGGCGCTAATTTGAAATCGAGTTTGCCCTAAAAAGGAATTGTGGAGAGGGATTGTAGATGGATCGATCTAAGAAATATGATAGAGTCATAAAGGGTAAGCTTAATTGAAAATAAAATTTTCTACCAATTGTTTCACTGAGAAACGCCAAGTAACTCTCTGGTCATTGTTCTAAGACTCAGCACTAACCTGACATTCATTGTTCTGATATGTAAAGCTTTGCGTAATTTTCCGCGAAAAAGTCCACGACTCTGTGTTGAGTGGCAATTTTCCAAAAAAACAAAAAGAGAGATCGCGGCTGGATGAACTGCTTTCGCGGCGGGTTTTATTAAAAAAATTGTCGTTATTCTCTTTAAAATAATTGAGTCTGGACAACTTATAAGCGGCATATTGGGGAGGAAGTGGGTGGGACTGCCTTTTTCTTCGAGAGAGGAACCCGGGACTCCACAAGTCGTCCCCCGCTGTTCCGTTATGAATGGAGTGGCAGCAGTAGTGGTGTCCTCGTCTTGTCTTCGGATTCAATGTTGTTGGACTAAAAATGGCAATGCATATGCCATCGAGGGGCGATGGGTGGGAAGAGGAAACCAAAGAGTCAAAAGTTTGCAGCCGACCCATTTCCAAGCCTGCTGGCAATTGACACATCCTTGCTTGGTTCTTTTTTGAATTTGATGGTTTATATTTTATTTTAACCTGTTATCAATTTTACCGTTACTGCTTGGTGATACTAATGATTAACTTGCTTAGAATATTACATAACGGGCATAAACAGAATGACATAAATATTACAGTACTATTATTCAGCTGAAATAATTTTTGATCATTGCCCCGACATTAATATTTGTTTTGGAAGAAACATATGGTCATGTTTCCGGATGCAAGTCTTTCCACTCCGTCGGCATTCTGTTTCGGGCGAAATTGGCAATAATTTTATAATTTTGCATAAAAGAGGCATCCCTCTTCTTCTGTACTATAAATAGTACTTTGCTCCGTTGAAGTTGGTCTTTATATTATCGAGTGATTTTACAAAATCACTCTCAATTTCTACTATAAATTCATTTTGGTTAATGTCCGCACTTTGATCAAAATTAATTGTAGTAGTTCGAGTTGTAGATTTAATTAGCAGAAGGTGAAATTTTTAAATCTCTCAAATTTTTATAATGGGTGGCCAAGTTTTAGCATATCAGGTTGTCTTTTCTTGGTTTCAAAGCTTCGTAATTGCCGCTTTGACTTTTCCGTGAACGGTTTTGTCGACGGCGCATGCATATACTTTTGCAAAATTTCTTTATATCTTCTTTGTGCGAAATACTAAAAATTGCATCAAAACGTTTAGATATTAAAGTGGTAGATGATGTTTGCTACCAATTTGTAAGAATGTTGTTTATCATGCTGAAGCATATTAAGTTAAGAACTTACTTTTACAGTCAATTTTCTGGTTTGTATATAACTTTTTCCTGTAAGTGATACAAATTAGATTAAAATGACTTAAAATTGGAATACGGCTTATACCAATGAAATATTCAAAAATTAAAACACCATTATTTTTACTATTACGTTTTTGATGCTTTCTTAAATAAACATAACAACTTTATTTTCGTAATTTGAGCTGAGACGTGAAAAATGAAAATTGATATTCAAATGCATTTGATACTTTATACGCGTTATTTTCATATTTCTGTTATTTTCCTTGTTCAAAACACATTGCGCAACACTTTTGAATTTATATGAATCATTTTTAGTAATTGGATTGGCAACAACAAACGCATCAAAGTGACCGAATATGACTTAATAATCGGGACTAAATATGGACGTGGAGGAGTGCCATTCCGAGCGGACATCGCCCTCCCTAGCTAGCGAAAAGAATGGATCCGTAAGCAAGGATAACGTCGAAAAAGCTCTTTCAATTCCACCTTCTTTCTACAAAAGGTAAGTAAAAGTGCTCGTTTAATGAATTCGAAAATTAAATTTTATTTGATGGCATTTTTAATGCGGATTATTTTTACAAATTTTACGAAACTTCGAATATTGCACAAAGGGACACTTTTATTACGCTTGCTCTCTACTTTCTATATCTCCTTAGAAAATTTTATCATATTTTCATTTTTGGTTTGTCTAATATAAAAGTTACAAATTAGCCGGTTTTTGTGTTCGTTTAGACAAAAATTATCGAAATCAGCTTTCAAATGTCACTCATTCAAAGTATCAGATATCTATTGCGGACATTGCAACATATAATTTATGTGACATAGCAACGCGTTTGGTATAAATCATCCGTTTTCATTGCAATTAGCCATATCGTAAAATATTTTATCAAAATAATTTGAAACGCACAAAGTTTATATTTTATTATGGAATATTATCTCTTTTGTTTGTGCATATCGAAAATTTTACTCTCGAAATATTATCAAACATTTTGTTTTGGTCGGCACTTGTCACTTTTAATCAATCTAGCACCTTTTTGATTCGTCGCCTCTTCTTTTCCTCTCTCACGACCATGTTTGAGGCTTAATACAAACATGTACACACATGTCTGATGCGAGGGATTATGTGTCCCTGCCCATTTATTTTCCTGTGTAAATTTTCAAAGATTTTAACATCACTTAAAATTGTATGTCAGTAATTTGCTTTAAATATTTGCTGGCAATTAAAAATGTGTAACGGTACAAAATGTTTGCAGCAATAGGAGCCGTTCCTATATATTTTTATCTCGGATTAGGATATCGAAATAGTATACCATACTCCTTTAGATTTATTTCAGTCTTTGCGTTTTGAAATCCGCTATAATTTTACAAAAAGCGGTTCATATTTTTGTAAATAGTTTCGGGACAGGAAAATAATGTCTTAGGAGCGTGGAAATGTATGTAAAAAAATTACAATTCTGAGCGTGAAAATCCAATACTTTTCGAGCATTTACTTCTTTGTCACAAAGCCTATCCTAGTAATTATAACCTCACATTGTGTTTATCTTTCCCAATTTTCTCTTTTGATAGCTTGAAATATTCTTCAAACGATATAAAATATTTAAATGTTATTCTAAATAACAATGCAAATTATCATTTACAGTTAATGATTTTAAACATTGATAATTGAGCAAACTTTATGACTTCATATTTTTTTATCTCCTTCTCTGTATGTAACGCAGTGGACCCTCGATATAACGAATAGGAAATAAGTAAAATCAGTGTTTCCGAACTTATTCGAACATTTTGCCATATTAACCGCATGTTTATGCTTGACCATTTATTCCTAAATTTAGAAACGCTTTTTACTCAGTTTAACCCCGCAATTAAAATGTATAATTCTTTTTAAAATACACTTTTTATTTTTAAATTTAGGAATGACTTGTCTTTGTTTAGTTTTTACTCCCAACTAAATCAAACAAATTCCAGCAGAATTTAACACAAACTTTCCGTCTAGCCAAATCTCGTTCTCGATTGCTTTGTGAATCCATAATCCTTGTCACCCCAGTTCATAAAATTCTTACCGCTCTATTCACCCAAATCATTTTCATGGGTAAGAATTCCAAGGAGTCATGCCCCTCAATGGCCCTAGCGGGAATGCTCTAGAGGAGAGCGCATAGACCGTTGGAGGGGAACATAAAAGGAAGAATGACCGTCGGCGCCGGAGAGCAACAAGCCAACCGCCACGACCAAAGCAGCCGACTGGCGCCACGCAATTGTGTCGAGAATTTGGCTCCACGCACAGCCTCCGCTGCCGCCTACTCCAGCTCATTGAGAATTGTTCAGCCCCACTAGCCATATTTCGGCCAAGAGAACAAAGAAGTCAGCCGCCTATTGTGCTTTTCCTCCAACTTGTCTCCTTCAAACCGACTCATCAACGTTAGCATGAACACCGAAAACTAATTTACGCCAGTTGTTTTTCCTTTGGGGATATCCGCCGCTTGTTCGTCATCGTCGTGTTTTAACTCCGCTTAAGGGCAGACCCACAATGACCCAATTGTCCTGTATTGTCTTTTGGTGCAATTTTGAGTCTCATTGGTAACTTGTAGTACTTTTTTAGTATTTTGATAGCTATCTTTTATTTGTCTTGATGATGTTTATTCCGAGAAGGGCTAAATGCTTCCTCTTTCGAACATTGATTTATTTGCATTCAAATCATGTTGAATTATGTTTGTAGAAATTGTGGACTTCTGTCATATTTTGTGAAATTAGTGCATTTCATGCGTCGGCTTATCTATCATAAGTCTTCAAGTTTCAATGTCGGCTAAACACAATCATTATACAAAGTGAGTTTCATAGAACAAATTAGTGGAAAACGCCAAGATAATTTTACCTTATGTATTATCTCCTAGGATTCTTAGTGTGAATTTGCTTAATTTTTTAATTCATATCAACGTAGAAGATGTTATTTCTTACGGAACAAAGTTTATGGTAATTTTCCCATTCCAGATCATCGCCGCTGAGAAGTTCGCTTCGGAAGCATGGACAGAACAATGGACACAGCAGGCAAAAGTCGCCAGGCCGGAAGACCGTCAGCTTCTGCTCTGATAAGAAAGTTTCCAATGGTAAGAGATTATTAATTCAAAGAAAAATTTGTCTCGTCAAAGTTAAATAATAATTAGAAATTATCCAAACCGAATTGGAGTAATTATGTTTTTGCCTTGGGATTTTCCTACATAAATAATTCGTGGGAAGTTTAGTTCCTGACAAATTTCTATTTTTGCAACACATTTTTAAATGCCATACTTTCTATTAAGTACGCTCTATGAACGCTAGCGTAATGTATAACCTTCTAGAGCAGGGTTGACAAATATAGGCACCGGGGCTTATTCAAGAGAAAATACGGTATTAATTTTGTAAAGTTATCACTCTTATTAATGAAAATTTTACTGACTACAATAAATATAAAATTTAAACCAACAAAATTTGAAGAATTTTTTTTGCAAAATTATCGAGATATACTAACGATTTGTTCCTCGTTAAGAAAATGCTCTTTATTTGAGAATTTTAAACTACTCCATCCTTTACTAACTATATTTTAATGACGATTTTTGAAAGGTTTTTCCTCGAGAAAGTGTTATTGGGTAGACTACATTCATATGATATAATAATTCATTACCCGAAGCATAATTCCGTTTTTGGTTTAAAATTTTGCAATTAATGACACCAGTGAGGTCGATGCTCGGTGAACTGGCTCATTCTTTTCGCAGTCATTTGGGACATCTTTCAAAGAGTTGGAATAAAATAAAGCAGACAGTTGGTTGTTTGAAACTGCTGCAGCCAGCCTTCAATAGAAGCAGCAACATAAAAAGAGATATAATTTGTTAGGAATGCGCGTCCAGCTGCTCGAGGACCACTTCCTTTTTGCTTTCCCGCTCCAAAGGCCTTAATTGCATGCAAATGAACAAATAATAAAATGTTCCATTCGTGCTCTCTTCCAAAAGCCAACGGAAGGGAATTCCGTTCCAACTTATAAAAGGCACTATCATTTGCGTAACTGAATTGCGTAGCTCTTCCGTACTTTCCCGCCAAAAAGAAAAGAAACGAAAATAAAAAGCAACAGTATGAATAAAATATGTTGAATTGTGTTGAGTTAGGCCTTAATTATACAATTTAGTTGCGGACTGTCTGACGTTAATGCAGGTATGCTTCTTTTGCTTAAAGTTGAAAGATGCGAAATACAAGAATATCATTATGGCGTTCATGATTACCAAATCTCAGTAAAGTACTACAATTATTGTGGAGCAGTTATAAATTATAAATAATACAAATGGCCCAGTTCTAAATTCAAAACATAGTGTGCTATCATAATTTTATCTTGATACACTTTTCGATTTACTCGTCATCCCGTCAAAAATAACCAACCCAAAACTACGGAATAAAATGTTAATTATCACGCATTCACATACAAAAGTACCGTTATTTGACAGAACGGAACAGAGTTAATCAAATTGCGAACAAACGTGCGGCAATTTCGTCGACTTTTCACATTGGACACAGATTGTGCCTATATTCGATGGACGCCAACCAACAAGAAACCGCACAAAGCTCGAAGTAACTTCTTTCTCGTTTCGTTAATATTTTTGGCAAAAATAATTATCGATTGTAGTTGCCGTTGATTCGATCAAAGAGGTGAGGGTGGGATGGAATACTGAACTGCTGCGATCCACCGAAATTAATGGAGGAGATATTCAGGTGAGGCACGAATCGTGATTGTATAACTTCAAGTATTGTGAAAACATTGGCACATTTATGCTAAGCATAATTGTTTTTCCTCGCGCCTTTCGCAATTTTAGCTCATAAAAGTTCCTTTTTGCCAACATAAAAATTTTTTGCCACCTAGTGATACATTCGTTTTGCTTTTTGAATGTTATTTTTAGCCCCATTTTCCCGATTGTGCCTTCAGCGTAATTTATGGAGATGACTATGAGGTACTCGATTTAATCGCCCTCACACCCGGTAAGTCCTAACAATTTACTTATATTTTTATGATTTTTGTTTTAGATGATGCAAATGGTAAGTTTTTATGAGACATATAGCGAATGAAATTGAAAATGAAATCCGAAAGGTGCCGTTGTAAGATATTTTATTTTAGTGTGGGTGGTCGGCCTCATGGCACTCACAGCAGGACTAAACGGTATTTTTCCTTGGAATCTATAAATACAATAATTTATAATACAGAAGGAAAACCTACATCCGCCGAAGGAAATTCGATGGCCACTCTTCGTGAAAGGTTTTTCTAATAGTGATTGGATAGAATAATTTTTCGACAGCGTTAATTTAGGTGGTTGATTAGCGCGTTCCAAGAAGCTGACGTCGATAAAAAGGGCTATATTAGCGAGAAGTCGGCTGTTAAGTTGATACGATCCATAAATTCCCGACTGCATATTGCGAGGATAAAGCTGAAAATAAAGGTATTCTATTCGTAACAATTTTTCTATGGTAAATAGCGATCTTTGTATGACTATTTTTTAATCAAATACTGCTGTTAGTTTTTCAAAAAGTTAAGAAATGATATTTGAATATTTAATCACGTTATAAAGAACAAACTTATGAATCTTTTCAGGAAACAAGTGCTTCAAATCCAAATGAATCATTACGTGGGAAAATAGACTGTAACCAATTTGTTGAGGTAAAATTTTGTCTATTAAATTTTTTTAATATCACGGTTTGCGTTTTAGCTTTACAAAGATGTTGCAACTAGGCCGGAGGTTTATTTTCTGGTAAGTCCTAACAATTCACATAACATTTGTTATCATTTTTGTTCTAGATGGTTCGATACGCAAATAAAGTATTACTCTTTCGTTAATTATTTTAAACTGTTAACACTTTCATACCGTTCTTATAGGATTACCTCAGCTGTCAAGACCTGCAAGTGTTTTTGGAAACAGAACAAGGGGTTTGCCATTTGCATATAGAACTGAATGAAAGACCAGAAAAATTTAGATCGTGGGCGTAACTCGGGATTTCTGTGAAAATATTATCGACCAGTGCGAGCCGTCTCCAGAAGCCAAAGAAAATAATTACATGACAATTGATGGTATGGATATTGTCAGTCATCCTAATTTGACTATCCAGCTAGAAATTTTCAAATCCATTTTGGGAAAAATAATTTTTCGTGGAATTTTAAATTATGAAGCCTTAATCAAAAACAAATATAATTCTAGACAACATTTTCTGTTGAAACTTGCCGGAAAATCTTTTCCCAGAAAGCTGTTTCGGCATCGTGACATAGGCGACATCATTATTATTTGATAACTTGCATATTTTATGTAGATAAAATTACTTCAGGTTTTACCAACTACCTCCTTTCCGATTCCAATTCTATATTTGATCCCACACATCTTCGTGTTTTCCACGATATGGATCAGCCTTTTCATCGCTATTTTATTGCATCCTCTTACAATACGTATGTTGTATGCATTGTATAAATATTCGATTACTGAAACTCACTAAATATTTCTAAAAAGTAATATTTAATTAGCGCACAATTTAAATATAACTGCAACTCTCACTTTAAACTCGTTTTAAACTATCATTTTTAGTTATTTGGTGGAAGATCAATTGAAAGGCCCAAGCAGTGTGGATGGCTATATTAGCAGTCTGAAGCGAAATTGCCGTTTCACAGAATGTAACACTTTTTGCGGTAAGTAATGAGTGACTTTTTGCTTTTTTAGTGGATCTCTGGGAACCGGCAGAAGGCGACGGTGATGAGCCGATGGTTCACCACGGAGGGACACTCACATCAAAGCTTCTCTTGTCGTCAGTGTTGTCTGTTATCGATGTACGGTTTCTTTTGTTACGTATGAGATTATTGATTAGAAATACTTTCAGGAACTTGCTTTCGAGCGCACGAGGTATGTCCGAATTTCTGCTACTTTATAACGGTGGAAAATAAAATCTGAATACAATTTATTTTTTACTCACATGGGTTTTCGCTGTCGCTGTTCGTGGATTAAAATATTTTGATAATACATATACAGTAACACAACTTTCTGGCATTCCTGTTTTGGTCCAAAATTTGTGAGCGGAAAATCTTTTGGAATACCCAAAATCGCTGTGATCCTTAAATTGTTTACATTGTTGTGTTGAATAAAATATAAACATTTTTACTTCCTACCTTCACCATTGTGAAGGGGTTCCATGCCAAAAGTCTTGTTAAGTGTGCAGAGGCATATCTCTTTATGTATCTGGATCATCTCATGCAATGATTAAATTGTTTACCCATGTTAGTCCTTAAAGCCAATCCTAAAAGTTAAAAAGGTCGAAAATATTCACTTGAACATATGGAGTTAAGAAAGTACTGGGAAGTCGCTTACCGTAAGCCGTAGATTATTGTATTTAAGGTACCCATTGTTCATTCGGTTGGAAATACACCTGTCCGTTGAATGGCAGAAGAAATTATGCAAACTATTGAAACACCATTTGGGCTCAAGACTTTATCTACCTGCAGAAGATTCGATTGATTGGACACTGCCTGAGAATGTCCCTACTCCCAAGAAATTTCTCAACAAAATTATACTATCAGTATGGTTTCTACTTATGTAATTCCTTTATTTTTCTCATATAGAGCACTCGCTATGAACTAAAGCGAGAATCCGGTAGTGGATCAGAGGAAGACGGGATGGTCACTGAGGAGGACGAAGGCTGCGACATTCTCACAGGAAAGCCAAAGAAAGAGCGTAAAATGGAAATGTGCAGGTAAAATGTATTTTCCGTAACAAAAGAGTAAACAAAATTCAACTGTTTATAGGGAACTTTGTGAACTGATTGCCCCGTTTGCGCAATCAAAACATATCAAAGAAATTGTCGACGGCCGAAGCCCAACAAATTGTAATTATTTTTCTAACATATCGCATTCTAGCCCACTAATTTTTAGTGTCTCCAAATAAACACATACTTTCAATGAGGTAAATTCGAAGTTACGTAAAATAGTAAAAGGAATATACAATTCTGTTTTAGTGAAAGTAACTGCCTGCGCGTTATCCATGGCCAGGCTGCTACTTTTGGACAATACTACCGTGATTTCCTTTTACGTGTAACCCCCAATGTTGCCCGAGTGGATTCTTCAAATTTGTACTGTTCTGTTTCATTGCTTAATTTATAATTTTATAATTTTTAGGAATCCACAAGAATTTTGGAATAGTGGCATTAACTTTGTTGTAAGGGATTTATTAGCCATCTAATCACTTTCAATCTCATGTGCGAATTTTAGGCACTAAATTATCAAACCCCTGGACTTATGATGGATCTTCAGGTGAGTCTTATATTGTATGATGTCACTTATTTCTGTGACACTTCAGGAAGGAAAATTTGCTGCTAACGGAGGATGCGGTAGTTTCATATTGTTTGAGGTATGTAATTCATATCTCTTTTTAAGGCTATGTCCTAAAGCCACAAGTGATGTGCGATGAAGTCTTTTCTCCAACCGAAAAGATGCCCTTCACTCCACAGGTATGTTCACTTTAAATATAAATGATAAAACATTTAGTAATGACAAACGTATGCATAACACTACGTTACAATGTTTCAGGTTTTACACCTAAAAATTCTTTCTGCTCAACAGTTAACTCGCCCGCGTGGATCCACAGCAAAAGGAGACTCTGCCGACCCATTCGGTAAATTTTATTTTTCTATTTTAGCCTCATATGTCCGACATGTGAATTAAACATTTTAGTTGTGGTTGAAATTTTTGGCATCCCAGCGGACTGCGCAGAGGAGAGGACAAAGACAATCCGAAATGATGTGAATCCAAACTTTGATGAGAGTTTCCAATTTGAAGTGTGTGTCCCAGAATTGGCGCAAGTGCGGTTTTTGGTACTCGACGATGATTATATAGGGGTATGTTCAAGACAATTTTCCTTTGATGTCCTTTATCCAAAATTTTAGGACGATTTTATCGGTCAATACACGATCCCATTTGAATGCCTTCAAACCGGCTATCGACACATATACTTACTTAATAACGAGGGTATATATCATGGACGTTTTACATTTTAACCTAACATTTTAGGTGATCCCTTGGAGAATAGCACGCTTTTTGTGCATATTGCATTAACGAATCGGAGAGGTGGCGGCAAGGCAAAGAAAAGAGGAATGTCTGTAAAAAGGAAAACAACGCGCGTGCAAACCGGCATGAAAATGATTGGAATTAAGAGTGTCGACGAACTCTTCCGGATTGCCACTACTCCTTTGATCGAGTTTATTGAAATCCGCAACGCGTTAGATTCATCTTTGGTATGTCTTTTAGTAATTTTCTCGAGCAAATAATTATAGTTGATAAAAATATACGAAAAGGATAATTCATTTTTTAGGCGGAATGGCAACAAGAATGTGGCTTAGGTCCAACAGGAACAATCCGGCAAGGCATCCGGTTAATCCATTCTCGAATAGCCACGGCTGCATTAAATAGTAATTATTTGTGATTATTACTAGCAAGGAATATCAATTTTCTTTCAGGTACTCCACCGCAAACACCAAAAGAAAGAGGAAGTGGCGAAGAAGAATCAAATGAATCAACCACTCCTAACTTTGCCATTGTACGCACTGAGGATAGTGTATGTTTTTAGAATATAAAGTGATTTCAATATGTGAAATATGAACAAATTTAAGCTTTCCGTCAGAACAAGAGGCTCTATTCCGGAAACGATGCAGAAAACGTTCTCATGCTTAGACGATCTTCTACATAAATGCCAAAGAGTCACGCAAACAATCGCTTCTCTTCTGGATAAGGTTGACTATTTATTTACAAAGTTTACTGTATGAATCATTATACTACATTGCGAATTTCATTGTGGTGATATGTTTAACATTTTACACATTCCCTTTAGCTGACCGATGCGACAGCGAAAATCAGTGAATGCAACAGTGAGCTGCCGCAACTTTGTTCGGACGCTGGTTTAAGAACTCAGAAATCTACAAGAGCATGTGAGAATTTTGCGTGGAACATACGCCTCCTCAAAGCGCAATTGACTTTAATGCATAAGACGCAGACTGAAGCTAACGACATTGTGTTCCAAGTGGTAGACACTGCCAAAATTTTGAAATGCTTTGCTGATGAGTCGAATTCAGGCAACTGAATTTGGTTGCTTCACCGTTGTGACATTCTATGCCTTTATATATTGATTCTCAGACACTTATTTTTATAAGAAACAACTACTTTGAATCTAGTTTGCAATAAATATATCTACTTTTACATAAAATAAATATGTAAACTAATAAATCTCTCACCTTAAATTATCCCCCAGATATAATGAGAGGTGCGAAAGCAGTCCTTTTATAAATGTTAATTCAAGTTCAAACATGTATTTGCATCGACACTTCAAATATAAAATGTAATTACAATCCACGTTTAGTTCAACGAGGATGGGCTTGTGAAACGACCCAAATTTGCAGTTTATATTTAGCATTTACTATGCAAATTTAGAGTTTCACTTTTCTCTGAACTTCTTTCCCGTATGTCTTGGACATATATTTTGTATAACTGAATGAAATGAGCCAAGGGAATGGACGTGGGTGGGAAATGCTCACGGACGACGTTTGAAGCTTTCTCTGTTTTTATTTAGCTTTGTGTCGGGAAGGAAGGTAGGATTTACAAGCGGAAAGAGAGAAAAAGCGGCGAGAAAAGACAGCATTCCAACACGTTCTTCTATCTTGATTTCCTTTGGGAAGTGATCTTCCGAGGATTTTGTCTGGCTTACTGCTTTAAATCCATTCCTTCTTTAATTTCGAGCGGTCCTTTGGCTCAGGTGTTTATCACATTGAAATTGGAAATAGAGCGGCCTTATTGCCGGAAGAATGAAAAGAGATGGAGTTTAAATGAGCAGACTACTCCCCCGCGTTTGTTTTCTTAACGTCAAATAAATAAACACCGGCGGAAATTATCAAAATTGAGGATTGAACATGGATTCCTGTATATATTTGTTTCTTTTGCGCTGATATTTTATTACATTTTTAATTTTTATACAGTAGGAATATGGTCTTTTTCTACATGAACGTTTTCATTTAGATATATCCTCTTCTGGCCATTTCGGAACCTAACCATCCTAACCATTTACGTAGTAATATCTTCGCCCTGTTCTCAGAAATAATGTTATCTTCGCACATATGTCCAGTTTTTAGAACTTAATTGTTTGCCTTCGTTGCCTTATAAAATTTTCGGCATGAAATATTTTGTCAAAATTAAGTGAAATTAAAAAAAAGTTAAGTAAAAACTTCGAATTGCTCTGTGTTGTTCTGAGATCTGAAAAGTTGAGATTAAAATCTTCTCTTAAATTAAAACAGAATAATTGAAGTAATAATTGCTATGTGATCGGAAATGAAACTTTTTATGAACTTTATAGCCATGCTACATTGTTTGCAATACTATCATCAAACTTATAGTATACAATGTACTAGCTTCAGGGACTTCAAGTTCCACGTTTGTTGTACTTTTTGAGGATTTCGAGGTTCTAAGATCAAGTCTATATTTAACGAATAAACAGTAAAACGTTTTTCTGTTATATTTTTCTATATTTTTATTCTCTCAGCTACAAAAAATAAATTAACCCAGGTGATTTTAGGTTGTAGGTTTCTCCAGCGAATGTGAAACACGAGATTTGCTGGACAAATCTCGTTTACCATTTCGATTGATTCCGTTATTCTACTCCACTTCAACAAATGTATCGATCGAGTTCTGTGGATCTAAGCAGTGTGAGCCGGTCAGCCGCCTTCATTTATAAAAAATCATTATTTTCTGCTCCTATAAAGCTTTTATTTTCAATTAACTTATTCTATACCAAAGTCGTATTAAAGAGAAAATCGATACTTTGGCTTTTTATTTTATTATTATTCTGTAAACATTATTTAAAATTATTCAAGAACATCTGATAATTTGGTGAATGATCATATTTTTAATAAAACAACCAAAGGTTATAAATTCTTTGCCTCAGATATATTATTTGCAACAAATTTAGTTTTCAAAATTTTTGATGATCTCGAGTTTTAGTGAAAGGTACCTCTCGAGATGGTCCCGTGAGAACACACCTGTCGATAATGGAGATAGATACCAACGACACATTCGCAGATCGTAAGTATACGTGAATTCAATTCAGCCAGTTATTAACAATCGTTATAGCTTTACACCGATTCGAGACATCTCTGCCTTTGAGGTATATTAAAACGAAATGTTCATCCAGTTTATATTGGTTGTGGGTGAGAGTGGTCTGATTTTAAATCCGAATTGAATGAAGGAAAGTTCCATAGAGTTTATCAAGTTAGCGTTAAAACGCAAATTTAAGACAGTTAAATCTGAAATTTCTTTAGACTCAATGTTTTATCATGTTTGCTATTACCTGTACATCAAAATGACCAGTTTAAACCCATTCTCTCAGTAGCACAATCGGGTGTGCAACAT
Organism: Ditylenchus destructor; assembly: GCA_022814885.1. Taxonomy (NCBI): domain Eukaryota; kingdom Metazoa; phylum Nematoda; class Chromadorea; order Rhabditida; family Anguinidae; genus Ditylenchus; species Ditylenchus destructor. The sequence continues at coordinate 991,214 of JAKKPZ010000002.1, forward strand.
TTCGTCTGTGATAATATTTTGATAGTTTAAAGGTGGTCCGAAACGAACAACGCTCTCGATCTGTAGACAGCTACCGGACTCCTATTGGACTCGTTAATAAACCATACCACACGAACGTCAGCTATTACAGCGAAAATCAGCCTGTGAGGAAATACGATGTTTTCCAAGTGCGAACATGGGCATATCCTATACACAAGTAAACATTTTACGGACTTGATATAGTAATGATATAGTAATATTTCAGATATATTTATGGACGTGACCATCATTACACACGGCCTTACAGTTTCACGCGACAATATGCGACAAAATCTCTCTACACGCCATCATTGATGACTCCAGAGGCGACTAATTTAACCGCGAGGTAAGATTGTCATTAAACTCAACCAATATGTTAAATAATCGTGATATTGTGAACATTCCTGTGTAGTGAAAGAATGTAAACCAATTGTAATAAAATTTTATTGGTCCTAGGCGTTCCTACTCAGGATACAGTTATGTTGCGGGTGAACATTCATTCAACGTTTCTGCGAAACCATGGTCGTTGAGTAACTACAGACATCTCAGGGCACCACACATCTCTTCGCATTCAACGTAAGTAACAATATTTCATATTTTTCTTTACAAAGTACATGTACGAGAAAAATTGTTACTTTACTAATGTTACTTTACTAAGAAGCCAGTGTCCGTCCGTCAGTGTGTCCACTGACGTTTAGATCACTTCCAACGCTCATTTCCGGGCAAGTGATAGCTTAAAATGTTCGTACGGATGTGCTGATACAGATTTTCAAAAAATTTAGACAAACTTTTTTAGACAATTTTTTAGACAAAAATTTTTTTTCGGCGCTGGCCGCCGCGAGAGCGGCGGCGTGCACAGCTAGTAATAAACTAACGTTTAAGAACTATACAGCAAGAGTTACATAAATTTATTTAGGATGCCTTGGTATTGGTAAGTTTTTAATACTGTAAAAGTTAAACAATGACATGCAAATGAGCGCACTCATTTCAGGTATGGCAGGAGCAATTTGAGGTACGGTATTTAGTTTGTAGAAAATTATAACCAAATGGATCATGCGGAATTTGGGCATTCAAATTTTATACTTATTTTTAAGCTATTGCACACTTGAGTATGAATAGCACGATTCCAAAAATTATGACTTGGGAATTATCAATTGGGTCGGGATCCATAAAAGAAGATAAAGAGTATACAAGTGTTTTAGCTAGGTGCCGTGAACTTATAGCGATTTTGGGATAGTTGGTGATTATGTTTAGGAAATATTAGCCTTTCAGAAAGTTATAGTATAACTCCTCATTTTAGACACTACAACAGTTACCGGCCGCCAGCGTTTACCACACGCCTTTCCTCATATTGGCAACCATACTATTGATTATGCACTGCCTATTTTCTGCCTTAAATTTGACAAAATAATTACATTTGTATAAAAAAATATCTCTTATTGGGATAAGTAAATTCATTTTTAATTCATGAATAGCACGATTCCAATAATTATGACTTGGGAATTATCAATTGGGTCAATATTCATTATATTTATGATCTGAGCAGTAGTGTAAAGAAGAAATAGTACTGTTAAAATACGTAAAATGTATAAGAAAATAACAAATATAAAACATCAAATAAATCAGTGGTTCGGTAATCAATTTAGCAAAAATCGATAGGTATACTAGGCCCGATTATTTATCATTATCGATATATGGCTACCATTCTCTAGCTATAAAGGAAGGGGAAGTAATCAAAATCGTTTTCGAATATATGATGACTCTGCTTGAATATACTTTACCTATTCTGTAGCTAGAGAATGGAAAATAGTAAGTACTTTATGTGTGGCTCTTATTATTGCACAATACGTTTTTTGGATTGAGCAAAATTTATACTCGTAACATGTAAATGAAATTTTCATGGAAAGTTCTTAAGCGTATTTTAACAGATTATCTCTCAATTTGCAAGTAATCCTGCGTGGAAGGCGACATTATATTAGGACACTAAGATTTGAGCATCATTGTATAGAATTTATTGTTATTCATCACATAGTTTTTAGAAGAGCAACAAAAAGTTAGAGCATTTGGTTTGTTAGCATAAAATAGTTTGTATTTACCCGAAAATTTACATAACCGGTAAATGAAGGAAATCGCACACAATTATAGCATTTCGTGATTAACGTTAACCATAATCTCGATATATACAATTTACGCTCATTTTGTTTGTTCGGAACTCGCAAATTGTTTACGAATAGGTAATTTCGTAGATTTACAATCTGGCACAATATTTGACGATGCCGATCGATATCTCGGACTTCTTAGACCTGATGAATGTCCCGGAAGTAGAGAAAAGTTTTCTCTAAAAACAACCTTACATATAAAGACGGATACTATTATTTTGAGCATTACCTATGTCTATCAATTCGCACGTCTTCTACGGAATTGGGTAGATTCCTGTCACACATCACGGGATTATGTGACATTATTTCCTTTAAGCGTTCATTCTGCTTGGCTATTTTCTTCTCCTAAATATAACCTTGTGCTCGTTTTTAAGATTCTTAAAACATGATATAAATGTATGAAATTTGACTTAAATTTTGAATACAAATATTTTCCCAACAAATGTATATTTGTTATAAATGCTTTAAGTTTTTCATCGGTGTCTATTATGTATTTATCCATTATCTCTATTTCTTTTTGTATTATATACTCGCGCCTACAATATCTAAAATTGCGACATTTTTACGACATTTACTAAAGTAAGTAAAACAAGGAAAGAAGAAATGTTTCAATTATTGCATGTTGCACGTTGTCCGAAACGTATGAACTAATTATTTTTGTACCCAATATTTCTGATTAATGAATATTCTTACATATTGCGCAATCTGGCATTTATAAAGATGGGCAGTTTTCTCGAGAGTTTGTGCAAGACACGCATTTCTTCGGCTCATCGTTGACATATCTTTTCGAAGTTTTGAATTATTGCTTCTTTCTGCAGAAAGCTCATTCTTAACCTTGTCAAATTCAGACTTTGATGGCTCGGAATTGACGAATAGTTGACGTTCCAAATCTAAATATGTACAAATGGCTTGGTTAATTTCTCATATAATTTAATCACACTCAAAACAGAAGCAGTGATAATTTTAGTACTTTAAGTCATCCAAATCCGTAAGCTTAAAACCAAATTTATTGCTTCGTTGCTACAGTTTTATGACAATTCAGTTCTAGCCGGTTCATAATCGATTTGATCTGACGACTTGCCTCAGGGTAGAGCCCAGTGGTCGCGCATAATAAAATGTATTATTATTTACCTCGAGTGATGTTCTGTAATCTCTCTAATTCCGAGTGCAATCCTGCGAGCAGTTGTGAATGTTGCTTTTTGAGATATTCGATCTGCAGTTTTTCATGTTTCTGCCACATTGAATCACGCTCCCTCAATGCTTCATAGAATTTCTCGTTAGAAATTTTTCCATCTTCTTTGACCAAAAAATCCGTTTCTTTTGCTGGAGCGTCAGAATGAATTGGCTTCTGCTATAAATCAAAGTACATGGTCGTTTTCTCTTATAATAGCAGATTTTAGTATGTTAAGAAAGTACTAATAATATTTTAGTTCATCGGGTCCCTCTAAGTTGATAGGTGTCCGTCTGTCTTCCCCCCCCCCCAATAGAATATGGGGCATGCTGCGCTCGGATTTGGGCGAGTGATACGTCAATCGCTTCGTCTCGACGAGAGAAGACGTTTGGTACCATTTTCAGCCCCCAGACGACCCCCTGTGGCCCCCTGTGACCCGTTTTACCCCCCAGGGGGCCACAAAAAGAAACTTTTCACGCTGCGCTCGGATTTGGGCGAGTGATACGTCAATCGCTTCGTCTCGACGAGAGAAGACGTTTGGTACCATTTTCAGCCCCCAGACGAACCCCTGTGGCCCCCTGTGACCCGTTTTACCCCCCAGGGGGCCACAAAAAGAAACTTTTCACGCTGCGCTCGGATTTGGGCGAGTGATACGTCAATCGCTTCGTCTCGACGAGAGAAGACGTTTGGTACCATTTTCAGCCCCCAGACGAACCCCTGTGGCCCCCTGTGACCCGTTTTACCCCCAGGGGGCCACAAAAAGAAACTTTTCACGCTGCGCTCGGATTTGGGCGAGTGATACGTCAATCGCTTCGTCTCGACGAGAGAAGACGTTTGGTACCATTTTCAGCCCCCAGACGAACCCCTGTGGCCCCCTGTGACCCGTTTTACCCCCCAGGGGGCCACAAAAAGAAACTTTTCACGCTGCGCTCGGATTTGGGCGAGTGATACGTCAATCGCTTCGTCTCGACGAGAGAAGACGTTTGGTACCATTTTCAGCCCCCAGACGACCCCCTGTGGCCCCCTACGACCCCCTTTACCCCCCAGGGGCCCAGAAAGGAAACTTTTCACGCCCCGCTCGGATTTGGGCGTGTGATACGTCAATCGCTTCGTCTCGGCGAGACAAGACGAATGGTACCATTTTTAGCCCCCATACGACCCCCTGTGACCCCTTTAACCCCCCAGGGGTCAGAAAAGGCAAGACTGATATGGGGGGCGCCGCCAAGCGGCGGAGCCGCGGGTGCAGTCCTATGGAATTTTATTCTTAATCCTCTAATAAGTATTCGGCAGGATGCAGAGTATTTAGATATGCAGAGTATTTAGTTAGATCCTTTGCCCGGCAGCTACATGGTTGTGTGATAGCTCAAAATGCTCCCCTGGATGGGGGGGGTTGTGGACGAAAAAAATTTAGCGCTGGTCTTAAAATGTGCACTTTTGGGCCAAAAACGAACCCTTACTTTAGACTAAAGACTTATTTTAGGATAACCTCCCTTACTTTAGGCTAACGAACCCTTACTTCACCCATTTGCCTTAGCCATTAGACTTAGGCACCCGCAGTTAATTTACAAAAGTACAAGCAATCCCCGAGGGACTGGCAAAAAATTTAGTAAAATGACATATTGCACATACAATATTTATTATCGTTCCCAAAAAATGGTCATTTTGAGCAAAAATCGATTTTGGGGACGAAATAGCTGATAGGCAAGAAAAAATAAATTGCATATTCGGTATCCTCGGGACAAACAGATATTATCTCATCTATATCAGATTTGAGCTAGGTGGCCAAAAAAGTGGGTAAAAAATAAATTTTGCCGAATGGAACTGAACCTCTCCAGGGCGTAGTAATTATAGGGAACACGGTGTGTTCGTGTTTTATAAATAATTTAAAGCTAAACGAAAGTTAATTTTATAAGAGATTTCGAGAACGTTATAATATATTTGCTTTTAATATATGCTCCTTTCCATACTTTTTAATCGCCACAAAAATATAGCTGTATGTCCTCTTTGAAAGGCCAGGATATGGAAAATTGACCTGAATGCAACCTGGTTCGATAGACGTTGCATTCAAATCTTGTAAACTTTCCAAATTTCTAATCATAAATGCAGAGGATTTGCTTTTTTGCAGCAAATTTAAAAATGTATCTTACCTGTCTATCCGCTGGTTTAGCCCATTGTTTTCTACCAAGACCGCGATCTAACGATTTATATCCCCAACTTTGTTTCACATCAACAGACATAGTTTAGAAATTGAGTCCGAAATAACAAACTGCTGGAATAAACTTGTGAATTCAATACTCTACAATGTGACTCCCGTCAATGATAAGGGAATCGTTGTGGTTGAAGGCCAGCAAATTAAGAAGAAAATTTTCCGGCTGAACGGATGACCTGAAATTGAACAATTTACTCATTAAGGCCACCTTTGCCAGTCACACTCTCAATGGTGGTTTTTTAATTGCGAATAGAACATTAAAGATACTATCACCAATATATGGAATAATAAACATGGTTACATAGCATATTATTCAAGTATGTAAAAGAAATCTTTAGAAACGTCCAAAAATTATGACTGCTCTCGTGGTTTAATGCGACAATAAGAGTGGAATTGATATTTTGCAAAGAAGTGGGAGGCTTCCATGAAAAGCCAATGACTCCGCTTTCCGCGCTGCCGGCGGCAAAAAGAAGGCACTCTTCATTTTGTGTCTGCCGACTCGTAAGGAATTGAAGAGGACTTTAGCAGAGACGCCAAAGAACAGGGGCCGATCTATATCAAGTGCTCAGATGCTCAGAATCTCTAACCAAAAAATGTCTGGCTCTCTCATAAATAGCGTGCTCTCTCTCAAAGTGTTTGTCGGTCTGATTAGAAAGGAAAAGAAAGGAAAGGAAGCGGCAGTGGGAAATAACCGGGCAGACACATATCTTCTCTGCGCTCTCGTTCTGCAATAGTCTTTTTGGTGCGCCGCACAATAGCACCAAATCGACCCACAAACAACATAAAGGGCGGACGTCTAGCAACGAGTGTTCGGTTTAATTACCCAACGTGAGGAACTTAAATGTTTCCCTTATAAATTTTGGAAAATCGTCTGAGCATATGCTCAGACGAAAATACGTCTGAGGAAATTAACAAAGCATTTTCATTTTCTGAGCATTCTGTGTCTAACACAAAATAAGAAGAGAGATGTGAGAGAGAAAATAGTGACGCGTTGTGCAATTGTGAAAAGCCAGACATTTTTCGCGTAGGGAATGCTCAGATCTGAGCATCTGAGCACTTGATATAGATCGGCCCCAGAATTAGCGGAACTATTATGGGCAAACTTGCTTAACGTTTATTCGCGTGAAATCATAAGCTGTGTCATAGTATGGGATTTTTATTCGTATTGATGAGACTTGACTTTACAAAATGCAATTTTAAAGCATCGAAGTTATAATTATGCGAAGTAAATAAAGTAAGATAGTCAAACCGGAATATTGTGGCAAGTAAATATAAATACAACATTATATGGCACATATTGAAATACCACGATTGTATTATACAATTAACAGAAATGCATTTTTAAACATTACCGCCTAACATATAACAATCTGTTTCCAGCAAAATATTCGTAACGAATTTAACTCTAAATAAGTACGGGAAGAACAAAAAAGTTTCAATATAAAAATCAATGAATTTAAAAAGGTATTCAGTTTCTTCCTGTTAACAATGGTGTTATAATTCTTACAGGAAATAAAGACTAAGTTCAAATTCATTTTAGGACCAGATTATTTCTATGACAATAAAATTAAGCATATGATAAGACGTATCACTGCAATTCATCGAGGAACGATTCCTTAGTGATCGTTACCCAAACCAATTTCCATCTTTAATGTTTCCATGACGAGAGACTTCTAATAACATCGAATAAAATAATTACATATCTTAAGCCTAAATTAACTAAGATGAGGTTTCCCTTGACAGTCACCTTTGCGAAATTATTTTGCATGAGTTTGCTGTCGATGGACAATTTTCGTATTCTCGGAGACTTGGGTTGTCCAAGTCTCCTCGATTGCTAGCAGCTGCCGATGGCGTGTCTGCACTGGAGAGTGGTGCTCCGAAATTCTTCACACATGCGCATCGATAACTTTTGTCTTTGGCAATATGAAGTTTTCGGGGCACGCCAACCCAATCACGTTTCACGCCACCACTAAAATGACAGACCTTAAATAATACACCTGATAATAAATGCGGCAAAAAGTCGAACCTTTTATTTGTACACCATACCCGACCACCAGTTTCTTTTTGCCACTCCGAGTTACAGGGTGGGAAAACTTCATTTTCTTTTAATTGTTTCTCTTTCCAAATCCGTGCATGTTCAATCAAAGACTGAACCTGAAAGATTATATCTATAAAACTATTCAACAACGAGCATATGCTCTCATTGTTGATGTGAGTCTCTCTGAGAATATGCACAATAAACTCGAAATTAAGCATTTAAAGCGAATTGTAAAAAACTATTTTAAACGTTATTGTGAAGTGCAATGAACTTTAGAGAAAACTTTTGATAAATAGTTCGTGTTTATGGTACTCAACAAATTTGCTAGCATGTTTTTGAAAATAAATCCTACAAATTTAATGTGTCTATAATCCTGCTATAGTATGTTGTAACATAATATCACGAATAATTTCCAAGATTATGATCTCGCTCATTGCTATTATGTGATTTGACAATACCGCATTTATATAACAAACTACTTACTTCTTTAAGCCTTCTCGTTGGTTTTCCATGACTATCGTAGTAGGTTCCCTCTAACACACCGATCAACTCTGTATAAACAAGGTTAGTTTCAGCTAGCCAAATTTTAATCGTCTAATCAAATTACCATATTCTCTATCGTAAAAACCAATCCATTCTTCTATACTCAGTAAATCACTTTCAGAGAGTTCTGATACATCATCGATCAATCCAGTTTCAGAGAAGTCTCCAGTTACAAAAGCACGCGTGGCGTCTCGTCCAGCAAAGAAACTGTATCCGCCATTGGCTGCATAATGTCTAAATCAAAGTCTGAAATAATTCAAGCATTCCATTAAAAATTACTTTTAATCTCATTTGTGTCGAAAATATTTTGTTTCAATAAATTTGATTGCTATGATTGCATGATTACCGAAATAATGGTTACCGAAATATTAAAACAATTGGTTGAAGTTTTTGGCTTTTCATAATTATAATATTTTGCATTGAGATTCTTTCAAATAAACTTATCAGTTTTACTTACTTTCGTCCCTTTTCCACGTTAAATACTTTGCCGAGCAATGCTAAGTATACTGGATTTGAGGATCGTTTTCCATCAAATAACGCCAATTGATCACGTGTAAAAACTGCTAGGCCTGCAAAATCCGTTTGCTCTAGAGGAATTATATAGAAATTTGATACAAGAAGCATATATCGCCTATCTAGTAATTGGTATTAGATATTTTGATAAATAAAGTTGCTATATTTTTAATACATTCATTTCATGTGATTGTGGAATTAAGTGATAAGTCTCGTTCTATTTTATAAACAATTTGATGAAGCCATTTCTACTATTAATATGCTAATGAAAAATGTTTTAGTAAGCCATGGAGACAATGATGAATACATTTTAGTAACGTAAAATAATAACTACACCTTCTATGCTCGAAAGCGGTGCCTTGTCAGATACCTTCTTCTTGTCTGTTTCCATACGAGATCCTCCATATATGCCAAATATATCGACGACTTTCCTTGAAATCCAACGATAGGTAGTGGTCTAAAACGTGAGATCACAAGTTATATCTATCAACACGTTTCATAAGCACCAAAATGTTAATCTTTTTTAACTGGTAATATTTGGGCATGAAATTTTACATATTTTATTTTAACCTTTCGAAGATTGCGAAGAATTACGTCGGCTGTTGGCCTCCAGGGCACATCAATATCATATTTGGAGCATAAAAAGGAAATAAATATTGTTTGTAGCGTGAGAAAGACGAGTGCCTTTGTATAAAGAGGCAGAGAAGAGCTCATTTACAGCAAAGTTGAAAGAAAATACCCTTCACATCGAAAAGAGCATTTGGATAATTTTAGCGTAGGCGTTTAAATATTCACCGGAACTTGTTCAATCAATAAAAGAGCGGGAATTTCAAATCTGCCTGGAAGGTCCGGTCAATTAAACTACGTGTACTGATCCATAGTTCAATTAATATATCTTTACATTCATATATAAATTATCATGTTTAATAATCTTTAAAATGATAAAACATTATTACTTATTGAATTATAAGTACGAAACCGAAGCATAAAGTTGTGCTGAACAATAGGAAATAACGACCCGTTTTTGGCGCACATAAAGGTGTTGATATTATATTTTTGATTTTATGAAATACTATAATTTCTATGATAATAATAGTACATGATTCCACAGAATAACGCAATGGATTAACTGATAGCAAACTTGTTAAAAAACATTCATGAGCTCTAAGCCACGTCGGCTCCTCTTGTTTCGAAATGTGTGACAGCCGATTTCAGCCAAAAATCAAAATCCATGATATCGAAGATTTTTTTGCCAGGACGCAAGTTCAGGTGTTGCTCTATCATACCTGGTGGTTGAAATATTCATCCGTGTGATTATTATTAAGATTTTGGGCTTCAAAGTTGGTACACTTTGCATTTTTCAGTGTAAAATGGGTCAACTTTGAGACCCGATTTATAAATAATAATCACATGAATGAATATTTCACTTGTACAGTATGATCGAGCAACACTTCAAATTTTACTATTTCAAAAAAAATTTAGCATATCATGGGAATTTTTCTATTTTTTCAATTTTTTTGCCCAAAAATGGCCATTTTCGTGTATTTTCGAAAAAAAGCGAATTAGTACGTCTGAAATCGACTGGGATTTTTGGTAGCTACCCTATTTCGGGTACGGAGAATCCGAATTTGACCTCAGATCGGGGGTGGTCCCGCCACGAAAATTGGGAAAAATGCGTTTTTTGACGTTTTTAGGCGAAAATTATCACAAATGGTGCCAGAAAATTACTATTGATGGTATTTCATTTTACAGTTCCAAATTTTTAATCAATTGTGGTCCGGTAAACAAGAATTTATAGTTATTTTTAACAAAATTCGGTATTTTCGCGAGAAAAAAGTTGATTAACGGACCTGGGGTTCGAACTTGAGACGAAATACCCCCACAGATCGTCCGAAAATGGCCGTTTTTGACGCGTTACGTTAAAAATAATTGCAAATTCGGAATCAGCGCATCGAATTACCCCTAAAAACACTCATTGCAGAAAAATTTTCCACATTTTCAAAAAATCGTTTTTTTCAAAATCCATGTGGTACCCCCTATGGTCAAAAATGACCAAAAAATGAAATTTTTTCGGAATGTCAGCAAAATGTGTTTTAGGAGTTTTTTGATGCGCTGAGTCCGAATCTGCAATTATTTTTAACGTAACGCGTCAAAAAAGGTCATTTTTGGGCCATTTTGTACCAAAAATGCGATTTTCCCAACTTTCGATGCGGGACCACCTCAAATCTGAGGTCAAATTCGGACTCGCCGTACCCGAATTAGGGTGTGTACCAAAAATCTCGGGATTTTAACGACAGAAACATGCCTGTCACACTTTTTGAAACAGCCCCCGTACAAAAGGAGCCGACGTGAAGCATGATCAATTTCATTTAATGATTGGCAAAACCAATTTACAACAAAAATGACATAAGTAATGGAAAATGCAATTTTTATACGTTGGGAGAGAAGTAATATTTGCACTTTTTTATGGATACGACAAACAACAAAATAGTACAAATTGGTAGAAAATAATATGAAATTTTGATCCTCAGCCAAATTAAATGCCTTCACAAATTAAATAAATAAATGGCACGCAATAATATCGTACCGGGATAAATACAAGCAAACATTTCTTACTGAAGAACATAAAAATATGATGTAAATATTCCCATAAAGTGAAGGTACGAATGTGACCTTACATTCTGCTCCTAAGATCCCTGTGGGTCTCTCACTCCCATGAAACCTGTTTTAACCAGTGTCAGTCCATATTTTTATGCTGCTCTTTATATTTCACACACTAATGTGACTCCTTATGAGTAACTGTTAAAATATTTGTTATCACAACCTGGTCTAGTCTATAGAAACACACACTGTCTTATTTTAGTCTAGAACCTAGATTCAGTTATTTCCTTCTTGTATAATTCATAATATATGAGTTCGACGAGTGTAATCACTGACTCATCTCGATTCGCAACCAACAAATCCGGCCTAAGATCGCCGCGCACTCCGACTGAAACTCTCGAGCAACAAATTAAACGGCTCATCTTTCGAAATGAACTACACAGAAATTTTCCACAAGTGGTACAAAGAGCAAAGGTAGTGGCGAGGGTGTAACTCATTTGAAATTACGGATTTTAGGAATTCGACGGAATGTTGGTCGAATTGCTGAAATATTTGGAGAATGGACAACTGGAAAACGCATCTGTTTTCTATATAAAATGTTTAAGTTTCGTCGAAGAAACAGACGAAATTTTGGCCAACCTGGAAATTCGGTCAACATCGTCGTCAAAGATCGCGTCACAATTTGAGCGAGGTCTGTGATAGCAGCCTTATTTAAAATGTAAAATCATAAAAACGTTTTGCGAGTTTAATCTTGTAAGATAATTTTCTAAATATTATTCCTATTTGCATATACCTTACATAAAAAACGGCTACGTAAAGTCTGGAAACCAACATATAAATATATATCAATAAAAGTTATGGTTTAAACTAAATAAAACGAATTTGAACTTTAATAACGATTTTTTGAAAATTTAAGTTTTCACTATCTCCGTAAATTTATTTTCTATACCTTACAGATGTGGCCAGGAAACTAGAGATGCTCGTGAATAAAGAATGTGATCGTATTTCAGTAACGGATCTCCATTTAGGAGAAGCAAAGAGCCGGTAATTTAGTAAGATAACATAGTAATAGTTAGACATATAGATTCCAATATTAGTGTCGCCTGTGATAAAAGTTCGCTGACAAGAAATTGGCAATTCTAACTGACAAATTCCAAATTGGCAATCAAAATTTGAATTTTTTCTCTAATTATATATGAAGGTAAGCACTGTAAGTTTTGTGTCACTTGAAAGCACGTTTTCTTTGATATCTATTGGTGCAAATATTTTGTTTTCAACTCTGAAAAATACCACATAAAAACGCAAAATTTGAAGCTACCCATTATTAGATTAACAATGATTTGGCGCAATTTAAGTGGGTGTGATTGGCAAAAATGCTTACGTCTTAGGAGCTGTCCAACGAAACGATAATAATCTGTAAAAAGTGTTTAACAGCTATTAAACCTCTATAAAATAGTGTAATCCGATATTCCGGATTCATATAAATTACTGAGCAAAATTAGGGTACATGTCGAATATATGTTTGCAAGCTTCAAGACAGGGCATCTCCAACCTTTGTGTTTTATGCGGTATTTTTAGGTAAATATATTGTATATCGTTAGGAGCTAGAGAAAAGGAACATATAAGTGACACCAAGCATACAACGCTCTTCTTAGCATAACCACTTTAAATTTAATAACTTTGTCAACGAACTTTTCTTCGTAAACCTGACTATAAAAAATTGACCAATTTGAACAATAGTAAAGATCAATATAAAAATTTAGAAGCCGCTTTTGGAAGATATTGTGCATGGACGGTGATAAGGAAACTAAACAGTCGGATGAGGATGCCGAAACAGAACATGTCCGCGATTTGTGGGGAACTCAAATTGAATTTTTCCTTTCTTGCCTCGGCTTTATTGTCGGCGTCGGTAGGCTCATTCCAGTTCACAATTTTGTTTTAGTCTACTTTTTAGGCAACACTTTGAGATTTCCGTCTATGATTTTTCGTTACGGAGGTGCTATATTTGGAGGTTAAAATATTAAACATCACAGTCTTTTAGGAACGTTTTTTATCGGGTGGTTAATTTGTTTGGCTGTATTTGGGTTTCCACTGGTTTATATGCACCTTGCCATTGGACAGTATTCGGGATTGTCAGCTTCCGGAGCTTTTGGTGAAGTATGTTTTATTGATGTTCTGCACACTTATGAATGAGATCAAAGCATGCGTTCTCTAGTTTGGTTGTCAATTGGCGCTAATTTGAAAATTATTTATTCAGAGGGAGTTATAGGAGGGGGCTAGCGCAAATCTAACATTGGTAACCCCCTCTAGAATCGTATTTTAGAGGGGGTTACCAATATCAGATTTAAGCTAGCCCCTTCTAAATTGAATTGGCGCCACTGGCGCCAATTCAATTAAGTCGCATGTCTGGTCACTCTAATTAAGTCGCATGTCTGGTCCTCCATCTGTACCCGAAAAATTTTATTCTCTCAAATTTGGCTGAAATTTAGGATACCCCCATTTTAGGGTAGGTTTAGTTTGTGAAATTTTTTCAGCCCTCTCCCCCTGCACACACCAAAAGGGGGTAAACGGCCCTATTCACCCCAGGGACCAAAAACCTAACTTTCTCTGCGCTACAGTTTTCGGGGCGTGTGATAGCTCATTTTGCTCCTCGGGAGCTGACGAGTACAGATTTCTAGGAATTTGGAGCGGCATTTCGATTTTTGGCCCAAAAATAACCATTTTTGTCAAAAAGTGACCCTTTTTTGCGAATGGGCACAAAGCTAGGAAAGGCCCCAAATTTAGTCCTTATACAGATAATCGACCCCGCTGAGTTCGAATCCGGGGTCAGAATTTACTCTGGAACCTTAGCGAAGTTTAAAAAAACCCGTGCGCTACTCCTTTCAGGACGTGTGGTAGCTCATTTTTCTCCTCATGAGCTAACTAGGTTTGGTTTGTTTCCGATTTTTTACTAGCACCTTCGGTGCTAGTAAAAAAATAAATTTATAAATTTTTGGTGGAGTCTTTGTTTGTGGTTACGTGTGATAAGCGTTTCTGTATTTGAATGCGCTGACGCGCATTAAGCTGCTTCTAGGATCTTCATTAGTATAAAAACAGTAGTTACACCGCCTTCGTCTATGTGTATCTGAGTCTGTGTGTATCTGAGTCTATGTGTATCGGTGTCTGTGTGCGTCTGAGTCTATGTGTATCGGTGTCTGTGTGTATCTGAGCCAATGTGTATCGGTGTCTGTGTGTATCTGAGTCTATGTGTATCGGTGTCTGTGTGTGTCTGAGTCTGTGTGTATCTGAGTCTATGTGTATCGGTGTCTGTGTGTATCTGAGTCTGTGTATATCTGAGTCTATGTGTATCGGTGTCTGTGTGTATCTGAGTCTGTGTGTATCTGAGTCTATGTGTATCGGTGTCTGTGTACGTCTGAGTCTATGTGTATCGGTGTCTGTGTGTATCTGAGCCTATGTGTATCGGTGTCTGTGTGCATCTGGGTCTATGTGTAAAACTGGCCCCAGAAACCATTGGGAACATAAAAAACACCACTTTCTATAGTCCAAACCCCTAAAAACACGTTTTTACGTTTTGGCGCGAATTCAAATTTCGAATTCCAATTCTGACATCAGATTCGTGATCAGCACCTTCGAAAATCCCCGGGTGCAAAAAATCAGCCCCGCAGATGCTTTGGTTTCAAAAATGTCATTTTTTGGCAAAAAAGTGGCTTTTTTCCAGAAAATTTTCAAAAAATGACCAAATCAAAAAGTGTAAAAAGCAAAGTTGTCCGGAATCGCCTCAGAAATCGATTGGGAACATAAAAATCACCACTTCCCATGGCCAAAATTCTCAAAAACACGTTTTTGTGTTTTGGCGCGAATTCAAATATTCAAATTTTGGTTCTGACAATTTTTCGGTGACCTACAGCCTCAGGGCTTTCAAATGACACCTCACTTGCCCCGGTCTGACGACGGGATCGCCAGATATGGTTAGTCACATTTGGCCCCCCGAAAAACCCTGTTTGGTTTCTATAATGGGGGATGTTAATTTTTTGCAGCCGGGTGTTTTGGGGTGCCGAGTCCGAATCCAGGGTCTGAAAATATCGGGGTACCCCCGGGGTACAAAATTTTTCATAATAATAGAACTAGGGGGTTTCGGCTATGGGGAATTCGAATCCGGGGTCAAAAAATTCCAGGCGTACGAACTTTTTCAAAATTTTTCCATTTATCACACTTAGTTCGAACGGCCGAAGGCCGCTCGAACTAAACTGACAAATCTGACACTGTGGTCGGGCGCGGAGCGCCCGACCTTCCCTCTTGGAATGTGAGGAACTTAGAGTCCCGGTCAAAATGCCCCCCCCCGGTCAAAATGCCCCCCGGTCAAAATGCCCCCCGGTCAAAATGCCCCCATTTTCAGAAAAACCAAATTTCAGCAAAAAATTATTCTTATAGTATTTAGTCATTTAACTAGACGATTTCTGCCTATCTCTGCCCACACTCTCTCCACACAAATTTTGACTGCTACTGTCCCAAATTGCAAAAATTGCGCCAAAACAAGGACATTAGCAGTCAAAAACCCGGGGACATTAGCAGGCTAAGCCTAAGCCTAAACAGCAGCCTAAGGGCCTGTTCGCCTAACGGGGGGCCTAATCCTAAGTCCCTTGGGTTGGGTTGCCCGCCTAAAGGGTTGGGTTGTTCGCCTAAGGCGTTAGGAGTCGATTTAGGGCCTTATGGCACGTGAAATAATTTCACGTGCCATCAAGCCCCTCTCATGAAGAAGAGAGAAATCCGACGGTTTGAGCGCAATGTATGTCTTTTTTTCTCTGCTGCAGCAGCTTAATCATACATTGCGCTCAAACTGTGTTTTCCCCGTTTTTGCCCATTCCGAAACAACAAAAACCATTCTTGAACAGAACACTGAAATGTCACAATTTTATTTTGTCATGAAATGTTATTTGACATTATGGCATAAAATATAGGAATAAAATATATTGGTATCAAGAAATAAATGAAAACAGATCAATCCTTCTGCTGAATCAATGAAAAAAGAATCGTAATGCGCATTTGAAAATAAAACACTGAAATTAAAGCGAACACAAGCTCTATTTCTACTGGTGATGAATCATCATTGCAGTCAAAAATCTCTGTTACTGGCGAAGAAATAGATTATTTCTGTGAATAAATCGCTAAAACCGCTTTCCACATGTTTTTAGGCAAATTTTAACACATGCTTTAAAATTGGGGCCATTTTGACCGGGGGCATTTTGACCGGGGGGCATTTTGACCGGGGGGCATTTTGACCGGGGGGGGCATTTTGACCGGGGGGGCATTTTGACCGGGGGGGGCATTTTGTCCGGTTCCCAGGAACTTAGAGCACAGAGTCCCGACACACACCCACCTGACACTACCCCACACATTGAACTCTTGGCCGCTGATACAGTCGGGTAGGTTTTTAGCCGCCAGAGGAGCCACCGCGGCTTATATTATTTTATGCAACCACCTATTGAATTCATTTAGATGATGCCAGTGGCTTCCGGAATTGGTTGGGCGCTGGTTCTTTTGGCTGTGCCTGTCGTATGTTTCATATTTGAAGTGAGAATATATTCAATCCAAGTTTTATAGGCAATTTATTATAACATAATTGTTGCCTGGTCGCTATATTACTTTTGGTACTCCTTTCTCGGTGTGTTCTCTGCCAATGGTTTATCCTGGAATCAATGCTCATCTGGTAAGTTCACTCAGGAATATGTAATCGCTGAAGTAATATTCTTGAATTCGAAAAATCTTTATACATTACCAAAAACGGTTACAAAACAACTATAAGAAACAGGACCTAAAACATTATGGCACTACTGGATAAATTCTTATTATTTGATTTACTGTCCGATTTTCAGAATGGATTACTCGATTTAATTGTTGCGAATTGCAAGGTCCCACTGGTGGTTTGGAATACAAAGAGTGTTATGCAAACCCATACGCACTTACCTCGACTGAAGCATTCTTCCAGTAAGCCGCCTTTATAGAAGATAAACATAGTTGTTTGGAAAATTAATGGTTTTTTACTTATGCATGTTACGCTTATAAAAATTTAGCAAGAAATATACCATATTTGTTCAGGCAAAATGTTGCCTGTAACTACTAATTTCAGCTACCAGGTGTTAAATCGCACTCTGCTAGAATCTCCAACACTAGGTCCTGTACAAGGCCATTTACTGATTGCACTAGCCGTCGCTTGGATATTTGTTTTCTTCGGCGTTTTTAAAGGTCTTGGCTCAATCGGCTGGGCAGTGACTGTGACAGGTTACTCATATACTCTACTTTTTATTTATTTCATATAATAAATTTTAGCTACTGTGCCATATTTACTGGTATGATTTAAATACGCACCGTTTTATTTCAAAAAATTTTTGAAATTGTTTTAGCTGTTCATTTTACTGCTTCGAGGAATATCTCTGAAAGGTGCTTCTGTGGGACTTTCTTTTTTATTCAAGCCGAACATATCAGCGTTTTGGTCAACAGCCGTAAGTTTTGAAATGTCCCAATTAATTTTTGGGACTTAAACGTACTATTGATAGATTTTCGGAGATTGAATGAAGAAATTGGATTATTTCCATACCTATGCACATTTTATTCTAGTCTTTCCCAAACACACTCTAAATCACCTCTCAGTATTCATAAATTTCAACTTCGTCATATTAGATGTGGAAATCGGCAGCGGAACAAGTATTTTACTCTTTGGGAATCGACGCAGGTTGATTTTATGGTGTATACTTTGCTATTACTTTAAGAATCTCGTATATAGGTCCACTGATATCAATGGCAAGTTTCTCGAGATATCGAAATAATATCTACAGAGATGCTATCGTTCTTGTGGTAATGTATGAGTTTGTGCGCACTTTTTAAATTTTACTAGTTTCTTATTTTCAGAGACACTTTTACGAGGTAATTATAAATTTAGATAGTTATTTTCTTCGCTGTTTGAAATTAATCAGTAAGCGAGCTAATTTAGTCTGTTATGTGGGATGGTCATTTTCTCTTTTATCGGATTTTTGGCCACTGCTCAAGGGAAACAAATAACTGATATATTGAGTATGTATATTTGTTAGTCTTCGGATTTATTTTGTTTATGTTATTATTTAACATTAGAACATGACAGTCTCTACCTTTCTTTCACGGTATATCCTGGAGTAACTTCGTTTATGGATTGGGGATTCTTGTGGGCTATGCTTTTCTTTGCTATGCTCACTTTATCTGCATTGGATGCCGAATTTGCATGGTATGTTCAACCTTACAATAAATCATAAAATCACTGGAATGATAATGAATAATACACCTTATAGGCTTGAAATGATTGCTTCTTCAATTATGAACCTGTTTGAAAGCAAGGAAAAACGCCTGGAAAATCGTAAGCTTTACTGTATCATAGTGGAATTGGAAATATTTTTTAATTTGTTGAAGGCCTTCTGGCAATGTTGTGCGTATTCTGTTTCATTTGCGGTATACCTCTTTGCACACGGGTACAAAATGTACTGTTACGTTATGTCATCAAATTAGCTTTTAGGGAGGAATATTTATATTTCATGCCATAGAAAATCTCAATGCCAACTGGAACGCATTTTCACTTAGGTATTTTATGTGTAACAATATATGTATACGTCTCACTAATGATACATTTAGCTTAACGCAAGTCATAGTTGTGTGCTTCGTATATGGTATCGCTTACATTTCGAAGGAAAAGTTGTATTTTGTCATTTTAGGCGTCGATAACTTTCTGGAAGATATTTCTGAAATGCTTCGCGTTCAGAAGCCAGTCAACTCAGAGGCACTACCCCATTTGGATTCAACAATGTACTATTGGAAGCAACTTAAACATTTCATGGGTCCAGTTGGTACGATAAAGCATTTACCGTATTCCCTGTTGTATAGCCCCATGGGGCTAAATTATTCGACCCCCTCTCTAGACTGGGGCTAAATTAGAGGGTGGGGGTAAATTAAAGGGTGGGGCTAAATTATTCAATATGCTCGCCGGCGCCAAATGGGCGCCGGCGAGCGAAAAATTTTGGAATTTTTTTGGCAAAATGCTAAAATTTTGCATGAAATTGGCACAGATTTCAGAAAATTTTCCAATGTCTGGTAATCCTTTCCTTTGTATTGCAGACATCATTTAAACAATACACCATTGTTTCAGTTCATGTAAATGATTTTATTTTAATTTGATTTTTGCTTCATGTTTTTAAGTTCTTTATCTTATTTAGAGTAAATTTGCGTATTGATATTTATATTCCAGTTTTTATTAGTTTCAGATTAGGAAATGAATCAATTCGAAGGTCTTCTCGATGATGAAGAATGGCTCACGGTTTTCTCAGGGGGTGCATTCTATATAGTGCTTATTTCAGACTGAGTCTGAGTCTCAGACTGAGTCTTAGTCAAAATTTTAGACAAAATTTAGCTAAAATGTACCCAATTTTCGTGTCCGTCACGGTTTTTTCAGGAGGTGCATTCTATCCAGTGCTTATTTTTCGTGTCCGTCACGGTTTTTTCAGGAGGTGCATTCTATCCAGTGCTTATTTTTCGTGTCCGTCACGGTTTTTTCAGGAGGTGCATTCTATCCAGTGCTTATTTTTCGTGTCCGTCACGGTTTTTTCAGGAGGTGCATTCTATCCAGTGCTTATTTTTCGTGTCCGCCACGGTTTTTTCAGGAGGTGCATTCTATATAGTGCTTATGTCAGACTGAGTCTTAGTCAAAATTTGGTCAAAAAAGAGTGAAGTTAGAAATTTTAAACTAGCGCAAAATTAATTCAAACAGGCGCAAAAACTCTAATCTTATCTTCTTATAATAAAATATTATAGTTCTGCTCACCAAAATCTTTCGATCTAATTTTCCTCTTATTGTTTATTGTGCAGATGTTTATTGTTTGTTGTGTCACGGGCAACCGTGTCACGGATCGCCGTATTTTGCGGCTTGAGGCTTGCCTCAAAGGAACGCTGCGCATGCGGCACGACGCTTAGCTCACGCTTTGCGTAAAGGATCGCCGTATTTTGCGGCACGAGGCTTGCCTCACGGATCGCCGTATTTTGCGGCAATGTATTGTATCTTATACCAACTATAGGGTCATCTGACTGATGAGCGCAGCTCTATAGTTATTAAAATTAGTTTCATTGTCTCAGAATAAGCGCGAAACGATGAAATTCCTCTATCATTTTCTCCAAAAATCTATTAGAACAGAAAAGGCATACTGATATAGACTCCCCGCGCGCTAGCGCGCTAGTTTTGTAATATTTAGCTTTAAATGCGCTGAAATAATACTCTACGAGTTGACGGGCCGCGCCTTCGGCGCGTCCGTCAACTCGGAGCGTGCACAGCGTCAGATTGGGTTCGTCATCGCTTCGCGCACCGCCATCAGCGGTCAGATTGGGTTGTTCCTAAGCGTGATTTACCTACTTATTGTTGGTGGGAACGCAACGAATAAGTGTGGGTTTGTGGGTCGTTTTGGGGTCCTCGCGGCGCTTCGCGCCGCTCGGACCCCAAAACGCCCCACAAACCCACAAATCCACACTTATTCGTAGTGCTCCTTTACATAGCGTGAGTCATGCTGGGTCTCCGCTCGCTACGACCCAGACGTGATAATCAGTACTGGGTTGGGTTCGTGAAGATCTCGGCCGCCTTCGGCGGCCTCGATACAGGGTTGGGTTCGTACTACCACAGCGCGGCTCGCCGCGCTGTGGTAGTACGTCACGCACTCTAGGAGGAGTATACCATGACCTACATCACTTCCCATGGCCAAAACCCCTAGAAACACGTTTTTGTGTTTTGGCGCGAATTCAAAATTTGAATTACAAATCTGACGTCAGATTCGGACTCAGCACATGCGAAAACCCCGGGTGCAAAAAATCAGACCCGTAGACACCTTGCATCAAAAAACCCAATTTTTTGGCCAAAAAGTGGCTTTTTTCAAAAATGCGCCAAATCTAAAAGTGTAAAAAGCAAAGTGGTCCAGAATCGCCTCAGAAATCGATTGGGAACATAAAAAACATCACTTGCACAGGTCAAAACCCTTTAACCCTTCATTGCCTGGTGTATCCGAATAGATACGCTTTTGGTGACCCCCATTGGTGCCTGGTGTATCCGATCGGATACGCAACGAATTTTGCGCCCGCACGGCGCGCACGTGAGGCGCGCGCCCCGCGCAAGCGTGCGAGGCGCAAGCCAGGGTCGCGCCCGAGGCCCGCGCGCCCCGCGCGCGCGCGAGGCGCGCGCCTGGCGCGCGCGCAAAGTTGGTGCACTTTTACTGCCTTCAAGCAAACCGCCCGGGGCGCGCGCCTCGTGCGCGCGCCCGGCGCGCAAAACGCGCCTAGGGTCCCCCTATGCACCCCCTAGCCTCGCACGCGCACCCGGCGCGCGCGGGGCGCTCAAAGTGCACCCACTGTTTTTTGGGGCACGCGCGCTTCGAACGCCCCGTGCACGCGCGCGTCGCGCGCCTGACGCGCGCCGCGTGCGCAAGACTCTAGCCAGAGACCTGCCCAACGCGCGCGCGCATCTCGCGCGCCCGGATCATGCGCGCGCGCGCTCATACGGCGGCGCGCGTCGGCCATACCCCAAAAACGAAAAATCGCTTCGGCATAGGAGGGTGTTTTACCCCTCGGCAATGAAGGGTTAAAACACGTTTTTGCGTTTTGGCGCGAATTAAAATATTCAAATTTCGGGTCTGATAGTTTTCCCCATCCTAACTTTTCGAGACCTATCGATTGAGCTATTACTCGCCTCTGGTTAACGGCTGGATCGCGAGATCTGGTGTCAGCCGCACACACACACAGACGGACAGAACATGGCCCTTTAGTATTAGTTCATGAACACATAAACCTATAAAAATGCGAAAAAATTAAAATTTTGGAACGTTTTCATACAAAATCAGCCCATTTTTGGGGGTGGGGCTAAATTAAAGGGTGGGGCTAAATTAGAGGGTGGGGCTAAATTATTCAACCCCCCTCTAGACTGGGGCTAAATTAGAGGGTGGGGGTAAATTAAAGCATGGGGCAAAAAAACAGGGAATACGGTATATACAAATGAAATAAAATGTCATTTATATACTTTATGGCTTTAGGAGGGTATATCAAGTATACATGGTCTATTACAAGTCCAACCATATTAGTGGTTAGCATTTCCACGTATTTGTTTTCATATGGGCTAGCATCAGACCACCTAATTTTAGGCGCTGTTGATCACGTCAGTTTGGCGCTATGAACGAGTATCTTTCACGGGCCATATCTTACCTTGGTACTACGAAGGTATTGCATGGACAGTCATGATCGGCCCTCTTCTAATTGTGCCATGCAATGTGCTTTACACTATTTATGATGCAAAAAAGAAAGGAAAGGTAATCTAATTATTAGTTAATATTTAAAGTGTTAAATCTTATAATTCAGTCTTTTAAAAGCATTGTGAGTTCAACTACCTGGCGGCATAAGAAAAAAGAGGAGGAAAGCAAACAACCACAACATATAGTCGATGTAGAAAACGATTATTGGGTAAATTATATAACTGAGTAATATTGGTAGGAAATAGTACATTGAGCTATAATGAGGAATACTGATAATATGACATAATTTGAAAAATTACGCTAAAGCCAATTCAGGAACTAAAAATTCTTTTGAATATGTTGTCCTATCTGAATGAAAAAATGTAGAGATGCATATCAGTAATAATTATTGTGACCTTTTAATCACAAAATATTTGATGATGAAAGGTTACTTCTTTGGTTGATATATATTTATACATTGTTTCACGAACCATGCATCTCACATTTAGTATATTGATCCACTTTCGCGTGGTGCATCAGCAAAGTCCAATAGAAACTTTCCAAAAATCAGTGTGACTTGTGTTGAAGATGACGCAAATTATTCACGGATGAAGGCAAGTTAACGTTTGCATTGAAAACCAATAGTATTGACGTGGTATTTTACGATTATAGAAATGATTTCAGGAGAAAATTCGCGAAATGGAGGAGAAAATGTCGGCATCGCCTGCAATTAGTCCTTTACCTAGTCCGCGTCAGGTATTGTCAAGCCCATCAAATAACGGGAAGTCAAGCAGAGTTGAAGAAGAAAGCCAAAGTAGTTCGGAGGATATGGGAGATGACTCTAATCTTGATAGTGAAGAGGAAAAATGTAATGGACAAAACCGAATAATTGGCAGAATTCGTGATTGGCAAGCACTTTCCGCGACGGAACAAGCAACGGTTATCACTCCAGATGAGCCCAAACAACATCATAGTAATACAATAGCGAATTCCCCAATTCCATCAACTTCGAGAGAGAATAGGTATCAAATGGTCTTATATACTATGCCTCCTCTTACAAACACAAATAAGAGAAGGAAGCGGCATATAAATTTTTATGAAATATCTCATAGTCCCTATAAAAGTCATAAATGGAGAAAGAATAGCGATGTGAAAACATTATAAAAATATGCAATTGTGTAGCTAATGGAGGTTAATATAAATTTTAGTCTTAAAATTTTTAGATGGCTCACTAATTATCCTATGAAAGATGAAGCTAGTGATTCTTTCTTATTCGGTCCTCCACCAGTTCAGAATAAAGCGCAGACCTCAAACCAGTTGAATCGGATAAAAAATCGACATGATCGTGGAAGTGATCAAAGAAGAAACAGGGCTTTGAAAGACAGCCCAATTAACTTAATTGAAATGATTGACTTCGATACTCCAAATAGACCCTCATTTTCTGGTAATGCAAGAAACAATTCAGGTATCTCATTCTTTCATAACTCGTGTAAGGACCTTATGACAAATAGAAACTTAAAACGGGTATCATGCAATATATGCTCGAATATATTTACTACAATTCTGACTTCAGGCGATATTTATTATTCCGCCTGGGCCAAATTTTTCTGCAGCCTATAGTTTTAGCGTGTCTTAGAAATCGGCCCAAATAATTAACTTAGGGCCCAGGTAGGGCTGTGCAATGCTAACCTTTCCTAACCTTTGCTAACCGCCCCAATGCTAACCCCGATCCTAACCTTTGCAATAGAAGGGAGGTTAGCATGCTAACCTTCTGGGTTAGCATGCTAACCTCCCTTTTCATGGGTTAGCAAAGGTTAGGAAAGGTTAGCATTGCACAGCCCTAGGCCCAGGCCGAATAACGAATATTGCCTGAAGTCAGAATTACTTGTAGTAAATATATTCGAGCATATATTGCATGATATCCGTTTGATAATCGATCACAAATCAATAAGCGTTCTGCGAGTAAAATGATTTGTCAGATCTTGGTCCTGATCGTGATTTAGTCATATTATGATGTTGGCTGCAGCATATCTCCGAGTCCTTTATTTTTTCTTAGGAGTAGTTGATCACAGAATGGCTCGTCAAAGGCAAAACAGTAGACACAGCGATTCGTTCACTGAAGACCAGTCAGTAAATAGCCAAATATCTCTACATTTAAGAAACAAGCCCACTTTACGAAATGCCCCTTCCGTAAGCTCAACTTCCAGTGTAGGCCGACAGGTACGTCATGTTTTATAGTTAATTTCAATTTTGTCCTGTTTTAGAACACAGTAGCACAAACACAAACACCCCTCCGATTAAAGCGACCGTCGCCAATTAGAGTAAATCCACCTCGAATGATATCAAACAATGAAACATAATTTACGTCCGTTATTATTCATACGTTTTTACATTTATTCGCAGCAACGATAAAGTTATTATGTCTCCCGGGAGATTAGGAATATGCAATACCGAAGATAAACTGGAATTCCGATAAACGCAGGTTACAAAGACATCTTATCCAAATTAACATTTTTCATTTCCAAGGAAAAATCTTTCTAAAATGCTACTTGCCAAAGTTAAAGCTCATTTATAATTATCTTATTATACCATGCATATGTCTTAACTCCAATAATTAAAAATATTATAGTTGTTGTCATACCTGTTAAATTTAATGCAAAGAAAAATTAAGCCTTTTCCAATAAACCCAATGTTTAGCAGTATTTGAAATAATTTTTGGTCGTACACAATATTTATAATCGTAATGAATTTTTACTGTAACCGAATTTTTTATTTTCTTTGATATTCTTTCTTCACAGCCATTCCTTTGCATTAACGTTTTGTGCCAGTACCCATTTTTACTATGCATGAGCAATATATGATGAATTGAGATTGTTTAAATAATTTATGCTGTCTATAACAATATAAGTTAACATGTCTCAGTGAGTGTATAATTGATGCACCAATTTCCAGGAAGCAAAGCGATGGAATGAGTGGTAAAGAAACTTGTCTCTTTTACCTAGTTCCCAGTAAAATTCCCGCCTTTTAGTTAAACAACTGTGAATGATATAATGAGGATTAGAGAAGAAAAAACAATATTTGGCAGCAAACATAACACATAATAAAATTTAAATATTTCAACGACGCAACAAAACCTAACAATTATCGAGAAAATTGCTTGGTCATGGGGAGCCAAGAGGATAGTTTTAGTGAAATCAATGATCATTGCCCAAAATCAATTCCCCATTAACCAAAGACCGAGGTATGGGCTAGGCCTCAATATTTAAAGTCCGAAGATGAAAACAAGCTTATTAACCAAAAATCTAAACAAACCGTCAAAAATCAACAATAACTTGTTGAGGGTATATTCGAGAGAGAGAGATAAAGATGATAATAGTAAAACAAATAACAAAGTCCTAATTAAAACGATATCAAGCGAAATGTTCGCGAGTAACAGCATTTTGGAGTTATTTCCAAATATGATTCACATATTCGGAGAATCAGAATTTTTCCAGTTTGACTTTTATTTTCAAGCTTATTTCTTAAACAACGTTAAATACCTGCTTTGTTGTCGAAAAAGTGGCCATGAAATGAAACATTTTTTAATCAAACAATTATGTGCTAAACCCCAATTTGGGACCTACACAACTTCAACTATTTTCGGTTTCAATATTTGGTGGTAAAAGAATATCATTTTGACAATTTTTTAGAATCACTTTTTTCGACAAAAAGTAATTTTCTACAATTTACCACTTTTTCGGCAAATGTTTTAGGCTCCTTCGCCTCGATTTCTTTGAACAAATTTATAATGAAAAACAACAATGACCACCTACGAATGGAAAAATTCAGATTGTCACAAAATAGAGTAAATTTTTGGTTTAGCGTACCATAAGCTGTTCATCTTGTTGTTGCTGACTGGTAACAGTGGAATGGTTCTGGATCCCGCGCGCATTGCCTCCTTGGCCTTCGATGTGTCGAATGGCCTCAAGAATAGACTGTAGATTTCGTTGCGATAGAGAAGCGCTTGCGGCGGAATCTGCATCACCAGTTGGTGAGGTCACCTCCGTTTCATTTGCGGTGCTGTTTGCTGAGACCATCGTGTGAGAAGGAAGTTCCAGTTTTATATGGGAAACGGGGGATGGTAAGTGAGAATTTGGGTGGCTTTGGTATTGCTGCTGGTGCTTTTGGAGAAAAGATGAAGCAGCTAGACCAGCCACCGATGAGGTATGATTCAAGATTGAATGAGACTCATTGGTTGTTGCCGGGAAGGCACGGCCGTCGTTCCTACTTTCGCCATGTGGGCTTCCGAGAGAAGTAAAAGCGGACAAATGAGGGACGCTGTTGACAGCGGTGTTGATAAACAACGACGATGGATGGAAGTTGTTACTTTGGTTTTGTAGGGATGCTATAGCTGAGGAGAGCGCAGAACAAACGCTCATGGTGTTATTCGTTTCTCGAAGAGGATTGGATGTGAGAAGAAGATTCGCATATGCTTTTGATAAAGACTCTCGAGAATTAGTGTTATCCACGGGATGTATTACAAAGTCAGCTGCAGGCTTTTGAGGCGATAGGTTTAACAACGGTGCAGCTGAAATAGAATTCATGTACAAAGTTATTTATGTTTTAATATAAAATAACCTATGGAAGCTAGTGGCGAAACAGGTATCACCGACTGCGCTTCATTTGTGTTTCGCATTTCGAGAATCTCTTTCTCATAAATCAGACGTAATTGTTGGCTCGTCTGTTGCTCATTGGCAAGCGCTGTTCGTAGCTCCTCAATTGTCCTGAGACAGGTCCTATGAATATCAGAAGACTCTTTGCTATTTCCAAACTCCTCATTGTTCATTCGTTCTAAATTTAATCATATTTATGCAATTACAACAAAAATTAATGTTTTCCTTTTTATTTTTGCCTCTTAGCTATGTTTACACAAAAATAGAATGTTGTTAGAAATAAATTGAAAATACCTTCGCAATTATCCAAACGAGGTCTTTTGCATTTGAGTTCGTTCTCTTGCATCAGCCGGTCCCTATCAGACAACAGGGTATGGACATATTCTGCCGTTTGTTGAAGAATTGCTGCCTGAATAAAACATCTTTATATTAAATCTAAATTATATGGTCTAAGCACACCTTTGACATTTTCTCGCGGTCCTTTCGGAGAGGTAATAGATTCCGAAGCGATTGAAATCCAGCATTAATCGATTGCATACGGCGGCGCTCGTTGCAGTTGGCGATTTGACGACGCAATCTTTTGTCGTCCAAATTGAAGCAATTGGATGCGTTATTCGGTGCGCCAGTACTTCCGGTGGTACTAATGGGGGAAAGCATTGTAGGATCGCCTCCGCTGCCACCATGGATCGATCCGCCAGTGATAGACGTCGATGAGGACATCGACGAAGTGACACTATCATTGCTGCCGCCATGAGCCGATACCTCCATGTTACCCTGGTCAGTTTTATTTCCCTCATCAGGTAAATCCCCACTTTCCTGATATTCACCACTAAAATAAAATACTCATAATAATAAATCTATATTTTATGAACTCATTTGGGCTCAACATTTTTGAATAAAATTTTTAACTTAAACACGCATCACTAATTGCTATTTTTCATTCAAAGATAAATAAATATTTTTCTGGCATAACAAAGCATAAACCAATTCTCAAATAAAACATTAATTTGTACCATATTCATTTTCCTCTAATTTCTATATGTGCTTGGTCGAATATAATTTCTCTACCAAGTTTTTCGAAAACCGAAAAGGTACGATAAAGGATACCTTGGAAAAATTGGACATAAATGTGAACGCGGGAAATTTAATACGATAATTAACACGAAAACGTACGCTGACTTTGGACGCTGATACAAAGATAGTAGCTATATTGCAAGATAGGTTTCTGCAAAATACGTACCTATTGTTTCGCAAAGTGCTGCTCCACTCTACATGCATGAAGCCATCTTCCTCTTCACCGCTAACGCACACAGGCTCTTCATCTGTATAGTCCGACTTGACCATTTCTTCTTGCACGGCTTCTCCCCGCACGACAACGATTTGGATCTGAAATTCTTTGAATAAGTAAAGATTCATGTGACAAGCATGTACCAAATTACATTAAAATAAAACATTAATGCACCGAATTAACATAAATTAAAAGAGTTTTGCAAATTTGGACAACTTCTGCAAACTACAATAAAAAGCCGAAAGTGGTTGTTGGCCTAAAAACGACCAAGGAATGAAAAGGAACGCGCGTGCGAGAGAGCAGAGAACACAGCAGCAACACGCTCTAGCCATAAGAGAAAGGAGACAATTCGATGACAGAGTGGCGAGGTCAGAGAATAGTGCACTGGAAATTGGGAAGCATATATCGCACTGCACAGCTGGGCACGGACCCCCGGACGCACCTGATTCACCAATCGGCCCACCACCAGGGCCAGCAGGCTTCTGGTTCTCCGACGGACGAACCCAGCCTCCTCTTCCAGCTGTCCTTGGAGAGAATGCCCAGCTTTTGCATATGGCCCAGTGCTGATTCAATGGAAGAGGGCAGCCAATATTTGGACGGCCCTCCAGACACTCCCAAAAATGAATTAGGAATAATGAAAATAGATAAATCACCAGTTCCGCCGCTGCCGTCCTTGAGAAAATCATCTGTCTCGTCCATTCCGATACACACGAAAAATAGAACGAACACCACGAATAGGCCAAAACTATGCAACAGTTCATAGCGGTGTCCAACGGTTGGTGATGCAAACGCTTTTTGCAGGATCTGAGACGGACACAATTATTATTGCAGCACATTAATTAGTGAACCGAATTCTGCATTAACAAATGTCACGTCTCCAAATATAAATGGAGATCAAAGATTGATTCATAATAAATTCCCAGAAGACGCCGAAAATATGTTTGTGGCATAACTACGCAATAGTGAAAATAAATAACTTTATTTATAAAATATAGTAAACATTGATCACAGATATGTCTTCAGGACAGATTTCCTCTAAAGCTGCTGAGTCGAATTTCCATTATAGAAGGCTTCATTTTCGTCGCTAGAATCGTCGTTCCCCAAGCGTCCAATATTGCCTTCCTGAACAATAATTGTTTAACATCTTTTAAATTTTTTCAGTGAACTGAAGTTGTATGTCAGATATTTGATGATTTCCATAAAACGATATGTATTGAGCAGGAACGCCAAATATCCTTATTTATATGAAATCTCCACACTGTTTAGAAAATTTCAACCTCCCTATTTCTAAAAACTTGTTTACTTTCCCTAATTTTTACAAGAATCCTTTTTGGAATGGTTCAAATCCTTATTTAGAGCGGAGATTCATGCTATTAACACTTTTCTGCCAGCGCAACGAAAGGAAGCACTGCTGGAGAAAAATGTATGGCTTTTAATAATTAAAGAAGGAGAGAAAGTGTGTATTGTTTTTTAAGACTATTGGTACTAAAACGACCACCATCGTTTCACCCTAGGTCTATTACGACGTGGCTAGATTTTATTAACTAGGGAGTTGGGATCGTCAGATAGACGTCTCCCTAGCGTAGTATGTTGTACGAAATTTTGGAGACGAGAGAGAGGAGATTTAATGTATTATAAAACTGTTTTGTAACAAAATTTTGAAGTGTAGTGTACTAGTTTTTGTACTGTTTTTGGCTATAGAAAGCTATTTTATCTTTTACTTCCGAAGGGTGTTTTTCCTTTTTTATATGATATTTCTTAAATTACCGTACCTGAGCTTCCTTTGAACCAGATTCCTTAGTTGCGTTTCCTGGACTTGTCTGGGATATCTGCGCGAGAAGTTCTGCAGTCGAGACGTCAGTCATTGCGCTTTTTATGTGGTACGATACTGTGTAGTGTAAAAAAGAGCCTAAAATATAAAACTATAAGATGTATGAATATATTTGGTTAGAATTATGATTCTGACATATGAATTACACAAATGATGTATGAAATTAAGGAATTATGTTATGCAAACCAAATTAACGAAAGCGTGGGTTTGTTCAAAACATATCCTATCTGTTTTCATGACAAAAGAGAAGAATCTTTGGCTTGTATGAATTCGTCCCAGGACTTTTAAGTTTTAAATTTGTATGTGATAGGTTGTTGAATTTTGAAATTTGTTTGGTTGAGAAAGAGTATTTTAACATAATGGTGTTTTAGAGTATGATTCCATAGGACCACCCAGCGGCTACGCCGCATGGCGGCGCCCATGATCATCCATGGGGGGGGGGGGTAAAAGTGCCATTTTTGGCACGTTTTTGGCCATAATTTGAATTTCATGTGATCTGCACGGGATTTTTTTTGCAGATTCGTTCTTAGAATTCTACGGGGAGCATTTTGACGTATCGTGCGTCCAGAAAGGAGCTGATCCCGAAAAGTTTCCTTTGTAGCGCAAAAAAGTGCCATTTTTGGCACGTTTTTGGCCATAATTTGAATTTCATGTGATCTGCACGGGATTTTTTTTTGCAGATTCGTTCTTGGCATTGTCTGGGGAGCATTTTGACGTATCGTGCGTCCAGAAAGGAGCTGATCCCGAAAAGTTTCCTTTGTAGCGCAAAAAGTGCCATTTTGGCACGTTTTTGGCCATAATTTGAATTTCATGTGATCTGCACGGGATTTTTTTTGCAGATTCGTTCTTGGCATTGTCTGTGGAGCATTTTGACGTATCGTGCGTCCAGAAAGGAGCTGATCCCGAAAAGTTTTCTTTGTAGCGCAAAAAGTGCCATTTTTGGCACGTTTTTGGCCATAATTTGAATTTCATGTGATCTGCACGGGATTTTTTTTGCAGATTCGTTCTTGGCATTGTCTGGGGAGCATTTTGACGTATCGTGCGTCCAGAAAGGAGCTGATCCCGAAAAGTTTCCTTTGTAAAAACCCCCAAAAGCTGAAAAAATGGCGTTTTTCTTAATTTTCGCGGCGGGACCACCCCAAGTCTGACATTGATAACCCCTAAAATCATGGGTTTTGGGTGGTTCTCGCGAGTTTGGGGTCCGGGACCCCCAAAAAGTGGGAGATTCTGCTCGTGGGGGACAGACACCTATCAACTTAGAGGGACCCGACTTAGCACTACAAAATTTTGCCCTGAAATCATATAGTATTTTCGAAATATTTTTGTTCGATTTGTCAATTGTTTTTCTGAGTATAATGTCTTCAATAATTTTTAATATGAAGCTATCCGGGCAACCATTGTCCCTAAATATTTGGACTAATAATGCCATCGGGTCCCTCTAAGTTGATAGGTGTCTGTCCCCCACGAGCAGAATCTCCCACTTTTTGGGGGTCCCGGACCCCAAACTCGCGAGTACCACCCAAAAACCCATGATTTTAGGGGGGTTATCAATGTCAGATTTGGGGTGGTCCCGCCACGAAAAGCGAGAAAACGCCATTTTTTCAGCTTTTGGGGGGTTTTTACAAAGGAAACTTTTCGGGATCAGCTCCTTTCTGGACGCACGATACGTCAAAATGCTCCCCAGACAATGCCAAGAACGAATCTGCAAAAAAAATCCCGTGCAGATCACATGAAATTCAAATTATGGCCAAAAACGTGCCAAAAATGGCACTTTTTGCGCTACAAAGAAAACTTTTCGGGATCAGCTCCTTTCTGGACGCACGATACGTCAAAATGCTCCACAGACAATGCCAAGAACGAATCTGCAAAAAAAATCCCGTGCAGATCACATGAAATTCAAATTATGGCCAAAAACGTGCCAAAAATGGCACTTTTTGCGCTACAAAGGAAACTTTTCGGGATCAGCTCCTTTCTGGACGCACGATACGTCAAAATGCTCCCCGTAGAATTCTAAGAACGAATCTGCAAAAAAAATCCCGTGCAGATCACATGAAATTCAAATTATGGCCAAAAACGTGCCAAAAATGGCACTTTTACCCCCCCCCATGGATGATCATGGGCGCCGCCATGCGGCGTAGCCGCTGGGTGGTCCTATGGAATATTCTTTCTAAGATGTTCTTTTGTATTATTTGTTCGGCCGAATCTAATGAGTTCTGTGATAAAGACGTTGCATAAAATGGTTTTTGGAATACAACTGTCGAACCTAGGATATTTCAGAACTTTAAATTGGAATTCCCGAGTCTTGTCATATGTCTGATATGTAATTTTTCGGTTATCTATAGAGATGTACAGGTCGAGAAATGCGGTATTTTGTTTGTTGTCAGTCCTATTCAGTTCTAACGTTTCTCCATATATATCTTTAAATTGTTCTTGCAAATTTGGGTTCATTGATATAATATCGTCTACATATCGATATGTAGACGATAGTCTTTGTTTTAAGAAAATATTTGAGCAACCATTAAGGTATTTGAATTCCATAGCTGTTAGAGTGAGGTCCGCTATGAGTGGACTAGCATTTCCTCCTTGTGGTACGCCGCAAATTTGTATAAAGTTTTTGCTAGCAAATTGTACATAGCTATTAGTTATAAGAAATGTTATTAGAACCCACACTTCTGTTAGTGTATATGATGCATATCCGTTATAATTTTGTCTTTGGAAGAAAGCTTTCCATCCGTTACATTTTATTTCTTTATTTTGATTTCCTTCAAATGTTTTTTGAACTAGGAACATAATAGATTGTATTATGTCGTTGTGTGGTAGCGACGTGAACAGGTTGCTGAAATCCCCGCAAAAGATTTCTTGAGGTACGTTATTGAGGTTATACTTTTTTAATTTATGCGTAATTTCTGTACTTGAAGTTATTGACCAGTAGTAGTTCAAATTACTTCTCTCTTTAATTGTATCGCAGTAATTGTATATGTGCGTTTTAACTATTTCTAAAATACGCATAACATAAATGTTTAGTGGTTTAGAAATTGCCGATTTTGCGCCGGCAATGAATCTAAACTTTATTGGATTTTTGTGAAATTTGGGGTTGGCAAATATCAATGGTATTTTAGTATTTGTTTCGGTATAGCGGATGTCCCATGACCTGTATTTTCTGTGAAACTTTAAAATTATTTCTTCAGTGGTTGTTTCTGTCTCAGTATATGTTTCGTTTCCATTAAATTGTATACGATTATTTTGGTTTATGGATATCCCTAGCTCGTTACAAATTACCTTTATGTACAATTTTTGACATATGAGAGCAAAGTTATTACTTGCTTTATCTATGCAAGTAATAATAAATCTGTCTGATACGTCTCCTAGGTCGTTTATAATTTTGTTGTGAAGAGTATATGTATTTCCTATAATCGCTGTCCAACGTTGTTCTCCAAGGTTTAATAAACGTTCTATAAATTGTTCTTTAATGCCTAGTATTGATACGTCTTTATCTTTTGTTGCCAATCGTTCTATTATGTCGCTGCCGTATTTATATAGCATGCCTCTAAATTTGCTTATTGTAAAGGTGTTGCATTGTCTATGTTTGGTTCCTTTAGATAATTCATATGCCACACTTTTGTCGTTAAGTATGTTGGTATCACCGGTGATGATGTGTCCGGTTATTGCATCCTTATATGCGGAATTTGAACATTCACAAGGTTTGTTCAGAATATCTTCCAATTTTGTTGTGTCTAGTTCCCTTAATAAGCGATTATAGTTTGAAAATCTAACAAAATTTGTTTTAGGTAAATTGTAAATAGTAACAATTTTGTACTTCATTCGTTGTTTCTGTAATAGTCTTCGTACTACGTTGTCTTGTATCAAATTTTTAAAGCCAAGATTGTCAAGTATAGGATTGGGATAGTCTACCTTGACGTATATTGGTATTTTTGTTTCATTGTCTAATAGTATTTTGTGTCGGGTAGTTTTAATTTTAGTAAGAATATCAAGGGTTAAAATAATTTTTTGATCTTTGCAGTTATTCTGGAAATTGTTCTTCGCTGAATGGACTTCTTCCCTCCGAAGTTGTTGAAACTGTTTTGTAATATTCCAAAGGTCGCATTTATTGCTGTCAATATTTTTAATCGTGTTTGTTCTTTTTGTTCTCTTGTGCTTTCCGGCTCTTGAATATGGGATAGCATTGGAGAAATAGTGTTTTACGACATTTTCGTCAACTACTTTTGTTTCCGTTGCGAAATTTTTCATTCCGGAAATTTTGTCATTTAATCCGAATGGGTAAATAGTGTTAAGTTGATGGATCCAGAAGTTTTCCGACTCAAGTCTGGTTTCTCTTGGGCAGTCGTCATGTAGTTTATGTACTACTTGTATACGAAGATCTGTTAAAGAATGGACGTTTGTAAAGTGATCTACGAGTAATGTGTCCAAATTTCTTTTTTCGATATTTCTTCTATGTTCGGAACACCTATCATAAAGTGACCTCGATGTTTCGCCTACATAACTTATATTACACTTTTTACAGAATATACGATATACTAGGTTTTGACTTCCACAAGTGATGATCTTACCGCTGTTGTTAACCGTTTCGTACGTGAATTTTCCAAAGCTATGTATAAAGTTTTTTTCATAATGTTTACATACGAAGCAGTCTGTTTTTATACATTCAGTAAACAATAAGTTACGATTTTCTTTGAATCTACATATAAACTTGCTACCTTTTTTGTAGATTTTAAGGTTTGAGTACATTTCTGTTTTGTAATCCGATTGCCACACTTTACCATTATGTGATAAAGAAGAAGAATGATTAATGAGATTGTTAAGCCTGTTGTATTCATCTCGGGGTTAGGCTTTTAATCCGAGATATACCTTTTTTACCCTGATACGGCATCACACACCCCGTGATACAACTATTTTAAATCAAAATGTGTTGTACAAGATGGTTAGAGTCCAATTGCCGGCCGCACACCCGTAGGGCAGTTTCCGACACAGTATACCCTGACCTAAGCCAAGAGTATAAAGGGGTTCTCTAACTTTACTAATGTGAACAAAGATTATGTACGATAAGAATGGGATAAAGTTTTTGAAATATTGGTGTATAATTGTGATATATTAATGTGAGAATGACATATACAGGAGCTAGGCAGAGCCATGGGGTGTGGAGAAAGGTAACACCATCACCTTGGGAACAGTGCCTACTGTTGCTATGCTTTGAGATCCTTTTTTCGGATTTCGGGTATAAACAACTTGGGACCCTATTATTATTTTACAAGTAGAGTATAAAAAGATTTTTTTGAAAAATATTTTTATTAAATTGTGTAAAACGATAAGGGAATATAATATTTTATAAAAGTATAGTTTAACAATACGAGTATTTGATTATTAGTTTTAAAATTATAAGTGGCTTTAATTGAATTATATTGAGTACTAAAGTGATGTAGGATTATTGTGGGTATATTTTGTCTAATGAAATTATTTATATGTTGACTGGAAAATCTTATAACGGTTTGGTAAAATACACTTTTATTTATAAACCAATAGAGTATGAGAAGTATGAGTCAAAATATAGATACAGAATAAGGTCAAAATTTGAAGTTTGATTTTAATATCCTTGGATATGTTTAATATTAGCGGCGTCTTCTTCGCACTTCTTAATATCGTCATATGCCTTTATGAAGTCTTCTGAGTCGACGGCGTACGGAGGATGCGTTGTAGTGTTTCCATATGTTTGCAGCTTTTCTTTCCAAATGGTGTAGTGTTCAGCTTTTTTCTTCGCAACAGCTAGGAGGTCATACCCGATCAGTTTCAAAGATTGGTTTCTTCCGATGATGTTCGCTTTTGTGTCTTGAGTCAGTAGCACGGCTTTTCGTGTTGCAAGCGCTGCTCTTTGGAGAAACTGTTGTTGTCGTGTTAACATGGAGGATATGGAAAGGGTGTTTCCTTTGAGCTTGTTTTGACTGAGATTTGTACACGCTTTGAGGAACTCCTGCTTCTTGCTGTATTGCACAAATTGAGCTACCAGCGTTTTTGTAGCAGTACCTTGTTTGTTTGTGAGGAACCTTACGTCCACCACGTTAGCCGACTTGATGCTTGGGAGCTTTAGACACACCACTGCAATCTCGTTGAGGCATAGCTTTGGCTCTGTATACGACATCGGGATACCTAGGATACAAAACTAAGTTTTATAATAGCTTTTTCAAACTATATGTACTATATAGATTTAATTGGAGAAGTTTTATACGTATTTGTTTTTAAAAACAATTATTAAGTAACACCTAACAAAAAAAAATCGGCACAACGGTTTTTTTATGAAAAAAATTTTTTTAACAAAGCAACAAAACGAAATGTATATCATATATGGTGGACACAGGTGTCTAGTAACTACTTACAATTTACTCTTTTTCGACGATCCCATTTCTGCGGATTTTGTCAATTCTTTTCTTGGTACCCTCGGCGAGGTGCTGTACAAGGTTTGACCAGGTGTGTCTGCAGAAATCTTCCAATATTTTTGTTAACATGCATTCTGCCTTGCAAACTCTTATATGCAAAATAAACTAGACAAAATTCTGAACACTATAGCGAAAACCGGATATTATTTAGGCAGTTTTTATGGATTTTAGAGCTGATTTTGTAAAAGTCCGATTTTGAAAAATGTCGATTTTGGAGAAAATCGGTATTCTTGGGCTGACATTTGACTGCAGATAACTCTAAAATCCACAAAACCCGGCTAAATAATGTCTGGTTTTCGATATAATGTTCCAAATTTTGTCTAGTTTCATCCATGTATAAGATTGTGCAAGAAGAAGATCCCTTTTTTTGACAATTTCCGCAGGCACACCTGGTCAAAATGTTTTGATCTCGGCCAAAAATTAAAAACATCGAATTTTTGGCATTCCAGAGCAGTACCGGACAAATTCTCATGCTGGGAACCTGGCTGAGGCTCTCTACTGTATTACTGCTTTTACAGCTCCGCCGAAGCTCTAACTTAGGCGGAGATCGTATTATGTCAACGTTGGGAGCTAACTTTTTGGAATAGAGCTTGTACACGCGGGCCCTCAGTGCATCTTCTTTAGTGGCCATTTTTCTAAATTTAATCAATCAATATGAATTAACGCTAATTATCATCAAATAGTAGACGGAGTCTCCTACATTTATTATAGGAAGCGGGAGACGGAATGCCAAACTTTTGTTTGACAGCGGTCATTTGAACGTTGTGCCGATTTTTTTTTGTTAGGTGTTATACTGTGGTAGCTAAATTTCACTAAATAGATATCTTGTTAAATATGATTAGCTATATGTATCTTAATACGATTGGGTATTATGGAAGGTGATGATAGAAATTTTTATAAGAAAATCTTTTATGTTAATTTTGAGATGTAAAGGGGATTTTTCATATTGTTTGATATCAAATCGAGATTATAAATGTTTGTACCTTTTACCAAAACGCTTGTCTTGATTATTTCGCGTTCCTGCTTTTCCAGTATCTTCGAGTGTTGCGAAATTATGCTGTTCTGTTTCTGAATCGTTTCCGTCAGGGCTTTAATTTGCTCCTCTGTAATTTTGCAGTGCTTCTCGAAAGCTTCAAGCAACA
Organism: Ditylenchus destructor; assembly: GCA_022814885.1. Lineage (NCBI taxonomy): Eukaryota > Metazoa > Nematoda > Chromadorea > Rhabditida > Anguinidae > Ditylenchus > Ditylenchus destructor. The sequence continues at coordinate 1,029,101 of JAKKPZ010000002.1, forward strand.
AGTTTGCCTTCTTTGGTTGTTTGGAAGGAGGCTGCATTGTGTCAGAGCTGGCTCGCTTCTAAAATTACTAGCGTTAATGTTTGTTTTACTTTATACACTGAAGAGTTTACATTTGTTTTTTATATTTAGTTTATTGAATTGAATGGGTTAGGGTTTGCACCCCTTCCCGGGCTTACGCCAAAACATAACCGAAGTTATGGGGTGGGTTAGGGTTTGCACCCCTTCCCGGGCTTACGCCAAAACATAACCGAAGTTATGGGGTGGGTTAGGGTTTGCACCCCTTCCCGGGCTTACGCCAAAACATAACCGAAGTTATGGGGTGGGTTAGGGTTTGCACCCCTTCCCGGGCTTACGCCAAAACATAACCGAAGTTATGGGGTGGGTTAGGGTTTGCACCCCTTCCCGGGCTTACGCCAAAACATAACCGAAGTTATGGGGTGGGTTAGGGTTTGCACCCCTTCCCGGGCTTACGCCAAAACATAACCGAAGTTATGGGGTGGGTTAGGGTTTCCACCCCTTCCCGTTGGGTCCGAGCTTGCGCTCATTCCCGGGCTTACGCCAAAACATAGCCGAAGCTAAGAGAGTGTTATAATTTTATAAAATTATGGCCTGGTTCATACTTTCAGGGAACCCGGGAGGTTCTCCACGAGAAGTATTACCAGGTGGTTTTAATAATTAAAGAAGGAGAGAAAGTGTGTATTGTTTTTTAAGACTATTGGTACTAAAACGACCACCATCGTTTCACCCTAGGTCTATTACGACGTGGCTAGATTTTATTAACTAGGGAGTTGGGATCGTCAGATAGACGTCTCCCTAGCGTAGTATGTTGTACGAAATTTTGGAGACGAGAGAGAGGAGATTTAATGTATTATAAAACTGTTTTGTAACAAAATTTTGAAGTGTAGTGTACTAGTTTTTGTACTGTTTTTGGCTATAGAAAGCTATTTTATCTTTTACTTCCGAAGGGTGTTTTTCCTTTTTTATATGATATTTCTTAAATTACCGTACCTGAGCTTCCTTTGAACCAGATTCCTTAGTTGCGTTTCCTGGACTTGTCTGGGATATCTGCGCGAGAAGTTCTGCAGTCGAGACGTCAGTCATTGCGCTTTTTATGTGGTACGATACTGTGTAGTGTAAAAAAGAGCCTAAAATATAAAACTATAAGATGTATGAATATATTTGGTTAGAATTATGATTCTGACATATGAATTACACAAATGATGTATGAAATTAAGGAATTATGTTATGCAAACCAAATTAACGAAAGCGTGGGTTTGTTCAAAACATATCCTATCTGTTTTCATGACAAAAGAGAAGAATCTTTGGCTTGTATGAATTCGTCCCAGGACTTTTAAGTTTTAAATTTGTATGTGATAGGTTGTTGAATTTTGAAATTTGTTTGGTTGAGAAAGAGTATTTTAACATAATGGTGTTTTAGAGTATGACTTAGCACTACAAAATTTTTTAGAATTTAAAATCACCAGTTCCGCCGCTGCCGTCCTTGAGAAAATCATCTGTCTCGTCCATTCCGATACACACGAAAAATAGAACGAACACCACGAATAGGCCAAAACTATGCAACAGTTCATAGCGGTGTCCAACGGTTGGTGATGCAAACGCTTTTTGCAGGATCTGAGACGGACACAATTATTATTGCAGCACATTAATTAGTGAACCGAATTCTGCATTAACAAATGTCACGTCTCCAAATATAAATGGAGATCAAAGATTGATTCATAATAAATTCCCAGAAGACGCCGAAAATATGTTTGTGGCATAACTACGCAATAGTGAAAATAAATAACTTTATTTATAAAATATAGTAAACATTGATCACAGATATGTCTTCAGGACAGATTTCCTCTAAAGCTGCTGAGTCGAATTTCCATTATAGAAGGCTTCATTTTCGTCGCTAGAATCGTCGTTCCCCAAGCGTCCAATATTGCCTTCCTGAACAATAATTGTTTAACATCTTTTAAATTTTTTCAGTGAACTGAAGTTGTATGTCAGATATTTGATGATTTCCATAAAACGATATGTATTGAGCAGGAACGCCAAATATCCTTATTTATATGAAATCTCCACACTGTTTAGAAAATTTCAACCTCCCTATTTCTAAAAACTTGTTTACTTTCCCTAATTTTTACAAGAATCCTTTTTGGAATGGTTCAAATCCTTATTTAGAGCGGAGATTCATGCTATTAACACTTTTCTGCCAGCGCAACGAAAGGAAGCACTGCTGGAGAAAAATGTATGGCTTTTAAGTCCACGTTCCAAATTTTGATCATTGTGCTACTCCTGCTTTCATGGGGAAATAATGAGATATCCTTATTTATTAAAAAAGTCATCTGACAACTATGGTTTTAATACGAAATACAGCTCAAGAAATTTTATACTAAATATTCGTATAATATTATGAATCAAATTTGTTGAAATACAGTCAGGTTTCGTTTTGGCACCTTTCTGAACTTTCAGTTGATTTTTTGCAGCGAAGAAAGTGACCAATTAGACAACCTAAGATGATAATAAAATCAAATGAAAATTCAATAAAGCAATTCCTAAACGATATTTGGCAGTAATTTTGTTTTGAGATATTTTAAATTCTACGTTATATTTCTATAAATAATTAGGTTAAGGGAAAGTGCATACTCAGTTCGCAAATCTTGAACAATATAAATAATTTCAAAAAGTACTATAGCTGATGTTAAAAAAAATCGGGCATACTGTCAATAAGCCTATATTGTGTCAATAAAATAATACAATTACCCTTCGAACGCCTCTCTCCTTTGGAGCTGGCCTCTTTTGGGTGTTTTCGGTACTTTGAGCTGTATATGAGGAGTCTGGAGGTGCAGCAGGTGTAGGTGTACGAAAATTTAGTATATTAGTCACAAAGCGTAATACAGCTGCCACTGGTGTATAAAGAAAGCCCAGAAGCAGTTGAAAATATTCCAAATAGCCTCCACTGTGTGTTAATGCCACATTTCCCTTGTATTCAGCATTCTGAAATATATAGTGCAAGTTTTATATGTAATCACACGACGATATGCGGATATTTTTACTTGGAACATAATAAACAACAACAAAAGATACAATGAAACAACAAGATCAGAGTTCAATATGGCTCTGTGTGTCGGTATCGCAAAAACGAAGGACAAAAGATCGTCAAGATTTCTCAAGAGGAGCCTGTGCCCTAAATAAGCCGATTTAGAAGGTAGTTTATGGCCATCCAAGTAAAAATACACCGCTATTATTTTAAAAATTACCGAGACAACAAGAAGCGCAGAGGACGGCGTGAGGTTAAGTTCCAAGAGCGATTTATCGGTTTCATTTAACTGTCTACGAGGATAAACTTGCAACAGGAAAAACGGTTCAGGCTGTCGTCCGTCCTAAATCAACTTGTATTCAATTTTAGTTTCCATTTTTATTGCTAAACGTATGATGTGACTTAGTAGCTTACATTTCCAAAATTCATAAAATGTAAAAAAAAGTTGCGTAAAAATAGGTACTACATAACATTTTGTAGTGGAAAATCATACCTCCTTGACCGCATCAATGATCACTTGCAAAGGACTACCCGATGGAAAGGTCTTAACCATAGTACTCCCATTAGGGAATTTGCATTGAATTTTGCACTCATCACTAAATACAATCACGCCATTTTATCTAAGGATACGTAAACCTTACGCTGCTACGGGCTTATTGAATGTCACAGGTTCCTCGACCTCTCGCGGCTTTACTTCTTCCTCTTTGGACACACCTCCGGCGGCTCTTTTCTTACGCTCCTCGCTAAAATGCAGTGTTAATTGGTGTAAAATGTATTCAACCAAAGAAAATACTTGTCAAGACGAATCTGCTCGCGCAACTTTCGCAAAGTTGCAGCATCTTCTTCCTTTTCTTTGCGACGGGCTTCTGCTGCCTCTCTCAGCTCACGATCGCGATTTTTCTCTTTCAAATCAGCCAAAAGCTTCCCTGCAAAATTTTTTTAAACATGAAATGGAAAAAAACTGAACGACTAGCAATGTAAAGGCATGATAACGGAGAACATTCATGTGTTCGCTTTTAAATAATTCAGTAAATGACTGCCAAATAAGATGCTGTATTTGAATTCGTGCCAAAAAAGAAAGAATGAGGAAAGAGACAGATGGACATACATCTTTACGTTGCTGGATGATGCCAAGGTGGAGTTCAAATGTCGAATTCAAATGTGTTACGCTTGATTGTAATTTGTAGTATTTTCGAAATCAATTTGTATATAACTATCAGTTTAAGTTTTAAAGAAACAGTATGTATATAAATGTTCGACGATTAGGTATTTCTTCACAAATATTATCAAAAAGGTACCTTCTTCGCGCCTGCGCTTTTCTTTTTCTCGCTCCTCCTCCTTTTTCTTCTCTTCGTCCAGTTTACGCTTCTTTTCGACAATTTCGCGAGCACTAAACGTTTTGTTACTTTATGAGTTCTTTACAATGTAACCTTATTAGGATGACAAAATTATAGTCAAAGCATACTATTGAATCTTTTCTTCCATAGACATTCCTTGTTGCGCAGGATCTTCAGCAGCACCTTCATTGGTAGTTGAGGTACCACTTACTTCAGCTTCACTGGTAGGCGTACCTATTTGTTGTGATGGTTGAGGAATTGGCAGACCTTGCTCCTTTATCTGGTCGCGAAAAAGCTAGAATTTATTACTTAAATAAAAATTTCATTATGTTTGATGAAACTATGAACACAAGACTATAAAAGTAAAAAAGTCACATTAATAGCTTTGCGGAGAGAATCGCGAAGTCGATCCACAGTGAGCTTTTCAACCGCGGTTACAACCTCCAATGGCTGTCCATTTAACCCCAAAATATAGCAGACAGGGAAGATTGGAGTGGGGAAAAATTCTGCAAAATTTTTGGCACCCTCCGTGTCCTTTGTCATCCTGACGGCCGTAAACGGAGTTCCTGTAAAGACGTCGTCAGTCAAGGTCTCCCACAACTGGTTAAAATTGTTGGTGTTTTCGTCGCCAGTTCCTGAATAATGCAATTAGGCCACTAATCATGATAGAGATCTAGCATATAAAATAGATTTTAATTACCTTCATGATGAATGTATACAATCAAAAGGCTTTTATCCTTTTGATACTTTTCAATCGCCTCGTTGACAGTCCCTTCAAACCAAGCGATCATTTTTTCCTAAAATTGAACAAAATATTAAATGTGAAAGAAACGGTGAATTAACGCAATTTCAAAACGTCAATATAGTGTAAAACTGGATCATTTGAAAATGAATTTTACACAAATGTTATGGGGATTACTTTTTAGTAAGAATCCCTCAACATATAGTTTTATATTAATAAGTGATTTCTGAAATCCTAATTTAGTAGTGGTAGGACCAATGATGTCAAAAAATAGTTGCATTTTTGCACGGAAATGTAAATATATTTTTTCTTGTAAAGGAATGTTCTTATCTTAATCATTTTGCTCATTCGATAAATGAATATGAGGGCTACATTTTGTCGCCGAATTATATCATCTGGGATTTGATAATAGCAGAGATAATTAAGTTTAAAAACCCTCGAAAAATATCCGATAGGTAGCATAACGCAGGTAAAATGGCACTTTTTGAGGTGGGATAAAAAGCAAAGATGGTCTACGCATCATTCGGTTGGTTCAGGTTCGGGGTGGTCTTACCGCGAAAAGTTGGAACATTGCGTTTTTTGCTGGACTAACGCCGCGAAGGCGGCGACGCACCTTCTAGTTTACGTGCCATATATCGAAAACTAGGGGTCGGAATTTATCACCGAGTCCGAGCGATTCCGAGTCCGGACTCGGATTCGGTAGGGTTCCAATATCAGTTGACGAGTCCGAGTCCGGACTCGGTAGTGATGACCGAGTCCGAGTCGAGTCCGGACTTGCCGAGTCCGTTTGAATTTTATTTTTCCCGCCAATTTTTTTGTTGTCAAAAACTTGTGTTTTTGCTGTTTCTTAGCTAGTATTTCGTATTTTTGCTATAAAAAGGCATAATTTAGACCAGTTGGTCTATTTTTAGCTATTTGTTAGATTTTTATAGAAATTTTACATGCAAAATCAAATTTTACCTGTTTTTTCCAAAAATTGTTAGTATGAATAAAAGCGGCCTAGATCGACTATTCAGATCCTGAATAAGCGTTCTAGATGGATGCCATTGCAACTACAAAATATTTTGTTTTCGAACTACTAGGCAAATAACGGGTATATACCAACTGGGGGGTACCAACTAGGGGGGTATGCGATATCTCGAGATTCAGCCTAAGCCCCAAGCCTAACCTAAGTCCCTTAAGCCTAAGCCTAAAGTAAGCCTAAGCCTAAACAGCAGCCTAAGGCTAAGCCTAAGGCTATTTGGGCACAACGCCAATGCCAAGGGATTTTGCAGGGAAACGACCCTTAGGATCAGATTTTTGACTCATTTTGACCCTTAGGGTCTAACTAAGGTAGGAAGCATGCCTAAGGCTCACACCAACGGCTGAATCTCGAGATATCGTAACCCCCCCAGTTGGAACCCCCAGTTGGCTTTTACCCGCAAATAACAAGCCATAAAAGCGCCGCAGACCGAAATTTTGGGAAAAATGCCGACTTATAATGAAAAATGGAAGGAAAAAGAGCGCCGCAGGCAAAAATTTTTAATAAAATAGGGGTGTTTGAAAAAATAAACATTGAAAATTTTATATATTCTTCCAAAAACATCAAAAATTTCGCTCGGCCGCGCCCAATAGGCACGGCCGAAAAAGTCCGAGTCCGTCGGACTCGGACCCCCTTTTGCCGAGTCCGAATCCGGACTCGTCGGATTTCCATTCACACCGAGTCCGTTTCGGACTCGGAAAGACTCGGACTCGGATTCGCCGACCTCTGTCGAAAACGTATATATGGTTAATATAATTCCTTCAGTAGGATGTAAGGTCTCTCAGATGTCAAGTTATAGGATGTTGTGAAAGTTCTCGCACCACTGTACTTAATATATGACATAAGGGAAAATGTAAAATAACGGCAATGTCATGTCAAACAAATATACTGCCATCTTTATACTGCCATCTTTGAACGAAAGAAACCAACTCGTTGGGATTAAATGTTCTGTATTGTTTACCGGATATGTTTAGTGTGCGGAAGAGCTTTGGTAATAAAGGGGCGAATAATAATTTTTTGAGATAATTTTTTTCACTTCTGCGAAAGAAAGGGATGGAAATAATGCCAAGAGTAAGTTTGAGTTTAAAAGTCACAAAATAATACGACGATAAAAAGAGTGTCTATAACGTATTTATTTATACAATTCCCAAGCAAAATCATCGTTTCGCAAAATGTGCACATAAGCGAAATTGCGCCAATTCAAAAAACATTTTCGTACAAAACTATTCAGCTTTACTGACCAGCTTTCAGACAAAGGTTCTAGCGTATTAACATGATGGTTTATCTTTGGTTTATGCTTTCATTTAAAACAATATATTGTTCTCCATATTGGCGTTGTTTTCTTACATATGAATTTAATAAATTGATGAGGCTGATTACATTTTTGTTTTAGGCAGGACGTAATGTCGGCGTCTACTAGCAACAATCAAACGCTTCCGACAAAGGAGCTTGCCACTTTCAAAAAAATTTTGGTAAGTCTTAGTAAATTATTGACTATCTTAATTATTAAATAGTGCTATTCTTTTTAGAAGTGCTACGAGCAAAAGCAGTACAAAGCTGGATTACGATGTGCCAAACAAATTCTTTCGAATCCGCAATATTCCGAGCATGGAGGTATGTAGACTTTTAGCTGTTTTAGTCAGCAATAAGACGAAATTTCGAAGAAGATATATTGTATATGGAAGTTTGAGAATATTAATTTTTATGAGGTGCAAGATTTGAAGTTAGCTTAAAGGTTTTTAATACCTAAAGTTCAGCAGGACATTCATGTTTTTACTAAAGAAAGAAAACCGTCGTATCCGATACTGTCGAAATATATATGATAAATGGTTATTTATTAAACTATGTCGCAAATTATAGAAACACTCGCCATGAAAGGCCTTATCTTGAATTGCATGGGAAAACATGACGAGGCTATGGAAATTGTCAAGCGTGGTCTCACTGCCAATGTCAAATCACATATCTGCTGGCATGTGTTTGGACTCGTACAGCGTTCAGACAAGAAATATGACGAAGCGATGAAAGCATACAAGATGGCACTCAGGATTGACCATGACAACTTACAAATTCTTCGTGATCTTTCTTTGTTGCAAATTCAGATGAGAGATCTTGAGGGATACAGGGTATGTTGCGTTAATTGGAATACCGAAACCTGTGCCATGAGATATTATAATATTTTTAACAACTTCACAAATGTTGCATATATGAAAAAAATGTTTAACTTTATACATAGACACACATTACATGAACCAATTATACTTTATCGCAACATTTTATGGATTAACAGTCAATTACGGTCTCAAATTAGTTAGACTGAGTTATTAGCAAAATTATTCAAAAGCCAGTGTAAAAGTGTTGTAAATTGTATAAATGCTTGAAAAATATGGCTGGCAAGTTTTCAGCAGGTGATTGCGTTATAAAAATATACGATGTTTTTATTATATCTGCACAAAAATGTGTCAAGAGCTGCTACATACTAACGTTAAAAATTTGTACTGACATCAGAAATAGAAACATTCGACGGGGATACAAAAAATTTTTATTTAAATTTGTTTTGAAAATTTTCGAAACTAGCGTATTATTTAGTAAGACACTGATTTCTTAAATATTGGAAAATTTGCATTTACCGTATTTCCTGTTTTTTAGCCCCACACCAACAGAATGCCAATTGGCGGCTTAGTTATCTTGAGAAAAACTAGGCGCGTATTTGCGTAGATCTCGTCGAGTTACGTAAGAAAAACCCCAATGCCAAAACATTGTAATTGAATATATCGGAGAAAATTGAGTTTGAAATTTGAATTCCAAAATTTTTCGGAGGTTGAATAATTTAGCCCCAAGGAGCTAATCAATAGGGAATACGGTGAAAGCAAATATATTTTCGCATGTATTGTAATAATAATTTTTAGGATTCTCGACATCAGCTTCTTGTTCTCCGTCCGTCAACTAAGATGAGTTGGATTGGCTATGCGAATGCTTGTCATTTGTTGGGCGATTATGAGATGGCGCTAAACATCATCAGGGATTTCAAGAAGAATAACAGGGTTTGAATTTGTCTTTTGCGATAGCCATATTGCTAAGGCTCTCTACATATTCATAGAACGGTAAATTCATAGAAAATTCGGTTTTTCGCGAAAAACGACGTTTTTATGTGATCTCAGACCGATGTTTCGTACCCACTGTTAATTACCCACAGTTTCGTACTCACTGGTAATCGACCCCGCTGAATCCGAATCTGAAGTCAGTTTTCACGTCAGAGGCAATATGGTACCATTTTCTGGCATTCTGCCCATTTTTGGCTTTTTGTTGGGCAGAACGCCAAAAAGTGGTGCTACGCTAAAACTGACTTCAGATTCGGATTCAGTGGGGTCGATTACCTATAGTGGGTACGAAACATCGGCATGAGATCACATTAGAAAGTCGTTTTTCGCGAAAAACCGAATTTTCTATGAATTTACCGTTCTATGAATATGAAGAGAGCCATCGCTAGTTGACTTAGAGGGTATGCGGTAATCCTGAACGCGGGAACCAGGTTCAAACGCAGTTTTTATGCGCATATTGCTCAGTCCGAATTTAAGCAATTTTTCAGCCAGCTCTAGACGGAAAAATCGGCTCCCTCTATCAGCTTTTCCTTCAACATACAAACGAATCTCTATTTTAGCCCGCATCTCAATTCGATTTCGAGAACGGTGAACTAGTTTTATACGAATGCATGATACTTCGGGAAGCAGGGAAGGCTGAGTTTGCACTGACGAAACTTGAAGAAAACTCTACATGTGTTATTGACCGTGTTTCTTACTTCGAGACTAGAGGTGGTTTACTCTTTGTAATTTTTCTGAACCCTTTCGCCCCTTCCCACTCCAGCTGTAATGTCAGCTAACCCTACTTGTAATCAAAAATAACTTAATAGGACTTATGCGAATTTTTCGCTACTAATTCAATTCAATTTTATTTAAAAATTACCCAATATACCCTATTTTTCAAGTATTATTCAAAGCGGCCAAATTTAAAGAAAAATCCCGGAGAACGTTTTAAAATTAAAATCTGGTATTTACAGGTGACTAATACGGAAACCCGCATTCGGTAGAACATCCAAGTGTCAAACGTTTTTACCATGGGGTTTTACCGTGTTTATTTCAGCGCACTTTGTATTTACAAAATTTTCTTTGATATCGAATTTACAATTTCTACATCCCACAGAGATATATCATATAGTGAAAGAGAGTTAACTGATTCTGTCAAATTTTTGATTTTTATCAAATTGTCGTACTTTTGAACTTTTATATTTATAATATGCTTTAACATCAGTGACAGATTTTAAATATATATTTGTTTTAGCGGAACTTCTAATTGAACTTGGAAAGCTGAACGAAGCGGAAAAAGTATATTGGGGTTTAATCGATCGCAATCCGGACAATGTTCTTTACTATACTCAGCTTGAGAAATGTTTACAAATAAGTAAGTACTAGCAAATAATTTTTTAAACATAACCTTATTTGATCGACTTGATAATATCATTTAAATTAATCTCATTATTTTAATAGATGTTTTAACATTTGATTTTCTAATACAAGTTATTTCAGATACCAATTCCGCAACTGCTAATGGAGAAAAAATCAAAAATATATACGATAATGCACTTGAGCGTAAGCCAAAAGCGTCCATCCCGCAATTGCTGAAACTATTTTGCTTAGAAGGTAAATCTTTAAGCAGAACTTTCCGCTTGGTTTTTTGCAAATTAAATATTTTTAGGAAAGGCGTTTGAAGACTATTTGTCGGCATACCTCATAAACTTTTTCCGCAAAGGAGTGCCCTCGTTGTTCAAGAACCTTGTTCCGCTGTATCAGAACCCTGCAAAAGTTTATTTTTGCTTTTTATGATTAGATTACTTAACATTTGTTATTTCAGACTGCTGTGATCGAAAAACTTCTGCTGGAATTTGTGAAAAAGTCCGAAGAAAACGGGTACGACAATACATGTTTGGACGGTAAGGCTGTTTCTTTTCGAGTTTTTTCGTATGTAAATTATTTCAGGGTCTATCCTTCCCGAATGTCCTACAACATTTCTTTGGATATATTATTATTTGGCGCAGCACTTTGATCGTCTTCGGCAATTCCAAAAGGCTCATAAATATATTGACGAAGCTCTGAAGCATACTCCTACTTTAATTGAACTATATATGGCTAAAGCAAAAATTTACAAGGTATGTAAACTATCGAGTCCCTCTAAGGCGCACTGTGTGAGTAGACAACGAGCAGAATCTCCCGCTTTTTGGCACTCCCGGACCCCAAACTCGCGGGTACTCCCCCAAAACCCATGATTTTAGGGGGTTATCAATGTCAGAATTGGGGTGGTCCCGCCACGAAAGTCTAGAAAACGCTCTTTTTTCAGGTTTTTTTTTGGGGGGGGGGGTTTACAAAGGAAACTTTTCACGCCTCACTCGGATCCGGGCGAGTGATACACCAATCGACAGCTCTCAACGAGGCAAGCAAAATGAGCTATTACCCAGCCGGATCCGAGCGGGGAGTGGGAAGATATGGCTTCCGGAAAATCCTGGATTTGGGGCGTGGTCCGCGGTGTAGCCACGGGTGGTCCTATAATTTTACGGAGGCCGCGGGTGTCCTATGGAATAAACAACTATTTTGGTTTGGTATTTTGCGTGAGGCATTTTTGAAAAATTTCTGATTAGGTCTTTTGAATCATGACAGGTCATTCCGTTATAATTCAATTTATATTATAGCGTTGTAATGAATACATTATAGTATTTCTTTAGCACGCAGGAGAGTTTCCTGAAGCTGCGAAATATATGGATCAAGCTCAAGAACTTGACACAGCGGATCGCTATATCAATAGGTGATAAACGGATCTATTTCTACTTGTTTCTGATCATTTATTTTCAGTAAATGCGCAAAATACATGCTACGTGCGGGTATGATGGGAGAAGCTGAGGCTATGTGTTCGAAATTCACTCGAGAGGTTTGAAATTGAAATATTTATTTGAATGTAAAAGAAATCCCTAAATACTAAGCGGCGTCGTGTCTGTCTGTATGCCGCGCTCAAATGTCGTCAATCATCCAGAAATATCCAGCATTCAGATCAGGGCGTGTGATAGCTCAATCGATTCCTCTCGATGAGTACGGTGTGGGAAAATTGTCAGAACCAAAATTTGAATATTTGAATTGGCGCCAAAACCGAAAAACGTGTTTTTAAGGGTTTTGACCTGGGGAAGTGATGTTTTTTATGTTCCCAGTCGATTTCTGAGGCGATTCTGGACCACTTTGCTTTTTACACTTTTTGATTTGGCGCATTTTTGAAAAAAAGCCACTTTTTGGCCAGAAAATCGGTTTTTTTGATGCAAGGTGCTTACGGTTCTGATTTTTGGCACCCGGGGGTTTTCGGATGCGCTGATCACGAATCTGACGTCAGATTCGAGATTTGTTCTCACGAGGTCGTGGTATTCTCACGAGGTCGTGTTATTCTCACGAGGTATCTTACGAGGTCAGAACATCCCTACTCCCGAACAACAGCTGTTGAGGGCCGCAGGCCCGAAATAGTCTCATGCTGCTCTACTCCCGAACAACCCTTACTCCCGAACAACAGCTGTTGAGGGCCGCAGGCCCGAAATAGTCTCATGCTGCTCTACTCCCGAACAACCCTTACTCCCGAACAACAGCTGCTTGAGGGCCGAAGGCCCGAAATAGTCTCATGCTGCTCTACTCCCGAACAATCCTTTTTTAAACTGGAAAATAGCAAGGGCATACTGATATAGACTCCCCGCGCGCTAGCGCGCGTTAGCGCGCTAGTATTATATTAAATATGTTATCGTATTGTATATAGAAGAAAATAAATAATGTTTTAGGGCGTGAATGCGACTGAAAGTCTTAGTGAAATGCAATGCATGTGGTATGAACTGGAATCTGCCAAGGCCTATAACATGCTTGGAAAATATGGAGATGCTTTAAAGAAGTGCCATCAAGTCGAGCGGGTACGTATTGGAATAAAATTTTTATTGTTAATTTCTGATTGTGCAAAGTTTAAAATTTTTGCAAAAAACTTCGTTACAATCATAATTAAAAAATTTATGTGATATTGAGGAACTGTAGAATTTTTAACATCACTTAGCACTTGTGTAGGAACGATTTATATATGAATCCTCTCTGTAAAAATAGTATCTGCAGAAGTACAAGAAAAATAATTATGAATCTAAAGCTACTATAAATTGATTTTAGCACTTTACTTCTTTCTATGAGGACCAATACGACTTTCATAGCTACTGTATTCGAAAAATGACACTATGTTCCTATGTGAAAGTTTTGCGTTTCGAAGATGAACTAAAAAGTCATCGATATTATGTGGAGGCCGCTAAATTGGCCGCTTCAGTAAGTTTCACTATTTTCTTATGTTTTAATTAAAAATCTTCTTTACGAAGAAACTTTATTTTTGTTGCATCGTTATTTTATAAATTTGTATTACGCCCTTCCAACAAAAAATTGATTATCTTATAACATCGTAAAAATTTAGTGGATCAATTTTTAATACATAGTGTAGAGCATAATACAATTCATAAAATAACTTCGAGGATGGTGGTAATTAATATAAAAAGTATTCGCTGTAAGGAACAATCTTCCTAAAATGTACCTTTGGAGTTTTTTTATTTCTTTCCGAAATGTAGAGCAAGATCTAGGATCAAATTTTGGTTAAGTCACCTTATAGGGCTCGGTTTGTTTAATGTGCACAAATTTGTCTGCAGATATCCCAATCATGTCCAATTAATTAACTTTCTAATTGTAATAAACTTCATAGATTTATATAAGAATGGTAGAGCGTCCAGAAGACTTTCACGAGAAGATTGCCGAGGATTCTGAAAATATGAGTGCTGCAGAATTGCGAAAAATGAGACGTAAGGCGAACAAAGCAAAAGCAGCAGAAGAAAAGTCAAAAATAAACAGCCAAAGTGGAGCTCCAACTTCTGTGGTAAGTTCACCACATTTTTATTTACATTAATTTGATAATGGAACGAAAGCGTAGCTTCTAACTATTCGCCCCTCATGATAGTTCAAGCTGCTGTTGTAAAATTAATATTTTTAATACCCACTTTTGAAGGCTAAGCGAAGAATAGATGGTGAACTCGACGTGGTAGAGCCTGAACCGCTAGATCCTGCGAAACTGGTTAAAGTAGAGAACCCCATTGACGAAGCAGCTAAGTTTGTTCAGGTTGGGTTGATTATTTTCTTTTATTTATAGCAGTTTGTTTGTTTATAGCCAGTTTTACAATTGCCTTGCAAGGATGTGGAGCTTTGTATTCTGGGATTCGATATTTATTATCACAAAAATAAGGTATGTTTATTATTAGGTTTAATTTATTCTAATTTGATGAATTCAGCTGATGGCTATGTTACTGTGTCTAAAGAAAGCACAAATATTGGCGCCTAACGACCAGAAGTATTTGGATGCGTTCAAAAGATTCTCTATAAAATGTAAGTAAAGCTATGTTATGTTTAACTTTTTCATATATTTTAGACAACGAGTCGAAAAAGTGCGGTCACATTCCGAGCGGTGCTGCTGGGGATCTGTTATGCGAATTGGCAGATCAGTTCCTCAAGTCCTGAACTTAGCCACAATAAAAATTTTGTTGTTTGTTTGTTATTATTTTAAGTATAGGTCTCTATTTTATGAAATCGTATTAATGCAGGACTATTGTATCGCTCAATGCTCTATTGTTCTCTAATATGCCTGTTACAGATGATAATTCATTGTTGTTTTTGATTAAAAAATAAAATATTGGCCTTGTTCTTTAGCAATTTGTGTTATGCAATATACCTATGTATTTGTTACCTATGAGTTCGTTACGATGGTTAGAATGCTTAATCTGGATAAAGGAATGGTGAACTAACAGTAACAGAAGTTGCAATTGTCGTGAACCATGGTTGTGGCCAGAACAGACACTCATGAATCCAGCGAAAACTTTCTAGGTAATTGTTAATTTTGGCAAATTTTTGCATTTTATAGATACATATTTTTGCAACTTAAAACAAAATTCGGATATCATCTTTATCATTCGAGTTAATAAATCCAACATAAAGCATGCAAAAATGTGTTCCGTAATAGTTTGCTCATTTTTAGTCAAGAATGGTACACTTATTTTAGATGAAGTGGGAAGCGACCACGTTGTGTTTGCAGGAAGTGACTCCGGGTACGTTTTTTTTCTATTTTAGCTGTCTCGTTAAACTAGCAATTGCCAACTTTGAAAGCCACTTAATTTAGATTCTACAATTCATATGAGCCAAAAGAGGTAATGCAACACGTCATTGTGCACTTTTATTTTATGAGTGCTTTTAAGATACTTGGACGTGGTTTGGCTTCCACAGTTCGACGTTGCATTGAAAAGGGTGAGCATCACATTGATGACCTCATACGTAATCTTAAAACCAAAAATATACAGCGTCGTTATCTATAGAAATCATCACTATAGTATACCTCTAAATCAGGAAATGTATTCTCATTTAAATACGATAAGCTGAAATCAACGACTGATTGGTTTGAATAATTTTATCTTCCACAAATGGTTTTGAAATTTATTTGACCCTTTATTGTTATACGCAACATTGCGAAATATCCGATAAGCCTAGCCAGCCGCTTTATTCGTTTCTTTACAGGGACTGGCCAAACATTTGCTGTAAAAATCGTGGATGTGAGCACAGAAAGACAGACCGAACAAGAAGCAATAGTAAGGAGACAAAAGAGAATGGGATATATTCCCTTTTCCATTTCATTTTCTATCTTTTAATCAATGTTGCTTGAGCGGTTAACGGAAGAAACCTTGTCAGAAGTGCAATTGTTGCGTCAACTTGCAGGTCATCCGTCTATAAGTGAGTGGAATTAAATATACATCTTCTATAAGGTTAAAATCTCGGATAATCCAATTAAACCTTTTGAGGTGATTTAAAATTTAGGCCAGATGTTATGCGATACAAATGCATATCCATCGGTAAGCCTGGAAAATAGCTTACTTGGAAGTCCCGCTTCTGTTTGTAGTAGTAGGCCGGTAGTATTTGTGCTTTAAAATGCAAGTACTTATTTAAGTTTCTTCTTAGGCAAAATTTTCAGTCCAAGACAACCATTTTCGCAGAGGATCGGGCCATCCTAATTTATGTTATTTTAGTAGCCATTCATGGTTTCTTCTCAACTCCAACTTTCTTATTTGCTGTTTTCGAAATGGCTCCTAAAGGCGAATTATTCGACCTTTTAAACAAAAGCGGTTAGTTACTTCTTTCTTTTAATTTAAAATATATTAGTAACAATGACAGTTTAGTGACATTCAGCGAAAAGAAAACTCGATCCATTATGGGCCAGCTGTTCGATGGTGTTCAGTATATGCACAGGTGTATTGTAGTTAATTATTTAAATATATATTTATAATTTTACACTTTTGAAAATCCTTTTTATATCATTTGGAAAATACGTGTGAAAAATGTGTTACTTAAACCTTTCGTTTTTAGTAAAAACATCGTTCATCGTGATCTCAAGGTTTCCATTATAGTTTTTTGGTAATTACAAAAACGTCCATAATTTAGTTGGAAAATATTTTGTGCATCGATGAAACTCGAATTGTTATCAGCGACTTCGGATTTGCAAAACAACTGGCTCCACAACAAAAGTTGAAAGGTAATTATCCATAGAAAGAAATAAAATTTATTTATTGTAGGGCGTTATATTTAAAATAATTTGTTCGTTTACTGGATATATAGGCTATATATAAAGGACTAAAATACGACTGGTTGTTTGATGAATAAACATTATTTATTTCAGACTTATTTGGGACGCCCGGATATCTCGCGTAAGTTGGTTCGGAACCTGGTTAATTTATAATATTTAAATTAGGCCTGAAACACTAAAATGTCAAATGTATGAGGATGCTGAGGGATATGGGCTTGAGGTTGACAACTGGGCACTGGGTGTGATTATGTACACGCTCTTGGGTGAGTTTTTACTATATTGATTGAATCTAAACATTTTAACTAACTTTAAAATAATTAGCTGGATACGCTCCGTTCTACCACAGGCAACAACTAAGAATGATGCGAATGATCCAGGAGGGCCGATATGAGTTCAATAAGGAACAGTGGGACCTTATAAGCGATGATGCTAAGGATCTAGTACGTTTCTTTGAAGACGATAACAATCAATAGAAATTAATCTGCAACACCACGCTAAAGATATTTTATATCGTTATTTTGAAAAAATATTAGAAATCATTTATAATCGGCTCTCATAATATATATTAAAAACGAGTTGTATTTGCAAAACGGTTGGGACTGCAAAAACATATAAAGCATGAAAATTGAGTGACAATGTTATGGGTTTTACATTTCTAATCACACTAAAATTCTCAGATTCGGAAGCTTTTAACTGTGGAGGAGAGCAAAAGGATAAAAGCCAGCGAATGTCTGCTACACCGATGGATGACAATGGGCGCTCGTCCTCGGACACCGATTCCCACCAAAGAGATTGGCAAAGTACGAGAACCAAAGGAATTAAGGAGGCTTATGAAAGTGGCTCAGCTTGCTGTGCGATTTATGTGCCGTTTAAAGAATATGAAATACAAGCTTTATGTGGATCGAACAGAACTGCGGAAACGACCCTTCAGAGATCGTCAAGTAAGCCAGCTAGTCCGTTAATCATAAGTTTATTTGTTCTTTTCAGATCCGACACGAAGCCGAGGCAGCATCTTTCGCTGTTTACGGGTACGAAATTCGACTAATGACTTAATGATCACTATATCTTTAATTTTAGGCATTGGGTGAACAGAGGTATGTTCGTTAAAATGATGTGCATTTAAAATTTGAAAGTTAAGAAAAAATAATTTTGGATATTTTAACAATTACACAAAATTCAGTCAGGACTTTTATGTTGAATATTTTGACTAGTTTTAAAATAGCGCTTACTAATTGAGTTGTTATAGAGAAAAATAATTTTTATAGGTTTTTACTACTCGCGAGATATGCTGTTCGCCAACAAACCACGACCAAAATATGCACGGTCCACAGTGCTAAGTTAATCGGCAAGAAAGAACGAATGTCTGTTTTCTTCGCATATTTCTGCTTTTTCGGTACCGAGACCAATATTCTCAGATTGTTGTGTTCTTATATTTTATTGTACATTTTTGACGTGTTTAAAGTGTAACAATGTCTATAACATGTGTGCAAAAATACAGATAAAGTTTGAGATCACCTCGTATGAGATCATAGAAAGAAAGGAAGAAAGATCACGTTTGATTAACTAAACCGGAAAAATTGACATGAATATGACTAGATATGTATATAAATATATAGCAAAAATAATCGTGGTACCGAATAGCAAAATAAATAAAATTGATCTATTTCAATTCTAAAACGATTTCCTGTAGTTTTGATATTTGTTCTCGCGCAATGCTCAACAATTCCGCTGTGTTGTGCTTTTCCGCCATTTCTAAAATTTTATAGGTGCGTGAAATAACACGAGTTCAATATTACCATTGAAAAATTTGATAACATCAGTGCCATCCATATTATTCTCGATCAATACCTTGAAAAGAAAGAAGAAAGTAATACTGAATTGCCTCATCCTATTTACCTCTCTATATTGCGTGAGTAGAGCCAATGCAAAAAATAGCTGAAATTGGCTACTAACGCTCTTTTCCGCGGCCCATATAACTGAAATTTAGTTAGTGATCACAATAAGCACAGAATACCAAATGTAGGGCTAAGCTTAGTTTCAAAGCCGCCCACCCTGCAACGCCTTAGAGAACAAAAATCTGATATGAAGTTCATTGAATGAACTACAATATTTTGCCTATCTACACACCTGTTTATTTAAAAATAACTAACCTTCCCAAACTTTTGGTATTTCCTCGTAAGTCAATTCTAAAAAGAAAATCATTGTTACAGTATTATTTGTCGAATAAGTACCTCGTTTGAAATCGAGCAAAAACCATCTATAGGCGAAATACAAGTGAGTATAATCCGCATTATTCAGCATCTGATAGAACAAATCGGGATCCATTACTTGAACGATAGAGCGCAAATTGTTGAGCTGAGATTCAATTCCATGCGGATTTATGGGGAAATTTGTGCGCAACCGATGCATTATAATTTCAAAACACTCCAAAGCAATTACTTCTGAAATTTAATTATTTTTCAATGAAAATCGAGAAATATTACCATTTCTGAATATTGCAAACAGAGGTGCAGCAATGTCAGTCATTCCTGAAATCAGCTTTTATATTTTTCAAAAAAATATGTTTTATGTTTCTAGCAAAACACAAAGCTTTACTCTACAACATTAAAATTTTTTATTGCAAAATATTGTTTCTGTTAGTGAGCTATTCCATAGGACGCACCCGCGGCCTCCGCCACGGACCACCCGCGGCTTCACCGCGGAACACGCCCCAAATCCAGGATTTTCCGGATTTCCGGAAGCCATATATCCCGGTACTCGCAAAAGTTGTCGGCGAGACCGGTACCAATCGACTCCTCTCACCGAGACGAAGCGATTGACGTATCACACGCCCGGATCCGAGCGGCGACTGGAAAGTTAGCCCATGGCCAAACCAAGGATTTTCCGGATTTCCGGAAGCCATAAATCCCGGAACTCGCAAAAGTTGTCGGCGAGACCGGTACCCATCGACTCCTCTCACAGAGACGAAGCGATTGACGTATCACACGCCCGGATCCGAGCGGCGACTGGAAAGTTAGCCCATGGCCAAACCAAGGATTTTCCGGATTTCCGGAAGCCATAAATCCCGGAACTCGCAAAAGTTGTCGGCGAGACCGGTACCCATCGACTCCTCTCACAGAGACGAAGCGATTGACGTATCACACGCCCGGATCCGAGCGGCGACTGGAAAGTTAGCCCATGGCCAAATCCAGGATTTTCCGGATTTCCGGAAGGCATATATCCCGGTACTCGCAAAAGTTGTCGGCGAGACCGGTACCCATCGACTCCTCTCACCGAGACGAAGCGATTGACGTATCACACGCCCGGATCCGAGCGGCGACTGGAAAGTTAGCCCATGGCCAAATCCAGGATTTTCCGGATTTCCGGAAGGCATATATCCCGGTACTCGCAAAGGTTGTCGGCGAGACCGGTACCCATCGACTCCTCTCACCGAGACGAAGCGATTGACGTATCACACGCCCGGATCCGAGCGGCGACTGGAAAGTTAGCCCATGGCCAAATCCAGGATTTTCCGGATTTCCGGAAGGCATATATCCCGGTACTCGCAAAAGTTGTCGGCGAGACCGGTACCCATCGACTCCTCTCACCGAGACGAAGCGATTGACGTATCATACGCCCGGATCCGAGCGGCGACGCGAAACTTTCTATTCGGAGCGGACGGACACAGTGCGCCTTAGAGGGACTCGATATAATATAATGACCAAATTAAAATCGTAAAGTGTTTTTAGAGTGAGGTGCTCTTATTATACCCATCCGTTCGTATATTTTGAGCCGAATGTTCAAATAAGTTAATATACCCTGTATATAGCCATCGTCCAAATGACGCCAAACAAATGTACACATGATTCGCCTAAGACTGGACAAGTTTTCATCTCTAAAATTCTAAATATATTATTTTCATCTTATAATTAAAGAAAATTCACTTGGAATAGAAGTCAGTGTTCCGATCACATCGATCTACTGCAAAGCATATTTTTAGGTTAATTAACATATAAGAATACTAAAACATACCATCCTTCTGAATCCGATGCAAGTTTTTTCCAAAGTCATTCTAAATATACAATTCAGAAATTATTTCAAAATTGTTGTGATTTATATGAAATAATGGTCGAAGAGATCTAATGGTCAGAATTAATTGGTTCTAAAGTATGTGTTAAAAATACCGTTATTGATTCAGTGTCGACTGAAGCTGCTACTCTTGAAGGCGACTCCGACTGATCTGTGTCATCAAAAATATCACTGCTCATTGATTTACTGTGCATCGACTGGAGAGCTGGACTACACACATTCCCATTGCACGAGCTTTGCCTTATTCTCGCTGCAATAGTTTAACTTAATTTTTACTTGCTAAACAAACTGCTACCTGATTCTAAAGCCTCTTGATCCTGCTTAAGGACTTCCGTCTCGATGACTATCCACTCTTTTAGATCTTTATCATAATTTTTTCGCATTGTCGGTAACCGATTTTCTATTTCCTCATGCCATTCAACTAAAATAAATTGAAAACGTTGTCAGAAATATAATTAAGTTACATTTAAAAAAGTTTACCTAGTCTAAGCAAATATGGCCATATAATTGGCCTTAAATGACTGTCAATGCCATGCAGATACACTCTGCTGAGAAGCTGTTTGAACACAGTTATCTAAAGTAGCAAAACTTCAAAGGCGAATGCTTATTATTGGAACATACGCTTTTTTCAGCTCGACAAAGCCTCCAAAATTCCTCGTTCACAGGTGAGTCAAACTCATCTGGTTCGATTTTATGTGAACTGACAACACTTGCTAAATGGTTTCGAATTGTTCTGAGGTGACGGGAATGAGCTCGCCAGCCGAAAAACGCTCGTGAGACGATCTGTTTGGCCATGGACTCGTATGCATGGGCCAGACTTGTTCTGAAATTTAATGGTATTTAGTAGAAAGCTGCAAATTTTTGATCAGCTTTATATTGTCGGGATCAATTAAACCCGAGACCTAAAAATTACATAAAAATCGTATCAAAAAATTAGACAGAAACACTTTGGAATAATCTAACCGTATCTTACCACCATGTCACAATAATTTACAGATGTCAGAATTGAGATCATAGAGTTGGTTAAAGTTAATTTTTGATAATTTTCAATGTTATAAAAACTTTTCAAAAAATTACCTAACTCCGCTGTGCTTGCGATGACTATCGGAACTAGCAGAAGAAGGAAGTGTAAAGGGCGACGTTGTCAATGAACTAAACCATTTAGAATTGCAAAGTTTTTGTTTGACTTTACTTTTCCTGTTTTAGTTTATAAATAAGGTATCGCTGAAAAGAATGAAACATTGCATTTAAGCATGGATTTAATATTTTACTAAACTCTTCAAACCTAGTAGCTGGCGACATTGGCGGGCTCACACAAATAGACGATTCTGTGATTTTTTCCTCGCTGGGAAGCGATATTCGCCCATTATTTTCCATTCTTAGACGCCTTAGGGAAGTGCTGGCTAGCGTCGCCGGAAGACTGTTTAACCGAACTATCCGAAATACGTAATCTTTTTGATGGTCGTCTGTTTTTTCTTCGATTGATGAATTGATTGCAAAAGGAGGAGACTCGTCGCTGTTGGAGTTTTGCGAGGAGCTTGTCACACTTGCATTCCGTTTTCGATGCAAATTAGGGAGCACTTTCCCTAAATCGTTTATCTTTAAAAAATAATTAACTAGTGAAATTTTGTCATGATAACTATTTTTACTTTCAGTTTTATACATTTTAATCTTGTAACTTTTCCAAGAGAAACAAACACAGCAATTATATTGCAACTATTGTAATGAGAGAAAAGGAAAACCAAAGTAAAACTTATGTAGTTGAGCAATTTAAAGTGGATTTCGTGCACTATTGCTGCTTCTAATTGCAAAAATATTTGAAATATTTTCATTCTATTCAATAATTAGCTACAAGTATTAGTACTAGTATAATCAAAAGTATTGTGAAAAACTTCGAGAAAGTGAGAAAAACGACGTCCGTATTTGTAAAAAATTCCGGTCTTTTGTTTTAATATCTTATAACCAATAATTAGTGAGGAAGGAAGGAATTCAATCAAATTAACCTTTTCCCGTTTCAAAGCCAAGTGGCGGGTCGAGCCGAAAGAATGGAGACAATCCATTTTCGAGACACGCGAGAAATTCCAGACAATGCTTAGCGGCAGAAAATTGAAAAGATGAATGCTGTACGCCGTCGCAGTCGACCAGCACGACGGACGCCGGAGACAACTCATCCGTCTGATGCAAATGAATGTAAATAATCTTGTCCATGCGCACGTTGATGGCATATTTCCATAACCAGCTGTTCGGGCGCGGTGATGCACTGCCAGATTCGGAAGTTGACGTTGGTTGTGAGCTAAAACGGGAAAAGTTAAAAGGAATATGTCGCTCTTCGTTTATAAAAGTCACTATTTGCAAATAAGTCAATCAAATGTTTTAAAATACATTTTCAATAATTTCCAAAACGAAAGAAAATTGGGTGAATTTGGTACCGCTCTTGAACATTGCCGAAATTTTAGGGGGCACGACTTTGGGATTATATTAATTAAGATAAAAGTTAATTAATATGCCTCTATGGAATTTTAATGTCCATTAAAGTGAAATATAATGAAATTCCATAGAGGCAGTATATGTGTTGTTAGAAAACTGAAACAAATAAATTTCACCTTGAATGCATCAAAAGGTTTGGCGTCCATTTGAGTATTAATGCTGAGGTGGGGTCTTGATGCATAGAGAGGTATCCCTTCAGAGATTGAAAACCATCTGCGGTTATTTCCACATTGTTCTAAAAATATATCACATAAGGACGAGAATAAAAACTCTGACGCACCTTTCCATAAAGCAGCGAACTGCGAAAGTTCTGATGCAAAGCCGACACACAGTCTCGATTGAAAGAGCACTCCACCGCAGACGTTTGCCGGTTGAGGGAGGGAACCACACCGCTACCATGTCTCAGCACCTGAAACACGTAAGTGAAAGCATTTATAGCAGACGTGACAAAGATGTACCGATAGTGAAGGGCGCTTGTGGGATGAGTCGATAGGCGAACTTGAGGTTTTCGAGACCGAAGTGATCCGATGCCTCTGAACTAACTCCTTTGCTGAGGGTTCGCGAAAGCCCGGCTCCATAAAGATCTTAAGTTCATCGAATACACATCTGAAAAAGTACCAGTTATAAAAACGATAGTTTCAGCAAAACATTTTCACTATTGAACGGCAGTAAGAATGATATTTGAACACCCAATATGACCAGATCTGAGTTTTACGTGGGTAAATCGCTATTTGTTTGCAAATTTTCCATTTGGAAATGAAGCCAAAATTTGGCAAAATTTTTACATAATGCTAAGATTAAAAGTTTAAAAACAAATGCAATTTAAGCAAGGTGCTCAAAAATTTAAATAATATTAAATCTTCCCGATTTTCTATAATTATGATAATTTTCCTAAAATTGGCGTATGGTATTCAGCATGAGTATCCGGCAAATTTCATTAGTACCACTTTCCGAACTGATGTAAAATCCTGAGAGGTAAAAAATTATCGCGGGTGACAATAATAAGGATCTCGTAAAAATATCCTCGCCAGCTACCGAATTATATGCTGTCTTTTAGGGGATAATGAATTAATAAGCGTCTCTGCCGAGCCCGTTCGCCAGAGGCACTGGGAACAAGCCCG
Organism: Ditylenchus destructor; assembly: GCA_022814885.1. Classification (NCBI taxonomy): domain Eukaryota; kingdom Metazoa; phylum Nematoda; class Chromadorea; order Rhabditida; family Anguinidae; genus Ditylenchus; species Ditylenchus destructor. The sequence continues at coordinate 1,053,633 of JAKKPZ010000002.1, forward strand.
GCATTTGAAAGGGCACCAGGCAGCCGGGAGTCCGCCGTGAGAGGAGAGTTGGGCTGCGTTATTGATTTGAAGGGAGAGAGGGAATGGCAGAATTTGCCTAATAACTTGGCACTTGCTGTCAACTGCAGGTAGAGACGTTCTCGTGTAAACATAATCCGACACGTCTCGATAATATTTAATTATAGACATACCTTTTAACTTCTAATTAACTTTTGATTAACAAATGTTTAATTAAAGTTATTACTTCTGTTCATTTGAACGTCTCAGTTGTATGTGGGCATTTACCTCTAAAAAAGATAGTGTGGTAAGGGTTGAATAATCCTGTTCAAAATGCTCATTATCTACCAGGAAATGCCCAAAATGCCCAAATACCGCTCCTCTCAACTCATCTTGAGTTAAACTGTTTATTTCCTGACACGCTCCGCTTTAAATCTAACAGCATTACGGTGTGTTCCAGGAAACGACCCTTCCATATGTTTCCTTGTCTCCTTCAATTTTTTCTCACATTCGGTGGGCGTTAAACTCTACCATAAGTGGGTTAAAAATTGACTTATTTTCAGATCAAAAGTTCTCTTTAAGTTTTATGGATGAGATTACTTATTACTATTTTTGAGTGTACGTGATATTTTTTATTTTCCGAACGTAACGGAACACACTAAAACGGGGCTTTAAATTAATTTTCCATGAAACCATCAAATTGTACTCTCTCTTTGTTAAACATATACATTTCACATGTTAATTTCTGAATTTTGCTTATTTAACATGCTCAACTAGGAGAAAACGGTTATTTTAACCAAGAAATATATATTTCGCGTTTTTTCAAACTTCTCATGTAAGAGCATTCTTTTGAGGTATATAGCCGTGTGCCATCTCTCGCTTGGCACAGACATGTCCGATGAAATCGACGTGCTGGAAAGCGACGATGACTTGGACAACCTGCCATGCTACGGTCATGTTCCGCAAGCAAAACCAATTGTCGTCAAAGGAATTGGCAGGCTCACTGTGTAAGCCTTTGCATAGTATAAATAAAATTATTAAGTACAGGATGTGACAAATATTTTGTATTTTATAAAAAAAATGGGTGACCTCACTATTTTTTGGTTTGATAACAATATTCTTGTGATACTGTTTCAGTTTTGTGCTTAAATACAATACCACACTCCAAGGTATCTTTAAAAACGGCTCCCTGCGATTGACCCCCGTCGTTTGACCCCCGTCGATTGACCCCCGTCGTTTGACCCCCGTCGTTTGACCCCCTGGTACGTTTGACCCCCGTCGTTTGACCCCCGTCGTTTGACCCCCGTCGTTTGACCCCCAAATCTCAAATTTCACTCTAGAAAGCCCTTAAAGGCCAGAAATTCAAATTTTGGTCTGTTTAGGCTTGGGGCTTAGGCTGCTGATACAGACTCCCGAACTTAGGCTTAGGCTGCTGTACAGACTCAACCAAACTTAGGCTTGGGGCTTAGGCTGCTGGGCAGGCGGGGGAAGGACTTAGTCTTAGGCTTGGGGCTTAGGCTGCTGTGCAGAATCCAGAACTTAGGCTTAGGCTTTTTAGCAGGCTGAAATTTGAGATTTGGGGGTCAAACGTGAAATTTGAGATTTGGGGGTCAAACGACGGGGGTCAAACGTACCAGGGGGTCAAACGACGGGGGTCAATCGACGGGGGTCAAACGACGGGGGTCAAACGTAGTAGACCGTTTAAAAAGAGCATAGTAATATGTCCATAAAACTCACTTTATAGACAAGTGGAATCTATAAAAATATTTGCCGCATCCTGTGTTCACTTTCATAATTTCATAAGTTACATCCAAACGATGGTCATTTTATATTGAATATTACAACATTTCTCATAATAGTTTCAATTTACGTTCTCTGTCATTAATTAATGAATAAATAAATATTAATAAATGAATATACATTAATTTATTTACGGTTTAGATTCGGGTTGAGCTCTAGATTCGATCCTGAATTTCCGTCGGCTTTAACGGGTGAGATTTTGCGTTTATACGTTTTTCTCCTAACTATGTTGTCTATTCAGGTAAATTGGCACCAGAAGAGGTTAGCATAAGTTTTGTGTGTTTGCCATGTGATATTTCTTATACTATCTGAGTTCAGTTAGAAGAAACCATGCAAAGGATAAATTCAGTACTACAACGTTCTGTGCATACCCACGTGCGATGGCTTCTGTGCGGATTACTTTTTTGTTGCTGCACAATCGGATGTTCGCTGTGGCCTGTTGTCTGTCTCAGCAAACGAGTGAGATTTTTATTACTTTAGCAGGCTTTGTAGTTGATTAAGACGTAATTGGATTTAGACTATTTCTGCACTCGAGAAAACGTTGGACTATGAGAACCAGCAGTTATATAATAAATTAGGTACAGCATGGAACTCTTACTCATTTATAATTTTTTACTTTAGGATTGCACTGGAGATTAGCGAAATTACCTGTGGAGAATTCCAGTCTGACAGGTAGCATACATAATATTTTATTCTACAAGGCTTCATTTCGTAATTATTATTAGGTAAAATATCAAAAATATGCGCAAAAACTAAAAAATCATGACTACAAATATTTTGGTAAATTCTCTGGAAGAAGTATGGAAGATCTAGTCCAAAAATAAATGGACTTTTGGAAACCATCCTCAAAGAACTCGTTCTAATGCCACGCATAGATCTCAGTTTAAGCGGTACAAATATTAATCGTTTGGTTCAGAGTATGTGCTTCTGTTGGAAACACTTCCCAAAGTTCCATTGCTCATCCCTGATTAGTGCCCATTTCGACTTAGCTTAATGATGTTCACAATTTGGCTGTTTTTGGAATCCTCCAATTAAACAATCAGAAATGTTAACAAATCCACCTACGACGTCTTTTCACAGCTTTAATCGTTCGTTCACTCACTCGCTCCGTATTTGTACTGCTTTAGTCAATACTTTGTATAGAAATACAGTATAGAAAATCTGGTGATTCTGTAGTTTTAATAGACCAAAGCTTATTATTGCTTTCTTACTAGTGCCCATAATTCATTGTCATTTTATTTGAAATTCCTATTCAGTTTTGGATTTATCGTCTTTTTTCAAAATATTATTGTACTCAATATTGAACATATGTTTCTCCGTTTCTACCTACTCATTCAAAGTTTGTACATATTTTTCTAGCATTTTGTGCACCTTTTCATTTCAAAATTTAGGGAGATAAAATAAATACTATTTTCTGTTCTAATTTTGAAAACATTGCTGTATGTATTTAGTTTTGTGTATAAAATAAAATCTCATTCGAGAGAAAAGCATGAAATTCTTTAAATTCATATCCAATTAGAAATGGAAAATTAACTTTTGAACAAAAATATATTTGGCCTAAAAATTATTCCAAACAATTTTAGCTCTACTGTTCTTATCAAATATATCAAGTTATGTTTTTACAAAGAAAGATTTTATTTACAATTATATATGCCAAAATTAATGATTATTAGTGCAAATTCAATGAACTAGCGAGGTATAGAAATGAAATCACATATAAATACTTCATATAAACGCACTTGAAATGATCTTTTTCTTATTTGTTGACTTTGTTAAGCTGTCGGTGAATTTGCGTTTCAGCATCGATTTGTTGTTCTGAAACACGTTTTAGCAGTCAAACAAATTCTTTTAAAACCATATAACAACGTGGGAAACACAGTTGGAACACTGGTGTTCTCACTATCTCTAACCATTTTCTCTAATGGTAAAATTTATCCCTCGCTTTTGCTGTTTCAGTGTTCCAATTGTCGGATTTTTCGGCTCCCGAACAAGGATTTAGGCTTAAGCTCCCGAACAACCCTTATAAGGCGCCAAACAAGGATTTAGGCTTAACCCTTTATTGCCTAGTGTATCTAATTAGATACGCAAACTTTGGAGTAATTTTTCGCCAATTTTTTGGCCTCCTAGCTCAAATCTGATATTGCCCTTATATAGCCAACTTTTTGTCCTGAATCAGGATATGCAATTTGTTTACCAACTTTATCTACGATTTTGCCCTGAAAAATGGTCATTTTCGAGACACACCCCCGAAAATCGAGGAAAATTGACGAATTTTGGGGGGTCAGCGTAAATTTTGCAATTTCTAAAAACCATCATAACTTTCGAAATTTGGCACCTTTTGCGGAAATTAAAAAAAACTTGCGGAGTAAATCGGCTACGCGGAATCCAAAAAGATTGTCAAAATCCGTGCAGGACCTGAATTTTTGGCGCATACTTGAAGTCGCGCCAAATTTTCGAGCCCATGAAAATCGCCATTTTTGCAAGCATGACAACGGACCGACCTTTTGCCCGGTCCGGTCCGGTCGACCCCCCGGTCCGGTCCGGTTTGGTCCGGTTCGGTCCGGTCTCTAAAAGGTCAAAAATTTTTTTGTAAAGGTGTTTTTAGGGTATTCCGATGCGCTGATTACGAATCTGCAGTTATTTTTTCCGTATCGCATCAAGAATTTTAATTTTTGGTCTAAAATTTTGGCCAAAATTTCGAGAAAATTGGTTAATATTTTGTGAAATTTTGGCCAAAATTTGCATTTTTCACCATTTCACCAATTGAAGATTTGTGATTAGTGCATCGAAGTAACCGCGGAAAGTAGACGCGGAAAATATTTGCGACTTAAAAATGGGCGAAACCGAGACCGAGTTTTATAAGAGAAAAAAAACATACAAACAGCCAAAAAGCGCCGCAGGCGAATATTTTGGAAAAATAGCGACGTACAATAGAAAATGGAAGGAAAAATAGCGCCGCAGGCAAAAATTTTTATAAAAATTGAGTTGTTTGCCAAAAACTTACATTGAAAATTTTTAATATTTCAAAAATTACAAAATTTTTTGCCGCCGAAGGCATTCTTAGGGGTGCTTGTCCAGTTTTGGTCGGTCCGGTTTGGTCCGCCGGACCGGCCACCCCCCGGTCCGGTCCGGTCCGGTCCGGTGCCCGGTCCGGTTGTCATGCTTGCATTTTTGATCGAATTTCAAAAAATAATATTTTTCCCGTTATTAGGGGACCAAATATGTTCTGTATACCAAAAATTAGCAATATTCTACGGTTCGGCAATGAAGGGTTAAGCTCCCGAATCACTGTTTCAGTTGGCTAATGCCCATTGGAACCTCCAATTCTGGGGGTATTTACCCCCATAATCGAGATCTCGCATATTTGGGCATCTCGCTCAGGCGAACCTTTTGCAAAGTTGTTTGGCATGCCCTTATAAGCAACTTTGCTTTTGGGACCTCCGCGCGGATGCCTTCCTGCCCGAGATTTTTTGTGCCCAAATATGGAATTTCACTGTTCCAATTGTCAAATTTGACTTTTGGAACACTGGTCATTTGGAACAGTGAGAAATTAGCCTTTCTGGCCTTCTAATCCTCGGGTCTGGCAGGGTAGTGATTACAATCCTATGAAAAATACAGTGTACCAATTGACCAGTTTCCAACTGTGGTGCACTCTATAACAACGCATTGTATCGTTGGTGATTCATTTGTACTTTTAAAGCGGTAGTTTCAAATAGAAAATACATAATTGAACAAAGTATTCCAATTAAAATGATAAATATAAAATGGATGGTCAGGATTAGCGTTGTAAAATTTCAGCCCGATCTGACGCAAATAAAATTTGGGCGATCGTGACACAGACACTGCGGTTTAGGTAAGAGTGGATATTTATTAGCGTTGTAATATTTATGTTCCAAGAGACGGTGAAATTTGTCGTATATTAAAAATACAAACCGTCATGTCGACATTGGAGCTGTTGAACATATGCAATTCTAAAATGTTCGCTGCAGTCTAAAAAGTCAAATGTATCAATGCCTACCGACTCGGTCCGCCGAGGACACCGCAAACATTATGTCACCGTGGCGATTTCCAAAGCCGGTTTTATGTGCTGACCGGCATCTAAAGTGATGAATGATTTGGGGAAACAACAAAAGTACTTCGTCGTGTCACATAAACTATGCATAAGAATTTATTGAACATTTTAGAGAATTTTTTAATAGCTCAAACGTGACTAGGTTCAGATTTTGAAAAGAGCCAAATATTCGTATATTTGGCTCTTATCAAAGCTATTTCTATTACTTTTTACGACGATACAGATACATTTAAATATTTTACCTGAACATGCTGCGATCGTCTGTCAAGGCTCTAAATTTTTATTGTAATTTTTCTTGAACAAAATTTTGCTCGTACGGCGTATCATATCCCTCATTTGTTGGCACAGTGGCTACTTCAAGAAAATCACAATAGACTATATAGAGGTGTGGAGTGGAAAATGCAAATTCTAATGGCACACGCTCCCATTCGATGTTTTCTTTCCGAGATCTTTTACCCTGGGCGTCTACAAAAACACCATAATCTAAAAACGTAAGTATAAAAGGTTAATAACCGAAGTATTAAAATGCATTACTGTGAAATGCGAGGAGGAATTCGGTCGGAGATATCTCTATGGCAGCTACAGGAAAGTCTGACGGGCAGTTATCGATGGACAATTGCCTGCAGGAAAAACCTGATTCCCATGTCACCAAATGGAAGTTGTCTGCACCAAATATTAATCCGTTGTAAGTGCTAAAATAGATTTTGGGGAAAAATTCAAGGGATTAAATGTTTTTCCAAATTACCTGCAGATACACATGCAAGGTTCTTCTGTTTTTATTACTTGATTAAGCGGCTGGAATACACCCAATTTTCGCACAAATTCCAGAATATGGATTGCATCGGTGGTTGCTAAGTACACATATCTAAATATTGCTTTCTAGGACTACCAATTTCAAGCATAACTTATGGAAATTATTTACCTTTTGCTGTGGATTCCAGGCTTGCTGACCACGCAAGAATGACAATCGTCGATGTTGGTCACAAAAGTGGGTTCTATTGTAGGTTGTTGATCAGCCTTTAGTGCTCCTCGTAGTTGTTGCAAATGAGTAACCACTGGTCGGCGGTTTATACCTGAAATGCTCTTACTGAAAGTATTGTATGCATATGACGAATGATAATAATCCTCTAAGTCAAAGTACCGTATTAAATATATTAGCATTCTGTACAAAAATTACCACAAATAGCAAAAAGCATTTCATGTCCCTGTTCCACAATAATTTCCATCTAAATTTCGTAAATATTTGTCAAATATCCAAAATCTTAACTTACAAAATATATATTTTGTATTCCGGCGACGTTAAAAGGTGCTTTAGGATTGCTTAGGGTTGTGACAAAAAGTCCTTCCTAAAAATAATATAACACAGTTGCGATGAAAAGGCGAAAAAAGTTAATGGCAATTATCAACTATACTTAAACTACATGATAAATTACCTGACATCCCATCAACAACCAATCATGGTCCAATATTTGTGTGCAAGTGATCACCTGAAAATGCATGGCTTAGGCTTATTACAAAAAATATGTTAAGCCAACCAAATTTCTAGGTTTATCCAAACCAAGCAGCATTGAATATGCAGTACTCGTAGAAGGTCGTCGTTGTACGAACGCGCGACGGTTTGTGGCATTTTGCAATGCGCGAACCCAGCGCTCTTTGGCCTGCATGGTGGGACCCAACATAAACAACGTGAAACTAAAATACAGTATGAATTTTTAATCGTAAATGCAATGATAACCTCGGTAATTTTATCTCAATCACCAATGACATGTGTTCTTTGGTAATTCCGTTAACCTGTAAGTAAATCTCTATAATGCTAATTAAACTGAATATAAAATTGGACATGAAATACGAATTCACCCGAAAATTTAAGAATGCGGAAATTTAGCATTTACACGTGCAGATTAATTTATACCAAAAATCTCACGTTGAGTCCTGGGGTGCCAACTTGGTTGTAAATTTTCCACTGTTCACTATTTAAGTCGATAGTGAGGAACGGAGATCTATTGTTTGTGGCGAAGCTATCGTCATCGTAAAACGACAGCTTATTATCATCGATTACAGCCCATGAATTGCGCCATTTGTTTCCAGTTAGATCATCTGATCGCCATAACTAAATTTACAGATAATTATAATCCCCGTTCGGACGTCACAAATAAAGTTTCATTCACTGTAAAATAATTACATTAAAATGTTATTTAGGATATTAGTATTTTACTCTACTTATTATCATCTTTCGATAAATAAAAAATACTAATACCTTTATCCAGCCTGTCATAATTCCACTTGGTGCAGAGTGGGGGTCTACATAAAACGTTGCACATGCGGGTGGCAACCTATAGGAAGTTAAAGATTAATTTTTAAAGGGTATTATACATAATAAAACGTCAACTTACCCGCAAGTGTTCGTAATGCTTGGTTTGCAGTGCGCATGTACCATCAAAGAACATTCTGAATCAGTAAAACTAAAATTCGCACCTTTTCAGAAAAATCAAACCTCTGCATTTGTATATGTGTCCAAAATGAGGCAGGCCTTCAAAGCATACTGCACAGTGGAGCTAAAATATATATAGTTTGAAATGAATAAATTATGATGAATAGTCTCACCGATGATATGTTTATTGATATGAACTGTTTCTTCCATCTGTGAGGAATTTCATGGCGCATTGTACCGAGTGAAGCCGGAGATGCAGCATCCTTTTTTCGTGTCCTATAATTACTTTTCCTTGTACCTACACTACATTAAATCCTACATACTTTTGGAATCAGTTGAAGTAGTAAATATACTCTTTCAGTAAAAATGTTATATATCGTCTCTATTATTTTGTTTCTATTACTTCTGTGTCATCCTACTTCTTCATTTCAGCCAAAAGTATGAATGTATCATTGTCAATGCTATGGCAAATATGAAAAAATGATCACCTTGGTGACATAGGCATTTTGGTGGCGTTATTCTTTATCAATGGCACAGACTCAATTTCTAAATTTTGCTTCTCTTGCAGAACTAAATAAAAAATATTTTAAATAGTTATATGTGATATTTAAACTCACTTCTACGTCGTCTTTCTAGATTTTCAAGCACTGTGTTTCTTTCGCGCTCCAATTTTGCGCATTTTTGAGACTCAGCTTCAATGTCCTGAAAATACAGTTTAATTTGTTCATTCAGGGAGTTATAAATAAATACAGAAACAGCATCAGATCCAGTCGAAATAAGTGAAGAATAGTTTCGGTTTATTTTCTGCATTTGTTTCGGTTGCACGACGCTTTGCAAGTAACTTGCAAGCTTTTCCTTTTGTTCTAGCTCGATTTGCAATTCCTGAACGTCGTCTTCCAGTCTCAACTAAATCATGAAATTATCCTTCACGTTTGTTATTTGTGGTAATCGTTGTCGCTATTTTTCGACTTGTAAAGTTGAAAAATTTGTATGTATAATAATACGATATTAGTATATAAATCTTCAGTTTCGATAGTTATTCAAAAAGTAATTATATAGTATTATTATTATATAGAGTTGCGATTTTTACATACACATGCTATTTTGTAAGTGTGCTTACCAGTTTTTCATTCAGCACTTCGGCATTCGCCCTGATTGATTCATTAACCTGGAAAATCCTTAATTTATTATTACTTCCATGCATAAGGTACTATGTGTCAATATTTTCCATATTGATTGTCAATGAACAATTTGATCTTTTGGACGAAAATATTTATAATTTTGGTACAAATATGGTAAACAGTAATATTATAATCAGAACTTATAAAGTTTACTTACCTGTTTTAGCTTCTCTCCTTCATCGCGATATTGTCCAGTTTTCTTGATTGCCTCAGCAAGTCCTTGTCGCAAAGTGGTATTTTCGTTTACCAAATCGCATTGTCTTTTTCTTTCCGCTTCTGCCTAAAAAAATTTTGTAAATTTTACGAAATCATTAGAGAGTCGAATCTCGCTTTGTGCGCATCCAAAAGTTCAAGCCGTTCGAAAGCATCGATTTCCTGAACATTTTTCGAAACTTACCTCAAATATGTCGTTGATCACCCATATTACGTTGACCAACTTTCCCGAGCACACCAAATGTTTTTCATTTAATTTCACCAATTTTTTATATATTTCAATCGGAATTTCGTACCGGAAAATGTTTATTTCCACAGAAAGCGGATTTCTCAGTGGATTTTTCGAAAAAATATCATTTTTGTGTAATCGGTATCTCAGGAAAGTTGGTATAAGGCGATCAGTGTTCAGACTTGAGATAAGCAGCCCCAAAATGCATATATTTTCCGCAACTAATTAATCCTTTGGACCCGATCCAAGTGGCCTTATGGACACGTGGTCGTTTGACGTAATTCGTCGGAAGGATCCTCGCTACCCAAATCAAACGAGTTAAATTATAATTATATCAATGGTCATTACTGTAACGGATAATATACTATTTGTGTGTCCATACAATAAACGTCATACCTCTTTCTTAATTTCTTCTAGATCTTTTTTAAGCTGCTGGATTTGTCTCTCGTTGTATCGGATATGTGAGTCTTTTTGTCTGACTTCCGCCTCTAGTTGTCCATTCTATAACAATAATATAAAATTTGTATGAAAAAATATGTCAAAACACGTACTGAAGATGAGCTCTGTGTTTGAGAACTTTTCGCTTGGGACAATTGTTTTGCTAAACGTGCAAGTTCTTGGCTGTGGTCCGTGTGCGATTCCTTCACCTCATTCTAAATCAGAATATACATATAAACATGGCTATAAATTCTCGCTCTGATTGTAGATCGAAAACATTACCGATCTACAAATTTCGAAATTTAAATCCGTTATTTTAGCCCATTCCTACGAAAATGCAAATTTTCGCCATTTTTGGCATCCCTACATGAGGGAATGAGGAATAACTATGGTTTCGAAGGTTTCACTTTTACGGTCGTAGGAGTGTTTCATTTACAACTGATATTACCGTAAACTCTAATTTAACCCCAGGGTATAATTATTCAACCATGCTCAAGCGAGGGCAAAATTAGAGTGGGTCAAATTAAACCGAGGTATTTTTCGCCCCCCCCCCCGGAGCCGCGGCGCAAAACATTTTTGGTAATTTTGTTCAAATTTCAAAAATTTTTGACATTTTTCAAAAATAATTCAAAATTTTAATTACCGCCTAAAAATTATTTTTTTTTTTGCAAGATTTGGGAAAATTTTGCAGAAATTAGGCAAAAAATTTGCAAATTTAGCGCCAAAAATTTGAATTAAAAATTTTGACCTTTTGGGGCCAAAATTAGAGGGGTAGAATTATTTAACCGAGCTCTAGGGTGGCAATATTAGAGGGGGTAAATAAGAGAGTTTACGGTATATTATTAACGTGAAAATATTATATGTTTGGATTTGCGCCAAAAGTGCTGCTGAGACACTGGCTGCAGCGGATTAATTAATCAGCTATTCAAAAATGGCGCAAATTCAAACATTACATGAATAGTCGTATCTGTGGTATGACATATAGCACACAATAAATGCAAAAAGTTTCATATCTGTAGAATCAAGAAATATTATTGGAAAGCAAACCTCGAGGTAACGAATTTTGCCGCGTAATCTAGAATTTTCTTCCCGCAATGTTGTCAATTCGCCCTCAATTTTGCATTGAGATTCAACTTGACCTCGCAATTCCTCCGATTCTTTACGTAGTTGATTGTTTTCGTCTTGCATACTTATCTTGTCCTGATCCAGTTCTTTCAGCTTATTCTAAATGTGAGTTATAGTTACATAATAAAATACATTTATTAATCATGTAAATTTTGCCACACCTGTTTTAATTTAAGAACTTGCGAAATGTTTTGGGTGATATCATGACTTTTACTTTGTTCAAGAAAGTAATTGCGAAACTGTTGGGAGTAATGCTTGGAATACTTAAATCAAGTATCACCCACCATTAGCCTATCACATTGTGTATCGAGTTCAATCAAAGTTGTTCGCATTGAAGTCATTTTCTCTCTGGATACTTGAAGCTCGCTTGACAGCTGCTGGACTCTAGCATTTTCAGACTCTTCATTCTCTTTTGTTGTTTTTTTGTAATGTTTAAGCTAAAATTGGTTATAACTATAAACTTGTTTGTATAAAAATACCTTTTCGTTAAACTCATTAGCGGACTTTTGCAAGGCCTCCAACTGTCGCTTTTGGTAGTTATTTTCGCTTTTCAGAAGATTGTTTTCCTTCTCCAATCGACTTATTTGAGCCTCCGATTCGCTGAATTTAGACTCGAGCTCAGTCGAATTCTTCTGAATAAAAATGTGTAATCACGAAACGGTATGTAAGCTAACCGGTCCATTTTTGAGATCGTTATTCTCAGCTTCCAATTTCGCATAATCTTTCTTTAGTTGCAAATGTTCGAGACGAAGTTGAGCCTTTTGGTGCTTCAGTTTTTCGATCTCCTCGTTCAAATAAGAGCTTGCTGAAATTGATGTTATCAATTATGTGGAACACAGGTACATAAATTTAAAAGAATAAAATAATCTACATACTTTGTTGGCTAGTTCCTTCATTGTCATTCAACTCAGTCTTCAGCGAATTGATCTGGCTTTTCAGCACTGATTTATCTTGTTCGGCATATGCCAATTTCTAAAATACATATTTAATTAAAGTAATATAGTTAAAAATGCACCTCTTGGCATTTTCTTTATTTGGAGCTAAGCCCTTACAAAGTGATATATGACAAGCCCTAACAAAGTTGAAGACATCTTATGAACACAATCAAAGCCCTTACAAAGTTGTGTGTATGAGGTGAAACTAGGCAAGTAATTAAGAGAGATTTTATTTTACATTTCGCTTATATACAGGTAAATAAAGGCATATAAAACTGGCTCCAGACCAAGCCTCGAAAGCCCTAACAAAGTACCTCCCCGTGCCTTTAGCACTAAAGCCCCGAAGAACCAAAACCGAGACTGATCGTCCCGATCGATCCCACCACTAGTTAGCCATCCCTTTTATGCGAACCAGCCAGCCTGGTTGGCCGCATTCTTATCACTATCTTTTCCCCTGTGATTTCCATTACTCTCTTTCTTTCGTAGACAGATCGCGCTCTCTCGGCGGTCCACTTCCTGCTATATCATGCTGATATATTCCCGATTTTGTTATGAAAATGCCCTTTTTCCATGGAAAAGTGAATGTTTAGACAAAGCTTGTCACCCCGAGATTTCGCAAAACCGTGACCTTTGGACATGAAGTTTGCAAAATCTATAAAATATGTGCCCTGAATTTACCTAAGTTATTGCGAGGTTTAACAATATTATATGCAAACTCACATTATCCAGATCTAATTTTTCAGCCTGCAACGCATCAATTCGGTCTTGCAGGCTCTCAACAGTCGCGCTCAGGGATCCAATTCTTTCATGAAGCACTTCCATTTGCTGAAGAACTTACTTGAAATTTAAAGTTAAACGGTTTACAAATAACAAACTTGTCTGCTATCCAGTTCGCCATATATAGAATTGCGGTTTTCAATTTCTAGAATATAACCTTCAATCGCTTTCTCCTTCGCTTTCAAAGCTTCTTTTAAATCGCTAATTTCCCTTTCTAAACTCTCTTGTGAATTTTTCATCTGTTCCTGGGCTAATTCCAGCTCCATTTGTTTCTACAAAATCCATAGCTGCTTTACATAAACAAAAGTATGATGCAAAATAATACCCGCTTCAGTTTAGTTTCCAGACAATTGGTTTGAGCTCGATAGCGGAATATTTCAGATTCGGTCATCGACTACAACAATAGTAATTTTACAATAATATTACATGTTAATAATAAAACCCAATTACGATTTACTTCCTGCCTGGAGTTTATTGGTAATAGAAACGGTGAATGGCTATATGCCTTTGAATAGCTTAATTGACGGGCCCTTGCTATCAGGGAAAAGAAGATTTCTCGGAGAAAATTAATTTTCAGGAGAAAAATTTCCGCCTATTTTAATGTATGTATATCACCTTTTCCCATAAGTCTGATGTTGCAAAATTACTAGGTAATGCATTAACTATGAGGCTCGATGGTATCCTTATTTATAATATTTGTCTTTATTTTCCAGCACAGGTGTGTGGTAATAGTTGTTGTAAATGAAATCGAATACAAAACATGCCCGAATTTCGTTTTCTCGCAGCTCCCATTTCACACCGCTGGCGACTCGCCGAGACTCATCCAAATCTGTTTGAAGCTTTCTAATCAAATCGGTGCTCTCTTCAAGTTGTTTTCTACGCCGATCTATTTCTCTCTCCTATGAAATGTTATATACTTATTCTCTGAAATATGCCATCAATTAAATACCTGTGTTTTACTGCGGCTCCTCTCGATGAGTAGCATTTGGTTCGCTTCAATTTCCTTCTTCCTTGCCTTCTCATATTGCTCCCTAAAGTAAAAATATTGTCACATTTAGTGCTTATAGAAACTTGTACTATAGTTTTAAAGTATTAATATAACTACAAATTACGTAATTATAGAAGTATTAAACTCATGAAAAATCTTATATTCTTCAAATACAATAGTTACTAGAACCAACATGTATGAAAATTTAGGAGTATCTCAAGCAATACTTACCTTAATTCTTGCACATCCCTTTGGCTCACTCGAAGAACCTGCTGATCAATTTTGCGACCAATTTGGTGTAAATTTTCTTCCAGCTGACTCATTTTGGCAAAGGTTGTCAATTGGCTTGGATTTCGAGATCGAAGAGAGGTGGAACGCTCATCCGCTCCATTCAAACCAGATTTTACGCGCAAAATTTGAACCGAATATTTGGCATTGTGCTCAAGCAGGTGGTTATATTCGAATTAATAATTTGTTTGTGAAAAAAGAACGCTTTTAATTAAGTGACGATCTCAGCCTTTGTTAAAAGAAGGCAATGGCAGGAGATGGCTTTGAAGGCCTTGCCATGAAACCATCCGGGTCCCATTCCATGACTCCGAAGGAATTGTGCGAAAACGATGATCTCTGTACAGGTGCGCTATTTTTTGCATTTTGGTAGAATGTCTGCTATTAATTAATTTTTATGTTGTTAATACTTTTTATGATCAATTTTGCATATTTTATAACAACTAACACTTTTAACGACAACACAAATTTAGCGTTAGTAATCGATACAACATTGGGCTTCACAACACATAAAATGAGCTTATGGTGAGTTTAATCAATAATATTTTAGTATTTAATAAAATATATTCAGCTATAAACCATTACCTGAACCAGAACGGAAAGAAGTGATGAAGATTATCGAGCATTACGTCATGGATCAATCTTTGTCCACCGCTCTTCATTCGTTGTTTGAGCTAGAGACTGTAAGCGCATTTTTGCAGCACAAAAGGCCCAAAGAGCTGAACAACTTCAGAGATCATGTAATTTTTTCTTGTTACCTTTAATCGATATTTCTCCATCCTGATTTTTAGCTACTGCGATTTCTAATGATTTTCGATGTGAATGCAGGTAAACTTAAAAAGGGCAAATGTTGACTAATGAAAATTTACTATAGGATTCACACTACGACCATGTCACAGATATAAAGCCGGTAGTTCTTTATTTTGTAATATAGAAACACAACCGTTCGCACAAACGTTACATTTGCAATTTCTTGATAAAAATAAGGCTGTACGTTTAGATACAGATGATTTTCTGAATAGCTCATCTTATACCAAAGTGAAAAATTGCCACTTTTAAGTTTTATATAAATTAAAACCAAAATATTCTGAAATGTAATTAGTAAACATCCTATGTGTTCCTAAAGTATTTTCCTCTATGTTTTTAGAAGGACACATTGGTGGCATGCTTATTGCCACAAGGACATGGTCCAAAGGGCAGGTTATTGAAAGTCTTGTGGGCGTTATTGGTGAAATGTCACAGGAAGAAGAGCAAGGTATTTCATATGAAGGTATTCCATTGTAACCAACTATATTTCAGAGCTTTTACGAAGAGATGTCAATGATTTCTCAGTTATGTTCTCTACAAGGTGTGCTTTAGCTTCGTATATTATCTCAAATCTTCTTCTTGTTTACTAATCCGAACAAATTTGTAGGAAAAAGAGAGCACAACTTTGGCTCGGTCCTGGTGCATATATGTTAGTTTTTGTGGAAGTTAAAATAATTGTCATATTAATATTTTTCAGAAACCACGATTGCAGGCCGAATTGTAAATTCGTACCCGACGGTCATACTGCTATCATAAAGGTAATGTAAATGCAACAGCATTACGTACATTTCAAGTATCATAACTAAATATAAATCTGTGATACTAATTTACCAAATTTTCTATTATTCTTTTTCCATCCTTTTGAATTTTGAATATGCTCAATTTGGCACTTATTATTTTGACGTTTTATTAGGTACTGCGCGATATAAACGCTGGCGAAGAAATCACGTGTTATTATGGCGACAACTTTTTCGGTGATGGGAACGAGCGTTGTGAATGCGTAACATGTGAAAGGTAAAAATCAATAATCAATCAATCATTGAATGTATGAATTTAGCCGCAGAAAAGGTGCTTTTTCACCTATAAGTGCAGAAAATATCTCCAAAGATGAGTCCACAAATCAAACTAATGGATCGATTGCCGGTGAAGATTCCAGTTCACCTGCATCCAATAATAATTCGACAGCTGCTGGCAGCAATAAGTCCATACTTGAACCTGGGAACAATAAATATGTGCTACGCGAAACCGACTATCGACTATGTCGTGCAGCAATAGTCAAGGGAAATGATGTAATTGAACCCCTCAGTCATCGCGCTTTCAACTCTATTGTTCCCCCTTTGAAGTATTCACTTCTATCTTCAATGACTCCACCGTCGAGAAGATCTTACGAGACAGTATCTAAGGATTCCGATAGAGAAAGATCAATGAAATGTGCGTTTTGGAAATGATTATTTTATAAGTCAAGAAACATTGCCAAATTAAAGTACGAAATCCACAGACGTTGTGAGGCAATGTTAATTTAACAGGCGTACATTAGAGATCCCAACAGCTATACAATATGGAATATTACTGACCTTGAATTATTGATCTCCATTAATACCTAGGACTATTTTGTTTAACTTTCAGATTTAATGGACTTGCTACCGTCACCAATTCCATTGCAAAGTGCTGAAAATTGCGTCAAGATTAATGAGACCAAACAAGAAAGGGAAATAATAATCGCCAGACCAAAACGCAAAAGCCGAAGTTCTAGTCTTGTAATCGTTCCAAGGAGACGAAGGCTGAGCAAGAAGACGAACTCCAGTCCTAAATCACATGATCAAGCAGAAAACATTGAATACCTCAACGCTAGCTTCGGGCGAACGTCTCGGATTTTCGGCGTTGAATCCCCATTAGCAAAAGAGATCAACAATGACAGCATAAGAACCTCAACGCCTGCTGCTGTGCGTTTCTCTCGACGCCAACGAGGACAACAACCCGATTCGTCTGTGCCGAGTCGTGAAAAATCGATGAACGGAAAAGGTGAACCAGGAAAAGACAATAATCGTAGTGATCTTGTAGCCAATTCAAGCCGGCTCAGTGATGCAAAAGGCATAGAACAAAAAGGTAAAATAATAATAAAAACAAAGAAAAGAGGATAATATATAAAAAATATAGATGATTTTGACGAGTCTAATGGAAATGCAATCTCTACAGTTACTGCTACGGATGGAATATTTGAAGAAACTGATTTGCCTTTATCAGCCAAATCATCAAGTCCAGACCTCCAAAATCTCGCGGATGCTAGTCACTTCAATCAGTCCTTTAATTTAACAATCCAACAAAAAGCTGTTAAGCGTTGTTGTCCAATGTGTTGTGATGATTAATCCATTTAAATGTTGCCAAATCCGTGTTTTGTCTTGTGGAATTGTTGTTCTGTGAAATATGTAAAATTTGTTCCTGTCTCTATATACGAGTGAATTCTTTTGATAAAAAAACAGAATTTTAAATGTGGATCGTCGGACTAAAGCATATTAAAAATAAAGCGAATATGTGTACTACTTTTCAGAAGCCATTTAAAATTTTTAAACTCAAATGCACAGCATTCATGTTTTTATTTATTTTATTTGCCAAAGAAATTCATTTAAACGTCCTCGGCTTTGCAACGATTTTAGCTAAATGATTTTTGTATCGAAGGAATCCATCACCTCAACCAAAATATTCGACTTCTGATATTTTTCAATATTACCCGTGTACTCTCTATTTCTCCAGGTATTCAACCGGTCTCTTTTCTTTCAGTCACGTTCTTTGCCGTAATCATTCCTTATTTATTGTAATAGCCGCGTAGGAATCTCGAAATGTTTGTATTTCAGGGCCCCAATTATTAGATGCGAGTAGGGTTGTAAGTAAGAATATTGTAATCCGTTGTAGTCTTTTAACGCGAATAGTTTAAATGCGTTAATGTCCACAAATAGATAAATTTTGATCGGAATGTCATGTGAATAAATAACATAACTGCAAAGTCGTTTGTGGTAAAACAGAATAAATACAAGTAATTTAGTGATAAAACATTAGTAGGTATTATAGTATCCACAAATAAAATATATAAATACAATGACTGACATAATTTAGTTACCAGAATAATTTTAGCAGTTTTTCCCGAAAATTTTTTTGAAAGGTGGTCAGGAAAAAATCAGAAAAAATTCATTTCTTACCGATACAGTGGCGTCAAAAATTTTAACTAGCACTGACTTATACTTGAGTCTATTGGCTATCAGTAGCTTTTACAGAAAAAAATAAATCGACATAAAAATCAAAATTTCGGGACGGGTGAATTTTGATTTTGCAAAAAACGTCATTTTTCCATGTGCCGTAATACCTGTACTTAGTCCTCCTATAATTACTCCCCAAACAAAATGCCGTACGTATTTGCGGACTCGCCTGGCCAAAACTAAGTGCATATTCGTGTAGATCTCTTCGAGTTACGTAAGAAAATACCGTAAACTCTAATTTTGTCCTCCTAGAAGTCGATTTTGTAATTATACCCCCTAATTTTGCCCCCCCCCAAATGCAAATTTTTCCAAAAAGTGCCAAAAATTCAAATTTTTGGGCGGGAATTCAAATTTTGAATTTTTTTTGAAAAAATGACGAAAATTTTTGAAATTTGAACAAAAATCGATCGTTTTATTTTTACCCCCTCTAATTTTGCCCCCCTAGAGGTCGATTGAATAATTCTGCCCCAGGGGGTTAAATTAGAGAGTTTACGGCAGTAACGCACCCAGGGGGTACCGGGGTACGTACCCCCCCCTCCTCTAAATGGGAAAATTTGAAAAAATGAGTGTAAATCAGTGCAAATTTGGCCAAAAATTTGGTCCGGTACCCCCGCCCCCAAAAATGGCCATTTCCACTAAAACGTACCCCCCAAAAAAAAATCCTGGGTGCGTCCATGGTTTACGGTAACCAATGTCAAAACTTTGTCATTGAAAATATCGGAGAAAAATAACTTTGAAACTTGAAGTTCTAAAATTTTTTGTGTTTGAAAAATGACTCCCCCGGGGAGTAGTTACAGGGAATACGGAATATAAGTTTTGCAAAATTCCCACGTCACGACATTTTGATTTTTATGTCGATTGATTTTTTCTGTCGGTCACTGTATTCACATAGAAAAATTAATTATGAATATAAGAGACGAATTATAAATATTTAATTATTTACATTATTTACACTATTGTCAATTGTTTTCCTGCCTTTCCAATAACATTTCACTATTTGTCTTATGGGTTTTTTCTCTTCTTATATGGTTTTTTTATCGATGCATATTTTTTCATTCCAATATATTACTTTATTAATATGTACATACATTTTAAACACCTTGAAAGTTTATATACAAGAGCGTAACTGAAAAATCCTGAGTCATCTAAGTTCAACATTTCTTCGCTTATGGAAATGTTCTTATGCATAGAAGAATCCTTACAGGAAAAACGGAAAAATTTGACCTTTGCTATGACTTTAGAAAAAAATAATCACTGAATGCATTTTGCGGATTGAACCGTATGCAGAAAATGAGTAACTGGTATTCAAATACTCTAAAACTAAGGTCATCGGTTCTGCTGAAGTTCGTTCGTTGACCCAGTATATTCAGGAAAACGATAATCACGCTCCATGCAGTGACAATCCTAAATTATATTGTTCTATAATCGGTTCTCTTTAACAAAACCATCTTACACAGCCGCTAACAGGACATATTTTGTATTCTTGGAACCAGTCTAAATTGTAGCGTTGTTACAATGTCATTTAAATTACATTCCTTGGATAATATTTCTTTGGCTTATGCGTTAAATATTTTTAAGTAAACATCTGAAAATATTACAGGGTTCTTTTTTTCTGCTTTAATCACCAATAACTTATTTATGTACAAATTCTGTGATCATTTCTGTCAAAATTTATACCACCGAACAGCTAGAAATGTATGTCATAGTCTAGGGTGAGAGAGTAACTCGTATGATTTCGATTTCAGACACACAAAGTTATGCATCTAGGAAGTTTCGCGAAATCTTTATAAAATGTTCCAGAACGTTCCAGGAAGTTCTCAAAACAAATTTCTTTTTTGCGGTATATACCAAATATGTTTTTATATTATTACCTACTTTCCCTACTCGCAAAGGTAAATTTCTTTATTTGTTGACAATAAGTTAATTATTACATTAGTATGAAACATACCTCGAATGTGTGACAGGTGTCCTAAAATTATGCATTTTACATTAACATGTATTAACCTAGGACCTTTCCGTAAGTGTAATAAAAAAATACCTCCATGATTACAATGCTGAAATGTGGCATAAAGAGGAGTATCATCGTTAATGTCATTGTATATAAACTTACGCAACACCACACAAACCAGTGGTCAATAGCGGAATTCTTTGTGCTCGAGAAAGAATCAGCATGACTTCCAAAATGATAGCGGCATATTGCGCATTTCGCCAAAGGCTTACTATAAATGCTCATTAAAATTAATCTGTGAATCGTTCTATTGTAAAATGCATACCGGCACTTTGGACACGACATTATGCGCGTTTTTTCGCCCCTTCTTGGGAGATTCAATACCGTATTTCCCGCAGAAGATCTAAGATTATCCACTTTTTCCATAATTGTCGGGTAGACGGGTACTCCGCAATAATAACATGCTATTACGGCCTAAATTCGTATATAATTCGAGAATAAAAAGAAAAAAGTGCGACCTGTGGAGAAATGCTTTTTCCTGAATTTTCGGCAGCCGGATTTTTTATCCGTAGAAACGATGAAAGAAAAGTTCGTGGTAACCAAAAGCACCAGTTATTCATGAGTTCACTGAATTATTTTGCATAATTAAAATTTTAGTTAAAAGCATAACTTTAATTAACTTACAAATAATCTCGAACACAGTGCAAATTTTTTCGCCGCCATTCATACGGTTCTGCTTCGCTGCAAATAAAGGAAAGGAATAAATAATAAAATAAAAATATTTTACATTGCTTTCGTCAGTACTGTAGAAATTTTGTCTCCAAGTGTGTTTTGAGGAAACCTGGAGCCGTGGAAGCAGTTGCCAATTACTAGCAATATTGACGCCGTTTGGATATCTCTGGTCACATCTATGTACCTGGAATTAGTAGAATATACTATAATTATCATAGCTCTGAAGTTATGGTGTACAAGAATTTTATGGCGGCAATGAATCAAATTTAGAATTTTTACTGTTTTCTTTCGTTAATGAAAGTTAATTATTGCAGTCAAATTCCTTATACATTACCGGTATATTAATAGCCCTGGACGTAAAACGTTGAACAATACTTAACGTATACTCAATTTATTGCGAAAAATAGGAGTGGAATTGTTCTTTCCTGTAAAATAATAAAATATCTTCAACACCAAAAAACAAAAGTATTGTAAGAAAATTGTTACGTTCCTTGTTTGAAAATAAAACTACCGTATTTTCTCTAATTAAGCCCCCGGGGGCTTAATTATTTCAATCCCCCAAATTCGGGCAAAATTTTTCTCTAACCTCTCACTTTAACACGCTATTTCTCTTTCTCTAGGGGGGGCTCAATTATATGGGGGCTCAATTATAGGGGGGGGCTCAATTAGAGAAAATACGGTATACATAAATTCTAATATTATGAAAGTTGATCAACCTTTGAATCATATCGTGGCATTCGCGGTTATCATCGAGCCCCGTGATTAATAGTGCACTGAAATTATAATTATTAATAAATACCCTGTGTTTATAATCAAGCACAACAATCAATTTTAATTACTAATATTCCAAACTTTTATAGTAGCGGGAAAACTATTTTACCTGAGCGGCCTTCCTTCAATTTCCAACTCACGCAAAAGCCTATTTAATGCCATATCTTTCAACATGTCATCGTCCATGTGGATTGCGGCAAATGCCAGCTTATCCTCTAACTCAATACCCTTAATTGAATACATTGATTAAAAGATACATTTATAACAGAAAAATAGGAAACTTACTTCCAGTGAAATAATCGCAGTATAAGTTATGTTGTATCCCTCTCTTCTTGCCAGAAACCTAATGATTGCTAAAATATTTTCGCTATAATAGAAAGATGAAAGAAAAATGAACCCAGGAGATATCCGTCATCCACCTCGCTACATACTTGTTCATAATCGGGAACTTTAATTCCATCAAACTTGTCCATCACCTCCTTGACAACATGAGCCATTTTTCTCCATTTATCAGTGAAATCTGGATCATTGTTATCGATAAATTCAGCCGATTGTGTGAATTCGCACAGACGGTGCAGATACTAAAATCTTTGTTGGATTAATTCAGACCAAATTAAAAGGTGCATTAAACTTGGATATTACTAATCAAAGATATTAGTCTTTCCAATTATATATGATAGCGTTTAATACACAATAATTAATACATAAGGAGTAACGTGCTGCCAATGCGGCGCCCGAACTGGGAACAACCCCGTGTGAATAGCACGATTATGTGAGAATAGATCATGAAACTGACTTCAAATTCGTAATCGGAATCACAATAATCACAGTAATCGTAACAAAATTGTTGTTCCTAGCAGCTCACTAATATAATTACTTCTTATTAAATGGTCTCCTAGTCCGAAATGTTTACAACGCTTATAACCATAACCGATCTACATAACTTTTTACACTGTACATAAAATTCGTCGTTCAAATTTCCAAAGTAAGGCGTATATACTTTGGTATTTTAGGTAGTAAGGTTATACAAAATAATACCTGCTTACAGTTTGCTCCTTGAACCGCAAACCTGTAAGTCCATTAAACTATAATACAAGGTGGCACAATTTTTCCCCATTTTTTATGATTAAAAAAAATGTTTTTAATCCATATCGCCTATTTGGTCCGAAAAATCGAATTTTTGTGAATTTTCTGCAAAATGCTGTTTTTGGGGTTCGAATCTGCGATTAGTTTTTTCGTAATGAGTCAAAAATGGTCATTTTGGACCATTTTTCCATAAAAGGCGACATTTTGACAAGAAATGTCATTTTTGTTGCAAAAACTGCACTTTCCGCAAAAACTGAGCTTAAATTACGATTCTCCGAACTCGAAAACCTTCCACATGCCATGTTTGGGGCAGAAATGAATGACACAATGGCAAAAAAGTGTCAAATATTCAAACTCGCGCCAAAATTTGAGTTCAAATTCGGAATCAGCATGTCCGAAAAAACGCAGTGCAAAAAATCAGTGTCCTGAATGAATGGAAATGCTTGCAATTGTCAAAACCATAATCATGATTTTCTGAAAA
Source organism: Ditylenchus destructor (assembly GCA_022814885.1). Classification (NCBI taxonomy): domain Eukaryota; kingdom Metazoa; phylum Nematoda; class Chromadorea; order Rhabditida; family Anguinidae; genus Ditylenchus; species Ditylenchus destructor. Next base: position 1,077,180 of record JAKKPZ010000002.1, read on the forward strand.
ACCAATTTTAAATTAGGACCGTAATTGGAAAACGAATAGGTAAAAAAATGTGCCACCCTGTATAGAAGTAATTACTAAGAATTTTTACATAGCAAGAGCAGCTGCTCTGCTCTGAGATTGCACAGTGCCTCTTTGCATCAACTCATCGAACATCAGTTTACACGCTGTTCTGTCTAAAATATGCAACATCTTCGACATAAAAGCACATTAAAAACACAATTCCATACCGTCAAAAGGAGGCCAGCCGCATATTTTCAAAATTGTATCTCTCCTATCATTTGTAAATATCTAAAGTTAGGCAATATATTCCTTATCTCACACGAGAAAAATGCTATGAATGAAACCTACTCTGTTTCTATATGTAACGTCATCACTTTTTATTGAAGGAATGGATTTCTCTTTACCCGCTTTGATTATATGAGTAATGCCAGGAAACCTAAATTTCGGTTAATGAAACAACTCCAAATATTGATCCACTAACTTTGTGGAATATAGCTGTTGAAATTCATCAAATTGGTAAAGGCGGTCGATCCATCTAAAATAGAAAGTACTCCGGATAAAACTAATGCAGCAAAATTAATTTTCAAACATTAAAAAACCGTCAGTCTGTTTCTTTTTGAAAAAGTAAAATTATTTCGAGAACCGTGAAACTAAACCACCTCCAGCAAAACTTCAAGTCATCATTTGCGTACGGATCTTCATCAATAGCTTTTCTTGAGCTCTCGATTATAGCTAAGTTTATTTTATATCAGATAAAAATAAATTAAAATAACCAACTAGCTAAAGAATTGGTAGTGCTACCATAACCATATCCACGTTTTATTCGTTTTTTCATGATTATGGCCAAATCCGGTTGATCGAAATAAGAAGAGAGCTCGGCAAAATTGTGTTTAGCGGAGAGTCTTCCACTTTCCATCTGAAAGCAATAGAATTTTGTTACTGAATTTTTGGAACTGGCATAAAATACATACCGGTGATACTTTTTCTGCTATATTGAGAGAGTTCGAATGAGAAAACGCTATGTCTCCGTTTGCACTGATGCTGGAGTCAGCACTGTGGGAAATCTAAAGTTATTTATTTCCGTAGCGGGACAAATAAGTCCAGATAATTTCGAACCTGAACAATTTGAATATTTTTCGTAGGAGATTGTTGTGTAGTCGATCCAACAAGTAAGGCAATTCTGTCTATTCCCTGCGGGTGCCAATCGAATGAAACGACTTTGTTGCAATCAGGAGTCTAAATCATTTACAAGTATAATTCTTAGAAGGCTTGCTTGTAATATTGGTTTGGCCGGAAATTCGTGTCGGTGTTTTTAAATAAAATTTTTTCTCATGTAACGCAAGAGTGCCTATGAGTGTTATATACCGTTTGATAGCCGAGAGTTTTCTCCATGCAACCATACTTAAGTTATGTTTTTGCTTTGTAAAAAATTGTTAGCTATTTGTGATTCCATGAAAAATTTCAAAATCACCAATTTTTGAGCTATTTTTATATCTTTTGTGTGCAAAAATATTAGGCATTCTATTTCCAATTGTGCAATATTATAGAGCAATATCAGCTCTAATACTTACCTTTTACAGAACATTTTTTCGTTTGATGGCTGCAGAGATATGACCATTTTAAGAAATTACGTCGCTCGAAAAATGGAAAATTTCGATTTTTGCGATTTTTTCGGTTTATGTATCAACTTTGAGCGGTCATATCTCGCAGAATTTCGAAGCAAAAGTTATTCTGTAAAAAGTATGTTGTAGAGCTAGACCTTGTCTACAAATGCCGCAATGCCGCTTTTTAGAATAGTGCCAAAAGATAAAAAAAATTATCCATGAAAGTTGCTAAAAATAACCAAAAATCAATTTTTTGGGTGTGCTTCCTTAGAACTATCATAAAGTAATGATTACATGTAATGGTAAATCATGCTATATATGGTTTGAAAGTGGAATGAATGTGCTACCGAATGGTATGTAACACTCAAGAAAAACACCGCTTTAGATTAATAAAAATTGACTTTGAAAACACCGACAATAATTTCCGGCCAAACCAATATTTTTGATTATTCTGTTTTATGTTACGTAATTTCAAAAATTTTCTTTCAGTACTGCATTTCCATAATCTTCCGCATGTTTTGGTGCCTACTTTTGGGAAATATTTCCAAAGAGTAGGTTTCCAGTACAAGATTCATTTCAGTGAGGCTTTCTGACGGTTGTTGTTTGCCAATCTTTTTAAATAATTATAGTGAACTAAAAAATCATAATTTTAACCACTTTTACATACCGTTCTTTTCCTTGCTCCAATATCGCAAACCCTTAGAAGGCCTAAAATGAACATCAACTGGCGCTTAAGCATAACGCCGAAGCTGGCTTAATCTATGTGTAAATGGTTTGTAGATCTAATCCGGCGTGTAAAGCTTTGGAGCAAGGAAAAATATTTTTCCAACCATTATAATTATAATAAAATTATGCCAGAATCATGGTGGGGAAATTCGATAAATGCAAAGGAAGGCTTCATCGAAGCTTTATCGAAGTTTTCTAGTAAGCGCGAATCGCCGGCCACTATTTCCTGTTCTTTCCCAGCTGCGCGCATTCGTTTCCCTCGTTGGAAAGACAACAACGAATGCGCGCAGCTGTGAAACAGCAGGAAATAGTGGCCGGCGATTCGAGCTTACTAGAAAACTTCGATAAAGCTTCGATGAAGCCTTCCTTTGCATTTATCGAATTTCCCCACCATGGCCAGAATACAGCAAAACTTACAGAATAATAAAGAGGCACATAGCTGAATTCCCTAGCCACAATTTCTATATTTTGCCTTACAGCTTCGGAGTTCAATCCGTTCTTCTCGAGATAGTTTGCTGATTTTGGGGAAATTGGAAGACATATAAGATTTGCAGAGTCCTAGAAACATAATGAATCAATTGTGATACAAAATGGAACGAATTAACCTTATTGACGCAAGTAATGTGGAATGGACGATTTCTTCGCCAAGTCAATTTGTTAATTATCTGAGTATCTAGCTAAATTGTGAAAATGATGAAAATAACATTGGTCAAAATGGAAGTCTTACTCCAACACGAATTTCATGGATTGGAAACGTGAGAAGACGTCTGTCAAAAACGGAGACTGTGCTACGCGAATGGCACGCAAACTGAAGGTATAATAAGGAGTAAAATATTTAAGCCATAGTAGTGACCTACCAAATATCCCACTGTTGGCTCAGATGTTATGCCAAATTGTGGCGAGGCAACGTTGACTGTGGTTTGGAAGCCACTTCTTTCACGCAAGTCAGTAAATCTTAAAAAGGCGCTAATTTTAAAAGCCCCTGTAAGAAATTTAAGCCCTAAGTTTTAGATGCTATGTTTTCATACTTTTCCAAACCACTTTTTGAATTCAGTGTGTGCCAACATAACTGGCTTTTCTCACGCATATCGGTTAATCCATCATAAAATTTATGAACAGAAAGCTTAAAACATTAATGTTCAAACCTCAAGCATCGAGAGCTGCTTACGGCTACAATAAAATATTTTTACACTTGAATTTATTAGATAGAAATACCAATCAAGTTTGGGTCATCTCTGAAAATGCGTTATAAGAACAGTTTTTAGTAAGTAATGGAAACTAACTTGAACCAACAAGCTGAATGGATTTTTTCTGACAGGTTTGTTTCAAATGCTGTGGAATACGAATGACTTCTACAAAATAGGCAAATTTTCATAAATATAAAATTCATAATTCCTTACTTTAACGACGGATGGCTCAAATAATTATCCTCAAAATTTGAAACAGGAATGACACGGGTCGCGGTCTGTTGGTGTCTATTTATGTCATAGACTACTAAGGTATGGTCCGATCCCCGACCTCTGAAAAGCAGAGGATGTAACGTTTATAAAATGTATTACGAAACAAAACCGTTCGTATGCTGAACAAAGCCTGGTATTGTCGCCTGGATGCCATGCCAAACAAGAAATATTCCTCTGGGCCGCTGTAATATAGAGCAATTTGACAAACCGAGTTTTATAAATAATTATTCATATAAATTATGTACTAGTAGTATATACGGCATGTACTACTAACATATTCCACAAATTTGCACACAACTTCTACACATTAAGATGGGAAAATTCAATTTTGGAAATTTCACTCCATTTTTAGAAAACTGCAGAAAAAGGGCAGAAAAAACCAACCAAAAATATCTCTGATTTTACAGGATTGGACTTGTTATAGAATTTTGCTATAATTCCAATTTTTTGTCTCGTGTATAAATTATAGTTCTCATGAGTTCACACTATTTTAAACATAGTATTAACGTATTATGCGCTATACATTTCACGTGTTGTTGATAATTTATAGTATAAAGTATAACCTTTTCAAAGTAAAAATTATAAACGAATTTCAATTGAATTTTTTTTTGGTTTTTATCTGTGATTTTATGAAAATGAGATGGGTTAAATTTTCGGGTGTGGGTCAATTTTTTAGCTTCACTACGGGAAGGTCCAAAAAGTCTGTCGGTTGGTACGGGTCTAAAAAATCGCCGTGTCCGATGGGAGACTTTCTGATCGTCCCATAACTCAAACACACAGTACCTTTGTCTCTAGTGTCTCGTATATCTTCGCCTCGGGAAAACCTGGAAATGTGAAGATTGTTCTACTGAAAATACTATACAACATCCAACTTTGCGGCGGAGTCGACATCAGCTTTGGTGATGTTTATTCTTCCATTACTGAAACCAAGGGCCAATAAGTTTTCTGATGTATAATCCAGAGCAAAGCATCGCAATGAATCCTAAACAATATTTTACGGAATGCTGAAGACAATATTTAATGAAGTGTTACACGGATAACTTATTTATCCACATAAAATGCTGAATTTTTATAAATAATTTCCAAAAGTATTTCAGATTTATTCTTCTATACCTCGAAGAATTACTGACAGTTTCAATATAATTTTATGTATAAAATGAAATTTGATAAGAAAAGATCTTATGTATTTTGCAAAAAGATATTTTCTATGAGAAGACACTTACGTGGTCTTGTTTTGTGCCGACAACATTTAAAGGACATGAGTAGCTCAAAGAGATAGTATCGAGAGATTCAGAACGTCCAACACGGTTATTCACTTTGTACAAACAAAAAGCTTCTGTATCTAGTGTGAACAAACGTCGCTTATTCTGACCGTTGAGCCAGACAATTTCCGGTACCATTTTGTAAATGTGAAATGATAAAAGATATCTCAGGCACGTCGAGTTATTCCCCAGTACCTCTTTTATATTTCAAAGACAACAATTTTGGATTTGCTTCAAATAAACATATATCAGAACGCCAAATTTAAAACATATTTTGAGTGGCACATTGTAGCTGCAGTTTACCATTGTCAACATACTTCTAGAATTGGTTATCACATTGGACTGATTAGAGTAAAAATTAATCTAAACCCAGTAGCGTGGCTATAAGTTATGATTAGTGATGGGTTGGGCCAATTGGTTGTAAGTCCTTTTTTAAACACGTTTTCACGTAAATTTCATAATCCTTTAGAAGCAAATAAACACTGATGAATATTGGAAATCACAGGTTCTTCAAGGATTAATCAGAAAAATCCACGGCGTTCCACTCATTTCCTATTTGCTTTTATTAGACGAAAATGTCTCTAATTGGAAAGTCATAGTCACAGAAAATGACAAGCGTATCAGGAGACACATTTTCGCCCTAGCGGAAGCTGACGAGATCGAGCTGGCAAGGTTCATAATCAACTCACTACGTGTGAATCCAAAAGTTAGTTTTACTTGAAAATCATTGCATAAGCCGGGCTAGCAGTAAAATGTTGTGTCTATGGTACAAAGCAATATTTTGCATATCTGCTCTATTGTAATTATTTTCAGGATTCTGATTCTGTATTGCATGGTTTTTCGAGACGAATACTTAGCGGAGACCTTCAATCATTTTTGGAATTCTCGGACGAATTTGCCAACACAATCCCTTCATCTCAATGGGCGAACCTTTCAGACCTCATATTCAACGATGTTCTAAGCGCTACCTTGAATGAAACTGATTTGCTTACTCGTCCTCTTGATGTCTTCACGCAAGGAGACAATGATGTAAATTTTCTTGTTTTATCAAGTTTATCATCCTTACCAATTGGTTTTTTAGAATATGTCACTGGGAAATCCTCTGTGTACGACAAAGCGAAGGAAAATTCTTTTTGAAGCTGCCCCATCGTCGAATAAAGATTCGCCTTCCATTACTCACTATGATGTTAGCTCGGTAAAAATATACTTCTTTTAACATGTCCTCTTCAGTCATAATTTAGATAGCAATAGGCTTAACAACAACAATATTTTTGGGAAGCAGGTCATCAAAATTGAACGAAGTGTACATTGCAGGAAAATTTGGTGACCAACATTATATAACACCTCATCTAATAGAGTTGGAAGAAGAGGTAGGTTACAATGCCAGCAAATTTTAATTTCTTACGTATTTTTCCAGGTGACATGTGCCGCAACTGGAAACAACCACGCCCTTATTTGTTGTAAAAACGTAAATTTATTTTATGTGAATACTACCGTACCGGCCACAGTTAAAATTTATATGTGGTGCTTTTTTTCACTTTTATACGACAGCCCTTTATCACACTGTTGTAATTTACATTGATGTATGCAAAAAAGTAATTATGTACTGGAATATATTAAGAAATATGATATCTTAAATATTTAACTCAGAATAGTTTAAATTTATAAGCCATTAAATATTTAGGGAACGTATTACGCTGTGGGCGACAATTCTAAAAAACAACTGGGAATTGGCATTGCCACTACGTATTTAAGCACTCCGAAACCTTTCTCGTTCAGACGATTGTTTCCAGGAAGCTCAAATGAAATAGTTAACTGTGCCACTTCGAATAATCACACAATTTTATTGACGGCCGAGTGTTTGGAAAATGGCATTTTTGAGTTTTTTGTTTGCGGCACAAATGTTGGTCAAATGGGGGAATATGCATTGAGATCCTTCAACCAAAAGCTCGGGCCACCACCATCCTTCACTCGAGTATTGACGTTTCTTACCCGAAGTTATATTTTAAAAATATGAATTTCAGTTTTTGGCGCCAAATGACTCTTTTTCAAATGCTAGATGTAAGTTTAATTATATTTTTAAAGAATAAATCTCGATCTGAAATATTTTTAGTTGTCGGTATGGCACTAGCAGACGATATGACTGTAATTTTTGTCGGTAGCAGAGTCAAGGTGTTTTTCGAGGTACTGTTTTTTCAACGACTATTAACTCTTTAAGATTCATTAATTTAGTATCGCGATTACAAATTTACAATTGATAGTCGACCAGGAACTGGAAATATAGTCGGTGCTACAGTATGCAAGCCGCAAATAATTTCTAAAACGGTAAGTCTTTTTGCGGATGTTAATTACAAAACGTTAATTAAATATTAAGGTGGTGTTATTATGTACTTCCAATTTGGAAATATATATGTGGTCAAAAACAGTCACGCGAGCAATTCGTCCGCTCTGGCAAATGGAGAAGCCACTTACATCATTGAGCATAGAGATGACAGAATATCAAGAATTCAACAGGCGTGATGCAGATGCGCATTGTTTTAGTTGTACTCAAAACGGGGATTTTGTTTTAATCGACAAGGTAATTACTTTAATACCTTGTCGAATCAGTATTTTGTACAAGGATAAGTAAATAATATTTAGTAACTAGGCTTTTTTCCAGCGCCTTCGGCGCTGGAAAAAAACGCAGATCGGGCGCTCCGCGCCCGACCTCGCGGCCTTCGGCCGCTCGAAGGGTGCGATTCGGGAGTCTGATTACCATGCTTTAGTCTGTGCATGTTTAATTTAAAAAGCGAGGTTTGAGAGAGTTTAGTATCACTGATTTAATTTTGAGTGAGGGTGCGGTCGACCGTCGCGGCCTTCGGCCGCTCCAACCCCTACGTTATTGGGCCCGGCCTCTCTTCTTAGGTCAGTCCAGAATTCTTGGGGCCAGCCAGCGTTCTTAGGCCAGTCCAGCGTTAGGGTGCGGTCGACCGTCGCAGCCTTCGGCCGCTCCAACCCCTTACGTTCTTGGGGCCAGCCCAGATAGGCTGAGTGTTAACCACTGCTGCTGCCAGCAAGTCCAGCCTTCTGGGTCAGGTCAAATGACAGTCCAGCGTTTTCTACTTACGGACAAAAATATGCACCCCTAAGAATCGACTATCCAGAAATTTCCTGCTTACGGACAAAAATATGCACCCCTAAGAATCGACTTTCCAGAAATTTCCAGCTTACGGACAAAAATATGCACCCCTAAGAATCGACTTTCCAGAAATTTCCTGCTTACGGACAAAAATATGCACCCCTAAGAATCGACTTTCCAGAAATTTCCTGCTTACGGACAAACATTATGGTACATTTTAGTCTAAATTTGTCTATATTTAGCTAAATTTTTACCTCAAATTCGGATTCCCCACTCAAATACTAGGTAAGAAGACAGTATAAAAAGTAATAACCCACAGAAGTGTCCACATTGGCCATCTTTCACTCAGTTTATTTCACTTTATTTATCTCACTTTCTTCACGCTCATTGGTGTTAGTGCCAATGTCGATTTGTTCAGTGTTGATTGAAGTTGCAACCGATAAGAGACAACGAGCTGCGAAACAAAAAATTTATTTTGTTGGCGCTCCACATAAATTGGCATCTTAGCCCACCTTGATTGGGTTGAAATGTATTCGCATAGAACTGGCCGTTAGAATGATATAAACAATATTTCGTTTTCTAGGAAATATTTTTAAATGGTTTCTAAATTTCCACTGAGCGCAACTTGAAAGTGTATTGTTTGAGTTAATTGCCGCAAAAGTCGGTTAATGAGCTTAGACAAGTCATTTCATTATTAAAAGCTTTAACTTATTATCCAAACTTGTAACAATTGACGTTGGGCTGTCAAAATTATTACCTTTATAATCATTCATTGACATGAAATTTTTGGTTTTCTTCTATCAAGTTCATATTTTTTAGTTTATTCCCTACTCTGGATGTTTGGTGTTAGAAAACGGCCGAGTGAAGTGTCAAGTTGAGAAGATGCCAAATCCTCCCGGCTTCGTCAAAAGTGTTTTTGCGTCATATATGGGCCATAATGTTTCATTTCTTGTTACAAGTAACTCGCCAGTTAACAACAAAGAAGCACTCAAATGTCGGATAGAAAAACGCGAAGAACTCTTTTGGACCGCTCAAAATCCAAAATTACGCGAGCCTGCACTTGAGTCGATTTTTCTTAAATCAAAAACAAAAGTTATAAGGCTTCACAAATTTCTCGTCACACTGAGATCACCAGCATTGTTGAAACATGAAAACGCCAGCGGTAGTATCGATTTGATCAAATATGATGACCTAACGGCAGGAGAACTAGTGGAATTCATTTATTTGAACACATGTCAAACATTGGACATCATAGAAATTTGTAACGGAAGCAAATCCGGCACTGTGACCCAACGTAAGGAAATATTTTTTTGAAATAGGATTTAATGATACGCATATATCAGTAGAGTAGGATTATAACATTCCATTAGAAATACTCGTCTGAGTCATTCAGTTTTGTTTAATGAAAAATCAAAATTAGACTCATAACATAGGAATATAACATAAACATATGAAAAGGGAAAAAGTGTGTAAAGAAAGCTGTTCCTTCTAAAGAAAACTGGATTGACAGAAAAACGGGTTGGACATCTTAACATACCAAATTTTAGATATGATCAGTCGACTTGTAAATGGGATGTGCGTAATTTGCGGAAATGCTGAACCTTTCGTCAAAGAATGTAAAAATACAGCAGATAACTGTGAAATTACTGACTACGAGCAAAGTTTATCGCTGGAAGACATTAATATATGGGATGTAGAACTGAATCATGCACTAGAAAAGCGATTATTCCGACTATGCCAATTAGCCAAAGAGATCTCCTTCCACGAGTTGTACTATTGTTGTCAGGCAGGTCTGAACATACTGCAGGAGGTAAATTTAATTATATTTTTTAAACTGAAAGGATTAATATTTATTTCAGAGGTCGAGTAATGCAACTATTCCGAGCTTTCCGTTCCTTCGAAGTGATGCAGATGTGAGTGGGGCGTTCGAAAATGCTGACCTAATATTAGAATGTCGAGACGGAACACTGCCGTTTTCTAAGTAATTTGTCTGACTTACTATATCGAGTTAGGAACAGTTATAGGAAGTTCATATAAATTAAGCTACAGTCGAACCCCCGATAACGTGGGTCTAGGGACCGGACAAAATCAGCGTTATCGGGGGTCAGCGTTATCCGGGGCCCGCCATTTTCAAGGTTAAAGTACCAAAATGGTATTTTTGTACTTCTTTACCTTTTTAGACAATTAGTTAGCCATATACATCGATATTAGGGGGGCCAAACCCACACAAATCCATTGACATGAATTCGGGACCGGGCAAAATGCGCGTTATCGGGGGTTCGACTGTATAATGAATTTTAATACATCTTTTTATAAAAGCGGAGCTAAACCGCATTTGTTGTAGTACAATTGGATTGTGAACCTCCACAATCTAGTAATGTTTTCAGTTATCTGATTAAGTTCAATACGTTACGCGTAGAAATTATAAATTAAATAGAACAGTTTCAGAACTTTGCTCCAAAAAATTCCCTACTTCGAGGCTTTGCTACATCGTTGGAGTGATGCGACGGACGAAACTGAAAATAAACAAAGCGCACAGCTTGAAGATGCTCCGGTAGAGATTATCAAAATTGTTCAGCGCTATTTGATTGCACACGACACAAATGGCAAGAAGCTTACTTTTGAACAGGTATATATTTTCGAAAGCCTGCTATACATGATTACAATTACACACCATAGGATAATAGCATTGACCTTTACCACTACAGTTTTTTTCAAAAAATACCGAAACAAGTATTCGAAAGAAATTATCCAAAGAAATTATTGGAATGCTGTGCAAAAAATATTGATACCAAGCACTGGTATTCCATTAATAATGCCAACCATATACACACTTTCAATTGAAAACCCTGAGTGTTCGTTTGACTTTTTGCAAAAATCTTTGCCTGGTAATATTTATCCACCAGTATATTCGCAAGGGAATATTGTTAATACGTGATCGAACACTGTTTTATATTCGTATGCCAATGCTTGGTATCAAAACATTTCACGGTATTCGAGAAATATTGGTAGTATTTTGGAAACAGTGTCATATTTTTAATTTAGCACGGACAAAATAAGGGTTAATCTTTTCATATCACAAATAATTTTTGGGACAAAAAATGCTTTCTGGTCAAAAGAAACATTTTTGCCGTGATAAATATCATCCATAAAATTAATACTACTTAAAAAGCAAAAAATGCATAAAAAATTCATCTCAGTTATAAATCATAACTTATCACTTAACTCACTGCAGATTGTCGAATTGTTACTATTCTCGGATAAATACATGATGGTGGATCTTTTGGAAGAGATGCTCGACTTATTTTGCACAGAAAGTCAGCTACATTTATAATTCTGTGCGATTTGAAGTACTTTCAATATTTCAGTCAATTTGGATAATTTGGAGTGCGTTGCTGACCTCCCAAATATGTTAATAAGCGAGAAACTTGATGATATGGTAATTAGCTTCATGATCGATCATTTGGCCATTATACTTCATTCGAAACTGTCTGCGCTTAAGTCTTTACCTGAGCGATTGTTTCACAAGCTATGCAATTTTATCGAAGAGTGTCAAATATTGAAAAAAGATGTAAGCAGTTTTGTTTACAGAAACACAGTATAAAAGCTCCTTTTAGATTTCACATGAAGAATCCAAAGAACAAAATAAACTAGCAGACCAGTACATAGACACAGCGTCTGACTATTTGGATAAAAATGGCATTCTACCTGATAAATTTGACGATCCGATGAAATTGTTAAGAGCCGTCAAAAGACATCGCTCACACCGTTCTCCTAAGGTTGGTATTGTAATGGTAAAAAAAGAGTCGTATAGCCTTTTCGCTCTCGTCGGAATGTTAAAATACGTGCTTCGTACAGATTTTGTAACATAAATATATAAAACATAAAATTCAGTCACATATTCATTCGTTATATTTTAGGTATCGATTTCGGAAACGATTGTCGTGGTGGATGAGTCAAATAATTTGCTAGAAACGTATGTTTCAGTTTCGGTTAGAATTTAAAATTGAAAGAAATGGCCATATTTTCAGGAAGTTGACTTCTAGTGATCATGAAGCTGTTCCTACGCTAGAAGTATCAACACCGCAACCTGAGGTGAAGAAAAGTGCTTGGAAAGCAATTGAAAAAACGAAGCCAATTCAAATTCCGGAAAAAAACTTCAATAACGTATATATGACTATTTGCATGTTCTTAATTTAAATGTGAAATTTAGTATGCTGTTAACGTCGTCACCCCTACAACACCAATAAGAAAGAGCAAGTCACCCTTCTCGTGGTAAGCTTTATATACCACGGTTTTGCAATCTCTTTTTTGATTAAAGGGCATCAAGTCCGCCATCGACACCACCACCTTTGTCTCTCAGCGATATTATGAACGAAGAAAGTCGTAAAATTGTTCCTGTAAAAACACCGACCAGGACTCCTATAAAGACTCCAACAAAACAATCTATGTGTGCTCCAAAAAGTCCATCAACGTCGATTGCCATGCCATCTTGGTCAACTCCGCAGGTAAGTATGATGTAAACAAGAAATAACTGATACGGTCATATCCAGAAACCAGAGAAGTATTCCTAACTTTTGCTAGGCTCCATTTCGCACTCTGTACCGTGTCTGAAAAAATTCAGCGGAAAAAGTATGTGTATCTCCATATTTTGGTTACCCCAAATTCTGTCAGACACATGCCAGGATCCTATGAATTTTACTAACTCATGTGCTTTATTAACTCTGATGCAACCAAACAATTTATTAGAAAAAAAGAGAGCGTCGCGCCTTCGGCGCGCTGTGGTGGTGGAGCGGTCGAAGTGGAGCGCCATGGGAGTCGAGTTTCTCGACTTTCGGTGACCCAGAACTCACGACGCCTTAAGAGCACGGGACAAACACCTGGGGAATCGACTCTCCCTATTCTCTTCTTTCGGAGAGTCATAACTCTCGGAATAATTGCGCTCTGGCGCCGATTTTGGCATCATTCGTCTTGCTTTTAGCTGGGGAGCATTTTGAGGATCACACGCCCCAATCCGTGAGCAAAATTTTTTTCCGGGACAGACACGTGCAGATTAGTTAGAGGGGATATTTGATCTTGTTGCGCGATTAGTTTTACTATTCCACCTAATGTTTCTAACTCTCAGAATGTTACACAATCTCAAACCGATGCGACAACAACTACAAGCCGTTCCTTGCGCGAAATTCAAGCAGATGAAATGGCCTTCAATGAAGCGATGAACCAATCGAAACTTCAAAAACCTATGCATTTGGTAGATCTGGAGGAACGGGCTATTCAAGAATTGGAGGTATACTACAATACTATACACGAAGATGGAACATGCTTCTTTGTTGTTCGTCGACAAAACCAAAAAAACGAAAAGCGCCAAAGAACTGCCTCAATTCATTTCGGGAGTCCTTCAGAGAAAAGCAACTCGTGGACAAATAGAAACCCGAACTTATTTTAATGCAATTTTATTTAACATTGTGGCTTGACAACGGGTAATTAGTCATATTTTTAATGTTATTTCTATAAAAATTATCATAGGAGAATTAAAAATATTTATTTATTTACGTAGTGAATTTTTGAAATAAAACACCTATTTTAACTGATATTTGCAGCAAGAATTGTGTGTGAACAAAATTACATTGTGTGTACATTATAGTTTTTAAACATTTTTCCTAAAATTACCGAAATATTCTTAAAACGGACCCACGAACCCGTTGTTGTGTTGGTTAAATGCCACTTGTTATTATATATGCGGGTACATATTATTAGTGGCACAATTGATATGACAGATAAAGTTTATTTGTAAAACAGTGTTCTATTGCATTTACAACAAAGATTCGCGTATTTTGTATTGTGAAAATGTTTTAAATCACAGATGCATTGAATTGCGTAAAATTATTTGAATAAGGAGGGAGCTGACTTAAAACATGCATTACTCAGACGAGTCATCCGCAACATCCGCAGAAGTTTCTGCCTGCTCCGGCGATGGAGTTGAATTTTCCACAGCGACGGGTTTTGGCCCTGAATTTACAAAAATAGGTTTTTGCAATTCTTATCTTTGAGCTGCAGAGCAGTACAATTAATTTTCTCGTTATATTTGGTGGCAGTTTCAAAATTCTGGCATTCCAAAAACTTGCACTCTCGCACTGTACACGGTTAAAGGTTAAACATATAAATTCACCATTATATATCTATCTATATTAACTTTATATATGGAATTAGTTATTAGTTGCTTATTATACCCTTTACAGTAGACTTCGGAGCAGTATTAGTCGATTTGAGCGGTTGTTTGGTAGTTTTGCTTTTGGCTGGAGCCTTCTTCTTGTCGCCTTTCTTTTTGCGAATGGCGCCCGAGCGCTTGAGCGGTTTAGTACTATTTTTATTCGAAACTTTCGGCATTTGAGCAACCTGAAATTGAAGAAATATATTAGCAGAAAAATACTAAAATATTTCTTATGTAAACAGTAATGACTCTTCTCAAACAACCCTGTCATCTATGAGAAATCAATTAATAATATTACTAATGCACCTTTTCGATATATTAAGAGTGCGGGGTATTGCTAGATGAGAGGTGCGCAGGGAGTGCCTAAGGAGCAAGCCTTCTTCTCCTGGAAAGTAATACTACTTTACATCTGGGTTGGCCAAAAAAGCGCGGTTTCTCTGTGCTATCCATTGGAGACAGAGTTGAGTGAATTTTCGTGTGCACGTGGGCCTGTGCCACTCACACTCGGCGCAGACACATTCATTCAAAGCGAACATCACCGAGGGGCAAAGCACGCAATGATGGCAGCAGAGTCGCACAACATTAGCCGTCGGCTATTGCTGCTTTTTATTTTGTCACTTCCCGTGGCATTCTTTGGCGCACAATTAGCACCAAGCCGAGGCCAATTTGGGTGTTGCACAGGGAACATAACAAATAGACTCGAGAAAGGGCGAAACCGCCAAAAATGACTGACGATGCCATTTCGCAGTCATTTGTCACGAAGTGATGTCCCGTTTTAATGGCTCGACTCATTTTTCTCTTTAAACCGCTTGTGCTAAATAGCCGGATTTAGAAAGGAAATATTTCTAAAGTGCTTCTTTAATTAAATAAACATCTAGCGGGTATATTTTATGTTCCTGTGTCTCACTAACACAAAGCATTCCATTTGAATACTACTAATCGCTATACATTTTACAGAAAATGTCTTCAGACGTTGATTTCAATACAGAGCTAGTCACTTCATCTGTGCTTCACGACTGGATACGAGGAATGGCACTTTCTAAACCTGTTCGAAACTTAGCTCGCGACTTTTCTGATGGAGGCATATTTATAAATTACTTGGTGGAAACTTTAAAATATAAAATACGTTTTAGTTCTCGTTGCGGAAATAATTGCACACTTTTTGCCTCGGTGAGTATTGTCCATATGCGTTACCTGTTCCGTTATTTTCATTTTTAGCTACGTATCACTTGGAAATTTTGGACACGTCAATTCCGTGGCACTTAAACGATATAATTGGGAGACACTTCAAAAGTTAGTTTTATTCTTACTTCTATCGTGGGGTAGCTAGGGGATACTTAATAATTTAACATTTAGAAACGTTTAAAAGTAAATCAGCAAATGTTCTTCCATTCTACAACTTTTTCGCCTATAAATATTGCCATTAAAACCGCACCAAATGCTAACTCACATTTTTGCCTTTTCATGACTTTATTGTAAATTTACAGAGTAGTACTTCGCCATTTACGAATTCAACTTACAGCCGAACAAATGAATCAGCTAGCAAATTCGGTGCCTGGAGTAATAGATGGCCTTCTGCTCGAAGTGAAAAGCAGGATTGAAGATGCTATACAGGAGGGTCGTTTCCGGCCCACCAACCGTCGCATGGCAATCCTCAGTTTAAGCAAGCTTGGTCCCTCTCTCTTTCTCTCTCTGCCTGTGATTGAGAGTCTCGTCGTAAACGAAAGTATTTTATGACAAGAAGTGCCCTCTACCATAGATGCAGAGCATCGTGTAATTTGTGCTCTCTAACCGAAAGACAAGACAAAACTTCGTGCAAAGACCAGTCTTGGCCTTTAAAGCGCAGAAGAACGAATATGTTGCGGCCTTAATGTTGACCCCAGACAACTGACCCATTCAAATGACAACAATATATCTTACTAAGGCTAGAGAAACATAGCTTCGAGGCGACCCTTAAACCATTCGGTGCTATTAAAATAATAGTAATGCAAAACCTTTTTTTATTGGCCTGTTTGCGTACAATGCTTTTCTTATGTTAAACATTTTACATTAGTATTAAAAAGTTAACATTGATACAATTTTATTTTTTTTACCACAATAGGCTTATATCTAAATTCGTGCCGCTAAAATTTAAGTATATAGTGCGATTATATGTAACAATAAAATTGATATTGCTAGATCAATTCAACTTTGAAGAATAATATTCGCTCGAAACAATCAATATTTTTCAATGCCTAACGGAATTTCTCAACTTGGTAAAGAAATCGGTATGATAAATAATGCCATAGTGGTGATTATGGGCGACGTTGGAAGTAATCCGAGAATGTGTTACCATGCACTTTCATTAGCAGATAACGGCTACAATGTGGATCTGGTCGGCTACGCAGGTTTTAATTCTAAATTATACGTATTACGTTTAAAATATTAAATATTACAGGAACTGAGCCACACAATCGGATTGTGTCACATCCAAAAATAAGGTAACGATTTGAGATCGATCTCTTTTAAGACAATTGAAAAGAAACTGAAATAAATAAACTTGTTTCCTAGAATATATAAAACTTTGCTTTCCATTTCTTAATGGCCAAATAATGGGATATTTTGCCAATTTTTGGCTTTTCATTGACGCTTTTCCTCTATTTTCCAAATTGTTATCTTGATGAACTGCATTTTTTGCAAAGCAGCAGTATTGACTCCTAGCTCTCTAACGAGACATAATTTGTAGTGGTTTAGATGAGTAATAACAAAATAAAGATTTCCCTTAAATGTTGTAAAAGTGTATCAGAAAATAAAAATAAATAAATAACTTCTCCACTCTTACCTAAACCGCAGTGGTTGCGTTGCGTTCCCCTTGAGGCCGAAAATTTTATCCCACTTTTTGGGGGTCCCGGACCCCAAACTCGCGAGTACCCCCAAAACCCATGATTTTAGGGGGTTAGCAATGTCAGAATTGGGGGTCACATACGTGAATACGTGGGTCACGTAAAAGGGCAACTTTCTACGCCCCACTCGGATCCGGCCGAGTGATACACCAATCGACAGCTCGCAGTGAGCCAAGCAAAATGAGCTATCACCCAGCCGGATCCGAGCGGGGCATAGAAAGATATGGCTTCCGGAAATCCTGGATTTTTGGCTTTCTCGCGGCGACAGCCGCGGGTTCTCCCTCCTTGTTATTACCTAAATGGCGACTATGTACCAGTGTTTTCATGACCGGGCAATTTGGTAAACTGACCTGACCGGTGACCAGACCGGGACCCCGGTCAGGTATACCTGACCTTCTGTATGACCGGGCTCAAAATTTTCCAAAATCGCTAAAATGGTCAAATTTTGCCTGTTTTTCAAGCATTTCGTTGTAATGTTCATCTATTTTAGGTTTTTACACCTAAAATGGACTTTTTCGAAGGGTTTTAGAGCATTTTTGCACAATGTTGGGAAATTTTTGAAAATTTTTAGAAACTTTTTGTAAAATTTTTAGAAACTTTTTGTAAAATTTTAAGAATATATTTGAAATATTTCTGGAAATTTAGAAAAACTTTCTGAAATTTTTCCGGGAAATGTGGAAAATTTATTATTTTTTTTGAAATGGATATTAGGCATCCAAGAGCGAACATTGACTCGGCTTTAGAGCGAATGCGACACGATAGCGGCTCGAATTTTCAGTACAAATTAAGGAAAAGGGAAAAAATCGTTAGATATTTTATAAGAAATAGAGAATATAGTGTGAAAAGGTAAAATTTTTAAATGAAAAATTTTCCGTCTTATGTCATAAATATTTTTTTATCATTCTCCGTCAAATTTCGTGCAAAATTTTGACTTTTGCAGAAGACATTCTCAATTTATGACCATTTAATTGTGTTTTTATAACAAAGTATGTTGTTCAATCTGGAGAATTCGTATACTCCAATCCACTTTTGTAATCCATGAAGAAAGCTAGGAATAAAGGCGCTAGGACACAGATAAAGTATGAATGAATTTTAACAAACTATTCAGAAATATAGTGGGGTCTGGGGGCGATAGCCCCCAGATGGAGAAAAAAATTTGAGAATTGGGTCAACTTTCATTGAAAATTTTAAACATTCGCCGAAAGTTTCGCAAAATTTTCGCCGGCCACGCCCTATCGGGCGCGGCCGTCTCCGTTTTTAAGGGTTTCCGTTCAGATGACCGGTCATCTGACCAGCTCAAACCGGTCACCTGACCTCTGACCTGACCGGCACCCCCGGTCAGGTCAGGTCAGGTCTGGTCAGGTCAGGTGGTCAGGTCAGTTTAAACCCGGTCATGAAAACACTGATATGTACCATGTAATTGATTATTGGGTATTTATGCGTTATCGGTGAGCAAAAAGTCAAAATTTCAAAATAGCCTAGTCAGTGCCTTCAAAATGATTGTAAAAGTGATGAGTCATTGCTTTTACAGTGGTTGTAATTTGTAAGATAGAGGAATAAAAGCACTGACTCATCACTTTTACAATCATTTGAAGGCGCTGACTAGGCTATTTTGAAATTTTGACTTTTTGCTCACCGATAACGCATAAGTACCGATTATTGTAGAAATCTAATAATGAGTCTTTCATTGTTCCGCGCTTATTCTGAGACAATGGAATTATTTTTATAACTATAACTATAGAGCTCCGCTCATCAGTCGGATGACCATATAGTTAGTTCAGAATACAGAATGGAACACCTGGAATATACAGGAAAATAATAAAATTATTCATTCTTCTCTGTTTCTTTGAAAAATTTGAAAACGAATTCACATTGTCCGTCAACTGTACTGTTGATAAAAAATAAGTCGGTCGTCACATGAATACTGGGAGATAACTAATCGGACGATATTACGCTATAAATAACTATTTACAAGTAGGCGCCGTAGGCTCCATCGCAGCTTGTGATATATTATAGAGTCAAACCCCCGAATAACGCCCACCCCCCGAATAACGCTGATCCAGAATAACGCCGATTTTGTCCGGACCCATGATCGGCGTTATTCGGGGATTCGACTGTATATGATATAAGAGTAGTTTATAAATTAGCTTATGTAAATATTTCAGACTTATTCGAATGCGGTCCTTTCCTGATGCAATGTTAACATTTTTCCCTAGTGCTATAACAGTATTGAACAAATATTTGTGGATATTATTATCTCTCTTCATAGCGTTACTATTCCAAACCAAGGATTGCGTTAAGCTAACAATTATGCAGAACCCACCTGGAGCTTTAGCAATGTTCATTTGTTGGATGGTAAAGTCTTTGAATATGACAGTTTAGACATAAAGTCAGTGAAATGCTACATTATAATATAAACTAAAATGATCGATAGCCGTGCATTTATGGATTTTAGCCACTGTTCTCAAAATAGATAAATTTTACTGCGAGAATTAGCAGGTAATTTGATTTAGCATCCAATTTTCAAAAAGAATTTTTCCTAATAAAATAAAAACTTTTTTTCGCACATGCCTGCTGTTAAATATATAGTTTTGGGAACAGTGTTATGAACTGTTGAAATTATCTTTAGTAACAAGATTTAAGGCATTTTGTCTGATAAAATAGAGAGAAAATGTAAGACTGAATTATTGAAAGAATGCAAAAAACATGTGTGCTTATAAGCCGTAAAAATTTAACTGCTCAGTTACTTTTTACAATTTGACAACCATGATCCTAGTGGGTATCAAAATCATCAAATTACAGGCAGCTAGATTAAAACATGGTGCATTGATAATTGATTGGCACAATTATTCTTCCACATTGTTGGCCGAATCCGATGTTATTGAGACCGAGCAGAGTGCCGGAAAAGGGTGTGTACTAAGTAAAACACATGAACAAACGCAATATTTTATATTTTGCAGATTGTATGCTCGGGTGTGTAAGGTAGCAGAAGGATATTTTGCAAAAACAGCTGACTGGAACTTGTGCGCTTCCAGGGCCATACAAAAGGGCTTGCGGCGTCGGTTAGGCATCAAAGCGTTGACTACTGCATATAATAAAGCGCCATCTTGGGTGTTCAAGTAATTCTTTGTTTCGGAAAAAATTACTGAGTATAATCGGCTAGAAATAATCTGAACTGTTACAGATTTTTCAATATAATGTCGTATGGCCTGTATAATATAATATTTCGATTAGAAATCTACACTAAAACTGCGGCTTGAAATTCTACCGAATCTCCTTCTAGCCACTGCCTAGTTCAGCAATTTCCTTTGCATATCCAATGGAAATATTAGATTTGAATTTTTTAGTCATTTTGACCGAATTTTTGGTAAATTTTTCTATATTTTGCTAAAATTTTGCAATATTTGGTAAAAATAGTAATATTCTTAATAAAATTCAAATTTTGAAAATTCAAAAAATTTGAATTTTGGAAAAAAACCCAGGTGTGTGCTCTATTATAGGGGGCTTTATTCTTTCAATAGAAAATGCAGAAAATACGGTAGTTCCAAAGTGGTCCAAAGTGACGTGAATTAGTCTAAATCGACGAAAAATGGGTTTTTGAATCTGGACTGAATGATAAAATTTAGACCCTTGAGCACTGAAGAGAAGCATAATTTTTTGGTTCGAATTATGACATCTCCTGAATTGGCAACAATTACTGCTTCAAAACATTGGCCGTCATACGGAGATGGTTTGCATTAATAAACAATTAATGAACTTGTCGTTTTATGCTTTAGATTCTTTATTTTTCCTTAAAACGCCTTCTGGAGAAATGAAATTATTGGATAATAGACCGCTGATGGTCGTGTTTTCTACGTGTTTGTCTCTGAGTGAAGAATTCGAAGCAATATTAGAGGCATTGGAAGGCTATGAGAAACATGCACAATCCGATATCCATCAATGGTATATAATTTTTATAATAATTGACCTTGAAACGAAACTAAAGTAACCCATCATTATATGAGAAATCTTATGTAAAAATAGTGGTGGAAACTAACTTCTCTGCCTTATTTTTATCAACACATGTAAATGTGTTATCTGAACATAGTTGATTTGACGTTTTAGCGCCGATGAAAAAAAATCTCTTCCTAAACTGCTCGTTGCCATCATCGGAGAAGAATCACTAAAGGGATTTTATCTGGAGCGAATAGCCAAAATGGACATGCAGTACGTTCATATTGTGATTACTTGGCTGACCGCAGAGGATTATCCAAAAATCCTGGCGTGTGCAGATTTGGGTGTTTCATTGCGCACCTCTTCACCTGGTTAGCTTTATAGTTAATCTAAAAATCATAACACATAATTATTAGGTGTGGACCTATCTATGAAAGTGGCTGATATGATTGGATGTCATTTACCGGTGTTGGCTAAAAAGTATGATGCAATTGGAGAGTTGGTTGTGGACAATATCAATGGAATGATTTTTGATAATTCGCATGAACTGAAACAAAAACTGATTGAGTTGGCAACTGGATTCCCGAAATTTTCAACGGTAAGGATATTTTGAATTAATGCCCAACAGTTAAGCCGCTGATGTCGTTCTGTCTCTGTGATCTGTCCGGAAGAGCCAGATCTCGCGATCCAGCCGTTAGCCAGAGGCGAGTGATAGCTCAATCGATAGGTCTCGAAAAGATAGGACCGGGTCGCGAAAAAAATTTGAAATTTGAATATTTGAATTCGCGCCAAAACCGAAAAACGTGTTTTTAAGGGTTTTGGCTATGGGAAGCGATGTTTTTTATGTTCCCAATCGATTTCTGAGGCGATTTTTGACAACTTTGCTTTTTACACTTTTTGATTTGGCGCATTTTTGAAAAAAAGCCACTTTTTGGCCGAAAAATGACATTTTTTGTTGCAAAGTGCCTACGGGGTTGATTTTTGGTACCCGGGGGTTTTCGAATGCGCTGAATCCGAATCTGACGTCAGACTCGGGATCAATTCTCACGAGGTCGTGTTATTCTCACCAGGTCTCTCACGAGGTCATTTTTTGAATTCTCGGCCCCGACGTGAACTTAAGTCCATAGGGCGGCGCGGCGAGGAGCCGCGCGGCGAGGAGCCGCGCCGCCCGAACCCAGTATCGAGGCTGCCGAAGGCGGCCGAGATCCCAACCCAGTACTGATTCTCACGTCTGGGTCGTAGCGAGCGGAGACCCAGCATGACTCACGCTTCGTACAGGAGCGCTATGAATAAGTGTGGATTTGTGGGTTTGTGGGCCGTGTTGGGGCCCAAGCGGCGCGAAGCGCCGCTCGGACCCCAACACGGCCCACAAACCCACAAATCCACACTTATTCGTAGGGTTCCCACCAACATTAAGTAGGTAAATTCAAAAGTAAAAAGCCTTACTTTAGGCCACACAACACTTTTAACCACAAAATAACCTTCCTCGCTGCCACAGCTTCGCTGTGGCCCGCCACTTGTTAATGTTTTATGGCGCCGCCAAGTTTATTCTGTTCCATAAGATACGAATCGAATTAAACCTTGATCAAACCTACATCATAGAACAGCTACATTTTGACTGAAAGATTGGGTCCGGGGCCCAGAAAGTTCGAAAATGACTGACGTTTTCTGTTGTAAATTTTCAGTCAAAATTTGGTTTATTCGATCACGACTCAGATTTTATGAGTGATCTTTTAATCATATTTATTCTTTTTAATGTTGCCAGACTATTATGAATACATAACATCCTTGTTATGAATGACAAAATAATTAAAAGAGGGAGTTACTAATGTGATTCATTTTGTAGCCGCTCTACAAGATAAAAGATAATCTTAGAAAACAACATCAAGCCACTTGGGAAGAGGAATGGAATGCAGCCGTTATGCCATTGATTCGCGCTATGCCAGAATTTCATACTAAAAAAAGTCATATTGTTTTTTACTTTGTAATATTTTATTCTTTACTCCTTTTAATTCTCATATTTATCCTTGTTTGGGTGAAATGTCTTTATATAATCCGTAATACGTTTAATACTTCCATAGCCCTAACAATATATATAGTATGCCTAATTGCCAGTCTGACTTCATATTTTTTCCTTTTCTGTATATCATATAAATGTATTGTATTTTTTCATAGACTTACGAGATACGTACCATAATTTTTAGACATATTTCTGTAACAGTGATAATCTTCATAAATTTCATACTACCTCACCGCTACATTATCTTTCGCGATTTTTATTTTATTCTATATTATAAATTCTTTACAATTTGATGTATTTTGTGGGCAGAACCAATTTGTCTACAACCAAATTTTCTATCATAGCATAAAGGGTGCATCACAGACGCTTAAGCCTTAACTTGGTCGGGCACTAGTTGTTTGCCTCCTAAAGATGAATGATGAAATGTATATATATATAAAACATAAAATATATAAAAAATATATATAAAATATATAAAACATAAAACGTTGTAAAAAGTCAAGTATTTGAACAACTTTTAGCTACTTTTTGGCTATTTTATTGCAATATATGAGCAATTTTAATCAATTTTACCACTATTTGTTGCCAATTAAACGTTTTCACACTTTTTGCCCGTTAACTTTAACGACTTCATTGGGGTTCCAATATAAGAACTATAATAATTTTTGAAAATTGGAAAGAATAGAGTCAATTTTCATTGAAAAATGTGAAAATGCGTTACCGAATTGCTGCTACCAATGTGCAAAAATTACGTGAAAATAGCGCCGCAGGTGAAACTGTTTGAAATGGTAAGCTTATTTGGCAAAAATTTCGCTTAAAAAACATTGAAAATAGTGAGATAGCAGGGAGATCTTGTAAAACTCAAACTTGCCAAAATTTACAGGCTGAAAAAGATTTGTCAAATTTTCAATATATATTCAAAAATTTCACTGTTATAATTTATTTCAATGATAAATTTTAGTCAATTTTTAAAAAGTAAGCTAATTTTTTCAAAATTTTTTTTGCGCTTTTTTTGCCGGCCCAAAATTTTTGAAAAACAGTGAGACATGGTGTATGAATTGTGCCTATATTAGTGTATTTTTACAGAAATATAGAAAAAGTCATGGAAACAAAGCGCCAGGCAAAATTTTTTTGAAAAAATTGGCTTTCTCTTTAAAAATTGACTAAAATTTATCAATGAAATACATTTTACGATTGAAATTTTTGAATATTTATTGAAAAGTTCACAAATTTTCAGCCCAAAATTTTCAAAAAAAACAATGAGACAAACTACACTACGCAGACGAAAATTTTTTGAAATATTAAGCTTGTTTGCCAAAATTGATTTTGAAAATTTCGTAAAACTTTCGAAAGAATATTAGGAAGTTAAATTCTGAAAAGCTATAACTGTATTACTAAAAAAGATAGAAAAGGACCGAAGTCACAAAATCATCAATCGCAAAAATGGACAGAATCTGGATGGAGACTAATGAGTTTTAACGAAATAAAACTAGTTGGGAAAAAATGGACAAAAACGAAAATCTGGCAAGAGTTTTAATGAAATGTTTTTAGTTTAATTTGGTAAAATAGTGAAATAGAATGGAAAAGTTATAAAGAAAAATAGCGCCGCAGGCGAAAATTTTTTGAAAAATAAATAATAAATTGACATTGAAAATTTTGCATATTCTACGAAATTTTCAAAAATTTTGCGCTGCATTCTTCGGGGTGCTTGTTAATATCCGGTGCATCCGGCGGACCCTGCTAAAATCCGGAAACCGGATGGCGAAAAACACCGGATAACCGGATGCAGCCCTGGTATGTATGTCTGGAACGCTCAAATGTGGTCAATCATCCAGTAATATACAGCATTCAGATCGGGGCATGTGATAGCTCAATCGATAGGTCTCAAAAAGTTGGGTCAGGACAAATTGTCAGAACCAAAATTTGAATATTTGAATTCGCGCCAAAACGCCAAAACGTGTTTTTAAGGGTTTTGGCTATGGGAAGTGATGTTTTTTATGTTCCCAATCGATTTCTGAGGCGATTTTTGACAACTTTGCTTTTTACACTTTTTGATTTGGCGCATTTTTGAAAAAAAGCCATTTTTTGGCCAAAAAATAGGATTTTTTGATGCAAGGTGTCTACAGGGCCGATTTTTTTGCACCCGGGATCGCTGATCACGAATTTGACGTCATATTCGAGATTTGTTCTCACGAGGTCGTGTTATTCTCACGAGGTCTTTCCAGGGCGGGATGTTACTAACGGGCGGGATGTTTAAGGGGCATACTGAGAGGCGTAGCCGCTGTAGCGCCTCATGCTGCTCTACTCCCGAACAACCCAACTCTGACCGCTGATGGCGGTGCGCGAAGCGCCGCGGATGCACGCTCTCGCTTCCTAGCTTGGGAGAGCCGCGAAGCGGCTCCTCCCAAGCTAGTTTTTATTAACATACGATATTTTATTTATTTTTATGCTAAAGTGTATTCTGCAAAAAGGTTTTCAAATTCCCACTCGCTTCGCTATGCCACGCCTAACAATGAAAATTTGATTATTTCGCTTAGAACGCAATGTCACCTGCATTGACATAATCATTTGTTTTGCTTGTTACTGAATTAATAAAAAATACCGTTGCGTTTTCAGCTTTGAAATTAAACAATACCTATTTTAGTTTATTCTCTCGCAAGTATGGAAGAGAATTTCAACAAATTATTGATAATAATTTCTATTTTGCTAGCACTCATTTTGGTGTGTGATGGAACGAAAATTGAATGCTCCAAGGATTCGCCGACGATCAACGATCCTCAATTTAAGAACACACCGTTCCCTCGCCCAGAGCAAGTCAAGCTTGGCGATAATTATGAGGTATTCTCAGATGAAATCTCTATTCTTACCGAATTTTACTCCATTCTTTTCAGATATCACTCCGGTACACGAATTGGATCACCAGTGAAACAGCGAAATTTGTTGAGCAAAGTGTCAATGGATCCACAGTAATTTCCAAAACAACGCCTAAATCACTAACAACGCTATACCGAGGAGTCGATCGTAAACTCTATGTGAAAAGTTAGTTTGTTTGAACAATCAGTACTTATATGAAGCTCAAATTTCAATTGATATCTTGCAAAAATAAGTTCTATTCCAAAAAATTAACTTCGCAACAATAACCACTATAATCGAATAATATTTGTAAACATTATTTTAAGCAAATATGACGCATGACAATGTTGGACATGTGTGTACTGGTGCTCCGACTGAATCTCAAATGAACATTTACGGCCTATCGCCAACATTTGCCAAATTCTTGAATGGCTCTAATTCTTTCGTCTCAATACTTGAGTCAATTATCTTAGACACACATCAATTTAATCGCACATTCTTGGACAATAGCACAAATATCACAGCAGGTGTGGAAACTGTGAGCTGGGTAGGATGTGCACGAGGTGTTTCAAATACGACAAACAATGTCCAAATTGACGTCTACTTCGCGGGTGATAAGACCCTGTAGCAGCCTTATAATGGAAATTTTCACAATCCGCAAGTGATGACTATTCATCTGCAGATTTTCCAAGAAGGTAAGTCATTAATTGTAACTTTTCGATTCTTGTCGTTTTCCGCTATATACTTAAGTTTCTCCTTTTTATAAATTGTTAATGTAACAATTCCGTTTAGAACAGAGTAAAGACAACACTACCAAAATCAATGTGATTGAACATATCTCTTTCGATTTGGTGACTCTTGACACGGTTGATCCAATGCAGAAAGACACAATTCTGACGGTTTTGATACTTTTTAATACTGTTTCATTTATTTTTGTTAATTTACAAATATTTAGCCGCCACGTGGATTATTCTGTACCGACCTCCCGAAGGTGGAATGCCCTCACGATCTGCCTTCCCGCTTTGTTGCTCAAATGGAACATACTGATTCAGTAAATAATGCTAAAGATGATATTGAAGTGAGTTTGTGGTCCTCAACTTATACCGCATTTTGGAACTAATGTGGGCTTATCCTTAAACAAATAAATTAACATAATGTATTAGCTTGAATATATTATGTGTATCTCAATTACGTAAAATATTTTAAGCTTTTCTACTACTGTTAACCTTATCGAATTTTATTTCAGGTTTTGTACGATGAATCAGAGCATATATTTTCCATATCAATGGATTTCCAACCAAATTCCGATGTACCGCTTCTGGGAAACACTTTCCTTGCAGGTCCTACAAAAGTGATCCATGATTTCAACTATGGTACGCTTACAAATTGTCCCTACTAATACCCATATTTTACATTCAGGTCTGCAATATGTATTGTCCCGAGATGGTTCGGTGTGCCAAGGCGTGGAACCAATCGACTCGAAAATGGGAGACGTTGGTAAAGGACCGAATGGAACGCTCACTATGAGGAGCGCTGCTGAAATGCTCTTCAACCTAACTGGCCAGGAATTCTACTACGCAGGAAAAGTTGGTTTTTGTAGTTTTATTAATAATTTGTGATTGGGAAAATATGATAGTTTCACGGAATAGCGTTGTAAGCAGTACGATTGAGATTTTGAAGTGTCATTTACACGCTATTTGCAAATTCGCAATCATCTTTGCAAATACACTATTTTTAGGTTCGTGCTGAAGAAAATAACATGTTATTGGTTTCCTATGTGACACGAAAAGTGGATAGCAGTGGGAACGAAGTTGTTATTGAAATGCTCTACAGAGAGGAAGCATGGTCTGCAAATGGTCCTCAAAAGCCTAATCTCCATTGCATTACGCAATATCATAGAGTTTGTTTTATATGAACACTCAAAATTATATGGCATAACCTTGCTCTAGTAATACCAGTTACCATACTTTCTCAATTTTAATCAAATACAAGGCATGTTAAATAGTTATTTTCCTTGGACATAATTATATATTTAGTACATTTATATACAGTCAACCACGTGTTAATTCGGCACCCGTTAATGCGGCATTTCCGTTAACCCGGCTCTGCCAGCATTTTCCAGAACGAACGGGTAAAACACAAAGACCATTCACCCGATAAACCCGGCAAATTTGACACTTTTTTAGAATTTTGCTCGAAATATTGAATTTTTTCAATGAAAATTGATTTCGATTTTTAAATTTTCGCTCCCTCAGGGGCTCTCGCCCCTGTACGACCACTTTTTTCCGTCATATTTTTCACGGCAACAATTTTTTGAGATTTTGGATGCATTGAATCCGAAATTTACATCGGTTTAAAATTTCTTGCAAAATTGCTCGCAAAAATTTAACCACGTTTGCTATCAAATTTTAAACACGTTTACCCCATTTAGGTGGTACCAGAATGAAGAGCCAAAAGAAGGTGGAAGAATAGTGTGTCTAAATAGGGTACCGAAATAGGACGTTAAAATATTAATAATTATCTAAACAATCTACATTTTCTGTTATTTCACATTCTCTGCTACCCCTTTAATTTTTCCCCAATTTCACCTTTTCAGCGTGATACATGTTACATTTTTCTTAGCATTTCACAGGAGGTCAAAAATTTCCTTTTGGTTGACCAAGGCGATTTTTTTTCCAAAACTTGTTTCCAAATTCTTGCGGGTAAATTCTGGGCTACGTTCCAATCTTTTCATTTTGAATGCAAATTTAGAGTATTGTTTAGAAGAAAACTGGAGAGATTGTTCGCAGGTCGACTATACGCATGAATGCACTGATAAGTAACAACGAAGGTGTTTCCATATTGGATTATGGCGTGTTCCAATGTCTTCGCAATTATGATGGCAATAGAATATTTTTCCTCTCCTTAGAAAATGGTATGCGATATATTTAGATAAATCCATTTAGTAGATCAATTTATTTATTATATTCAGTTGCTATGGAAGATGTAAGTAAGGCTGGTTTCACTAGAGTGAAAAGCGCGTTGGCAAGGACGATTGCGCACAGTGCCAATGTTTCTGTGCTTCGTCTTTCTAATTTAATGGTAATTATCAATATTCTAACTATGATTTTGTTAAAATATTGCAATTCCAACTATGCTAGACATTACAATATAAAAACTAATTAGTACGTATATGTCACGTTCTTCATTTATTAAAATTTTCAGTTCACACAACAAGGATCCGAAATGCTTGCTTGCTTCATGATTGGTGAGAAATCTGACGTGAAATCACCAGCAAAGACGGTACTTATGCCGTTGGGGGGGGGGGGGTGGGGGTGCAGGCTTTTTCCCCATTTTATGATCACATTTTATTATCAGAAGCAAGCAGTGATGAAATAAATCCGTATAAGACCATAACGAGTAAACAATATCAATAAATTTAACATTTAAAGTACAATCGATAAATGATTTTCCAGAATTCGTACATACGATTTTCCTTAAATTGGCGTTTCCAGATAAACTCGTCGATGTAACTGGTAAAAACGTTCCTTTATAAAATCCACGCTTTTTTCTACAATTACGTTTTGTGCACTCCCAACGCTTTCCATTTTTATGTTTAAACAGTTTCATTTGATGTCCGCAAATGCACGTAATTGCAAGAGGAATCAATCCCAGCTGCTGCAACCATTGTTCAAATGGAGACAATGAAGATCGTACAGATAAGCTGCGATGAGGAAAACTAATCTGCAGCAGCAGTGGAAGAAATAAAATGGGGAAAAAGCCTGCACCCCCCAACGGCATAAGTACCGAAATCACCAGCAAAGACTGCTTATTTCCATGTAAGATAACAAAATAATTAAATAAACTTAAAATATAGCATATTTGAAATGTGTTTAAAATATTTTCCTCCAGTTTACTAGTGTCCTGACTATATTTATCAAAATTATTTTCGTTGGTCATCGGGTTAATTTTATTGTCATATAATGCCAATAATCATCATAAAAAATAACTTTAGAGTTGTCAACTTATCTATGGTTATAATTACTTAGCATCATCTTATTCTAGGAGGAGCTGAGCGTTGATGCTGCTAGACGAGCACTCAACCGTACTATTAATGCAACTGATGGATTAACCGTTAAAATACCAGCACTCGGTCCAAAGCAACCTGCTCTCGTAAGTTTCAAATTCTAAATTTTTTGGACAAGCGTTATTGTAAGATTTTGCTTTAGTCATTCACGTCAAAAAAGTTCGGCCTACTACCAAACCACAATATGCCCTCTCCACAACCTGCCTATATTGGTTATAGCGGACAAGCAATGTTCGTTATGGCAGTGTTTATGTTCACTTTTGGTATAACAGCCGTAATCGGATCATACGTGTTTTACGTGAAGCGGCAGAGCATTCGAGGAATGGCCTATCAAGTTTTTGAATGAACAGCTGTCCTATTTTTCATTCATTATCTGCTGATATTTGTTCTTGCGGGTGCTTATAACGCGCAAAAATTTTCGCAGAACTTGAAGTGTTATCAATGTTCTTTCGCCTGAAACATTTTTATAGTCGGGCAATTTTAGACAAATCACCATTAACCCTTCATTGCCGGAGCCATAAACAAAAGGCAGAATGTCTGCATTACCATTAGCTTTCCTTTTGGTAAGCTGTCTTTATCAAAATCATGATGACTGCCATTGTTTATTTCTCTTTTCTATGCGATCTATTTACAGACACACTCTTTGTATGAATAATGAACACTCATTCGTTTCTTTCTTTTTGTGAAGTCTTTAGCAAATCAAAAACGTATCCGATCGGATACACTCGGCAATGAAGGGTTAACACCAGAAATGGTAGATAAAAATCGCAAAATAAGGGCTGAGTGGCAGAAAACAGATCGTAAAGATGACCTGTAATGTTTACGAAATTTATGTAAATTAAATCACCCACCGTTTCCAGCAAATTCATTTCGATGGATATTAGTGCAAAATGTGATATTCAGAAAAGATTATTTTCTCTATGTAGAAAATCCGAGATGTAGAAATTTCTGCAAAATATGTGCTTTCCAGTCCTTTCTCTACGTCATGTAATATAGCGAAATTCTGATGTTTCAAAACCTTAACCTTGTATTCGCAGACTGCAAGAAGTCCTTATTTCTTTATTACATTTCATCATCAAACCTTTAACTTTCATTACGTCGAAAACATACCCAGTAATTTCTACATATATAAACCGATATTTGATGGAATATTTGCTTCTTACTTCTTATGTGCCTAATTTGTTATTATATGTGCCTAATTAGTTATTAGCAGTGTTGTCACTTTTCCAAAAGTCGCCTCCGCCTCCGGGCAATTTTCCGAACGTCGCCTCCGCCTCCGGAGGCGCCTCCGGAGGCGCCTCCGGCTATTTTTGATCGCCTCCGGGTCGCCTCCGACCAAAAATCGCCTAAAATGCCCATTTTAGGCATGTTTGAAAAAATTTTTCCCAAAATTTTCAAAAAAATTTCTGAAAAAATTTTTTGGCGCCAAATTATTTTTTTAAAAAATTTTTTGAAAATTTCTTGAAAAAAAATTTGTCAAATTTTGAAAAAAATTCGAAAATTTTTCTTGTTTTTGTCAAGTTTTCATTAAATTTTCGCCTGCCGGAGGCGCCTCCGGACACCCCCGGAGGCGCCTCCGGAGGCGCCTCCGGCTATTTTTGAGGGTCGCCTCCGCCTCCGGCTCCGCCTCCGCCTCCGGAGGCGCCTCCGGAGGCGCCTCCGAGCATCCGGAGGCGGAGGCGTGGCAACACTGGTTATTAGTTGCTTATTATACCCTTTACAGTAGACTTAGGAGCAGTATTAGTCGATTTGAGCGGCCGTTTGGTAGTTTTGCTTTTGGCTGGAGCCTTCTTCTTGTCGCCTTTCTTTTTGCGAATGGCGCCCGAGCGCTTGAGCGGTTTAGTACTATTTTTATTCGAAACTTTCGGCATTTGAGCAACCTGAAATTGAAGAAATATATTAGCAGAAAAATACTAAAATATTTCTTATGTAAACAGTAATGACTCTTCTCAAACAACCCTGTCATCTATGAGAAATCAATTAATAATATTACTAATGCACCTTTTCGATATATTAAGAGTGCGGGGTATTGCTAGATGAGAGGTGCGCAGGGAGTGCCTAAGGAGCAAGCCTTCTTCTCCTGGAAAGTAATACTACTTTACATCTGGGTTGGCCAAAAAAGCGCGGTTTCTCTGTGCTATCCATTGGAGACAGAGTTGAGTGAATTTTCGTGTGCACGTGGGCCTGTGCCACTCACACTCGGCGCAGACACATTCATTCAAAGCGAACATCACCGAGGGGCAAAGCACGCAATGATGGCAGCAGAGTCGCACAACATTAGCCGTCGGCTATTGCTGCTTTTTATTTTGTCACTTCCCGTGGCATTCTTTGGCGCACAATTAGCACCAAGCCGAGGCCAATTTGGGTGTTGCACAGGGAACATAACAAATAGACTCGAGAAAGGGCGAAACCGCCAAAAATGACTGACGATGCCATTTCGCAGTCATTTGTCACGAAGTGATGTCCCGTTTTAATGGCTCGACTCATTTTTCTCTTTAAACCGCTTGTGCTAAATAGCCGGATTTAGAAAGGAAATATTTCTAAAGTGCTTCTTTAATTAAATAAACATCTAGCGGGTATATTTTATGTTCCTGTGTCTCACTAACACAAAGCATTCCATTTGAATACTACTAATCGCTATACATTTTACAGAAAATGTCTTCAGACGTTGATTTCAATACAGAGCTAGTCACTTCATCTGTGCTTCACGACTGGATACGAGGAATGGCACTTTCTAAACCTGTTCGAAACTTAGCTCGCGACTTTTCTGATGGAGGCATATTTATAAATTACTTGGTGGAAACTTTAAAATATAAAATACGTTTTAGTTCTCGTTGCGGAAATAATTGCACACTTTTTGCCTCGGTGAGTATTGTCCATATGCGTTACCTGTTCCGTTATTTTCATTTTTAGCTACGTATCACTTGGAAATTTTGGACACGTCAATTCCGTGGCACTTAAACGATATAATTGGGAGACACTTCAAAAGTTAGTTTTATTCTTACTTCTATCGTGGGGTAGCTAGGGGATACTTAATAATTTAACATTTAGAAACGTTTAAAAGTAAATCAGCAAATGTACAACTTTTTCGCCTATAAATATTGCCATTAAAACCGCACCAAATGCTAACTCACATTTTTGCCTTTTCATGACTTTATTGTAAATTTACAGAGTAGTACTTCGCCATTTACGAATTCAACTTACAGCCGAACAAATGAATCAGCTCGCAAACTCGGTGCCTGGAGTAATAGATGGCCTTCTGCTCGAAGTGAAAAGCAGGATTGAAGATGCTATACAGGAGGGTCGTTTCCGGCCCACCAACCGTCGCAGTCGTAGCTATGCGTCTTCCAACGCATCTTCCAGAGGTTAATCAATTGTATTGAACTTTACTCTGCTTATGGTGGAATTTTTTCGAATGATATGAAAGCTTATTAGTAACTGAACGCGTATTATTATGACTGAGAAATCAAATCAAATAATTCAAAAATAGGCAATGGATAATAAACATTAAGCCGTGGAGAGCATAGAAATTCAGCAAACAACTTTTCCGACAATCCTATTCAGTTGGTATATTTACTCATTTACTATTTAGGTGGAAGTACACTACACTTAGCTCAGCTCGACGATCCAGTGAGCTCACGACATTACAATAGGGATGCCTCGACAATTGGGAATGCCAAACATTCGCCGAAGTATGTTTAACCGGTCCATAAAACAGTACATATTAATTAATGAGTCTTGGGTTAGCCTAGT
The DNA here is from genome assembly GCA_022814885.1 of Ditylenchus destructor. Classification (NCBI taxonomy): domain Eukaryota; kingdom Metazoa; phylum Nematoda; class Chromadorea; order Rhabditida; family Anguinidae; genus Ditylenchus; species Ditylenchus destructor. Next base: position 1,111,068 of record JAKKPZ010000002.1, read on the forward strand.
TGGGGAACACTTTTAAATATTCTCACTCTACTATGCACTGCGCATTAGTTACCTTACGTTCTATAGCATTGGTTTCCTTATGATCAGTAATATTGATTTTTCATAGGGATTTCTAATAGGATAGCATTTTTAACACGGTTAGTGATTAATACTCAATAAAACATGTATACCACTCGTCCCAGAGCAACTGCCCATGATTTCTTAATAACGCTATGTTTATTATAGTGATACAAAGTCATGTGGCAGTTATTCTGCGACAGCCTGTATGGAAATAAAATCAATTGTTGAAAAGGGAACTACAACTGTAATTCTTTAATTCAACTGTGGATTAATATTTCCACCGAAAAATGTTTCTGTTTATACTGTTTTCTTCTATTAGAGTACAACAATATAATCAACTAACCACAAACTTTTGCGCATAAAACATTAAAGTTCATAACTTTAAAGACTAGTTTAGTTCGTGTCACGATAGTAAAAGTATTCCAGTATTGTGTAGAAAGTTAACTTTGACGCGTACGATTTAGCACAGCACATGATGAAGGAACAAAGCTGTCAAGGACACAACCCGCGCCTGTGCTCGATGACTTCACTAAAGATCAACTTATAGAAGCAAGTTATTGAGTATCACTAACTTACTATAAGGATATTCATGTTTAAATTAGTAACATAACTTAAGAGACACAAATAACACCTTTTCTATATACGTAAAACAAATCGGTAGTCCATAAATTATTCATTTTTTCAGAAATTGTATATTCGGATTCGACATCTGGAAAATTCATTGAGACAAAAAGACGACAAAATTAGTCACTTGGCTAATCAAAATGAAAAGTTATTGGAAATCGCTCGCCAATCCAGCCACAAATTACTTCAAAATCATTCAAATCCAGATTCACCTTCAGCTTCTCGCGGAACCAATAGCGAATTTAGTGACTCGATAACCGATTTAGATCGGTTAAATGGCGCTGAATTAAATAATGGATTTCGCCGGTATCGCTAACGTTCTCGCATGATCCACTTTAAAGGTGTGTGTATTTTAATACATCAACTCATTAGTAATATAAATTTCATTGATACATTTCGAGAACATATTTTTATTGTACATAATTTGCATTACAATTTGTGTAATAAAAATATTTTATGTAAAGCTCCTTCATCTCAAAATTGAGCAATTAGAGAAATATATTAGACAAACAATGTGCAAATACACATACCGTATCTATATACAACTAAACGCAACAGACCCGAATAAATTATGATCAAAGCTGAATAAACAGGAGTAAACTTAATAAGTTAAAAACATCGTTAACAGTACATGAATTATTTACCAGGCATGACACGCGGGAAAACCAAATTTGAATTCAATAATTTTTTTCTCAATTTTTTACCGTGTTCGACTATTTTCTGAGTGTTCCTACCCCACCGGACCGGGGTACGATCTATCGATTGGCGCTATCAAAATAGGGTGTATCGCCACAAAAAATGGTTGGTTTACCCCAGTTTTTCATTATTTCACAATAGGTGTTGCGAAATAACGGAAAAATATAGTAAACCACCCATTTTTTGTGGCGATATACCCTATTTTGATAGCGGCAATCGCTAGATCGTACCCCGGTCCGGTGGGGTAGGAACAATCAAAAATAGCCGGACACTGTAAAAAATCGAGAAAAAAAATTATGAAGTTCAAATTTGGGTTTCCCGCGTGTCATGCCTGTTATTTACTGGGTGTCAGAATCTATGGAAACGTCAACCATTTTTGCCACTTAAATTTTTTGAATTTTGAAAATAGAGAAACTGAAATTGGAATAGTCAATGATATAATGAGTTATGTAATAACTTATGTTACGTTTGTATGTCAAATGCTTGCAAGGGGTATAAAGCGGCTTTCAATAATAATTCTTCGGTTAAAAATAAAATATTTCTCCACACAAAAACTTCCGCAATTATTTTATAATGAAAAAGGCAGTTAAAAAGAAAGCTGTCTCAAAGCCCATTCTACAGTTTGTTCAAGCCTCCAAGGTTGCGAATGTGAATAAAAATTTGAAAATGTATCGATTTGTATTCGAATGTTTTAAAGTTAGGTGCAAAATTTCGCAATATCGAAACAGCTTTTTACAGAAATCGAAAGAATTGGCCGTGAACACAATTTTACTGTTCCAGAACATTTTTCATCAGTAATAGGAAACCCCAGCTAATAAGAAAAACTCAAAAATGTTAGTCGGATAGTTTTTCTCGAGCTTGATCGGTTTAGTCGAACTCAATTTTTTTCACATCTAGTATCAAGAAAAATTTGTTTTCAAAAGGAAATTTTATAACTAAATTCCCCAGATTCGTTTTTGTTTTGCAAAACATCGCAGTAAAAGTGGAAAATGAGCATGAGAAAAATTATATGAGAGTACTATTCCAACATTTACGATGTGCAAATGTTAGGAAGAGAAAACAAATAAAGTGAACATTATGAATACTTCTAAATTAGTAATCCACAGAAATAAGCTTAGGGTTAAGATTTTAAAAAATTCGAAATCTATGAGCTACTTAACCATAACAAGAATAGGTTAATGTTTTTGAAAACTTATTTCTTTTCTTTCGAGAATAGCTTTCAATAATTCCAGGATTCATAGGCGAATTTATACTAGCGCTTCATTACCCCACTGAAATAAATTAATTAACATTTTCTTAATTGGCCATAATATTACTTGAACAGCAGCAGATACACAATTCACGTGCCGTACAAAGAGTTTTCCTTTATTCCAGGGGCTCTGTAACTTGACAATAGGAAAGTCTGCTCTCAGCTTATTTTCTTGACCACCAATCACAGAAACAAGGCAAAAGTCATCAACGAGGGAGGTAAAATTCAGAGTGGGTTTATAATTTCCAACGTATTCAGTAGATGGAGCTGCACCAAGCTGAAATCACCATAATGCAATAAAATAATAAATCTTGATCTTTATAGTAATCCAATTTATATAATAAGGTGTCTCATATTTTAGTAATTTAATAATGCATCTTTGCTTTGCACTAATTGAACATTACCAGAAATGATTATTTTTTTTACCTTAATACTTTTAGGTTCTATGTTTGGCTCTAAAAATGTAGCAGAGAGTTTTCCTATATAATCTTTTGGAAACTAGATTTGTCCAAATATCTATTGTTTTTGTTCATATATTAAAACCGTTAACCTACCTTTGCCATTTGATTGACAACCTGAAACAAAAAATCTGATTTCTTAGTGATTTATACTAGAATTTCTTACTAGTGCGACAATTTCCCTAGCAGTGGTGAGGTCAGTTATTCGAATTTTTACAGAAGCTCCACTTTCCAGGCCGCATTCATAAGCAACAAATACTCTTACAACCGAGTTCGACACTGATACTTGCCGGGAAGCCTCCACATGAGGTGTCACTGTCTGATCTGAATTACTGCTAGAGACAGATGTCACGGGAGAATTCAACAAGCGCACACAATTGCGCTCAACTGTCGCATTAGTTAACGATTTCGGATTGCCTTCAATAGCTTCCCCATTGAGTCCTGTATTTGGCCGACAGCTATCTGAATCGAATTTCAGCGAATATCGGAGATTTTTCTCACTATGGCGTCGAGAACGCTCAAGAAGGCTCGTTGGTGGGGCTCCCTCAGCTAGTGCCTTTGAACGTCGCAATGTCGTTCGCAGGTGCGAGAATGTTGTAGAATTTGATGACTTTGTAGCCTAAATTAAGAGCCATAGTTTCATCCAACACTAATACGGATTTTCAGTATACGCTACAATTAGACGAGATACTCGGACTCAGCAAGTAAAATGAAATGCGCTACAATGTTTTACAACAAACCTGGACAGGTGTGTGGTTATTGTTATTCCTCGCAGTTAATGATTCCTCGGACGGAAGTGGAGTCGGTGGTTCCAAAATTGACGTTAGTAGTAACGAGCAACTCTTCTGCTTTTCACGTTCCCGAGCTACCGAAGCGATATTACTAATCCCTGAATATTAGCCAAATTTAAACCGCGTTTTGAGGATAGATAATAGAAGGTTGAGTAATTAGTTTCGTATTCTGAGACAACATGCCTGTAATAATTATTTCTCTAAACATAAATTATTCTCTATGAAAATTTATTCAACTACCATTATTTAACAGGAACCTTATAATAATTACCGCCAATATAGACATGAAAATGAGAGGTCTTACATCTAGAAGAGCGCCAAATTTCGTCAAGTGTTGTTTGAAAATCAGCTAGTTTCTCCAACTGATCCGCATATACTTTGGAATCGTTTTCTAAGAGGCACTGTCGCTGTTCGTATTGCATCAACTGAAGTAGGCAGATATAACACCAGGGAAAATAAAACTAAGTATACCATTATAAAATGATCCAGAAAGATCGAAAGACGGCAATAGGCTGCGATGAAATCCGGTTGATAGGTAAATAAGTTAACTAAAATTATTTTTCAGAAACATTCCTATTGAAAAATTGGTACACGCTTACTCATTTGAAATACAGGTACGGGAATGGAAGTACAAGCTTTGAAATGTTCACTTGATTCGTCCACATTCACAACAGTGTTAACTTGACACACATCTTCTGCTTTTGGCATTACCTAAATTATACGACTGATAAGTGAAAAAACGTCTTGTAAAAGATAATTATTAGCACTCAATTTTCTCTACAAAACTGTACAATAGGAAATAGAATGCCTCAATTTTTTACATACATAAATATAAAAATATTGCGAAAATTTGTGACTTTGGAATGGCTCATCCAATCACAAATATCTAATAATTATACAAAGCAAAAATATAACTTAAGTATGGTTGCATGGAGAAAACTCTTGACTATCAATTGGTATATAACACCTATGAGCAAACTTGCGTTATGTCAACGAAAATTTTATTTATTCAAAACCGAAGACTTTCTTAAAAATATGTCAAACCCACTAAAATGAAAGACACGTCAGAGTGGAGCTGAAGAACTTGAAGCTTGTATATCCTGTGATTTTGAATAAGCTCTGTGTCCATGTCGAGATCATTTATTAAGACGGCGGCTGCTTTGCCCAGTTGTTGGTGAAATGCTTGTTGCAAAGACGATGGTCTCGACCGAAATGGCCTCTCTTGGTCAATTTGGCGTAGCCACTCCCATTCTTCTTGAGACACATGCGGATTTTTGCGTACTAAGACAAAAGGCAACACTGAAGGCACGTTTTCTGGGACAGTGACGCGAATAACATTGAGGGTGGATTGTAGTCGAAGATAGCCCATATAAAGGCCTGGATCCAGTGGTATTTGAGATGATTCAAAAAAGTTTAGAATATTGAATAACTGTGCAGATAGAAATTCTAAGGCAGGACACGAATATTTCTTTCGGATCAGTTTTTCCATGCGCATCCATCGCCTAAAATGTGATTATTTAATAAAGAACCATGTTTCAATTTTTTCACTATTTATACTTGCAAAAAAATTCCCGTTCAAATCCTTTTGCTCAATAAAATGCTTGGGAATATCTGGTTAAAATATTACGTTAAAATATAAGAATTTTCGTTCAGAAACATTTTCTGTTACATTTCTGCGACATATAAAAAGATGTATCGTAAAGAATTACATAGCAAGTCCTTGTACTGCCTGAGTTTCGCTAACTAAATTGACAGACACCAGAAAGACACTTCCATTCGTCGTTAGCGGTGTATGATGGATCCGGCCAATATCACGCACACCCAAAGCGTTATGCATTGATGTAACCACGTCCAGTATTTTGGCTCTCAATTGGGAGCTATTGGAGCAGCTACTTCCGGTCATTGACTCCTGTAGCAAAACTTATTACTAGCTGAATCCCTGCGAAGACCTTTCTCCAAAACCAAAATGGCTAAATTATATCGCGAATTCAAGTACGTTTTGCAGCGCTCCAATTCATTTTTACGTTTTGCGTTGAAAATAAGGACTTGAAACGGGGTTTGAAGTATTTGGATTGTATGAATGTTAGTAGGAATGATATGAAAATTTGACGGATTCATTAAAATTCACCTGTAATGGTAATATTAGCTAAGTCATGGCTATAAGCCTATTTTAATCCAGTTTAATGCAGAATAAAAAAATTGGCCACGATCTTTTTTGAACTTATTTTATAGCAAGTGAATTTTCTACCAAAGTTTGAAATATAAACGTTTTTTTTTCAAAACTTAAATTTGCAGAATACACTATTCATTTTGGTTTTATTCATTTTATGCATGCACTCTTGTAAAATTTGTTGTAGACAATAAATTAAATAAGTTGATACAAATGTTGTACTCGCCAAACAATGAGATATCACAAAAATTTGACATTACACGAGTTTTCATAACTTTTTATGTCTCCTTAAAAATATTTTTCAAACATAAGTTACCTGTAAATATGCAACCTGGTCCCAGCAGAGAGAAAGTTTCATCAGCCAGTGCATATCATCTGTTGCTATTGACGAAATACCCGATAGTGACTAAAACATTAAATTAGACAAATAAACCGTTGGTTGAATAAAAATGATGAAATATTGAAGCGTTTTATTTACCTCATCAATACATAATATAGGAAGGCAATCGTCCACTGTACATAAAACTTTCCCTTCTGTGTATATTATAGAAGCCAAATAAATTCCCCTAAAATATTTCTATAAAATATATTGCATTTTAAAGGAACAACCACACCTTTGTACATTTTTGACAAATTTTGAACTGGCAGAAAATAAATAACGGAGCCCAGTCTTCTTCTTCCTGACATTCATTATTTCGACGCAGTTCGGAAACACTGAAAAATTTTACTTAATATTTTCAGATATTAGCGAAAAATGTTACTTACCTCTTTGCCATACTGTTGATTGTCTGTACTTTTCTACCCGTTCAAATAGATCCGCGATTTTCTGCATTTGCTCCATTCGGAAATTTGGGAGTCCATCTACATCTTCCCAGCCTGAAACATAATCAAATAACCGTTTTATTATAAGCCGGAATTCTACTTGATATCCTAAGTTGCTTTGGAGACGCTGTATTGTAGTTTCCAAAGCCCCACATAGATGCCGCGGCAATGCGAAAGGTATAAGATTCGTTATGGATCAAATTGTCAACGGTGATTTTTGCTTTTGTCATATCGGTCAATTCCAATGTTCCATCCACGATATCAAAAGAAGAATCTTTGCTCCATTCCGCTAAATAGAATGTGTATTTTATTTAAGCTCTTTACAACGGTCCAAGAGTAAAAGCCTTTTATTAGTATGCAAAAATTAATAATTTTTGGAGCTGAAATTAAGTATGCTAAAAATATTTATATTTGCCAAAGCGCAATATGATACGTTAAAAAATAACCTTTATATTTAATAATAACACATCCTTGATTGGTAGCGCCAACTGAAGTGGAAGGACCGGGCTCGTGCTCTGGTGCATTGAATTCGATTGTCGCGCGATGTGCTGAAGTTACATAAACCTTGACTTTTTTAGGTGGTCCAGGAATGAGCGGGTTATCCAAAACACTCTTCATAGTATTCACGGTTTTCAGTTGACTCTCCAACAGATGCGCCCTTTTCTCGTCTTCCTGAAGCGGTGTTTTAAGTGAATATAGTTATAAATAAGCTTGAACATAAATACTCGGAGCACACAATGATTTTATTTCATGGCCAATTTTTTTCACGTACTTGTTTTCAGATTATTGAAAAAATTTTCTAACAACGTTGAACTTATTTTTCCCCATAATAAACTAGACGCTTTGAAAATTTTTTGATACCAAGCAAAGCATGCCATCTTTAAGAAATGGCAAAACAATGTTTTCGAAAGTTAAAATTGGTATTTTTGGAGAAAAATTTTCTATGAAACTCCCACAATCCCGGATTTACGGTATATTCGAAACGTTGTTTTGCTATTTCAAAAAGAGATAGTAGGTATGTTCGGTGTCAAAAAAATTCTCAAAGTATCTAGTTTATTATGTAAGAAAATTAGTTCAATATCATAAGAAAATTTTTTCAGTAAATGGAATACAAGTACGTGAAAAAACTGCGCCACCCTGCATATAACAAACTTTATAGCTTGCGCATTTCCCCTTAAAACTGAAATATTACCTTTGCAGTGGCAGCTTTTTCGTACAATGTTTGCAGTCGTTTTTGATTCTCTTCCAGCACATCATCCACAATTTTCCGCCTTTGACTTATGCTAGTGACTAAACGTGCATTATTCATCGATTTCAGTAACATGTCTATTATTTCCTTGTGAAACATTCTAACAACTGAGTCTGTACTAACTGTAACTACTACTTATATTTTAGTTAATAGAAACAATAGTAAACCAAGCTTACGTTGCGGGTTTTCACAAGCCCCATTTTTCAGTAGAAGATCAGCCACCTGCTTCCTATCGAGCATCAAAGCCACATCCAATAGGGTTAACCGAATAGGAAATTGACTGTACAAGCCTAAATATGGGTGTTTATCACTAAAGTATCATCAAAAATTTGTTGGTCTATGTGCAAAATGCTGTTGAATGTTTTCTAAATTTCACTAAAAAACTAAGTCCTCGCTTCCACCCGAAAGATTCAGCATTATTAGTGATTCTTGTGTAAGGCAAAATATATATTAAATTCTCACCACTTTCCAGTGTGTCGCTTAAGGGGAAGCACTTTTTTGATAAGATGACTTTGAGGGAATCGAGATCGTTTTGCTCTACTGCGGTTAAAGCCCCAAATAAGTTAATCATGCTGTTCTTGATTTTCCTCACCAGCCGATGCTCATCCGGGAATGATGGCTGCATTGCTGACGCAGAGGTAGATCCCTTATTTTTGTCTACTGTGCTTTCCACACTTCCTTGCCGGCGTACTAAAATGAAATATATTGGAAAATTATTTCATTCAAGTATAATGTTTTGGAGTAAAGTAGTTATAAATGTAATAAAAAGTTCACTTTATAACTGCTAATTTTTATAATATTATATCTTCTCGTAATAATAAATATCATAATTAATCCGAATCAGATATCCAAAAATATCTTTACTTACCTAATTTGCCGAGGTCATTAGTAGGAGAATCGACATTTCTGAAAGTTTTGTATATATTCTTGCACAATATAATAACAATATGATAACTAATCCCGAACAAATGATTGTACAAAATTAAATGTCAGAAGTGTGTCAAAAGTTTAGTTTCAGCTATGCAGAACAAGCGATGACATTTTCGTAGTTAAGCCGATTCTGTGCTTATGATCAAATGTGAAATGTCATTTAAATGCGTTAAGATAACAAGGAATCGATTTTACTTCCATGGTAAGAAATGGAATGTGTGTCCTCCATGATTTATGTGCCCTCACATAAATCAATTAACAACAGTCAATTAATATTTATGCGTGCGTGCGAGGGAACCAAAGTACTTAATCAAGGTGACCAATGCATACAGTCTATTATTTTCATTATACTTATTTTGTGCGAAAGAAATGAAAAGGCCCGAGGCACATTTGATAATTCATAAATTAGCCTCGAATCTCTGTTTGGTTTTCGCGGAAAGGGCCAAAATCTAACAATTCCAGACTATCTATTTACTATTTATTAATTCCTATATTTTTATAGGAATATATTTTCTCATAATTTCGTCTGAGACTGAAATAATATCATTTCGCATGCTAACATTTGTTGCAAAACATACTTGTATCTAATATTCCTTACCTTCTCCGATCGTCCAAACTCGGCTGCTTCTGCAGCAAAAGTCTGGAGGCTAACTGATGGGCCATACTTGTATGTACATTTATTTGGGCTTTGCTATTGTTACCATTTCCTCCCGACGACGACTTTTCTAGCCGAAGAGTGTATGGCTGTGCCATTCGTGCGAATGATCCTAAAATATATTTTTATTTCGAGAAGCTGACATTTTGACTACGCGGTATTTTTAACGATATTTGACAAAAAGTTGAATTCAGCTCAACCAATGGAGGGACTAACGCAGCTTGTCAGATGCGCATATTTGCCGAACACATTGTTCACGCAGGATTATAATGAGTATTGCATACAAACTGGTTAATATGATAAAATAATCGTGAGCAGGGGTAATTCAAGACCCATGGAGGGCTTTGGAAAATTAACGCCCCAGGGTTTCCATTACAGAATTTACGGCGCTATCCTATTATCAGGGGCTCCCGATTTCACAGGCAAAAAACCATATGGGGTACCCTATTGATTTTTCTTGACAAATTTGTCAAAAAAATCAATAGAGTACCCCCTATGGTTTTTTGCCAAAAAATTTTCTAAAAAAATGTTTTTGGCAAAAAACCATAGGGGGTATTCTATGGTTTGAAAAATCAATTTCAGAATAATTTTTAAGAAATTAATAGAAATGGTTCAGAAAATGTTTTTTCGAACCATAGGGTACCTCCTATGGTTTTTTGCCTGTGAAATCGGGAACCCCTGATAATAGGATAGCGCCGAATTTACGGTAATTCTTGAAAATATGTCATGATTTTTGATTAAGACTGGTTCGGATATTTTTAAAAGCATACCAAATTTTAAGAAATTCTGTCATTTCCACAGCTCAAAATCCTCCTCCGTAAAATGCACAAAGCGACATTTTTGCAGACTTATTTTAAAAGGCACACTTCAAATGGTTTAATTAATGGAATTTGCCGGTCTTTCCCCTCTTTTCGACGAACGGCATTGTCTTTCGTGGGAATATATTTTATAGCTTTTAAGGCCATTAAAAAGTATAAAGTGAACCAGAAAAGTACCTAGAAAATGGCTAAACTGTTCCGTGACTCATGAAAATAATAACAAGAATAACTCAAAACATAGCCCTTATGACCCAAATTACCGGAAATAGGCTGATGAAAATTGCTGAACGTTTCGGGCTCACGAAAAATAAGCATAAAAGCTTCAAATAAACTGAACCTAAACAAAAGAATACGAGCAAACCCAATTATTCTCGCTTTCTTTCCCAAGCAAATAAAGTCAATTAGGTAGAAAGCAGTGAGTAATAATAATTAGAAAAATGCGATTTCGATTTGTTGGAAGACAAATTAAGACTTGAGAGAAGAGTGGAAGCTGAAGGAAAACTGAGGAGATCGAAAAATTCCTTGCTGTTTTCGCTTCTGTCTTCAGTGCTGATTTCTTCTTTTTGCTCCCTCATTCCTTGCTGGACTTATTTTCCCCTTTCTCTTTGCTATTGCCTGCCAAAGCCCCTTTCATCTGATGCGCAAACCTTTGATCATCGCTCATTGCAAAGGCAGGACCAAAATTAATGCAGCCAGCGCATTTATGCACGAGGAGGAAAGAAAGGGCAAATGAGGCAGACATTAGAAAAGAAAGTCCTCAAAACTGTTCCATGTTTACAGGACGATTTTCAAAATACAAAAAACAAAAACTTTTGTGTATAGAAAGGATTTTATTTTGGTCAGTAGATTTTATCGACAATTTGACAACGTCATAAAACAAAGTAGTGTCGCAAATATATAAAAAATATATATTTCTGGCAAAGAAACACTGCTTCTTTTGTACAATTTTTTAAATGTACTCAAAAATACAGATTATAATAATGAGCAAAACCAACTGACCAAAATTGCACTCATCTTGCAGCAATTTAATCTCAATCTGAGGAGTGGGTGTTCGGAAGAGGAGAGTCGTGGGAGCACTATTTCGATGTTTTGTTCCATATTTTATACGAACTGCCGGCAGACGACTTCTCGTCGATTCACATCTGAATTAAAATTTAAGTCTAAAATAAATTAAATACTCTCAGCATTAAGGAAGTAAGACTAAAAGCTTTCGTCCGACTTTTCATATCTAGCGCCTAGCTTGGGTTAGTGTAAACCGGTTAATTTATGAGCGTTATACACTATTCCCTGGTTTAATGAACCTGGGCCGTTCCCTAAAGTGTAAAACATATGGAAATTCCCCTAGATATAACGAACACCGAAAATTTTTTTCCGCGCGTTGCGAAATTGTTTTTTGTGAGCCAGTTTAGGTTTTTAGGCGCAAATTCAAATTTTTAACTAAATATCGCAATATTTAAACAAACTTTCCAAGATAACAATGTTAAGAAATTTGCAGAAAAGTAGCAAAAATTAACTCGTAAATTCAAAAGTTCAAATTAGCGCCCGGAATTAAGCGCCCTCATTCAAATTTTAATTCTGGCCAAACCCTCGATAGAAAGAACGAATGCGTTGGTCCCTAGCCGTTCGTTACTTCGAGGGAAGAGTGTAACAGTATAGCCTCGCAAATACGTGTATGTCACGGCATATTTTAAAATGCGAACAAATTTTGAAGCGAACATTGAACTCTTTTTGCATTTGTACATAAAAAGTTGGGCAATAAAAATGTCAAACTTTTCAAACGTTTGCTAAAAATTTGTTCACACGTTGCGTTCACATATGTGAACACTGTTGTATGTAATATATCACCAAAGCAGTGATTCAAAAAGAGTGTTCCTTTTCAAAAGAAGGTCAAATATTCAGTTCGAGTTCGTTTGACTTCCGTCTTAAGTTTCAAGCTTCATACTGAACCTCTGCAATCACATTTAATTCACATACCTCTTCAGCTTATTCGGTGCCATTTTTTGTTGCTGTGCATTTCGAGATGTTTGGTTTTTAGCGGTGGGATGTCGAAGAGGGTGTGTGGCTTTCTGAAGGCGCACTATGAAAAGAATGCCTCGGATGACACTAATAATCGGTCGCTTGGATCTCATTTTAGCAACAAATTCTTTCCAGGTCACAACGTCTTGATTTAAAGCACAAGAACATGAACTTGAATTTGAGACATGTGAAAAATATGAGGTTATGAAACGGGTGGGAAAATGCTGCCCGACAGATCCGTTACTCAGTGCATTTCTGCGAAAGTTTAGCCGAGCGTGTGTCAAGTCGAATTAGGTAAAAACAAGCGAATAAGAATTCCCTTGTAAGGGCTGAGTCTAACGAAGTTGGATGCGACACTCTTCGATGGCGACGATGACGATTATGGACAGTAATAATTATTAGCCCTATATCAATCATTGAATTATTGTTTACATTGAAAACAAGTCAACAAAACGTCACGGAAATTTAGCGTTTTTAATCTCGGGAGGGGGATAAAATGGACTAATTGGAACAAACGAGTGCGTGAATAGCTGATTAGCATAATCTTTTGAGACACGCAATTTTATTCGAATTGCGTTTCGTATTTGTTCGATATATAAATTGTAGAAAATTTTAAGAATAATTTATTCCATTGATTGCTGACACTGAATGGGGCTGTGAAATGAATAAAACATTTTGTGACATTATAAATCGCATTTTGAGCTTTCAGTGTTAAGTAACACTATAAACACGGAAACATAGTAAGCTACAAAAATGCTTGTTAACAAATTGTTAAATCCTGAAAATTAAATTAACACTAAATTTTGAAAGTGCGATTGTAAAAAACATTGAGGAAACTTTTCTAGAATTGGAGACATTGCATGAAGTTATTTCCTTTGATAAGAATACTCGCATGTTTGCTAAAACATTGATAATTTTAAAAGTATTATAATATCGATGAAATACTTTCAAAATAATTGACATAAACGATAGGCCTTTATTACCGTACCAGGGGTTTCCCAGATTGGCTACGCCAATGGCTACTGTAATACTAGTTAGAAGGATAACGGATACTAAACACTAGCTGCCCTCGGGTGCTCCGCACCTGGAAATGAGGTCCTCTCATCTCGGGCCTTCATAAATAAGGCCATTTCGCTATTTTACATACAGATTTTTATATATTTATAAATGTGTGGTCTCAGCTATAAGCCTTGGTTGGATATGGTTCTTTATGGCACGTCACCTGTGCATTATTCAATCGACGTTTCTACGTATTGATTAAAACAATAAACATCATATGCACTTTGGTCAAAAATTAACATCTAAAGAAAGAAAGACTTAGAGCTATTCAAGCCAAGAGACATAGTCGGAGAGATTTCCACTCGTGCATGGACAAACCTCAGATAACCAAATCCAATTTGGCTCAGTGTTATATCATCAGCGCTTGCCGCTTCACTTAATTTTAGCAGATCGGTGTTCCTCAATTTGCTAAGAGAAAATTATCTACATACGAACAAAGAGGAAATATAAGAGCCGCTAAAATGTTGTGAAGACATAACAAATTCATAAATTAAAAACATGCTAAAATGCATTTTAAAATGATCCTTTGGGGCTCCAAAACTTTTTAGTTACAATAAAACCCTCTGCGAAGAAAATTTACGTTTGCTTTAACCTTTTAGTGCTTTAGAACAATTCCACAAAAGATTCTTCACATCCTACGTATGACTTTATATCTAGGTTTATCGGTGAGTCTATTTGCTCTTTGGTTGTGCCCGGAGACGATGTCGAAACTCCGTTTAAAATTTATCCTAAAGTTTTTCAGAGTTAACAGACTTTTTTGAATTTTTGGCATCAAGGCAATAAATTCCCCCAAAGGTGATTGCAATATCACCATTGCATATGCTCCATCTAGAACTGGTGGACCTTGCTATTCACAATGTTCTAGTGCATTGCAGTGGTGAACCTATCACCATTTTTCCTGTATTTTTAAAATTTTTTCGAAAATCCAAAAGCTTTTAAAATTCAGAAGATCAAACATCGAAAATAACAAAAATACTCTTTTTCAAACATTTTGTAACTGAGTATATGCAAAAATTTAAGAAATTAGGGTTTTGCGGAAAGTTATGTTAAGTACTACACGCCATTTTTACCCAAACCTCCAAAAGCTGGATGGGTTCCATCCAAGAAATTTTATTTTCATAGTTTAAAATTATTTGCCGAAATGACCAAAGATTCATAAAACTTTATCGTGAAAACGTATATAGTGTCTCAAACCCGTTATGTCTCTGAAGTGAATTGTTCACTTTTAACTTGTCAACTCTTTAATCTTCTTATTAATTTTTTCTTTGTTTTCCTAACCTGAAAATCCAAAAATTCATGCTTCCACCTTTCCTTTGAAGCATCTTTCCCGGACGCTGACCACGCCCACTGGTTTGTCCCTCCTTGCCAGTATCAGGATCATCTTCTTCAACTGCTGTAATACAGGTTTTGCTGTTTCGTTTCTTTCCACCGCCTTTGTCAGATTCATCCAAAAATTTCCTGGAGTCGAAGGAAGGGATTCCAAATGTTTTTAGCTGGCGATGCACAGCTTCGTTTTCGAGGCTTTACGAGAATTCTTTTTTGCTACTCAAAAAACACAACTTCACGTTCGCGCTCCTTGAATAGGATATTGCCATATCTTTGCGCTATTTATACATTACTTTGTGAGTTACTTTCTAGAGCGTCCGCTACTTATCCGGGAGTATTTACTCATTCTGTCATTTACAGGTATTCAAGATCTCAATGTTTCCAGCCAAGTTGTCATCAAACGCTTCTCTCAGGATCAATGCAAATTCAATCCTTGTTTAAATGGCGGCACTTGCACACCGGGTATCTAATTCAATAGTCCAAACGTCGCTTTCAGAAATTTTAAAACCTAGTAAAATTCTACTAAAATGCAAATACTTTTTAGGAAAGCAAATACTAGCACAAAATTTTCGTTCCCGATTATAGTGGCATTTCTAAATTCTGAAAATGATGTAGAACTATAATCTTTATGTTTCATCGAAGGGTATAAATAGTGGCAAATAAATAGTGTTTCACACTTCTAAGTAGTTTAAACCTATAGTGTTCTTTTGGTCAAAACATAACTTAGAAACTATCGAAAACGTTTTTATTCGCTTTAAAATTTCTCATACTGCGATTTGGTTAAATTTCAGATTTTGATATTTGACATAAACATCACTTTCTACTCCGTTTAGGTAAAATTGCATGTGAATGTCCGTTTGGTTGGATGGGAAGATTTTGTCACCGTAAGACTGCAAAATTACATGAACGTTATTTTATCTGTATTTTTAAGGCAGATGCCGCAATATATACAACAGGTTATTGTTTAATATTTAGTACTATCTTTATCAGGTGTCTCTCACAGCTTAGTGCCTTCAATAGTTACATTTCGAGAGTAAATTCCTATGCACGAAGGAGGGAATAATGTTTTTCTTTAGTTGTGATCGATGGGCTCAAGAAGAAAAATGTGAGCTTGTACGGACACAAACGAACTTCTTCGACATCAATTGTGCAGTGAGTTGCAAAATGTGCACGCCCGATCCGTCAATCAGTACGACACATTATAATATTGAGAAATATCTTCTTCCAACTTCCTATGACTATGGTATTTAGAATTAACACCGATTCCACTGGCTCCAGCACTTGAACCACTTCAATTTATGATGGGTATGGAAAACTTGCATTTACTTTTAACCAAATCTAAGAAAACTAAACGGTGCTGACGAAGAAATGTTTACGAAAATAAGCAATAATCGCGATTATATTACAATTTAGAATGTACTTGTCTCCTTCAAATTGATCAAACAGAAATCATAAATATCTTGTTATTTTTTGTAGTATGAAGTAAACGTAATATTCAACAAAGTTACAGAAGAAATATAAAGAAATAACAGATACCGCGTCAAAAGTGACATTTATCGACCAAAAACCAAAAAACCGCATTTTTGGTCGAAAATCGGTTATTTTTGTCACTTTTTGATGCGATATCTGGTATTTCTTTAAGTTTATTCTATTACTTTGTAGAATATTATGAATAATACAAAAATTAGCATAAACATTGGTTACATGCAAAAAGGTGTGTGCGGATAGTCAAAAGTCGAAATTTACCTGTTCTTTTCGCAATCGTCAACCGCCTTTTTGTAATTATTAAAATGTTGACTGAAAAAATGTCACATAATAAAGGTTAAGTAAATTAGTATATACCATGTACTATTGCACAATGTTGAATATTAAAAAATCTAAAGAAACAAAAATCGCCGTGTTGATGGCCATCCGCACTTTCCCGGATTTACCTTTAATGTGCTATTCCTCATTTGGATTTCTGTGGTTTAGTATTACTTTTAAATAACGTTTTACTTTTCACTTTAGTATTATTAATACAATGAATATATTTTCAGGCAAATGGTATTCACAAGCGGCAAAGGGACTTCGTTATCCTACTGATATGCTTTCCAATGAATACGAAGAGATACTGGATATAATGCCCGCACAGGTGCCGATGTTTGGAGCGCCATCCTTGAATCTGACGTAGGTTTTTTTTAACTTTGTTTGAGTAAAATATAGCAGAATTAATTTAGATTTAATTAGATTCAATTTTAAACTTTTTGTCAATAAAATATACAAAAACTTATATATATTGATTGCATATGTGGTTTAAACATTTTTTTCTTTAAAGACGCGCAACCTAGCCACTCAATTTTTGGTTTAATGAAAGTGAAACTTCCGTTAATATTTATGATCGTGTCTTTCCTAAAAAGGGATAACCTCGTATAATTTAATGTGTGTCTGTTTTTTGTTGTTTTTTATTACCAAACTAATTCTGGGAGCAATAAACTGGTTTGGATTTCAAATAGTGGTACTACGGAGACACAAGTTATGCGGGCGAAGGGATTAGTTGTGACATTCCGAAGGAGGGAACGGATTAGGTGGTGATGTTTTCTGTGAGCATAAAATAGTGATGGACATTCCCCGATCGCCTTGACCACACTTATGCATAATTGTTTGTCGTTCTGACGGCATAAGCACGTCGTTTGGATCCTTCACGTGAAGTGGAGCCGGAATGTTGCGTAATGGACTACAGAAGCTACTTACAATCTAGGCTTAACAATGAGGCACAGCAAGCCTGAAGAAAATATCTATTTTGTAAAAATGAATTCAAATTCACCGTTAAGAATGTTTATTAGAAAATACTCAAAATTTCAACATTTTTATTGGTGTGTCTAAACTTTCTTAACAGAATGTATAACTGAAACATTTATATAAAACTTGAGCTAAATTACAGCCTCCATATTTGATATAGAGAAATATAATATTTTCTGGGATAAAATTGTTCCAAAGTAAGAAGTATAAGTAATTCTGATTTATTGGTTTGTAATGTCTGGACTGAACTTATAAAGAAAACAAGAGTATATCTTTGGTTTTTTGTCTATTAATAGCCTTTTTAAGGAGTACGGCGTGGGCAAAAGACAATGACACCAGAATAACGCATGTAAGGATAATAATTCCATCCCAAATCTATTCTTTATTTTCAGGGATTCCTCACATTGAAACCAAATTCTCAGCCGCCAGAAGTCGCTATCCTCAGTACGGGAAACGAAGGTTTGTTGCTCACGTAAACATGAAACGAGCAATAAGTTTTTACTTGTTTAAAAAATTTGTTTATTATACGAGAAAAATAAATTTCCGTTACATTGTACCGATTAATGTAGCTTTAGGTCTTAATATGATCGAGCTGGGAATGTTACAGAACCACGCCGTCACTCTGAACATTAGTTACATGCAAGTCCATCCAGCTCTGAACAATGACTTTCTCCCACTCGGGGTATGAATTAATGTTAGCTGGTTGCAATCACTTCCCGATATACTTTAGCAAAGTTCCAAACTATGAAGCTCTCTTTCTGAAACAGTGATATTAGAAAATTCGGAAGGGATAGTTATATTACCGAATGACTTCGTTCAGCCGTTTTATAAGCTTTATTTTTCAAAAGTTTTACGCAGTTTGGCCAAAACATCCACGAACAGTCGCAGGAAAAAAATTATATTAAAAAACCATTTCTAGACAAAGACTTTTCTCCAATCAAGTAATATGGATTAATGAATCAAATTATAACGGAAATTTGAGTTGTCATTTCAGATTAGCGAGGCAAATTTGCATGAAAAGAAATTCCTTCTGTTTAAACACAGAAACAAAACGATATATAATGCATTCTATACATTCAAAAATTTATGCAAAGTTTGTTGCGATGTATGTCGTGGATGCATTTCAGTTTAAATTTCACATTTCAGGCAACTCGGCGATTTAGACGATCTGGACAGCTGTTAGAAATGACTGTTGCTAAACTTTTCGCAAACAATCGAGTGTCGCAATTCAAGAAAATGTTCAAGAAACTGAAGAATTATCCATTTTGATTAAGGAACTTAACACATCGCAAATGCAGGGATTTACGGTTGCCATTTGTATCTGTACATAGAAACTAATAAAGTTTTAATATAATGTTGTACACATTAGCAATTTCTCAAGTAAAATATCCACTATTTTATAATAAGATAATGCGAAATCATCTTGTTTCGGAGAGTAATCAATTACAATATGCACAGATTTGACACGTATTCGGTCCTCTCAATCATTTTATCAGTCTGTTCACTTCGGTTGTGTGGTGTCCAAACTGAAAACGAAATTACAAAATTATTTGATAAATTTGGAAGGAAATTTACCGGGTTGTCCACGGAAAAGACGAATGGCATGAATATAGTCCTGAAATACTAGTAGTTGAATGCTAGACTTAGTCGAGTTTAAGTCTCCCGCATTATCGATAACACACTATGAAAACTTTACTAGTGCAAAAATGGCCTTTCTGTTGAATTCCCACCCACCAATCCCCTGGAAAAGACAGACAATAGGGCACCAGAACGTTATGTGTGTTTCTGTGGGTCCATGAGATGCTTATGTGGAACTTTTGAGCTAGAAACTTCAAAATATTGTTTTAAAGGACATCACCCCAGTTGGGGGGGGGATAGTTGGGGGGGGGGTATAGTTGGGGGGGGGGACGTTTACCCCGAACTGGTTCTCCCCCAACTGGCTTTTTTTATAAAACCGTTATTTTACCCCAAAAATGCAGTTTTTTGCTCCGCATTCGATGTTTTCGCCCATTATGGCGAACCAGTTGGGGGGGGGGGGGTAAACGTCCCCCCCAACTATCCCCCCAACCAGGGCTGGGAGATCGGATCGGAAATATCGGGTTTTTCGGGGTTCGGATCGGACCGGTTTTTTTGGCCATTTCCGATCCGATCCAAGGACCCCTAAGAATGCACTCAGCCGCGGATTCAAATTTAAATTCCCGCCGGCCGTGGCCGATAGGACGCGGGCGGGAAAAATGTTAGAAAATTTTAATTTCTCCTCCATGTATTTTTATAAATAGTGCAAATTTTTATATGAAAACCGCCAAAAATCGAATAATTTCGCGCTCTTTTTTCATTATTTCTTCACTGTTTTTCAATGGTGATTGTCGTTTTCAGTATCAAAAACTACTGATTTTGAGCCAAAAATAACGAAAATAGCAAAATTTTTCGCTGCCGCGAAAAATTTTGTCTGTAAAAAGTGTTATTTCCAAATTTTTTCTTAATTTAGCAAAATTGAGTAAAAAATAGTAAAATTGTACAATTTCGTGAAAAAACATTAATTTTGCCATATTTTACCAAAAACTTGCAAATTTTACCCATTTTTGGGCATAAACAGCAAACTTAGATGATTTGGGAGAAATTTTGAAAAATAGCTATTTTGGGAAAAAATTTGGATCGGAAATATCGGTTTAAATTTTTTGAGCTCCGGATAGGATCGGATTGGGGGTCACCGAGGATCGGATCGGACCCGCGATCAAAGTTCCCAGCCCTGCCCCCAACTGGGTTCCCCCAACTGGGCGGTAACCGTTTTAAAGGTTCAAAAATGACATACCGAGTCATCATTTTAAGGTTTACTTAAATTTTAAAAACTTCATTTTCCTTCTCAATAGTTGCAATGCTTTTTGTTAAATTTAAAAATAATTTACGTCATGTGTAACTGTGAATCGGTGGTATATGCCGGCAGGAAGAATAATGAGGTCGCCAGGCTCACAGAAAATTCTTGTCCATTGATCCTGAAAATATAAAAATAACAAACAAGTAGTAAATAAGACTTCATACATTGAGATTTCGCACGTCGAAATAGCCTGAAAAGAATTTATAAAATGTCACATGCTTTTTATGTTACCTGATCCAGCAACTATGTACCGGATTTCCTCATCAGTATGCAAATGTTCTTCAAAGAAACTTTTGACCTTCTCATCGTAGTTTGGAAGTTTATCGCGGCTAATTTGACATTCATCTTGGTAGTCATAGCCTCGCGCTGCAGCAATCTCGGCTAATCCGCTTTCGCGTTTGTTGACAGGAACCTAAAAGTATAATGATTTTACAATTCAATGGTCTGACGCAAGTTCCATTCCTTACACTGTATCACAAAATTTTAGGTCCTTATTAGCAAAAGTTAATACACTAACTGTAGTCTCTGATATTCCATCAACTAATAAGGAAAAGCAAAATAACGTTTAGAGCTTTTTCGTATATTTCTCGCATTTTTGTGTTCCATAAATTTGAGTCTTTTGAAAAATTACCCTCAGAACTAAACAAAACAGTACTATTTGACCTTGGCAAAAATGAGATTAAATTTAGAAAAAACTTATTTTAGACAAAAATTTAGTAAAAAAAGGATAAAAATATCGTTAATAGTTTATATACATGGTGGTGCAATATAATAACAGCATCGTTTGGGAAAATGTTTTATTTGAAAACGGTCCTTTTTTGGGGCCCCTGGTCACCATTTCCTGTAGCAGCGGGTTTTCAGGTGCGGGGAATTTGAATTTCAACTCAGATTTTGGCGCGAGATTGACATTTTTGGCGTTTTCGCATATTTTAACTCCCTTTTCAGTTTTTTAGGGATTTTGAGAGCGGGGATTCCGATTTTGAGCTCAGATTTTGGGTTGGAATGCCAAACTTACGCCAAATGATAGTCAAAATCCAAGCTCAAAATCAAATTCTTCGCGCATGATATACCCCCAAAATTCGAAAAGGGGTTAAAATAGCGCATTTGTACACACTGCCAAAAAATCAAACTCGCGCCACAATCTGAGTGAAAATTTGAATTCTCCGCGCCTGAAAATCCTCTACCTCAATGGGAAAAGTATGATTGGGGGGAGTTACGATTGGGGGGGGACAGTTGGGGGGAGTCAGGGTTGGGGGGGGGGACGATTGGGGGGAGTTAGGATTGGGGGTTTTGGGTAAAACCCCCAATCCTAACTCCCCCAATCGTAACTCCCCCCAATCCTAACTCCCCCAATCGTAACTCCCCCCATTCCTAACTCCACCCAATCCTACCTCCCCCCAATCCTAACTCGCCCCAATCGTAACTCCCCCCAATCCTAACTCCCCCAACTGGTATTGCCATAGTAATTTTGAATAATCCATAAAAATTACCTAAAATTACCAGAAAAGTACCTTATATGGTAATTTTTCGCGTAGAATTCAAATTTTCGGTTATTTTTCCATTATGTGACTGTTTTTTGTTGCTTTTTCGTGTAATCAACCACTTTTGATGACTGCAAGCGAGAAGGGAAAAAATATCCTTTCCGCTGATTTTTATGTTTTTTCGTAACAACAAGATTAAGTATCCAGTTTTGTTTGTCTTCTCAAGGAATTTGACTCAAGATGCTATTTCTCTCCCAGATTTGTGCTGTCCACGTGCAAGCGGTTGACGCTAGTGTAACTTGGGAAAAAATCAGTAGAAGATTTCTTCTATTTTAGGCTAAAACAACCCTTATAAGGCGCCAAACAAGGATTTAGGCTTGCGGCTCGAACAATCTACGGCCAACCGAGGACTTAATCTTAGGCTTAAGCTCCCGAACAATCCTTAAAAGGCGCAAAACAAGGATTTAGGCTTGGGGCCCCGCTGGGCACGCCCAACATTGACTTAATCTTAGGCTTAAGCTTAGGCTTTAGTGCAGTCTTAGGCTGTGAAGTTCCCTTTTCACGATTTTCATCTTCTAATGTGGAGTTTCCGATCTATTTCATTGTCTTTCACCGTCAAGCATAGCACAATTTGGTAAAAATCAACTTTGACTTAAGCTTGGTCTCGGCATAAATCATAGCGGATGCATAAAAAACTTTTCCTGGAGCAGTAACAGATCATTTAATTCAATTGACTCTAGTGGAAAAATAACCGAAAATTGGAATTAAAACAATATGGCAGTAGCAATTGTGAGAATTAGAGTTGAATTCTACGCGAAAAATTACCTTATAAGGTACTTTTCTGGTAATTTTAGGTAATTTTTATGGATTATTCAAAATTACTATGGCAATACCAGTTGGGGGAGTTAGGATTGGGGGGAGTTACGATTGGGGGAGTTAGGATTGGGGGAGTTACGATTGGGGGAGTTAGGATTGGGGGGTTTTACCCAAAACCCCCCAATCCTAACTCCCCCCAATTGTAACCCCCCCCAATCCTAACTCCCCCAAGTGATCCCCCCCCAACTGTCCCCCCCAATCGTAACTCCCCCCAATCATACCATCGTCACCTCAATAAATACAGGGCTGGGAGATCGGATCGGAAATATCGGGTTTTTTGAGGTACGGATCGGTTTTTTTGGCCTTTTTGAACCGATCCAAGCACCCCTAAGAATGCACTCGGCCACGAATTCAAATTTTAAACTCCCGCCGGCCGTGCCCGAG
The DNA here is from genome assembly GCA_022814885.1 of Ditylenchus destructor. Classification (NCBI taxonomy): domain Eukaryota; kingdom Metazoa; phylum Nematoda; class Chromadorea; order Rhabditida; family Anguinidae; genus Ditylenchus; species Ditylenchus destructor. The sequence goes on from JAKKPZ010000002.1 coordinate 1,134,385, forward strand.
AGGGCGCTTTCAAATTCATTAAAATTTTAGAAAATTTTAATGAACCACCATTCCAAAATTAGAAAATTTTCACCTGCGGCGCTATTTGGATACCATTTCTCCTGCAAGAATTTTGAATATTTCTATATGAAAATCGCCAAAAATCGAATAATTTTCGCCTGCGGCGCTTATTTTTCTTTCGTTCGCCATTGTTAATGAACGGCAATTGTCGTTTTTAGTAACAAAAACTACTGATTTTGAGCTTAAAACGCCAAAAATTGAAAAATTTTCGCCTGCGGCGCTGTTCTTTCCATTATTTATCCATTGCGAAAAACGCCGAAAATTGGAAATTTAAGTTCTCTGCCGACGAAAATTTTAGTGTAGAAACAATTCAGAATTAAAATTTTCGCCTGCGGGGCTATTTGGTTACATTCCCTCAACTATTTTAAAAAATAGTGCAAATTTTTGTACCAAGCCGGGAAAAATTGAAAAATTTTCGCCTGCGGCGCTGTTTTTTCGTTCTTTCTCCATTGTTTTTCGACAGTGATTGTCGTTTTTAGAAACTAACAGTACTGATTTTCAGCTAAAAACGCCGAAAATTGAAAGTTTTCATATGAAAATCGCCAAAAAATTGAAAAATTTTCGCCTCCGGCGCTATTTATTCATGTTATTTTAAAATTAGGTAAAAGTAGTACAATTGTACAATTTCATGAAAAAACATTAATTTTGGCATATTTTACCAAAAAATTGCAAATTTGACCCATTTTTGGGCATAAATAGCAAACTTAGATGATTTGGGAAAAATTTTGAAAAACACCCTAATTTGGTGAAAAATTTTGGATCGGAAATATCGGGTTTTTTGGGGATCGGATCGGGTTGGCGGTCACCAGGTATCGGATCGGATCGGACCCGCGATCCAAGTTCCCAGTCCTGATGGCGACCCCGAGCGATTAAAAATGGGCGTTTTGCAAAAAAATCAGGGTACTCATAGGTTTGCACCCTATCATAGTAAGCAATTTCATTTCGCACCATTAACCCTTATAAGGGCATAACGATTTACGTTTTAGACTTAGGCAAGACTTATAGTTTAGGCTTAAACGCCCGAACAATCCTTCTTTGGGAGTTTTCTAGGGTCCGAAAAATGGAGAATTTGAACCCCTATTAGGGTGTAAATCCACTGCCCCATACGATGCTGGTGTTATGTTGCACCACCCTGTAATTAGAATCACTAGAACAACGAGAACCCTTGCAGTAGAGACAACAATAATATTGGTAAATAATATTAAACTATTTCTAAATTTTTCTTAAACTTGCCACAACATAATATCGAGGTTACTTTTTATAAACAAGATGGTCTCAAAAATGTTTCCAAATGCCTAATACATTCTAAAAATGTATTTAAAATCCAAAAATATTTAAATAATCTGGAACGTACATAAAAATATTTCACACCGATCTTTTCCAATTCGCTCAATGACACCTCCACCGGCGGATCTCGCTGATTTTCAGCCATTTGATCTTCAATGTTCTCTGGCAATAGCCAACTTTTTACCATCTTTAATTAGTTTACTGAATATGAATTAATGTCGGTTACAAAATAACGCACTCGATATTTTATTCTCGTTCAAAATTACACGACGCCAATAATTAACAAAGAAATAATCGCTTGCACCACCTACAAACTACACTGATCTTTATTTGGACATGAAAAAGATACAAATCACCGACATGTCATTACTATTCCTCAAACCGGCAAATAACACAAATTTTATTTGGACAATAATTACAATTCGAAAGATAAATATATTGACTATATCTATGCAACAGAATTATTCAAAACATGGCGCGTACCCCACTTTTTACCACTGGCGCCTTTCCTACTGAGAATCTTTTACCACAAAATACATACGTTCGTAAAAACGACAGAGGTAAATGCTCAGTGGTAAGATGGACACGCCCGAACATAACAAGTAAACTGACTTATTACTACATCAAAAGTGAAATTGCCAATAAAAAATCTATTGGATCAGCTTTCTTCGTTCATGTCTTTCAAGCCGGCAACGAAGTTATCAAAGCTTGCGGCTTTCTCTTTAAACTCGTCAATCTGAAGATTTAAGATGATCAAACGATATACCATTTCAGTTTTGGACTGCTCAATAAAAATATAGGAATTTCTTTAACTGTATCATACAATCCAGAGAATATAAACAAACTTAGTTTTCAGCACGAAGCAAACTTGCTGAATATAGGATTTAAAAATTTCAGATAGAAAAGAAAAACGCCCCTCAATACTTTGAAATAAAAATTGTGATAATGGGAAAGAAAAAAAATCACGACGTAGACGATTTTAACTAACTAGCGTTCTATTCCAGATAGTTAATCCATAAGTTTCAAATGCAATTATGCTTTGTATAGCTTTTTACAGCACGAATTGTCTTTTCCAAAAGTTAAAGAAACAGAATTACCTGTTTATTGATTGTATCCGTGTTATCTGGTGCAAAGGAGTGCAAATTGTCCGGAGCAAGCCTCACTTCTTTAACGAATTCACTCAAGTCTGATCCCAAGTCTTCGGAGCTAGCAAATGCGATAACGTTCACATACTCATAGCTGTCGTCAGACTTTATACTCAAGCGGTCATCGTCTTGACCCTTTTGCAAGTTCTGTTGCTGTTGAACGTCATCCTCTTCATTTTTGTTTTCTTCGCTCGAACATCCAAACACGACCTTAATAACAACTTGCAATACTATAATACTCACTTGGAAGGATTGGAATATAAAAATTAGTTTATAATACATTTGAAAAGTAATTTATGTCCAGGAGTTATCATATCATCGAAAACATACTGTTAACTACTAAATCATACCGATCCACATTTTCTAAATGGCGAAATTTGACAAAATGATAGGAGGGAACTCATCCATTACATTTGATAACATGGGAATTTATGAGCTTAAAATAAATGTTTAGATTTTATAAGAACCTTTTTCTTGGACTGATTGTCTTTATCGCTTCCGGCATCTGATTCTTTAGCTAAAAATTACATTGTTAAATTAATTACATTAACGCCACAAAACCTTCTGTCATTGAAGAGCAAGGCACTTCGTTTGTATTTTCGGAAATGGTTGACTGAGGCCTCAGCAAAATTGGAGTGGACTCACTGCTTAACGATGAAAATCTCTTGGGCCTAACTCGAGTATCCAATCCTCTGTCGCTTTTACTTGAATGGAGTACAGCTGCTAGAAGGTTCACACAATTAAAAAGTACAATAATTGCTAACGCTAATTTTCTTTTATTTTGCGCTAATTTGTTTTTAACGACAAAATCATTTTCGTGCTAATTTCACGAGTTGAATAAAATTAAAACGAAGAAATTAGCACCACAAAAAGTATAATCTAAAATTTATTTATTTTTATGATAATTAGCAAAATATTTTATGTGATTTTCATATACGAAACATACCATCTTCGGGTACTTTTGGTAGCATTTGACTCCTAGTTTGATCGAATGACGATTGAGAGCTGAGCAAAAGCGACGCGAAAGGAAATGAGTTATTCCGAATTTGAACCTTAAATTTTTCTCATATTTAATTGCTCTACAACGTTTAAAGTAACATAAAACTTAACCAAATATAGGGAACATAGAATAAAAAATTCACACTTTCTATTAAAGTTAATTTATGTAACCTGAGAAAAATAGTTTTAACAAATTTAGGAAGAATAATAAATTAAAATACGATTTGTTTCTTGTTACAAAAACAGAACTATAGTATACAAAGGACTGTTTATAAAATTTTTGCATTTTTTATGTAAAATTTTGGCCGGCGCCTGCACTTTGCTATATAAAAACGTGAAACCAAAAATGTGTTTATACAGAGTTGTGTATAATGTTATGCTGCAACTTCGTATCACAAAATTTTTCACTCTACTGAGTAATAAAAAAATACAGTCAAAAATGTCGTATTTTTGGCATTTTTCACTCCGTTTTCTTTGTCTCATATTCCTGGGAAAATTGAACGGGGTCGGTCTAGTATCTCCCCCCACCGGAATTGACCCAAGACCGGTGTCAATCGACTCCCCTCGACCTGCTAGTACCGAAAAAAATACTCCCTTGCTCCGGAAATGCTTCTAGAACATTCTAGAATTTTTACGATACTCTTGTTTTACAGGACTATCCTGTAAAACCGGGTTATTTTTGTATTGTTTTACAGGATAATCCTGTTTTACGTGAGAATCCTGTAAAACAATACTCCTGTGATAATCCTGTTTTACGGGATAATCCTGTTTTACAGGATTTTTTTCTGTCCTGTTTTACAGGATAATCCTGTTTTACAGGACTATTTTTGTCCTGTTTTACAGGATAATCCTGTTTTACAGGATAGTCCTGTAAAACAGGAGTGTCGTAAAAATTCTAGAACATTCTAGAATGTTCTAGGAAGCATTACCGGAGCAGGGGAGTATTGTTTTCGGTACTAGGAGTGTGAGTGAAGTCGATTGACACCGGTCTTGGGTCAATTCGGGTGGGGGGAGATGCTAGACCGTAGCCAATTGAACGATATGGATATAAATTCAATTTTTCCTAGTAGCTAAGGGACTTGTCTACACAATGGTATAAAAACATTCCTCGGGTCCCATAAATATAAAAAAGTTAGTAGGACCGGACCGGAGCGGACCGAAACGGACCAATCTCGTCCACCCCTGATCGTAGATAAAGTGGCTAAACAAATTACATATCCTGATTCAGGACAAAAAGTTGTCTATATAAGGGCAATATCAGATTTGAGATAGGAGGTCAAAAAATTGGACAAAAATTACTTCAAAGTTAGCGTATCCAATTGGATACACTGGGCAATAAAGGGTTAATGTAATTTAATCCACAAACCTGTCTATAACTGGATGTCCTTTGGGGGAAACTATTCGAGGCTTTCGGACTGTTGGCATCCGATCGGCTGCTTCCAGACGGATGACGTGTATTGGTTGCTGACTCATCTGTCGATGACGTGGACCTGCCCAATTTGAAATGAGACTTGTTTTCCACAAAAGGCAAATCCTGCAACACGTGAATTATTTCTTTGTTAAATAAATCGGAGTAATGCTCCTTTCACTTCAAGAAATTATATTTATTGTAAACCAAAGTGATTGTAAAATCTTACGTTGCTTAACGGGCTGGTACTAAACGAATTAATGTCCTCTGTGACGGGACTAATGGCAATGGTTTCACTACCACGAGCTGGCACAATGTTCCCGCACGGAATTGATGCCTGGTTGAATAGCACATTTAACCCTGAAAATGTGAATTACGAAGCTAAAATGCAACGCATAATGATTTGGGCAATTGGTGCTTCAAAAGAAATACAGAACTGAGAACAACAAGTATTTAACAATCTATTTGATTTATTACCCAGGGACGTGCCAGAACGTGATATTTTTAAAACGATGTCACATCAACCTGTTCTCAAGTGCTATGAACTATTCCAAGTTAGAAATACTAAGAATCTATCGCTAAAACCAATGGCTAGGTATCATATAAAGAAATATGAGAAATTTGAATATTTAAATGGTTTGTACGAGATGTTTTTCTGAGAAAGGTTGAGGCGTACAAATCGCTTTGGGCGGTGGAAGACGATTTGGAGGTTATGTTTACCCCAAATTTGATGCAGCCCATAACAATACATAAGAAATGGGCTTTAGGTGCCTAAAAATGGCTATTTCGGAAATTTGTTGGCATCATGATCATTGGACTGATATCTTAGGTGTGGCTGCCACCGATTTGTTGGCCAAAATTTCAGTTCTCCATAGTCAGGTATATATAGAAGCGCATTACCTTGTTCTTTTCCACACGCTATATCTACTGTAGCTTTATCCTCTACAGCAGTTTGCTCCACAAATGGAGGGGGTAGTATCTCCATTTTAGTACGATAATGAAGATCCGTTTGCAGTGTGCCAAAAGGCGATGGCAGATACCCGAGTCTTCTAAAATATTAAATACAAGGATTACATGTATGAGAAATGTGCCCAGATTACCTAAATTTTTGGCCTTCACCCAACAAAGATAAATCTGGTTCGCCTTCGAATACCTGAACTTTGCATAAAATATGGTTATTTGGAATCTCTAATCTTACTCTGTAGAATATAACAAACGTTTCTGGACTTTGTTTGCGCACATAATATCTAAAATTTGAATAATATTAGAGGCGATGTTCGTAGACTAAAATAAATTAACCTGTACGCTGGCGTAAAATGAGCTGCCCTAAAATTAGCATTTGTCTTACGTTATAGACATTATACGATTACTCACATTATCACAGATTTTAGAAGAGTAGACATTTGGTGGTATAGGGTAGTATGTACATTAACATTCTCATCAATTTGGTTTTTGTCCACTCTTACCACCCTAAAAGGTGTATAAAGTAATCATAATGTTCCTTAAACTTTATTGATCACCATGATTCAAGAGGTAGAGAATCACCATCGACAGTATATAGAAAAAAATCTAGCGTCAATGCCGAACAATGCGGAGGATATCTGAAAATGTTCGATAAATGTTAGTTTATCATGTTATAAATAATCAAATCAGATACAAATAAGTAAATTTATGCAAGTATTATCAAAAGATAGGATTTACAATTTCTTGAAACTGACTTCGATAAAAAAATGATTAGCTCTGTGATCGAAACTGAATTCAACCAACAAAATACCAACTTTTTAATTCCTGATTTCATATAAGCAGCAACTTCTCCAATTTCGTCGACAATCAGGTTGAACCAGTCAGAGCTATCTGGATTTGTACAGCATTTATGAGATATGAGATGTCCCATCCTCTCCTGTACAACGGATTGAACCATACGAGTAGAGAAAAAGCGCACAAATTTTGCGAATTCATTCTGTTCACGTCTGAAAACAAAATCTTAAGTGTAAAGTTTCCGGAAATTAAAACCAACCTCATGCTATCCTGCTTGCTCATTTCCAGTACCACACTCTTAGCTAAGACAATTAAAAATCAAATGATAAAAGTATGCTAGCCAAACATTACAATCGTAATGTTAAAACCGCGCCATTTCAAACCAATTTGCGGTTTCACATGAAAACAATGCTCTCAGTGGTCCGGTCAATGATGGAAACGCAAGGTTTCATAGAAACACGTACAAAATAATTTGAAAACGATTTCATATTCTGATTGAGATTGAAATAGTATCGAAACAAAATAGCTGAGTGTCTAAAAAGCAGAAAAGACAAAATTTGTTCTCAGGGTAATAATAAAGCTAAAATGCTTTTTGTTTTCAAAAATTTTGATCCCACTTGCATGCGTACTCCTGCCGCATAAAAAAATAAACCAAAAAATGTATGCAAAATAATAACAGTCTTTGCCCATTAGAAATATATTTTAGAATATGAAATTTTTCAATTAAATTAATTGTTGAACTAATTTTAATTATTCTATTTTATGATTAATACATGAATATTATATGATGCTTTAAGATATATGATCTTTTATTATGTATAATATCATATAAATATATACGATATAAATACGGTGTAGATAACATAAATATTCATTTTCGATCATAAAACAAAACTCGTAGGAAGAGAAAAATACAAACGAAAATGCACATGTAACGGCAGAAGACAGATGCAAAAAATAATGAAAAGATACTGGAGGCGAGAGAAATTATACTGCGCAAGACGCTGAAGAATTTGGCTAGAGAGAAGGGTTCAAAGCTTCGGCTTTCTCTGACATCCATCTGCGAGCACGGGAAGGAGCAGAGAGTGGTGCCTATGCACTAAAACAGGATAGAGGAGCGGCCTATGTGTGTACGGGTTCCCTTCCCAAAACATTCTCTTGTGATGGCGGCTGTGACGAGGGGCCGTCTAATTTCTTTTTCCTAACGCTGAGGGGTGTTCTCAATTTATTCTCGTCACATTCTGTCACACAAAACATCGATTTTTTCATAATTTTTGTGAAATACAGGTACTAAAATTTAAATTCAGGTACATATCACCGATTTATTGGTGATATGTAGTAGTTAAGTCCGATATTTGGTAGAAAAATTATTGACTATTTCACACTTATCAGCCATTCAATAACTCCATGGATCAGCAAAATGGCTCTTCTCAGCCATTATTGCCGCCAAATTTTACATCTACCGCATTTTCAAGCCAATTTCCAGGCATGTTTTTGCCAGTTCCCATATAATTTCTTATAATTGAAAATGTTCTTTTCAGGTATAAACAATGTGACCACAGGTACTGCAATTTCGTCATCACCGCTACTAATGTCCTTGCAACAATTGTCTGGAGCAGCTGGTATTGCTGCAGCCGCCGCCGGGATTTTGCCACCTGCGCAATTAGGAGGACAATTTGCTAGTATATCCTGGAACCCGGCGCAACAAGCTGCATCCTGGATTGATCAGGTTCTAATTAGCCGTTTATACATTTATATGTTTTTGTGTGCATTATAGGCAAATAAAATGGCCGCAATTCTTCCTATGTACAATGCTCTTCAAACGGCTGCGGGTTCAGTCAGGTAGCTTATATTTAAATATATAAAAAGCTAGTATTTAAAAATTAGAATTAATGATGAATCATTATTATAGCGAATCATCGACCACCTATAACAGCACACCGTTTCCTACCCCTACATGTTTGAATTTCTCCACAACCGGGATGGCTAACATGCCACTTAAAGCTGACGGGGAAACTGCACCTATGGTTTCTCCATCATTCGGCTTGAAAGCCCGTTCCACTCAGTGGAGAGCGGGTTCGTCAGTGACTTCGCCTCATTCCGGTCAAAGCTGCTCTCATTCGGCCAGCACATCGTCACATCCACCTTCTAATGAAATGGCTACTATGGCCGAATCGCCGTTGAATGTTGTCAGCTGTAGTGTTCCTAATCAAACCTCACAATTCGATGGATCCCCTGCTCGCACGATTGGGCCTCGAAGCACTTCTCAAAGTAACCAATCATTCATTCCAGCGGAAACTTCTCAGACGCATGTAATAGAGGAAGGTGACTTATCAGGCTTAGAATTGCACGATTTTGGAGACTTTCTTGGCAGAAGAAACAGAGAAGAAGCCCGACATAATCCCGGACCTCAAATAAATTACAACGAAAGTGCATCACATGTGTCAAATGTGTCTCATAGTTCCCCGATGTTTATGACAAATGAACAAGATAGGTAAAATTAGAAAGCGTAATAATTAATTATCGATTAAAATCGACGAATTTTAGAAAATCATACGCACACCAATTTCATGTGGACGAGCTGGCAAATGCGGATAAGGAGTTGGACAGGCTTGTATCACTTGTGGCCAGCCAAAATGCTGAAAAATTTATCTCATCCGAATCCAACACAAATACATTCAGTCAAGATCCGCTTGGTGTTTTTAAAGCGGAGCAAGATCAACCATTGTTTGATGACAAACCTATATCTCAGGCTTTCAATGCGGTTCAAGTATGTTGTAATAGTAATTTTTTGTTTATTCACCTAATAATAAATTATTAACCTAATAATAGTAATTTGGGTCTTTTACGAAAGAATGACTACAGAGAATGATGATATGTTTAAGAGTTATATTGAAGTATAATTTTGTTTTATAACCTAACTAACCGTGTCGACCCTAAGTCCATACGGTTAGTACTAATTTTGGTACTACGTTGGTCGGGTCATCATCAGTAGATCCCAACGCAGATGAAGTTTTAGATCATTGTCAAGTCAATTTTTGGACTAAAGCCGAAACGGTTAAACTATCCCTATTTGTTTAATAAATCACTCCTTCCTAAATTTATTTCTGTCTTATATATTATTTATATTTGTACCTTGTACAGCATAATTCATGCTTATATAAACATGATATTTTTAGTTTACTCCTCCGGATTCACCAACGAATGATCCCACTACGAGCGGAGAAACTTTCGTGTTAACGCAAAAAATAAACAGACCATCTCTTGCAGCCTTATCAAATACTCCTCCACTGGTAACTGAAACATTCAAAACGCCGTTGGAAAAATGTTCCCCTCCTTCGCCTTCTCATTTAACGCAATCAAAATCCAGCACCCCAAGGTCAATGGATTCACCTCGTAGCTCAGCTAGTTCTACAACGTTGCCACTCGTTTTCATTCCCAAGGTAGTAATTACAATTATTATGAGAAATAAAAAGTGGCTTTCATATGACCTCGGAAATGAAAGTGTCATTTTAATTTTGTGTTGTGATGCCGATAACCATGAACATTTGGTGAAAAATGCAGCATTTTAAATTATTCTTCAATATTAAGGCGTCCCCGAATTCTTCACCTGTGAAAACAATACAAAGAAGTGGTCTGTTCGCACAACCAAGCAATAAACTGGGCCGTGTTCCAATATATAAGCAACGAGAAAGCACCACCTTTTCTCTTATATCTTCTCCGTCAAAGCCGACATTTTTGCATCAGCCTGCTAAAAAAGAAGGTTAAGCGTTAAAAATGTTCTATCTACAAATAAAACTAATTTATAAAACAAATTCAGAAAAGAAAGATGACGCCTACAGTTTTACCGACGACGAGTTCGGAGATTTAAAAAAGTTAAGCGATTCCTCCTCATCCACACTAAAGCCTTCTGGAAATCTTAAAAACAGGAAACCAAGTTCTCAAGCACAGAGCGTTTACATGCCACCGAATATTGATGCTGAGGCCAATCCTTCAGATATATTAAAGCATGTAGTGCCAAAAAAGCGACATAGCGTGGCCAGTGCACTCGAACAAGCAGAGTCACATAGTATCGAGCCTTCTACATCAAAACATATTAATGTACCGAATGTAGCAGCCTCAGCAGACGTATCGTCAGGTACATACTCAGTTTTTACGGAATTACTTCACTATCAATTTTAGAAATACACAATTTAAATAGCCAAAGTGGTGCTCGGAAGCTTGTTGAAATGATTCGTAGAATGCGTCACAGCAGAATGAGCTTCCTGAAAAGCGAAGTGATGGAAGGAAACGACTGGTAAGTTTTCCGATATATGAAATAGTGCATTTTTAAGTAAGAGCAAATAAATAATATGTCCCAGAGTGCAGATACTTATTCTTTCTCGTTTAATTTTTTTTCTGCAAATTCTTTTCCTTATTGAAACGAATACAAACCTAAAGCATTAGATGTATGACACAAATTCGAGTACTTTTCCTAAAATAACGGCTCAATTAGTTCATTACATTATTTTAGTATTAAACCCGAGATTGCGGAAAGTATGGAAACGCGCCCGTCAGCCACTTGCATAATTAAGATTGAACCTATTGAAATGGATCAATCTCCTGCTGGGTATGAAAATTCTGACCATGCTGATATCCCTATTGAATTTTAGATCACTGGCATCTCCGCGATTATCACTGCCAAAACTAGTCATCAAATTAGGGAGCAAGAAAGAATCTACAGATGAAACCACCGATTTTGATGACGGTTACCACAAATTGAAGAAAGAAAAGAAAAAGCACAAAAAGAGAAAGGACCGTGACAGAGAATGGGAAGATTGCGCAGAAGCGCGTCAACATAAGAAGAAAAAGCATAAGAAGCACAAAAAAGAGAAGCGGAAGTGGGTAATTTTAACGAAACTGTAGCTAATTTAGTGCAACCTTCGCCACTCTTAAATCACCTCCTTTAGTAAAAGATCTTGGGTTGAATCCTTTAGTTGAAATGTATATCATAGTTCTCCAAAATTTTATTAGAAAGCTCGATTGTTTTTTAAAATTTATTTTGCAATACATACTTGCTATGTTAGGTAATTTAATTTCTATGGGTTTTAACGAAAATATTAATCAAGCTTTATGTTTTTCTGTATGAAATATTGATATAAAGGTATCCAAATTTAGTCTCGAATTGGAGTCATGGGATGATTCAATGCTGTTGCCTGAAGAAGGGAGTAAGGATTTAGCACATATGAAGAGACGTCGTTTGCAACAAGAAAATGCGGAGGAAAAGGAGAACGATAACGAAACCACTGATAATGACTCAATGCTACACTATGAAAACAGTCTGATTTCTACCCGATTGAACTGCTTCGCACGAGCCGATCTTAGCTCATTATGCAAGGGTACATTCCTAGTATCCAAAGATGACGTGTTTAAAGCAGACTGCTCATTGTGGAAAATTGACAATCAAAATTTACTACAAAAGTATCTTCCTGTGCAAGGGACAAACGGAGTCGTTCATTACAAAAACAGCTCTACAGTAAGCAGTTTTTAAGTCATGCTTATAGAAATATCTAATTGACAAAAAATATTCCAGTACGCAGGATGGTGCGATCAAATGGCTGACGAATATCTTTTGATCAACGTGAAACATTTAAAACATAGCAGAGCTGAAAGCATAGTTGAGCCGCTAATACCTATACAGGATCTCTTTCCGGCTATAAATACTCAACTGTCTGGTCAAAGCATTATTGCAGGTAAACTGTTGTTTCTTTTATAATGCTTTTTGGGAAAACTGAATTTTGTGTTGGGAGAAGAAATTTTCAAGTTAATTCATTCCTTATGTAACTAAGTGACGAGGATAATACTTAAGTGAATTAAGGATGTACAATTAAGCGAATCGGTGCAATATTGGAAGATATTTCCTATAAATTCGTTTTTTAGGAAATGATGACCGGAAACACGAAAAGAGTTCCGTCTTTACCGAAGATATAAAATTTGGTAAGGAAAGCCTCCGATCGCACTTGACAACATTTGCAAAAGCGATGCTAAACGAAACCATATGTCCAACTTTTCTGCTGTCCATAAAAGCCACAAATGGTATTTTAGTTTTCAACAAAAGTTTTCAATTTAAAACGAAATTTTTAGATTGGAATTACTTATGTGCCTTGAACGAAATCGAGCAACTGAATATCAAAGCTATCGATTTCATTAAAAGTCGGCAGAAGTGGTGTTCCAAAATTGAAGAAGATCTCCAGAAATATCCAAATATTGCAATTTCATCTCATGATATTTCTATGGAAGAATGTCAGGTAAAAGTATTTGCCAAAAAATTGCCAAAATGCTTTCAATTAATTGATATTTAGGGTTGCACAGAAACGGAAACTACTAATACGGTTCACCTCTTTAATGTAGACTGTGTTACCGCTGAACCCCCTTCAGTGCTCGAACAAGGAATCTCTGCGATCCAAGAAACAGCGGTTTGTATCTTCTAATTTTTATCTCAAATATAATCGCACCATTTAACTAATTATTTCTACTGTATCACACAGATGTATGTATGACGTCGAAATTTAAACCTAAGAGTAAAATTGGGACTCTACAGGGTGGGCCAACTTTTTCCCCTATCTGTTTTTCAATTTTTGATTGATCAATAATTAATAAACTAGAGACTCTAAGAATTTTTCGCACCAACCACGCCATACCACCTTTAAAATGTGCGAAAACAAAACTAAATTTTTAGTTTAAAATTGTGTTTTTTGAAACTAACAATTTATGTAGCAATGATTTTCCGTTTATTTTTGAGCTATTTGACGGTGATTTTTAGCACTGGCGGAATTGCCGGAGTGCTGAATCTTAATCTGTAATCTGTTTTTGGCGCGAATTTCAAATTTTGGCGTATTCGTGGCATTCTGCAAAACAGCCCTTTTGGCCAAAAAGTGACGTTTTTAGAGCGATATTGAAAAACTAATTGCATATATGGAATCAACGCAAAAAGTTACTCTAGAAACGATACCTGCAGGAAAAATCCTACTGATCTCGTTAAATCGATTTTTTGCACGCGATGCGAAAAAATCGATTTTACGAAATCCCTAGGATTTTTTAAAATGTTATGACAGTGCTGAATTCAGTTTCTATCGTGCATCAAATTCGTTGTCTCAAAATCAACCTCATACCCCTCGTAATCCTAAACATTTTATTTTAATATTAGAATGTTAACTTTCAGGAATTTTTTGTTTGTTCCACCTGTGCTATCGCTGCTAAACAATACCATACCCTGACGCATATGAAAAGTAACGTATTAAGACAATGCGAGGATCATGTAATTTTTAGTATATATTTAAAGATATATTTAATATAAACGCTACTTTTTAAGCTAGAATCTGTTTATGAAGAAGAGGAAAACATAGCTGCTGAATCCGTTATCCAACAGTGCCTAAATGATCGAAGCTGGCTTCAAAATGTTAGTGCAATGAGTAATATTCTTCGAAGCATTACATTATGTTTTTCAGACTTTCAACGAATACTTGGATTTATGGAAGAAGTCCGAAGAACATGCATAAATTCACTCAAGTATATGGCTAAACTGCTCAAATTACAATGCCGATTCATTCTTGCTTGTATATATTATAGCTTGTAGCTTGTAAATATAGAGTAACTGCGTATATTCGCAATAATAATTTGTGCCAATTCAATGCCGATCTCAATAAACATTAATCGAATGAAAACTGAAAACATTTCGAATTATGCAACACAATGCCTTTGTGTTGGGTTTAAAAAATTATTTTGTCAAAAGAGTTGTGTCAATTTGACACTGTCAATACACAAGAGAGGTTTATAAAGAAAGGTTATGCAGAAAATTTTTACATCACATATGGTAGAATAACAACAATCTAAAACCTAATGTCGATGATATCTGTAATGTTCTCATATTTATGATATTAACCATCAAAACGGATATTAGGCGATGACCGCTGCTTTGTTACCTTATAGCGGTTTTTCAAATATTTTACGCGAACAAAGAATGCACTTCTTATTCTCCTTTATCAACTTTTCTTCTTGTTTCATCAACCACTGCGAAGGAGACGGGCCACGTAGTCAATCGCCAATAGAGAGATGCACCACTCAGCAGCAGCGAGATAGTGCGGCGTAAAAGTCCATCAGTGACGGTCAAGACACAGCCCAAACGTTTTTGTCCGCTGCGGAGTAGTGGATATTACAACACTCATTCCATCACAGCATTCCATCCTCACTGCCCTCTCTTCATGTGTGCGTCGAAGAGAGACTTACCTTGACTCATCGAAAGGCAAAAACCGCACAGAAAGCGATGGACCCAGATAGCCAAAGATACCAGATACGCACACAAAGCAAGACCGCACTGCAAAGTCGTCTCTTGCCTGCCTGGTTGGCTAGTTCGCGACCTTAATCCTTCTTGTCGGAGCAGACACAGCCACGGCCGCTCAGCATATTTTCCCACTGCATTTTTCTCGATTCAAATTCCCGCCGTACCGTAATCTCGCATTGATCGGCCAAAGTTCTCTGTGTGAATGAGCGGGGATGGACAAACACACGTCTGCTATGTGTCTGTATGTGCTACTGCAATGCGGCTGCTTTGGTCTTTCACTGCTTTGGTCGTCGTGTTCGTCGTGGTAGTGAATTGTGGCAGTGGGCGCAACTAACGGGTTAAATATAGTATCACAGTCGGGGCACAGGCCAGCTATGCTCTAAAAGCAGCGGCCGCATATCGCCGTTAGCCACCCTCACCTGTGCGCAAGGGTCCACGGATTTTTGGTTGTCCCTTTAAGGTTGTGTAAGTGGACTCGCATTAATGACCCTTCGATCTAACCAACAAGTGATTGAGTCATCTTTTATCCCCGCTGTCTGTCTTAAACTCAAAGTTGAATGATTTCATATTCAATGCTTCATATTTTTACAATATTTGCGCTAATTACTGTAGCAATTTGATTTGTTTTTTTTACATTGGAGTTCATATGAGCAGAAAATTCAGTATTTGAATAAGATTATGCAACATCTTAAACATTTGGAAGAGCTATTGAAACTGCTCACATGAAGTTCCACATTGTTCATTAATGTGAAACATTTCATTTTGTGTTTCATTTTTTTCGGTTCAGGCGTACTCCACAATATCGCAATAGTGAATAAAACGCGCAATTCTATTCTGAATGGCCAATCTAGTGGAATTGGAAGAACAATCGCCGGGCGGAAGCATGGCAGCCATGCGAAGTTCGGAATCTGCCGCTCCCGATATGGACTCCGCCTCAGTGGCAAACCGTCTCGGAGGCACAACGAACTCGTCTTCGACGCCGGAGACGTCCTCCTCCTTCGATGATTCGGGCTCGAAAGAACGAACTCGTAAATCGACCACTCCCGGTGGCGGACAGCGACATTCCGTATTACGGGATAGCGGGGGCGGGCCCTGTTCGGACGCGTCCTCGCCGGGGCGGAGCTCAAATTCTACGCAATCCAATTCCACTTCAAGAACGGCAACAAGTAATGGCAGTTTGCCGAGAAGATCTATGAGTAGGGAGTGCTATAATTCCAGCTCCGAACAAGGTAAATATCTTACCTGGGCGCTATTTATTTTAGGCAAAATCTGTTGTATATAAGGTATGTGACAAGTCGAAGAGTGGTTAGCTAACAGTGTACTCCCTAAATATATTTACGACAAAAATCACATAAACGTATTTAAATTACGACAATTTTTCATATAAAAAGTTACTTTTTCGTATTCTAATCAATTAGATCAGTTATACATAGTGAATCATACAAGAAATAAACAATTGCCATAGTAGAACATAAATATAAGTAATCAAATCTTTAATGCCGTTAAATAACAGTGCTGTTATCGTGCCATAGAATGGGGTGGTGAAGGTTTTTCAATACCGGCACTGACACCGGCAATGTATTTGGCGCTGCAGCACTTTTAAATAATGAGGTAATACAAACAATATATTTGCTAGCAAATTGGCCTGAACTATTGAAAACATGCTTTAAAAATAAGGCATATAGGAATATACAGTATCTAAAACAATGAGCTTCTAGACTTTAACAATGCATTTTTGAAATTCGGCTTTTGTGCGCTAAAATCATTAATGGCCTTTGTTTTGTAGACGAGGAAAGTAATCAGGAGGACGATCTGGAACAGCTTATACGACTTCACTCTGAAGAATTGTAAGTCATAATATACTCTGAGATATGTTCTGCTTCAATAGTATTACCATTTACTTCAGTGCGAAAAATTCGGTGGCGGTTCAAACGGAGTACGACGAGGATTTTCCACCTTTAAAATTCCTAAGATCTATTATCGATGAAAATTCCCTAGCATCTATGCCTATGATGTTCGATCAGCAGCAAATGCACCATCTCCAGCAATGTAAATACATTTTGCGTTATCCTAATCTAACCTCTTCTGAGAAGATAGTTGGTTTTTCTATATCGAAGTTCTGGAAATGTTGATTTGGGATCTATTTCGTATACGGCCCTAGGAAAAATTTAACTTTAGTTTTAGCATATTTCATGTTTCAATACATCTTTTTTCGCTAAATAGAGATTTATGACCTTTATCAATTATACAAAAAATATTCACTGGATAACAGATAAACATTAAAATAGAAATTTTGATGCATTTGAAATATAAAAGCACTGGCATTTTGCCAAATTTTTATTTTCTATTTCGCCTGGACTGAGGATTAAAGTTGGATAGCTGTGCAAATTATCCCAATACATTTAATCATAATATTATATTTGTTTTAGCTCCTATGGTGTCTATAGTACCGTCATCAACATCATCGTCGGATTTAGCTGCTCAATGCTCCTCAAATGCGGCAGACGGGACCCTCCAATTAGTTATACAAAATTTTCGACATATGTCCGATACTGTGCGAGGACCGAGCAAATTTGTTCAAAATGTGCCTTGGTCAGCTTTTATATTAAACTTAAAGTAGTAAGTACAAGTTTTAATGCATTCGTTTTCAGGCGTATAATGGTTATGCCGCGACAACATGTCGTCCAGAAGAAAGGTACTCAAAAATGTCTCGGATTCTTCTTACAGTGCTGCCCCGATGCCTATTCAGAGTAAGTGTTTTGAACCTGAAATATGTTTAGAAAATCATGCAAAGTCTTATTTGAAAGTGGTTCCTCAAAAAAATCTAATATAAAGAATTATTCCATATTTCCATCAATAAACATCATTTCTATTGCACCTGGATGTAGTAATACACAAATTATTAAACGTTATTAACAAATTATGCAGCAAGATACGGTAGCAAAATCTTGTTTTTTATTGATAAATACACTAATGATTTATGATATGATAGCATAAATATAAATAATTTTTAATTTGTTAATTTTAAGCATTTTTTAATTTGTTAATTTTAAACAATTTGATGCGATTTTCAGATCTTGGTCGTGCCAAGCATCTGCTGAACTTAGGTAAGGTATTAATAAATGAAATTATTTTACTAAATACTGCAAGTTACATTTTAGATTGATAAGCCAAAAACCGGGAGTGCCTAATTTCACTCGTAAAACGAATCATGTAATCATTTTGGCCTATTTAGCAATTTATCCTATATGCTGCTTTAGGTTTATACTGCAAAAGAAAACGACTGGGGATATTCGTGTTTCATGACGTGGGCGGTATGTTACTGTCGCTTTTCAAATTACATTTCATAAACCGTTAATTGTTTAGGACATATTAGACGAGCAGCAAGGATATATAAAGGACGACAAAGTAATTTTAGAAGTATCCGTCAAAGCAGATCCGCCGAAGAATATATTGTAAGTCTTACGACTTTCTTTGTTTATATATTTATAAATTAAGCCCCGTAAAATTCAGATCACATGCCGAATTCCAAAAGAAGATCCAGGATTACAAGAGGCTAGCCGACATGCAATGCCAGCGCGGTCTCATCGATAAAGCCATCGATTGTAATTCACAAGCGTTGAAATTTTGCAAAGATAAAGACTCACAATGCAAGACCGAGCTGGAGACTCAGCGAGCACACCTCATCGAGATGAAACTAAAACAGTCTATCGAACGTATCGAAAAAGGTATTTTATATACTGAATGTTTCAAATTAGTAAAGCAATGTCTCAAAATTATGTAATTTGAGGACTTTCAGTATTTATTACTCTACGTAAATGTCATGTTAAAATGTAAGTAATTTTAATATCAATATTTCAGGTAGTGACCCTGCCAAGGTATCAGAAGACGATTCAGCGGCGAATCTTAATGCGTTAAGAAACGCACTAGGCACAAACGCTGCGCGAGCTGCCTCTGCTAAGAACAGTCAAGCACAAAAGAACCACAAGTCCAAAGATTCTGGTGAATTGCAGAAGACACAAGCTGATTCAACAACTCCGCAGCATACTCCTGCTGCTCCCAATGCACAACAACGGTCCGCTACGCCTCCTCCACCGTCTTCTGATCTTCCACATCTTAACAATGATCTACCCGAACACCAACAACAGAATGGTGTAATTCACCCATACGACCCAGCCAAAGTTCAAGAGAACCACGTGAGTGGCTGTAAAAATGTGGGAAAATTGCCTTCTGCCGAATTAATGTGCAGTGCTGGGGAGAACTGTAAAGGGCATCTTAACAGCAAGGCACTTGTCGCATTGGGACACTTCAACAAAGCGCTGCTCAATTCCGACGAATTCGACTATGCAAAAGATGTGAGATACGATGACGAAGAGGACCTACTAACGGATCAGATTCAACATTACTTACAACACGTGAGTTAACTATAGTTCGAGATTTAAGATAATAATTTTTATATTGTACTTTATGAGTGAATTTACAGCTGTCAGAGAAGGACAAAGAATCATCGAGACTGAAAAGATTCTCTGCTGAGTTGGAAATGCTCGCATCTCCGCTCGAAACCAACAAGAAAGCCGATGCCTTCGTGAATCAACTGCTGAATTTACCGCCTAGAGAAGCTGAGGTATGAATTTATCTGTGTAAAATTAACGCATACCTAAACAATTTTTGACCGAAATGTTTTTGAGCAAAATGAAATATTAGCGGATCATTTGACCAATGTTTTTTGGTATCACAAAACTATGTTTACTAAATTTTAATTTAAGTCCTATTAATATAATATTACTGGATATACATATTTATAATTAATTAATTTTTATTAATTCGTGTAGGCCTTAACTCTGGCGTTTGAGCGAGAAATGGCGGACAGCAGAGCAAAATCTGATGATAAAAGAACACACAAGCGGGCAAATCGCAAAAATTTATGTGAATCTTGTCTAAGAGAGGAACACCACATCCGGAACAAAGTTACAACCTCTGAATCGGGCTGTCAAACGGAGTTCTCACGATGCTTGAGCCGAGATGGTTCGTTTTTCCTCTGGTTGAAATTTTGCAACAGTGAAAATTAATGAACATACGTTACTTTTTTTACTCATCATTTTAACACTTAAAACATTTATAGTCATGAGAAGTAACAAACGTACCGAACTTAAATAAGTTTTTAATTTGGTAAAATTAAATTTATGATTTTAGTATTGGCTACTGACGCAGCGGCGCGAATAATGCAGTTGCAAGCACAACAACAGCTTCAGCAACAGCATCAACTTCAACAGGCAAATCAAGAAAATTTTGTAAATAATATTCAGCCACCGCCAGCATTACCTGCGCGCCAAAGAAAAAAGGCCACTGCGAAAAAGAACATACAGCAGCAACGTATGCAGACAATGCAGGGCGGACAGTTGCCCAAAGCCAATCCTCGGCAAGCAAATTCAATGCAGGACATGAACACTAATAACATAATGCAAACGCAACAGATGGGCATAAATCCGTCAGATAACAAGCAAATGCTCGGAGGTACGTTGGAACAAGACCTAGCTGCGCTCACTGCTGAACTCGAAATTGGAAAGGTTTGAATTTTTATGTCATAAAGAGTAGATACAAAAATTTGTTGAACTATATGAATGCTCTATTTGCCTATCTAATATCCATTAAATATTGCGCATAGCTCTAGAATATCTGAAATCACAATGTACGTATACTACTAACGACTTCATTATGATCCGGAATAAAAAAAGACCTTTGGATAACTAAGTGATCATTGATATTGACGAAACGATTCTTCCTTAAATTCCCACGAGATTATTTTTCACAGTTAAAATAGCGCTGGGTTTAAGAATAGCAATTTTCAGTTACAAAATGATGCGGCTGCAAATGCTGTGTATTCACGCCATTATATCGAGGAATGGTTACGCTACAGTGCTAGAAATGTACTCAAACTGAGCTATGATTCTAACGGCAAACCGTTCATAACCACGCGTGCCGGAAACGAGTCTCTGGACGCAGCAGAGTTATGTAATCCGCAATCAGCTGAGCAATCGTCACAAAACGCCCAGCACGCACAAGCACCTTTGCAGCCTGATATCTCGGAAGTAACAACCGCATTGGGCGTCATTGGACTAAATTGTATGAATGCAAGAAATATTCAGCAGAAAGTGGCCGACTTTGTAGAGAGTCTCGAGTCACATACGAACTTTCGAGATTTGCGCTCAGCTGTGGACAGATTGATTGCTTTAAGCCATGATGACGATTATCCAGGAACAGATGCTGACTCGATCTCAATAGTCAGTGTCAACGACCCCGCTGCAGGACGAGGTAATTGTTGCATATGATATGAAACATAAAGATTGCCTTTGGTCGATGCGTTTTCGTACATTTATTGTATATTTATTAATGGTTTATTGACGAGAGCAATGATCCATAAACTCGTATTTTCAGAAGCTGAAATGGGCAAAGATTTTGCAGAATTTGCTTCATATCCACGTACTTTCGCAGAGGAGGACCCACATGATTATATGCTTTCACGTGAGCTAAAACAAGCAGAAATGGTGTTGTCCAGTCGACTGAGTTCTCTTCTCTACCAATTACACCACGCAAAGTAATTTTTCATTTATAACAGTTGATTCCTGATATTACATGTATATATTTTTGTAGCATCAACGATGTTGTTGATCGAGTTGAAAGTCGTATTAAAGATCTAGAAGAGCAAGAAAAGGGCGCCAAGATTAAGCTGGAAGAAGCGAAAACTACGGAAGTGCGGGTCATAAAGCAATGCCAAGAAGTTCAACGAAGCTTGCAAACGGTCAATGAAAAATACGAAAAGCTTAATCAGCAACTCAAAGATCGTAAAAATGAGATCAAAAAGCTGGAGAAAAAGGCAAAATCCGAGGCGTAAGTGATACTGTTGTTTAATCAACGTAACTATACACACAAAAGGCATATGTTGCACAAATCCTAAGCAGCCCAAGACTATTTTGTTAGGGAACGTCTTAATGAATTCATTTGATACCGTGATCAATATATTGTTTAAATTTTTTTACATCACTATTTTTGTACGAATTATTGACCGGATCGTTCTAGAAAATTTTTTCCATATGAATAACAGAAATGTTATTGAATTAATTATTTCAAGGATGTTCTCCAAAAAGATAATCAAGATAAATTATTTTCATTAAACACATTTCTTTGTATTTATAATAAATCATATTTCAGACAACTTGCGACAGAGAATGCGGAATTGCATGACAAGTTGGATTCTCTGAAAAAAGAAGTGAGCAGTCTCCAACGACAAATCAATGAAGAACAGATGAAGTACAAACGAGACACGCAATCTTTAGCTGACTCCAAGAAACATCTCACTGCTGAAATGAACTCTCGTTATTCGGAAATTCAGAAGCTCACAAATCAAGTTGAGGAGAAGACCCAGGCGCTGAAAAAGATCGAATCTCAACTAGCAAATGTAATATTTAGAAATTATGTATTAGAAAAATTATTATGAGTTCTACTATAGGAGAGAAAATCAAACACTTCCACAGTAGCCAGCTTGACCGAGAGGGTGAAAAAGGCGGAAATCAGCTTGCTAGAGCACAAACTCGAGGATGGACTCAAAGTGCTAGAGAGGGCCCGTGATGACTGTATCATGCAAATACGCTCGTTAGAAGAGCAGCTCAAACGGTAATTTTTTTAAATCAAGGTAATTCAAAATCTTATATGCTCTTATAGACATGTCTTCCCTGCTGAACAGGACATTCTGAAAAGGAATATTTCTGAGTGGGAGAGCAAAAGAGAAGAAGTGGTCGGCCTGATTAACCAAGCAAAAACTGATTTCACCTCCCACATTAACTCGATTAAATCTGGAAAGCAACTGTCTCAACTGCCAAAAATCCAAGTTCCTCGGCCTCCTCCCTGTCCAAAATTGCATCCGATGCCGCCGCCACCACCGATAGTGCCTCCGCAGCCAATGGCAGCCCCTCCTCCTGGAGTAGGTATTCCGTCACACCAAGCTCGTGTATCTCCTGGACCGCAACACGGGACTGCACCACAGCAAATGGCAGGACCTGTGGTTGGTGGCGTGCCTCCGTCACCACTACCTTTGGAACGTAAAGCGATAACACCTCCGAGCAGCCGGGCACGCATCGGCGGGGCCACTACGCCTCAACAGCAGCAACCACAAATGCACATGTCGATGGTGTCTCCAAGCACAAGCAACATAAACTACAACAGTGCACCATCCGCTGCTTCATCCATTCCAAACTCCGCGAATGCGACGCCTGTTAAAGGTCCCGGATTCTCAAATGCTCTTCAGCAGCAACAGTCAGCTATGCAACAGCCTCCGCCAGTGGTGCCTCAGCCACCCATAGCTCCGATAGGTGTGCGTCCACACAACTATCAGAACGGGGTGAGTGAATATCAGTTTTTTGGCTTTTTCTTTTAAATAAAGGATGCAGAAGAGAGTTTAAAATGTATGGGTTAGCATATTAGGGTAATGGGTACCGCATTAATGCTGAAACATAATTATTTTCATCTTACAGGTCGCCAAGCAGCAAAATTCAATCCAGTCCGCATTGTTCCAAATGCAGCAGTCAAATCGCCAATCTCCTACACAATTCTCAAACATGAACGTGCAACAGCAAGCACAGTCCCAGTTCCTCCAACAGCAGAGCAAATCGGCCCAGCCAACTGCAAGCGGTTTTCAGCCATGGGGTGGTTGGGGGGACAATATAAGCAACAATATCAGCGAGCTCTTTTGCCAAGGTCGATCATTTGGCCCACTAGGGTCTGATTTCGGTCCTGCACGCACCAATGGAAGCAACACGAACCAAAGTGGAACTAACAACGGCAATGGTGGTGGATACTTTCCATAAGTATTTTCTCGGCACAACCATAGGTCTTACTCTATCCTTTTGATCTTTTAACTTACAATTTTTGTTAATGTCAATTCACTCCAATATGTCTTATCTGCCACTGTTCAGATTTTTTGAATATATATTGTTATTTGTATGCTGCTTTGCAAGTCGCTACCAAATTTACTAATTAATAAAAACATCCTTCTTTATTGAAATGAATTTGAACCTATGCAAATCAACGTCTACATTTATTGTGAAGTAGGGCAATCAGGCATGTAGCTAATTAGATAAAACTTAATAAAACTAAATTTCATTATTTTAAATTCGAAACGTTCCAACTAATTTATGCTAAGAAGTTGGACCTATTGGCGATTGATATTATTATTATGTCAAAAGTTTGTTACTTACATTTTTGGCTATGAGCTTGAGAGCTGTACTCACGATTTTAAAATGTTCAGCGACGTAAAACTTCTACTAATAATAACGGAACTAACAACTACCATGTAAAGCCAATCTCTAGGTCCTATCTATTATTATTTTGTTGTAGTTGTTATTGGAAATCAGTTAAACATTAAATTAGATCAGTTTGACATAAACCATTTTTGGTCATAAGTTAGCTTAAATCCAGAATAATTGCTCAAACTGAAACTAGGCTTTAGGCGAACGACTTTGGTATAAGTCTAAGCTAGGTTTAAGCCTATGTTAAGTTTACGTTTACATTAACTGATTTTCAATATGGACTGCAACATATGCATGCCTAAATCCGACAGTGCGTTGTAATTTGCAATTTGTAAACCAAATCGTTCTTCTTGGCCATCTACGCTGACCAAATTCAAAGCATCTGATTTGTCATTTGTTTGTTAAATTTTCATTACATTCAGTCCTGTCCAAGCAAAGGATCCATTTTCTCTACCAAAGCAAGATTCAAGCTTTTGTGAAATATCGAATTGTATTGAACTCCATTGAATTTACCACCGCTCGCATATGAGAACAAACGGCACTTTTTATCCAATTACGTTCTCTGGAAATAATGATTGCTCAGCCTCGTCGTCCCCCAAAATGCTGTCACCAGTCGTCGCAAATCTTTATACTGTTCAAAGCTAACAGGCTCTTGTGTGATTAATCGTTTTGTTCAAAGTTGGCTCAGATTTTTTATTGAATAATAGTGAAATAAAAATTGCAGGAGATTGTTGTCATGGGTATACAATATATAACGTGCATTTCCGCTCTTTGGGTACAGAACCATTATATGATAGTGATTATAAAATGAAGAACTTTATGCATTCGATAAAATGCATTCGAATGCCTTCATACGTTTTTCGGCTTCCATACTTCTTACCAAAATTATCTTTTTAATAAGAAAATTTAGGTTATACTTTTTCCTATGACACATTTTTGACAGAACACTTTGTATTAATATTTGTTATTAATATATGAAAATTTCTTTTTGTGTCTAATATCCGAATTTATATACAAACGGACACAATATGCGTTCCTCCTTTATCCAAACATGGCACTAATCTAAAGCTACCATCGTGTAGGATAAGGTAATTTCTGTAGAAGTGTTCATATACCAAAATAGGATTACCTACAAATCTTGGGAGTTATAATTGCGATTTTTTCTATGACAAAGTATAGTAAATTGGCGACACACATCTTAATAATTTTATTTGTTCGCTTTAAATCAAAGGTTATATGATAAGAGAAATTGGCAGTGCTGCCGTGGGTTCGGATCTGAGAGAAAATCAAAGATCAAAACCTTTCAATATTGGATGTAAGAATTGCGGAAAATAGACCCGTATGAAATAAAGACTAGACCTATTCAACTATTGAGGAAGTTGGTCAAGAAACAATGCTCCCTTCATACATACGTCAGTATATTGCATATGCTCATAAGAATATAGAACCAAAGTCTTTGTATATCCAGCCGAAATTAGATCAGACTGGTCCAAAACTCTTTTAATCCCTGTACCTAAAGATAAAGCACCGTTAAAATATTATGACAGATACCACTATCATATTGATAACAGGACTATGATAGTGAAAACTTTTGACAAAATATCCATAACATGAAACCTTCTTCATTTCATGAAATCCGTTGTATTCCATCCGAAACATTGATTTTGAATTTTGAGTTTTAAGAAAGATCTGAAATAATTTGACTAACGGTTTCACATTTCTTGCACAAAATACATTAGGGACAACTATCGAGATTTTGTAGAAAAATCATAGTCCTGTATGATGGGGAGCGCAATTGGACTATACAGAGGTCAATATTATACATCATAATTAGTCATAAATTGATGAAGATATGAGAGTAGAGGATCCTCTATGCGGAAATATATCAGAAAAACATGGAAAGACTAACAACAATAAACGCAGAATGATACAGATAATCAACCGTTTAAGCAAACAAAGAAATTCCTAATGTTCAAAGAGGCAGTTGACATTCGGATTACATGAAAATAGAAAATTTATGTCGATTCTCTGCTTGAAACAAAAGAGCACCATCAGAATTTGAAGGTGATTGTTTCTTGGCCGCGACATTTGAATTGATTCTTCAAATATCGCAAGGTGAAGCAAAAGTCGCACTTAAAGGTTCGGTTGAAGAAGCAAAATATGGAACAGACGTTTGGCTTATACGAAAGTGAAATAACCTGAAAAAGGAGAGTGTTTATGAAGCAATCAAAAATGTAGCAGACCATCGGATTTACGCCGTTTCTTGCCGCCTCTGATTTGGCCTCGATGATCACCATCGAACCCCATTGGCTTGGCCCTGCAAACTAAACAAAATAGAGATTTCTTTAGGATATCGTGCTGGTACTTTCAAAAAGGACAGTAACAGGATAACTAAAGCACAACATAAGGAATATTTTGTCATTGATTTATAAAATTAATCATTTTTTGTAAATCGCCAGTAAATCACAGTTCAGTTTATTCTCGACATTTTTTAGTTCTAGACACTAAAATATGATTTTAAAACGATTCGTTTTGGAATTTGATATTAATTTTCACAAAATAAAAATAAAAATTTTTAATTGAAGCTACCAACTAATTTTGAAGTTTCCAAATTGTTAAGTTACCAACAATATCAAAGTACCTATCTAGTATAGTCTTTATTGTTTCTAACTATATACATTTGTTTCCTTCAAATTAACAGTATGAAACAAACAAAAAGGAAATGGCAGAGTATAAAATGGTATTAAATAAAAGGACAGATATAGGAACCCAAGAGCATCTCTCAAACGTTATCCCATAAGTGAACGAAGGATATTTATTTAATCACAGCAAATATTTTCAAACACTATTATAAGGGTTGGTTTTGTTCTTCGGATATTTAAGGATTTTCTAGTGGTTTTACTCGCCATTGGTGTGTTTTCAATATAAAGAGTACGTCTATGCTTCGTAAAAAAGTAAATTTGGGAACAAAGGTGGTCTAACACTTATACAAAATTCTATGTGTTTTATATATAACGAAAGTTATAACAACGTAACTTTACTAAAACTACAGGGGAAGATCTTAGAAAAGGGAGAGATAGCGTTCGAAGGATTACTCTCGAGAGCTTGCCTAGAGAGGCTTGTGCTGGGTTACGGATGTTGTGAGTATGCATTTGCGTTTGCATATACTTGCCTTGTCTGTCCGAGGAGCCACGTCTGAAAAAATATGCTACAGTTTCACGATAAATAGAAACAATATTAATACCTTAAAATTGGCATCGAGTTTCGAAGGCGACTGGCTGACTCCGCCCTCAAACATTTCGATTGGACTTTTGCGAACTCTGTCGTTAAAATTGTGCCATAACGCAACTAAATTTCCAATTACATATTTCATCATCTTATTATATCATATACTAAGATTACCAATTAGTTCCGTTGCCATAATGTCGCCAGCATGAGCGCTGATCATTCTCATGCAAAATACGCCATCAAATCCGAGAGATTTATGTACGAATTTTTTGACTGATTGGCCTAAATATTGGAATGCAAAAATGGATGTAATGCTGTAAATACTCACGATCTGTTGCTAGGTCCGTTGCTCGAAGGTATTTGCGAACAAATTTCATATGCTAGAAAATACAACATAGTTATTTTCTTTGGAATTATACTTACCTGTCCAGGCAGGAAACAAAGTAGCATCCAATGGCACATTGAAAAGAAGGACACAATGGATACCATAAAGAACCAGAACCACAGAAAGAGAAAGATTTTCTCATTGAACATATTTATCATGAGCACCTAAATTGAAACATTCACTCATATTATTTTACAGACAATTTTTATAGTAAGCACTTACGCATTGCACTGTATGGTGGTGAACATTGCCTAATACCCGTACCTGAAACATATTCTGTTTATTTTAAGCCAGAGTTAATGATTTGTGGTTTACCTCAAAATCACACATGGTAACGCGGGGAAAATTTCCACTAATTTCCCATTCGCGGCCATTCAGCAAGTCCTTCAGGATATGGAATCCATAAAAGAGATTGTCTGTGCCTGAAAGTTCGATAGCTATAATAAAACTAAAAAAACATTTATTTAATGAGTATCACCAAGGAATATATTTAGAAGAAATATTTGCAAGACCACGTTCACCAAGTAGAGGAATTTGATGAATACATAGAGGCACGTCACATATGATCCCCACCGACGCCCAACGCAAAAACTCGACACATCCGTTATCTAAAAGTTACTTGGTAAAGTTTTCCATATACATAACAATGCGAATTTAAGACCTCTCTTTGGATTTCCAGCGCATCTTCCATATGTCTGAAATTGTAATAAACGTTAGCTTTTTTCAAGCACTAAAGGCTAACCCTGCGATAGTTTGCACGGTCGCTTGTCTTGCATCTGAGTCCATCATTCGTGCGTCGCACCTATAATACTAACGCTTAATCCCCCAAACTAGAAAGTTACAAACCCTAACCGACGGACTTTTCAGTCTTAGAATATAAAAATACAAAACAAACCCCATTTGTGTTAAACTTTGTACATTAATGCCTGAGTGCCAATGGAGGAGTCCTCTCCACATAATGCATGGAACGTAAAACATCAGAGCTTCCAGAGCCAAAACAAACGGTACCCATTGGTAATAGCTGATCTGTCTGGCCCTGAACCTTTAAATGACTTCGTTAATTAAGCAAAAGCTGAGTGTGGATGCAAAATTATAACCTTCTGTCTCCATAGTCCAATGGAAATGCATTCGTTAGAGGCAAGTAGTAAGTCTGAAATATGTGCGATTAGAATAAAACATTCTAAACTTTAAATTTTTTGCAGGAATGACGCAATTGTAATATTTTCGAAAACGGATTCTAATATGTTTATCATGCAGGTTACTCAAATAAGGAAAATAGGTGCTTCAAATATATTTTAGTGAAAGTTTTCAGCGTTATTTTCAATTTTATGTCAGCTAAAGTCACAGTATTTTAGGTATTCGATTGTTAACATTTTGGGCTTCCCTTATACAATAGTATAAGTTAAAAGACTCACATTCTCGACCCAGCAATAATTCTCGGTGTACTGTTCCCAGGCATCCGTAAACTGCGCCGGCACCTGAAACAATGTTTACTTTTCATATTGTAAATCTTGTGAAAAATTTCGTCATACCCAGCATTGAATGGGATACCCTAAACACATAAAGGATTACGTTGCATAAAATCAAAAATATATATGAAGGACTCACCAACATACTGCTTTGCAGAGACGATAATGGCAAAGGCAAAAATGATGGCGGAAGTCTAAAACTTAACTATTTAGTAAATCGAAGCCAAGTGGGGACAAACGTAGTGATAGTTGAGTTTGTCGACAAAATCATCGTCGACACGCGGGTGCAGCCCTTTGAATATGGCTGCTAGGTAATAAAGGAGCATACCCGCCGAAAGAACCTAAAATGTACAATAGAATATTTGCGATAAATTGCTTATTTGGCAAAATGTGATATTGTGAAGGTTTAATCTAGAAATATGAATTTGCAGACAGCTTTTGCTACAATTGCACCGACTTTTGCTCTAGGGCCTCAAAGGAACAAACAGCAACCGCTACATTTTCACTGGCCCCGACATTATTGATTTGTATAATTCAATTGGCCTAACTCTCGTGCTATAAAGAACGACAGGGACATAAGATGGCCCCGAGGCACGTTAAACGCTTAAAATTCAAATCTAAATCATTGACTACTAGCCGGCGGCCACAGCCAGCACTCTCATTTGGCTGACATTGTGCCGTTGTCGTCGCCTCTTAAAGGCCATTGCGAGGCTTCCGCCGCCGTTGCAACTTGTTATTTTGTCGTCGAGTTAGGGTGGCCCGAAAGTGAACTTAGAGGGATGAAGAAGAGGACTCCCTATCACTTTGCTACCCTTTGCCCCACTTGTGCCCATTTTACTTACACTACTTTCTAGTGAAATGTGTGCGAGTAGGGCAGTAAGTGAGTATCTTCCTGAGAAAGGCTCACCTACCCGAAGACGACTCATCTCCCCTTAATTAAATGGATGGGGACCTCTTTCGGAGTCGGCCCCACTAACAAACTTTTTGGAATTATATTACAGACATGCGTAAAACGTGGCTATTTCCACGTCTAAAAGCATTTCGGTGTTCAGCGCCGAGATAATAAAGTTGGTATCGGTTGGGTAGCGGAACTGAATTAGAGTCGTTCGCTATATTGTGTTTTTGAAGGGTTCTTTCCCATTTTTGCATTAATCCATCTAGCTAACAAATTTGCGAGTGCAATATTGATGCAGGTTGAATGGATAAATCTAACCTTACCTTTTTGTTCTTGTTGAGGTATGGTAGCCTAGTGTCGTGGGTTGACG
Organism: Ditylenchus destructor; assembly: GCA_022814885.1. Classification (NCBI taxonomy): domain Eukaryota; kingdom Metazoa; phylum Nematoda; class Chromadorea; order Rhabditida; family Anguinidae; genus Ditylenchus; species Ditylenchus destructor. Next base: position 1,165,011 of record JAKKPZ010000002.1, read on the forward strand.
CACCGGCCGGATGGTGGAGGGCGAATCGCGGACTGATGTGACTGCTGAATCTTTCGCATTTCTTCAAGCTGTGCTGAAAATAAAACAACATTAAAAATTATGTCCTATAGAACGTCGACAAACGATATAGCGACGCGAAAGCAATTATATACGAATTCTATTTAATTGCGGGAATTAATAAATTTTCTCGAAAATTCAGTAAACAAATTAATTAAAAATGAAGGAGTCTAGATTTGAAATGAATCCTGAAAGTATATTTGAGGACTTCGTAGCTGTGACATTTCACGAGGACGATGGCTTAAAAATGCAAAAAGGGTCACTCTTGCAACGATAACACATGGCTCGTGTCAGAGGTCTGCATCATTAATAACGCGGATAATGTTTAATACAGAGCAGCTTTTGCTCTGGCAAGGTTGTCTCGGAAATATTGTTTTGTAAGTTTATTAAAAACCTGCTCAAGTCCTAAACACTTACCGCTGCATTTTAATTGTGGATGCAGATGCAAAGGCTTTATATTGAATAGTGAAGAAAAACAACTATTAGTGAACGCAAATCTTGAGCTTTGCTTAAAAGCGGTTATAAAATGAAAAGAAAGAAGAACCACAAAATTCGCAGATGTTGCTGTTTTCACGATATGGTATCAAAATGCGCGGCAGTAAATACGAAACTCATTTTTTGACTTGCCGGCTAATTGGCTGACATATGCCGAAAGTCACACTCAACATTGATCAAATTACTTGTCAAGATACCGTTGACAAGTGAAATATGATTAATTGGCCCAGGCTAATGCGTGATATTTCCGAGAAATGTCAGCTTAGATTATTTTTTCTGGCGCTCTTATGGGTTTTGCGAGAATTAAATTACGATAAAATATGTTTGTTCCAGTAATTTTGATGCCTGAATGGACGGCGGCTGCGAACTTTATCGGTAGGGAACCTGTTTATTGGCTTCGTTTCACAGTTATGTCGCGCATTTGTTTTCAAAATAGCAAATAAGCTTCGTTTTAACCCAACGAAATGTTATCTGCGCAAGAGCTCCAAACAAATGGCTAAGGATTATTATTCCAATGAGTAATTCATGATAAAAAAATTTGCGGAAGTTGTGAATTGAAATTTAGAGCGCGTAAAAAATGAGACAAAAATATGTAATAAGCCTGAATCATCATAAGGAAATTGCTGAGATGGAGAACTTAGTTTAAACTTTTCAAGCTCAAAATGGTGTCTCATGCTTGATTAATCATTTTCGCGTCCTCTTTCATAAATCTTTTCGAAAATTGGGCAAAAGTAACGTACGAGAGGCCTTTGTTTAAAAATTCGCTTTTAGTCAAATGGTCGCAAAGGAAATTCTGCAATTATCATCCAGACGGAAATATATGAAAAGTTATGCTTACACAAATAGCGGAATAGTGCGTACTTGTCATTGATTGTAAGTAAACAGGAGCTAATTAACTAGCCATTTTCGAATTTTCTCTTCTTGAATACATTAAATAAACCCAAGGGGAAATGAATCAGGTTAAAACATCGCTCGGACAACATCGGAGCACGAGCACTTATTGGCACAAACATTATTGTGTATAGAACATAGACAAAAACCACCTTTACCAGAGAGAAAATTGTATTTACGGCGGCAATTTCGAGAGAGGATTTATAAATCAATTGATGCTCATAATTAATTTGTGTTTGTGTGCGTCAAATAAATTGGTTTATTGGTGCCGGCTAAGTAACCCCCAGGCAAAACATCCGCTCATTGAGTCCGGAGGGGGACTTTTGCCAAGAGCCACGCAGAAATGGAGACGGCTCATGAAACTGTGGTAAATGCTAAAATTAAGAAAAAGTTAGCCATTAATTCAGAAAGTTTGCTTTGGAGCGTCCAAGGGCCGCATAAGCAGCAAAGTTGGATGAGGTTAAATGGAGCTCACATTATACGCAATGACGATTTTGACGTAGAGAAAGCACGGGTGGCAAAAATTTAATCCGACAGAAGACATGTGTTTTCAACGTATTAGAACAAACGGCTTCTGTTGTATGCATTTATGGAAAATGGAGCTAATCATAGGGGAATTTTAGATGGCCAATTTTTAGGTTGTAAATCATTTAGCAATTTCTGGAAATCTTCTGTTGATAGGAACAACAAAAAATATCGAAATTCGCTTATATTACTTCTACTTCAACATTTCATTATTTTTCGGATCCACATTTTTGAAGCATATGATTTCGAAACGTATTACGTGATACATAGAAAGTCAGATTAACTGAATAGGATTGATAAATCCTAATAGTAATTCACATTTTTGAAGCATATGATTTAGAAGGGACCGGGACATCTCCCACCCGACAACTCCCACCGCGACAGCTCCCACAGTAGAGAACAGTGTCTGCGTGCGGCAGTAACTATGAAATAGTGTGTATTTCTAACCGTCTCTGGGTCCTATATCTTTTTTGACCCAGCCATTTGATAAGGACGATGGTATGATTGGGGGGAGTTACGATTGGGGGGGGACAGTTGGGGGGGATCACTTGGGGGGCGTAAGGATTGGGGGGGGTTACGATTGGGGGGGGTGAGGGTTGGGGGGGTTTACCCAAAACCCCAATCCTAACTCCCCCAATCGTAACTCCCCCCAAGCGTAACTCCCCCCAATCGTGACTCCCCCCAATTGTAACTCCCCCCAACTGGTATTGCCATAGTAATTTTAAATAATCCATAAAAATTACCTAAAATTACCAGAAAAGTACCTTATAAGGTAATTTTTCGCGTAGAATTTTATGTTTTTTAAGGTAATTTTTCGCGTAGAATTCAACTCTAATTCTCCCAACTACCATAGTGTTCTAATTCCAATTTTCGGTTATTTTTCCACTAGAGTCACCAGTGAAACACCTTTCCTGGAAAAAAATATAGTGATTGACCAGATTTACGATTTTTCCTGAATCAGTGTTAGGGTGCACATGCGGTTGAATTAAATGATCTGTTATTGCTCCAGGAAAAGTTTTTTATGCATCCGCGATGATTTATGTCCGAGACCAAGCTTAAGTCAAAGTTGACTGTGTTGCATTTTTACCAAATTGTGCTATGCTTGACGGTGAAAGACAATGAAATAGATCAGACACTCCACATTAGAAGATGAAAATCGTGAAAAGGGAACTTCACAGCCTAAGACTGCACTAAAGCCTAAGCTTAAGCCTAAGATTAAGTCAGTATTGGCGTGCCCAGCGGGCCCCAAGCCTAAAGGCTAGTTTGGCGCCTTATAAGGGATATTTTATCCTAAAATAGAAGAAATCTTCTACTGATTTTTCCCAAGTTACACTAGAGTCAACCGCTTGCACGTGGACAGCACAAATCTGGGAGAGAAATAGCATCTTGAGTCAAATTCCTTGAGAAGACAAACAAAACTGGATACTTAATCCTTGTTGTTACGAAAAAACATAAAAATCAGCGGAAAGGATATTTTTTCCCTTCTCGCTTGCAGTCATCAAAAGTGGTTGATTACACGAAAAAGCAACAAAAAACAGACACATAATGGAAAAATAACCGAAAATTTGAATTCTACGCGAAAAATTACCTTATAAGGTACTTTTCTGGTAATTTTAGGTAATTTTTATGGATTATTCAAAATTACTATGGCAATACCAGTTGGGGGGAGTTACAATTGGGGGGAGTTAGGAATGGGGGGGGTTAGGATTGGGGGGAGTTACGATTGGGGGGGGTTAGGGTTGGGGGGTTTCGGGTAAAACCCCCAATCCTAACTCCCCCCAATCGTAACCCCCCAATCCTAACTCCCCCCAACTGTCCCCCCCCCAATCGTAACTCCCCCCAATCATACTTTTCCCTTGATAAGAGTTTAGCCGTGTTTTTCCTTTGAAGGTGGGAGAGTTGTCGCGGTGGGAGTTGTCGGGTGGGAGTTGTCTCGGTGCCGATTTAGAAACGTTTTACCACAGAAGTATTAGAGTTCAATGTAAAAAAAAGTATCCAAATTTTGGACGATATTCATTCAAATTTTCAAAGACGTTTACACCTTTCGTTCTATATTGGGTCATTGCAAACGACTTGCGAATGGAAGTAAACAACGATGACGAAATTCGATTTGAATATGCCTCTTTTCGCGCCTTTGGCATACAGTATGTTAGGTATTTTGAGGCATTTTGAGGCTTTACAAGGACTCTTGAGTCAATATGATGAAACCCTTGGAGAGTAAATCGACCCCGCTGAGTCCGAATCCGGGATCAGATTTGAACTTTGATTTTTGAACTTTTCCTTTTAAAATTTGGATTTTTCCAGGATTTAAAGGAAAAAGTTCAAAAATCAAAGTTCAAATCTGATCCCGGATTCGGACTCAGCGGGGTCGATTTACTCTCCAAGGGTTTCATCATATTGACTCAAGAGTCCTTGTAAAGCCTCAAGATGCCTCAAAATACCTCACATACTGTATGCCAAAGGCGCAAAAAGAGGCATATTCAAATCGAATTTCCTAACCGCCATTCGCAAGTCGTTTGCAATGACCCAATAGAAGTTTTCTTTTCTTATAGAACATTTCCTAACCTATAGAAATACATAGAAAGTCAGATTAACTGAATAGGATTGATAAATCCTAATAGTGTCTTACTGACTCTCAATATTGATTACTAGGCCATCATGTATGGAAGATTATCCGACGCTGCAGTCAGTATAAATTCCAGAACATGCATTATATTCTATAACCTAAGCTACATACTTAAGACTTGCAAACGAAAGTGACCACGGATATTTTGGTTACATAAATCGTAAATCTAAATTTACTATAGGAATATTGTCAATCTATAATCATTTTGATAACACTTTTTATATGGTTAGATATTGGTAGTAAACTATCTTGGTGTAGCCATCAAATTTAGATCAGATCTGTCCTTTATAAGTAAATATTCAGCAATTTGGACACTATAAAACTATGGGTGATACATTTTCTGTAAATACATCATTCTTTGAATACGAATTCTCGTGGGAAATGCTTAAATTATAAATAGGTAAAAAACTATACGTGATAGCAGTTACTTGGAGTCTTGCAACTACCCTGCCAACCTGCGAAGGAAGCCTAAATCTGGTGTAAATGATTGTCTTCTTTCTAATTTTAACTTTCACTTCACGAGATAAATATGGTAAGGGTTATTTTACCTGGCCAGAAAAGGCTCATTATCCAGCTATTTCTCATCATTTCGCTGTTTAATTTTAAGATAGATAAAAAGTGATCAAACTAAGTCACTTCGAAAATAGAAAAAGCTGCTCAGAAAAAGAAGAACAATAATGACAACAACAAATATTTTGGAAATGAAAAATTTGCCCGTGAGATTTAGCAAATTTTCCAATAAGACTTTTGCAGAAATTCTCCAGTGCATATGCCTATCGCAAAATGGTTTTTTAATAATGAAAAACAGTATTTCTCATCCTTGACGACATTTTCCTATACGAGGAACAAATCAACGAACAACTCATTACATGCCATATGCAATAAAATAAAACTCGATTCTAACTAAAATTATTTAAAAAACAATATTATTACTAGCTCAAGTAAAATTATGTTAATCCCATAAAATTTCAGTCAGCGAATATATCTATAGCTTGACGCTGATATTTTGTTATAATCGCAATCCCCTAACAACAGTAATGATAATAGTACTACTATAATTTTCAGGAAGGTTAGTTATTACATAAGAAACTTGTAGCACGTACAGGCCGAAAAATGATAAATGAATCTGTAATGGGTCTATAACAGGTTAATGAACGATGCCTAGCAGAACAAAACTAGCAGAACAAAAATCGTTTTAACGAATTAAAAAATGCATAGAATAGTAGTCAAGACGTCAATAAAATAATTTGACAGAATGGCATATGAAATAGAAAGTTTCAAAGTAAAACATAACCCGCAAATGTTATCGTGGTTGCGCATTTGCGCCGATTTCTTCAGACGACCTTAAAAGGATTGGAAATGAATAATCTATGTCGAGTGAATTTGTGAGCCACAAGAGTGCGAGCTTGGACCCTAATCGCCTCGCGACGGGAATTGATGGGTCTGGAGAGGGCCAACGGTCTTCACTTTCGATAGGAGCGTGCCAGCGTAGTGACTCGTATTCTTTTCAGGATATTGGTTGCTTCGAGCCAAAGATTTCTCTGTCTAAAGGCGGGATTACACATACCAATTTAGCTGGCACATTTGTTTAGCACACCGCGAGGAAACCATGACAACACGCGAAAGAGAGCTGAATATGGAAGTGGGGAGGCAATATGAGACATATCGCTCGGTATGGCATAGAATATGGGAAAGGCCCAAACAGACACTTATGCAACGTTAAATGGACATGATCAAGCGCTTCCCACCCTCAAACAGATTCAGCAGAAGCGGAGAATTACTCGGACTTAATAACTGCACCAGTGTTGAAGTCGCAAATGCGCGGACGTAATTTGGGCACTTGCGATTTTTCGTGAAAATATAATTTAGGCTTCAGTATGATCTGCAGGTGGATGTGTCACTGGCGCGCAATTCATAAATAGCTTATTCTATGACTGTTCTTTTGAACCACTGGATTATACTCGAGTTTTCCATCGCTTTGATAAGACTTGTTGTAGCGGCACCAGGTTGGGACTTTAATAATAGAAAATCATGTGAGTAAAAAAATTAGACAAGTTTGCGGCAAATTAATGCAACATGAAAACAAAAGCATGGGAAAGGCATTGTCGTGTGAATGCTTCTGGTTGACTATTTATGGCAATAACGTTAGCTCTATTACGTCTAGATTTTATAGCCCACGCACATGGTTTGCAAATTGCGTATAAGAGATATGAGAATGGGTTTTTGAACTAAAAATCACAGGGAGTTCGCTTTTGCCAAATTTACCAATACTCGGTAATAAGTTTTTATTCTTGAAAATGTCTATAACTTAAAATATTGCTACATGAGATAACAGTAAAACCATTTAAATCAAATGTTCTTGTGCCAAAATAAGGATATGATATATTTGATAGTGAAATAATAAAATATTTATGGCCCGTTATTTTGAACGCAAATATCCAAACAGGCATAGTTTAAGAAAAATAGCAACACTATTAAGAATCCACAGGGGAAAAACAGTTGAATTAACTTTTTGCAACGTTATCATAGAAAAACAGAACATAATGAGAATCATCTTTGGTTTCCAAATATGATTCGAAAATAGGGCACGCAAGACTACTCTGCTAACAAATGTACACTTATTCTGACAAATTGAATTATTATTTTGTGTTTTAATCGTCATTTTATACACGTTAAAATACGCATCTATAAATTTATTAAAATTGTAGGAAAGGATAAAGAAAGTTTATATCCGGCTATAAAACTTACGTACCCGGACCTATCATTAAGTATAGCTGCATGTTATAAAAGGTCTAGACAAAATCAAGTTCTTAGAAATGAAAAACATTTGGTGTATAATTATTTCTGTAATTTTGAGTTGGAAACAGTGATAATGATGGAAAAGCAGAAACTTTAACACGTGAGCCAAGAATTCGCAGAAATGGGACATATAGTTCGGCTTTCATTGTAAATGCAGGTAATCAGTTACGCTATTCTAAGAGAAATAACATGAAAAGTAAGCTAATTTCTTAGATAATTCTCCATCTAAACATTTGGATTACTTAATTTCAGAATATAGCTTCAGTTACAATTTGTGTATTTTGAGTGAATGTTATGCGATTGGAGAATAAATCTGGCGTCATTCACCAAAAGTTCTGTGTCTCGTAAAATATTTTATCTATTTTCACTAAAATTCGTTCTCCATCTTTGCTCATTGGAGCTTGAAGTAATTTTACTAGTGTTATATTTCAAGCTAGTTACCTGAAAAAAGAATCTCATTCCGAAGAGTGTGTTGGAGGGATATCATAAAGAATTTCCGGTAGATCGAAAATATCTGATTTGTTCCTTTGACTCCATAAAGTGAAATAACATAAATAACAAAACGCAGTTTTGGAACACGTTTTTATTTTCAAAATTATAAGCGTATTTTGAAAGGAGCTAGTTTTTTTACAGCAAAGGTAGAAAATCCCAGTCCTTCAAAAGTAATGTCCGTTTAACGCTCTTTCCTATGTTTTAGAAATTGGTGTGCGACAAATTGCTCAGTCCGACTGGAGCACTTTGGAAAAGTATGCGTTTTTCCTTTTTAAAATTTAACACTTAAATTTCAGCCGCTTGGAAATGGTTATTGGTCAAGCGTTTGAGCGCTCAACTTTGCGGAGATTAGGAATTGACACCGGAGCTTCACTGAACACCAACAAACCAATAATTTTATTTGGACATGACAATGACTCGGCAACTGAAGACGGGCGGAATGAAACCAATGAAGCGGGGCCAATATCGGGGTCTCCATTTCGGGTGCAGGCAAGTTCACGCGCACATTACTATTTCAATAATCACACACCCGACAAAAAATGAAAAAGCAAGGAGCAGAACGACGATGAGATGGGGGGCGGCTGCCAACGGGAGCAGAAGGGCCTCTTTTTCATTAGTTTCGCATTGTGGCATAGTTCCACTGCTACGGCATCACAAAGAACTATGGCCTGGTTGGTGATGAAAAGAGAATGAGTGAAGGAGACACCTCGCGGCATACCCGGACAGACAATGCCTTCAGTGGGGGAATTCTTCCGCATTCCGTAGTGCTTTGAAGTAGAAAATGGTGAGAAATGCGGGACAGACCTGTATATGGAATTAGAGAAATGCTGAAAAGGATGCTAGAGACTAGCCCCTAGAGGATGTAGAGACAGATAGGGCACTTTCTTTTTAGCGCGCCAATAGACTCGTTGTGGTCCTTTAGTGGATAACACCCGCATGTTGGCTGACTTGAAATGGGCGCCAATCCGGCTCTTTGCCGTTCCCACTATGTTATATTAGGCCATAAAAATCGGCACCCCCATCAACACAAGAAATGGGCTGCTGGAGCTCGACTGGCTCTTCCTCTTGTCTTGGCCGGGATAGCTGCCACCAGCTGATATGTGCGCCCATCATCCTCCCAAATGAGCACAAAGCCCATTCCATTTGCCAGAGGGGCTGTGAAAGCCTTGGCTAAACTTTCCCTTTGAGGTTTTTCACAGCGAAATGTCTCGCATTCTCTCCTCCGGCAAGGACTTGGCCGCTTGGAATTTCACACGGCGACTCAGCTAGGCCAAGTGCTATTGGACTAGTATTGGCCCATAGACACTCCAGGCGCCTATGCTTTTGGACAAAGGACAGGAAGGAAGCCGCAGGGGCTAGATCCCCGGGTCTAGGAAAATGAATCTGTTGGAACGACAGCTCCACCGGTTTTGGTGATCGATGAGGCAGGCGAGGGCTGTCCCAGTCTAAGGTTAATGTTGCCGCTGCTGTTTACCGCTGCCATTCGAGATAATTTTGGCTAGTATCGAACGGGGCGAGATAAAAATACGAGGTCATTGCTCCCTAAGAGAGCAGGAAATCAATTCCTGGTTAACGCAAAATTAATAGTTGTCCTACGGGACCCGGAAAATAATAGTTCTCATAAATTCATAGAAAATGCATGAAAATGATGTTGGTTTGAAAGCATGAGATGGCAAACATGATGGACTTTAGAATACACACAAATATGTAAATATCGCATATTTAAAAATATGTTTCAAAGCGTGGTCAATTGGAATCCAATTAATCAGGACGGACAATACCAAAAAAAACATTTAAAAAAATCGTGATTACAAGATACAAAATGATCAGTGTGAAATGAAAAAAAGATATTGAATGTCTCAATCATGGACCCTCCTTATGACCAAAAACGAATAACTGCGAACCATTATTAGAGGACGAAAAAATAGTTTTGAAATAGAATTCCGGCTTATTCCTCGCTCTAAGCACTACTATGGTCTAGTGAACATAATTTGTCAGACCGGATCAAAAAATCATGGTGTTCGGGAAATTTGCGAAGAAACGCGAAACAACAATTAGTGGATATTTTACGGCTCATAATAGTTGAAAATGCTTGCTTTCCAGAATCATTTTGCCATATGTCAAGAATAAAAAACGGTTGTATCCAAACTGGCTGTATAATAAATCCAGGGTTTCAGGTCTTGTCAACAGAAGAACAACTAAAGGGTGGAATTCGTGTGGACTTTGTGGTTCTTCTACACGACAATCCGATTCCGGGAAATGTTGGTGACATTCGTCCTTTTATATTTACATTATTCCTCATTAGTGAACTACAGATTGTCGCTGGGGACTTGTCGCTTTTGAGCCTCTCTCACATTTCTGCTGTTCTACAGTATCCGATCACTTCGATTGGATGTAAGTTTTGTTGATAGTAATTTTAGTGTGAAAATGTTCGTAATATAAAAAAATTAATATTGAGTGAGATTCTGAAATAAGACATATTTTCTCCAAAAGTTATTTTATAATAAACGGAATTGAATGAAAGTTAAAAAAAGTAGATTTTACAATGGCACGTTGAAATGCTAAAGTTTAAAATGCGTGCACATTTTAAAGGGTAATTTCGCATTTATATGTTCTAAAATTGTTAGAAAATATGGAAACTGCACACACACAGTTTAGAAAACGATTTTATAGGAACTGTAATATATTGTAAGTATTAACAATTGAGGATCTCAATGTTATAAATCTATATTTAGTATAAAAGAAGTTTATGCCGAAGCTAAAAAAGAAGTAGGCTTAAACAAATGGAATCAAAAATGTGAAAATGTTGCAATTTATGTCCAACTTTTAAATCAAAATGTCTTGTATAAAGGTAGAACGCTTTAATTATAGCTGAATATCGATCAGAACAGATCGAGGTATCACGATGGTGGATCATTGGTATGTGAATTGGTTATTAATAAAAAAATTGTAGGTTAATGATCTATGAATATTTGTTTCAAAAAATTAGAGGAATGTGTTTATATTATTTCCTGTAAACTATATTGTTTTATATAACCACCGAAATTGTAAAGATAATATTATTTTAGCGATTATTGTGGGAAGCGGCTTGTTGGTTGCATTGTGTGGCTGGGGTCTACTCTTTATATACTTCAACACTTGCGGGCGTCCATTAATGGCTACTTTTCCAAATCATAAATTCAGCAGCGAGATCACTAAAGTCACGGAAGAAGATAGCGCCGTGAATCAAAACGGAATTTCAAAATGTGAAAATAGGCAAAAAGGTTCGACATCTGATCCCGGAGACACTGTTAGGATAGGTTCACAGGGGTAAGGATAGATTAATATATTGAAAATGAGGACTGGTAGAAAAAAATTACTGCTTGTTTTCAAAGGTGGTATCAAGTGATTTTTCAGCGCTCATGAAAATTTTCATTACTTTAAAAAAATGCTGTTATACTTCATAAGCCAAATACGAAATCGCTAATTTAGTAAGAGAAGAAATATTTTATTAATGATTAATTAAACTTTTTCTAAATTAGGGTACACGTGGTTAAAAATAAAAGATACTTACCGCTTTAGTTTTACTTTTGGGTCGAGGAAATCGGTGATCGTGGTACGAAGTTGACCAATGGTCCATAAAATGGAGAACACCTCAGGAGGCCACATGGCCATAACATTGCTGGCAGTAACGAATCATGTTGCTTAATGAATCACCGGAAAAGAATAGGAATAAAAATGCATAAATTCTTGCAGTTGTAGTTTGTGTCTTTCAGGTTATCTATTCCTGATCCACAAGAACCCTTTCAAGACGTTCCGATTACTATACAAAGGTTCGTCGACAAATCAATGGAGACAATAACTGAGGAAGATGGCGCTGAAGAAATTTTGGAGTCTGGCATGGCAGTAAAGTCCAAAGAAGTTAACGACTTTGTGATTACGAAGCAACCTGAAACTGAATTCAAAGTACAGGATAGATATAAGGCTTCAGCAGCTGCTCCTAAAGGTAAATCCTTGTTAACAGTTTCAAAATATTTCACAAGAAAGATACGTTAATCATGGGAAAGAGGCGTTGCGAAGTAATTCAAGCGCGTGGAATTGAGAGGGCAATAAAAATGAGGAATGTGTGTCTCAGCCGGTGTGTAAGCTTTCGAATATCTTGAATGGGAAGTGTTTTGGAAGAAATGGCAATTATTCCTCAAAACGGAAACCAGCTTGTCCGAGTTGAGTTTACTACGAGTTTTGGAATCCAGGAGTGTTTGGAATGAGAGTGGTGTCATATTAGAAGGACATATCTCGAGTTTTCGGAAATTGGAGATCAATTAAGCTCATGGGTTGACAATCCTGACTTTGTTCGTGTTGACTTAATATACAAAGAAATTTAGTAATCTTTGAGGCAACATTAGTTAAATGTATAGTATAATAAATAATACTAAATCAAATAAAAATTATTTAGGGGACAATCGCAGAAAATTATACAAATAATAATTGATAAATGAAGTGAAAAAGAGTTGCAAGTAATATTTTTCAGTTAAGTCTATTTCTAGGAAAAATTTTAATAAATATTTTTATGGTTTAACTGACATTTTGGACAATAAGGAAAATGATAAATGACCAAAACGGGTGGATGCATGGCAAAGGGAAATCCTCCAGGGTGCAAGGGTAAGACAGTAGTGGTCGACGTGGGAGGTAATCAGAACAATATAAAAATTGAAATGGAGAGGATTTATTGGTGTAGTGTGGCATCTAATGCCCTCCATTAATCCGGACCGCGGCGGCGGATCTTCTAAAAGAGGAAAAGATCGAGCATTAACGGGATAGACATTAGATTGGCGGTGCCGGCACGCGAGTATTTGAAGAGCTCTCAACAGCAGCTCAATTAAAAAACGGCTCAAGCCTGGTGGAGTGCGTCGGCAATTGGGAGAATTGGCCTAGTTAGTTGGCTTTGGACCTCCCGGCAGCGTGATTCATCATCCTCGGCCATAAGCATGAGCTGAGACCAGCGATGCTTAAACAAAGACCACAAGGAATATTTCACAATAATACAGAAACACTTAATAAACTAAGTTTGTGCACGTAATATGTGAGGTTTATTTGGAGTTTTTCTTAAGAATTTTATTACTTTATCACGACATCTGGTTATTTACTCTGGGTGTGTTTAATTTTTAAACGAGTGGAAATACCGTTGGATAGCCCATTCATTTCACTCTTAGACAGTCAAATTTTTGTGCAAAAAAATTTCAAATTTTTTGGACAAAAATTGGTGTCTTTCCTTAAAAATGTCATATCTCAGCAACCTCCAAATGAAAAAAAAATTTCTGTAAAAAGTAAGTATTAGAGCTGAAATTTTTCTACAATATTGCACAATAAAATATAGGATATCTGGGTTTTTTGCGGATAAAAGATAAAAGTAACTCAAAAATCTGTAATTTTGGAATGTCTCATATAACAATAAATATCTATTTATTTTCTACGAAGCAAAAATAAAACCTTAGCATCCTTGGGCAGAGAAAGGGCTAGGCTATCAGACGGTATAACACTTATAAGCACTCTTGCGTTATGTGAAATAAAATTAGAAAAAACAAAATCGCCAAGGACTTTTCCGCCAAGTCAATATAACGAAAATTCCATTCAACATTGAAATCTCGCGAATATTGAAAACAACCGGCCGAAATTTTTTCCTATGGGTTACCACGCCGTTGTTTCCGAATTCCAGGTTAGTTTTGCCGTGGTACCACTTTCTGGCAGTGCATGATCTTTGCCAATTTTTATAGCAAAATTATACTACAGTATACCCAGCACCATAACTGACATGGAATTCGGAATCAGCGACGTAAAAACTTATAAGGTACTAAATCTCGGCCAGTATCTTCCAATTTTCGCGACATATTATGTGAATGTTTTTTAATGTTATGTGAATTTTCGTTAAATAGATTGTCTGCCTTAAATGTAATAAGTCGTCCCTCGCTTAACCGGACAAATCGAGACCGGCCGATTCTGTCCGGATAACTGAGAACCGGTTTTTTGAAAAAATTTCTCGAATTTGAATTGGACCCAAACATTTTGGCGCAAATTTGAATTTTTCTATGCATTTTGCAATTTTTGCCCGAAATTTTTGGTAATATCAGTAAAAAATTTGCGAAAAATTGGCCAAAAACGGTGAAATATTTAGAAAAAATTTATGAAAAAATTCTTAAAATTTTAACAAAAATTTAAGCAAAGGGGCGCCCTTTTGTTTTTCTCCAAAATTTTCCGAATTCAGTCCGGAAAAACGAGGGAAATTTGTATGAAAAAAATTCCGTTCCTGGCAACACCGTCCGGATAAACGAGGGACCGGATAAATGTAGGCCCCGGTAAACGAGGGACGACTTTAACCCTTCATTGCCGGAGCCATAGACAAAAGGCAGAATGTCTGCGTTACCATTAGCTTTCCTTTTGGTGAGCTGTCTTTATCAAAATCATGATGTCTGCCATTGTTTATTTCTCTTTTATATGTGATCTATTTACAGACATACTCTTTGTATGAATAATGAACACTTATTTGTTTCTTTCCTTTTTTGAAGTCTTTAGCAAATCAAAAACGTATCCGATCGGATACACTCGGCAATGAAGGGTTAAATCAGTATGCACTTTAGCTAATTTTTAATTAAAATTTCGACAGGAGTTCGGTTCTAAAATTCTAAAAAATTACGGTTTAGATCCAATGCCAAGCAAGGAAGAGCAGAAGTCCGCACTGGAAGCAAAAGGTACATTTCTATAAGTAACAAAAGTTGGTGTGAAATGTGATCTATTCTGATAAGCATTATAGATAGCTCCCCAATGGAAATTAACACAAAATGGACACCTTATTTGGCCGGCGATCAAGTATGGCCGTAAAAACATTGCTTTTAATTGTTTGAAATGTCACTTTTAGGTGGCTGCAATTCTGGCTCACCAACCCATTTTTCTCTTGGTATAAATTGTTTTCTTGTATTCATGTTTCATTCTGATTTTTAGAACAAGTCAGGACACTATCCTTGTCCATTGCCAACTACTGAGAGGGGTATTCTCGAAATGTCATTTCCAGATCGGTGAAATTGTTACGAAATGTAATATGGAATGTCATCCCTACAAATCATATCCACGAAAACTGCTTTAGATTAAGAAGTTGCTAGGAAGTCTCTCTCTGCGTAATCATATGCAATATATTTGAACACCACTAAAAATTCGAGAGAATTGAGAGAAAATGCCGTGAATCGTTGTGGGTTTTCAATTCACTTGATTCCGAATTCGAAATCGATTGGCATAGTATCACTGTCTAACATTTTACCCATTCTAGCTATTGCGGGAATGAGCAGGAATGCTAGAAAGTGGTACTACGCCGAAACGGCCCTCAAAAACGGAATAAACGGGTCAAAAACCACGAAAATTATAAACATACGAATTTACCGTTAAACAAATATGCAGTATATGATTATGTGTGGGAAGGATTGAGTTAGTAGTTAAAGGTCTATTAAAGTTAATTATAAGGTTAACAGAAAAGAACATAGTCATAAAAATCAGTTAAAAATATAGGGCTACAAAGACAATTCTTGCGCAATTATACCCAAGTTTCGTTTATCAATTAGTAGAAGTGAGCAATACTCTCTTAGTTTGATAGATCATAAAGACGTAGCTCTTCAAACTTATCATACTATGAAATTCTGACCCTCGCTATTAACATTTCGATTTTTGTGAGATTTGCTCTTTTAAAATTTCCTTTAATAAATAGGGCATTTTATTACACTTTGTTTATCGAAATTTTACGAGAATGTATTAACTGTTCTAATTAATTGTTAATTAATTGTTAAAATTTGCTAAACTTTTGCTAAGCTCTTTTCCTGACATTTGTTATGATGTGACCAAGTGCTGTTTCTTTCAATTAGTTCAATCAATAAACTATGCATTGTAAGGTTAGACATAATGTTTAACCCTGGAAACATTCACTTGCACAAAAGTGCAAATATACATATGAAAATAAAAACATTTTATGAATAATGGGAAATCGAACTCTTTTAAGGTAACACAAGTATGACAAATATAAAAAAATTTTTAATTGCTGTTTTATCTATTTAGAGTACACTGAAAAAGAAGAATTATTTAAAAACTTAGAGTGATTAAGTTCAAATCAGACAATCGCATACCTTTTGTAGGAAGGAGTGATTGTCTGTTAGTGGCAAAAATTCGGACAAACGGAGCCAAACATTTTTTCCGGCTTACAGCTAGTCATATGTTATAACATGCATAATCTATATAATTTTTTATTCGTTTATCAATTTATTTTCCATTAGCTTTCGTAACCAAGGCTTCATCCTGTGAAATTGAAAGCAGAAAATGAGACATGGTTTTTTGTGGCGTGAAATGTCACTGCGCGAAATAATAATTATCTCACTGCATCTCTTTAACATATCAAGAAGCACGAAAAATGTCTTATTCAAGTCATGCAGTGCAATGTTTCTATAAGCATATTATAGCATATGCTATTCATATAAATACGACATAGTTTTTTCTTATAGATTTCTCCTTATACTTCTTAAAGCATATTAGAGGTCCCATATTTCACTTTGCTACAAGTAATCGACGCAAAAATGAATAAACTTAACCCATAGGAAAAGATCATTCGTAAAAAGAAAATGTGGCTCATTTCGATATGATAGAAGGCTACTACAAATTATTCAATTACTCAAGTATCCTAGAGTATAGTATCCTAGAGTATAGTATGAGTTTTAATATATTGGCAGAGGTTTATAGAAACATCTGTTTGAACTGATTAGAAAATAAATTTACGGTGCATTATATTTCATTTTTCGGCAAATTTAAAATTGGACAAAATTTTATGTCCCAAAATTGTCTCAATTTGTGTGAATCAAAATATAGAATACTTCTATGAGAGGGGAATTTTCTTGTGTATTTTTGAGAGTGATGTCAATAACTATAAAAAGATTATAGTATAGTTTAAAGCAAATTAGTTTTTGATTGTTTACCTATTTGAACAATGAAGTAAATAGGACGCATATGCGCATATCCTGATTTTTTGATAGGAAATCAATCAAAAACTACGTATGTTGGTTTGAACTATAGTTTTTTCATAGATATTGACATAACTGCTCATAGTTTAAACTTTGAATATGCATTGAATTTGAATGTTGCCGTTTTGTAAATCGTTTATTACATTTTTTACTCTCGAATCAAAAACCACGTCTTGCACAGAATATTTATTTATTATATGCGTCAAGATAACCCATCAATAATTTCAGTCCTCCTAACTCGTCCATCTCTCCTATAGTTTGAGAGAGAAGTAAGAAAAAACAAATTACTCTCTCAGGTGAGGTGTGCGACCTGTGTTAGGGTCTCGCACCACAGTCAACAGAAAGTCACCGGATGTCAGAAGATCTGGAAGTCATCTCAGAAGTAATTGGATCTCGCGCATGTGCGCAAATTAGGACCCAAAAGGAAAGTTGCTTAAAAGGTCATGTCATGCAACTTTGCTCTTGGCACCCCCTCTTGTGATGCCTACCATATCTCGGTGACTTTCCGTTGACCTCGGTGCGTTACCCTTACAGACACTTAGACACATTTGTCTAAGAGCAGTTAGAGAAGCAGAGAAAAATGACCGAGATGGCCAAGTGAGGATTTTTGTGTTCGTTTTATCAATAATCAAAAGAGGAGTGAAACCTTTATGTCACATTAGTTAAAGTAAATGCTTTAGAGCTGTTTTCAATTGGCTTCGTTACAAGAAAGCATTTTCTTATGTCGTAGGAGGCGCTAATCGGAGATGTCAGGCTTGGAAGGCGGAACAAGAATTCAGGGAATGCCAGCGTATCCGCACCCACAAATACCCGTAGAATCATCCCACGCAAGCACATAATATGTGTTAATGGGCATTTTTGGATGTATCTGCCAAAGACTGCAAAATGTTTCGCTCTATGATGAATTTTCTGACGCCAATAGTTTTTTTCTTTGCTTGCATATAAAATGATTGCGCTGAGCATGGAAGTGGCAGCATTTGGCCTCGCACATAATTATAAAAACAGGTGAAATTTTGGACCCGATGTAGCCGAAGCATTTGCTGCTTTTCTCATCACGTTACTGCTTTTTCATTTACTTATTTTCTATTGTCATCTCTCGAAGGAATGCTTAAGACGGCACAGGATTCGCCAAATTTCTGCTGCTGTTTTTGGATAAATTCCTAAATTAAAAGCCGGATTGCGGTTTCTTTGTTTATTGAGGCTGTTTTCTCCGTAGACACACGCCTTTCTTTGTATTTTTATTAGCTTGGTGACCGTCATTGTTATAGCCATCATTTTATGCAAAATATTTTCCGGTAGACTGCTCGTGACAACAGTTAATCGATCTGTAACTTTTCAGTGAACTATGGGCGTCGGTTCAAACATGAACTCCCATCGTCAACGATTTAGCACACAACTATTGATTTTTATTACTTTTTGCTTATTTATAATTGGCTCGGCGGAGGTAGACGATAGATCCACTGCTTCTCTACAACAGGTACCGCAAATCTTGGGTTTTATAATCGTGGACTTTATAGTCAGAAATATTGGTGTTCGTTTAATTTTTTGACTTCTTTTGATGGAGCATATGGTGACTTTCTTTAAAATAGCATTCTAGCTTGCGTATTTTCTGCACAAACTATGCCAAGTTTCTTAATTAATCCTATCATTTTTCCAGGCTCAAGGGAAGCTAAGAAAATTCAAGAACTTCTTCGATTCCATAGACAAGAACGCAGATGATGCTCTTGAGAGCAAGCCCAGTTTTGTGCACTCTTATGCTTTACCACAGTCAAATACAGGATTTGGTGAACTTTTTCAATTGCAAAGGAGATCCGCCAGTTCATATGGTTGGTGCTATCGGTT
The DNA here is from genome assembly GCA_022814885.1 of Ditylenchus destructor. Taxonomy (NCBI): domain Eukaryota; kingdom Metazoa; phylum Nematoda; class Chromadorea; order Rhabditida; family Anguinidae; genus Ditylenchus; species Ditylenchus destructor. The sequence goes on from JAKKPZ010000002.1 coordinate 1,183,764, forward strand.
TTGTAAATTATTTATAAAAGGTCTCATAGACGCTATTTACTCGCACTTGTTTTGTATTTGTTGAGAAGTTGTTAGCTGTTTAAAAGCTAAACTAAAATCTTTGATGCATGCTGAATTTATTATGTTAAATATTGTCCATGGAAGAATAGGGTTAACAAGACCCAATGTTAATCATATTTTTACATGAAACTAAAGTTTGAATTACGCTTAGGTAGTATTTTATATGTAACACATTTTTAATGGCCGTTTCTGAAAATCGCTTTTGTAATAAAATTTAAATAGAATCTAAGCTAATCAATTTAATGTTTTACTTTTGGCCTAAAAACGTCATTATCTGAATCTTTTACAATGTTATTCATCGTTAAAATAATTCAGGCAAATATCGGTTTACAATTTTCAATCTATTCTTTAAACACAAAGGTTTAAACCGTAAAACTCTTTGTTATCAAAAAACAGTGTTAATTATCCATCTCAGTTATTTTCCCTTTATATAAAAAAAATTGAGTCAAAATAAAATAATAGGAGAATGTTTTGACTGTGAAAATTATAACTCTATTATCGTCGGCCAAGGAGAGTAGAACAGAACAAGTATTAGCGTATCTGCTGCTCAGTCGAATTTAGGGCGGGAATTTAAATTTTTCGGTCATAATCTAACCGATTTGGTCCTGTTGTCTAGTACACACCAGATAAAGAAAGTAAGATCTCTCACCATTACGCAAGTAATTGCATTCAAAAGGTGAAGCAATTATATTCTAAATGGTGAAAGATCTGTCTTTCTTTATCTGGTGTGACAGTACAGTCTCTTCCGTAATGCCATCAAAATATATCCAAATCTCAAAAAAGCTTATACGCAACAGCCCTCTAACATCAGTGTTAAGTTAAAATAAATCAAAAGGTTAGTTTTAATTTTCAATATCTAATTTTAGCCAACAGACGATCAGCTCACCCATGTCGATGGAAGCTTTGCGGCGCCTATCACAATTACAGCAGATTCCGAAGCTTTCTATAATAAATAGTTGCTAAATGATGTGTAGATTGGATTAAAGTTTTGAAATTTTATGCATGCACAAATCGAATGACAGCGTTTATTGTCGTATGTAATATTTACAACGGTCTATATATGTGATTTGGCCAATACACGTTAGCCAGCCATTATCACCTTTGACATCTTTTGGGGATGCAAAATTATGGGGAGTATGAGACATTTGCGAGCCAAATGTGAGCATCGACAAACTTATTCGGATTAATGCTCTCGATAATTCGCACACATCGGTTTTGTGCGGATTAACGAAGTGCGTTTATCGAAAGTGCGGATTATCGAGAGAATTTTGTACGGAAAAAATCCTTCCAGTGCAAATTTGTGCGGTCAGAAGAATTTTCCTATATTTTTGTCATTTTTCGAAATTAAAAAAATTTGAATTCCCGCCCAAATAAATTTGAATTTTAAACTAAACTTTGGCCGATGTTTGCAAAAATTTTCAAAAAATTTTCACTAAAAACAGAACCATTTTTCTTTGTGCGGATAAAAGTGGACGGAACCAAAGTGAAACTTTCAATTTTACATTGAAAGTTTCACTTTGGTTCCGTCCAAAATCTATGCGGATTATCGAATTAATCCGCACAAAATGCGGATTATCGATATAAAATAATATGACATAAATATTAAATACGCGTTAATATTACAGATTATTTTTTATAGATTCGTGGTTTAATTTTCAGTGGTCAGAAAACAGATTGTTATTGGCTCAGAGATGTCATATGGCTTGCAATTCGTGTCCTATAATTTGTTATATCTTTTAAGTAAATAAATATAATAACAAAAAGATATAACCACATTGTTCTTGAATCTATATAGAAGTAAGTGAAAACCAGTATTTTTACCCCCTTCGTAATCCCTCTCGACCAGAGTTGCCTGCAATTGCGGATTGCGGCAATTTTGGCGTTGCGGATTGCGGTTTGGGCCTGTATTTGACCGCAATCCGTAATCTTTAAGCACCCCTAAGAATGGCCTCGGCCGTGCCCGATAGGGCGCGGCCGAGGAAAAAATTTTGAAAATTTTGCCTCAACATTGAAAATTTTCAAAGGAAATTTTCTCCAAGCCCACTAAATTTTTCAAAAATTTTCGCCTACGGCGCTATTTTCTTTGATTTTTCCTTTGTATCCCACATTTTTTCTAATTTTTTCGCCAGTGGCGAAAAATTTTATCCTTTATTTTTACTGCAATTTTAGGTCCCGGCGCAATTTTAGATGCCATTTTCTCCGGTAACATTGCGCCGCAGGCAAAATTTTTCAAAAATATTACGCAGTTTACCAGAAAATTTTTCTAGCAGAGTTAATTTTTCAATGAAAATTGACTCTATTTTTGCCAATTTCTAAAAATTTTCGCCTGCGGCGCTATTTTTGCTTCTTAATCTATTAATTTTGATCTTTTCGCATTGATTTTGTAGTAATTTAATGTATTTAATTGAATAAAAATTGATCCTAGACTGTAAAATACAGTCTACCCCCGTTTATCCAGACAGATCGGGACCGGCCGATTCTGTCCGGATAAACGGGGGTCCGGATAAGTGAGGGTCCGGATAAACGAGGGAAATTGTATGGAAAAACCCTTTCAGGCCAATTTAGTCCGGATAAACGAGGGAACTGTTAAAAATTTGAAATTTTTGGCGCGAATTTGAAATTTTTTCAAAAATTTTTAATATTTTTGGCCTATTTTTGAAAAATTTTTGACAATTTTATAAAAAGTGGGCTGAAAACCGAAAAATTTAAGGAAAAAATTCAAATTTTTGACCGAAAATTCGGCATTTTTGGCGAAAAATCGGCCAAAAACAGCAAAATTTTCAAATCACTAGGGGGACCCTTTTGTCCTAAATTTTCCCAATTCAGTCCGGATAAACGAGGGAAGTCCGGATAAATGAGGGAAATTTGTATGAAAAAATCCGTTCCGGCCAAAACCGTCCGGATAAACGGGGGTAGACTGTACTATAAATTGGCAAAATTTGGAAAAAAAATTGAAAAAATGAGAAAAAATTGCGAATTGCGGTTTGCGGCATTTTTGGCCGTTGCGGATTGGGAAATCCCGATTGCGGGCAACTCTGCTCTCGACCTCTCCGCTTGTATAAATTTTTATGATAAAAGAGTAATCGTAACCGATTTGCTGCCCAATCCATCAGCAAATACGTAGCTTCTGGATACCCATTCTGCTGTCGTTTTCTAGTATATACTGTAACACCAAAAATTTTTAAATTCCAGGACCTATCACAAGTCTTCCTATTATAAAGGCCAATTGTGACACAGTTATCTGATACGCATCATATTCCTTATATAATTTTAGGTCATAATTTCGTTATTAATATCTTGCTGAAGCTACAGTAGAATATCAAGAAGTATTATGATGAAGTTAGTGGCACCCAGGGGGTACCGGAGTACGTACCCCACCCCCTCCCAAAATGGGGAAAAAGCAATTTTTCTATGTAAATTTTGCAAAACTACCCATAATTTTACAAAAGCACCCCCCCCCCAAAAAAAAAACCCGAAAATGACCCAAAATCCGTACCCCCCCCCAAAAAAAAATGGGAAAAAAAGCAATTTTTCTATGTAAGTTTTGCAAAATTAACCATAATTTTACAAAAGTAACCCCCCTCCAAAATCCGAAAATTACCCATAACCCGTACCCCAAAAAACGGCTATTTGCACTAAAACGTACCCGCCCCCAAAAAAAATTCTGGGTGCAACCCTGATGAAGTATCATAATAATTGTGTATAGTTGATATTTAACAATAAATTTGGAATATGCGAGGAAATAGTCCTCCGACCCTGCGTAGAGAAAAAGATGAAAAGTTTCAAGTATTGAAAGATATGAAATAAAGTGAATGAATAAAAGATATTTATTATGGTCACATAAATTAAATGTTAATTTGTATAGCTAACGATGCTTTTATATACAGGTATTTTTATTTAAAAATTTACTTTACTATAAAATGATTGCAAAAATTAAAATTCGTAGTATAATGCCGTCGCCAAAATCAGTAAGTAAACAAAATGCCTGCAGAAAACGGATTCCAGACAATTACGACTCAGAAACGTGAAAGGTTGGCCCTGAAATGCTGGAAAGGGCATGAAGGTCATTGCTGCCGACGTGCTACTCACTACAGAGCATCTAAATATGGAAATCCCTTGCGAATCAAACTGCGCAAAACGTATTTCCGGCAAATTGGAAGAGGTTAAATCTTATGTTCATGCGAATATTACAATAAAGAACTAATGGAGCAAATATTTCCGAAGTGTGCTCAAACTATTAAAATATTATCTATTTTTGAATTATCATACATTCTCCACTAGAAAACCCCCCTCAAATAGAATCGCCCCTCAAAAAGAACCGCTCCCAACATAATGGCAAACGTACTTGCGGACCCAAAACTAAGTGCATATTTGTATAAATCTCGTGGAGTTACGTTTGCCAAAACTTTGTTATTTAAGGTGCCCAGAGTAAAATGGTTCTGAAATCTGAAAATTTTTGAAAAAGCTATGCGAATTAATATAACAGACGGTACTATTGGAGAATTTACGGTATCTATTCGATATATAGAAGATAAGCGTCAGTCCTAACACCATAGTACTGTGTAAATCCTGCCGTAAATCCTCTAATTAGTCCCCGGGGGACTTATTATTTCATAAGGGGTCTAGGAAGGGACTTAATTGAGGGGGAATAATTAGAGGATTTACGGTAATATAACGTTAGCAACTTCATAGTAGTTATTTTTAGATCATATATGTGCGCTATATGTATGTGTGGCAATAAATTGGAAGTAACGGAAAGCAAAACCATTTAATACACCAATATTTTTATTTGCGGTTCCAGTTCTTTGGCCAGTCATATTTCAAACCCATCCGTGAAGCATGTAATTATGAAGTAGGAGATCTTAATCTCCAAAAAGTGAGATTTATTCCGGGAGAATGTTAAAAACAAAGGCGCGGTGTTAGGAGCAGAAATTTTTTCGCGGGAAGATATGACAATAATAGATAGTCTGCTTCTCGCCACCAATCACTTCATATTTGAAGGTGACTAGCAAGTTTTAGTTTTATCATAATATTTTGACTTGATAATACAAACATTTGTGTCATAAACTAGGCAAATATGGGCGATGTTTTAAAATATATATTCTATGTTGCATGCAATTTAGTTCCACGAATTTTAATGCGTTTCGATTATATGCGGTTTCCGCAATTTTATGCATGTTTGAGACAAATGCATGGAGATATTTGATAGCACACATTATACTTTAATTTTGCCATATAACTTTCTTTCCTAATTAAAAAGTCGAAAGCATCATGTATTTCTATGAAATAAAAGGCTCATCAAATGCGAATTAAAATGTTCAGATAGAATACAGACGCATGTCCTAGAAATAGACCACAAGTCGTAATGAAATTAAGCGCCAAGCTAAAGGTTCAGAGCTCATCACAAAGAGAACTTTGATCCTTTAAAAGGTCATTGGTTCTATGTACACTTGGTGAGCATTCCCGTTTTACTCTTTATGATTTTATCTTACAGTAGGAATTAACCCTTCATTTCCCAGTGTATCCAATTGGATACGCTTTTTTTGACGAGCTCCCTACGGATTATAAATGGATTGGATTCGATATTCGGTACCATAGGATTTCTTGAGCTTGGTCCAAGGATCAAAATTGAGACGGCTGGATGAGCGAAACAGGCGTGTCTGAAACGAAATAGGTCAAACATATGCCACTATTTCCTTCTCTGATAAATGTAAGTCAGTCAGTTTTATTTCGTAGAAGTTCATTCTTCTTTGTTGAGAATTCTTTTCTTCCCAAGAAACCTTTAAAGTCCTTCAAAAAACATTTAAGCAATGCGATACGGTAGACGGAAAGGAAGATAAAATAACGGGTATATATTAAAAGTACAATGTTTTAAAAGCGAAAGCATGTTCTTCTTGATATTTTCGCTATATATTTTAGGATGGATCGTGAATGGAAAAATGCATATACCAAGGGCACATTTTTGAATAAAATGGTATTATATCAGGTGAGCACAATTGTATTATAAAACCAGTGTGTTCAGCCGAGTTGAAAACTTCAAATGCGGCTCGCAAGGAAAGCAATTACAACTGTAAGATAAGGAGATTAGAATTGCTAATGGATTTGTATTGTTTCTTTGAACAAATATGATTAGGCCTATAAAAACGAAGAATTCCAAATTTTCTGATCCATCGAAGCAAATTGTTTTATTTAAATATTACTATTTCTAGATGCCTAAATGTAATCCTCTAATCGTTGTCCCAGGTCATGATTGTCAAAAAAGCCAAAAGTATAGTGGTAAAAAATAACAATTTGTGGCGTCACCTAATAATTACCGCATATCTACGTGGAAATTTACAAAATCTATTTTGGGAATTTATTGAAACTAAATCTTTAAGAAAATTTTATATTATAGATTACATTAATGCATTTTTAAAGTATCTTGAAACAAACCAGTAAACGTTTTCTATTATTAGACTGATACTGTAATTTTATAGCAAAATGGCAATGAACAGTCGTCTATATTCGATATTATCGTGTAGAATTTCGTCGAATAACTTGATTTTCAACGTTATTTGTGTCATTGGATGCTGCATTTCTATTGCTAATTGCTCGAATTATCTGCATGTTTTAGGCTCAAATTTACCAAACTCACTCGATTTGTAAGTTTTTTTTTGCCTACACTAACTGTTATGCTCATGCTCTTTCTACCAACACATCACAATTTACGTATTTAATTGTCTGTAACTGTTTATTTTTGTTAATCATGCTTAATTTGTTTACAGAAAATCATGTGCAAATTATGATGACAACCTTTTCCTAAAATTGCATTGTCACATTCAATCTCTCAATAAACGGCAACTGAAAGACGCAATATTACAGGAGGTAAGACAAACAACTCGCGTGTAGTAAGTAGCTTTAATAAAGTTCATCCTTTCAGATGTAAATGGATAATATGTGATATATTTCACGAAGTTCATATAATAGTGAATTTTTAATTCGTATTAAACACCTACGACCAATCAAGTCCATTCTGAATGCTCCGCATAGAAAAAAAAGTTAACTTAATATAAAGAAATAGTAAATACGTGCTGTACGGTAGATATACTAATTTACCACCTCGCATTTCGACTTGGTCATTGTCTTTTGGGTTGTACTTTACATATATTACTTTAGATTAATGGAATCAATCCGCATACAGTACACATTATTGAAGATAACGCTGAAAGTGCGCAGAATGGTTTTACAGAAAGCGATGATTTGACTCGCATAAAAGTAATGTTTATGTGAAATAGGTGAATTTAGGTAGTGAAGTAAAGTAATAGACTGGTTGCGGAGATGGACATAATAAGCGTTGAATGAGAGTTTCTCGGCCCGTATGTACACAAAATCTCCTCAGCATAGCTGTGGAGACTTTGTCATATCTCTCGTTCCTGATGCGATATTGACCTGCGGTTTTTTTATTACCAACCAGTAGAACCAAGTGCCGAAGGCACTACCCATGGCTAGTGATGAATAACACTCAATCTTTGATGTTAAATTCTTTGCAAGAAATACCTGATTGATAATTAATTGAAGAAAACTTTATAAGTTTAGTAAAAGTTACTGAACATATTACAGGTTATTTATAACTTATTTATAACTCTACCCACCCTTATTTATAACTCTGAAATTATTCTAGGCTCACGTGTTGGCTAAAACTCGCCCATACCAAGAGTGCACAAATTCATCTTGTATTTTTCCTCTTGTCATAAATTCCGCAGGTATGAATGAGCCACTTTTGCGCACCGTCACTCTTCCATCTTTTACCAAAGGTACAAGCGAGGCAAGAATTGAAGTTAAAATAATAATGTTTTCAGCTTCAAGCGAGAGTGACTGTGATCATTTATTTTGGTTCAATCTTACGGATATTTTACAGTACAGATTCGATTCGGCCAAAATTTATGTGTTAACTAAAAGGAGCTCGAGTCCAAGAAGATTAGTCATTTGCAAAGCTGCTGAAACCAATCTTATGTGCTTTAACGGTCACTTGCAGAACCAGGTTTGATTTGTTTTTTGGTGGAAGGTAATAATAATTCTTGATATTAAAATGGAATTTGCTTTCAAGCGAAATGACTATGCCACTAAATCATTTCAAGGCACACGCATAGCAATAATTATATGAAATGAACTATTATACTTCCACATCATTTTATGAAAACACTCCTATGAAGTTCTTGCTAGGCTCTAATTTTACAAATAATTATCTAAGCACCCTGAACATTGAGCCTATTATCAATGCATTTCTTATTTCAAAGCTTGGATCACTTTAGGATGATACGGCTGTGAGCGACAGCGGTTGGCACCACTTTTCTCTAACGAAGCGAATGTGGCATTGGTTGATTCAAAACACTCCGAAAGTATTTGGAGCATGCGTTAAGGCCCGAATGTCGGGTAATTTGTGCTGCTTTTATTTATGCTATGATTTTGTATGGTCTAATTTTAGCTGACAGCTATTTTCAATTGGAAACTGTATCAAGTGGTAATTCTGTATGTAATAAGTTATATCAAAGTTTCCCAATAATTCAAGAAAAAGAAAAAAAGCTAAACATAATTGTACCTCCGACCATTTTATGTCGTTAATTTGGATATCAGATTCATATTCACATCAGATTCATATCACATTCATTCTCCTATTTTATGTATTTGTTTCATATCGATAAAAGTTGTCCAAAATAACTATAAATAAATATTTTGGGTGTGTTTCATTTGAGCTACTATAATATTTTTGCTATAATTGAAAAGCAAGTTATATACACTTGAAAGAAAAATGAACGGACTATCCGACGGTGTATAACATCTAGGGATGTGCAATGATAACCTTTGATAACTCCTCCAATGATAACCTTTTCAACGAAGGGAGGTTATCATGATAACCCACAAAGTTATCATGATAACCATAGGTTATCATGATAACCGTAAGGTTATCATCCTTATAAAATGCTTAAAATACTTACACATTGACAAACGAATTGCATATTTTGAATCTACAGGAAAAACTGACATAAGGACGTCTACATCAGAATTTAGGTATCTTAGGTAAAAATGAGGTAAAATAGCATTTTTAGATCTGGCCCATTTGTGTATTGGGTGTGGAGTCGACAGAGAAAGAGAGATATGAAGCGAGGGATCTGGCCAGAATCGACTGGGCCTTGGCTTGCTCGCCAGATCCCTCGCTTCATATCTCTCTTTCTCTGTCGACTCCACACCCAATACACAAATGGGCCAGATCTAAAAATGCTATTTTACCTCATTTTTACCTAAGATACCTAAATTCTGATGTAGACGTCCTTATGTCAGTTTTTCCTGTAGATTCAAAATATGCAATTCGTTTGTCAATGTGTAAGTATTTTAAGCATTTTATAAGGATGATAACCTTACGGTTATCATGATAACCTATGGTTATCATGATAACTTTGTGGGTTATCATGATAACCGGAATTTCCTGAGTTATCAAAGGTTATCAAAGGTTATCATTGCACATCCCTAATAACATCCAAGTCCAAGATTTGGTTTTGGTGAATGAGAATTGGCTTTGAAAATAGTAAAGACTTTCCTAACAAACCAATATTTTCTTACATTTGAATTTATTTGCAGATGTTTCTTGAGCTTAGCATAGAGAGTCAGTTGCGCCAGAGAAGATCCATTTCGCCTCTCGATAAAAATTTACCAGAATACTGTTCTTTGTCAGCTCCTTCAACTACCAACTATCACATTAATAGTACATGTTGCCTTTATCCTTTAGAAGTTTGTTTGTTCAGTTTAACTGTTTTCCTTAATTTTCGAACAATTTAGGTGTCCTTTGACGAATTCGGTTGGGACTGGATAATTGCTCCTAAAACCCTCAAAATCTCTTATTGTATGGGTACATGCAAAATTGGGCAACTCAAGGAAAACATTGCACAGTTGCAACTTATTTCTCCCACAAATTTGGAAGACCTTTGCTGTTCTCCTGATCAGTTGGACCCTGTCACGATCTTATTTCAAGACACATTAAGTAAGTTTACCACTATTCGCTCAAAATGGATTACTCTTTATTCAGAAAATCTACACCTTCGCACTGTACCCAATATAGTAGCTCGAAAATGTTCATGTTCTTAATTGTCTTAACATGGATTAATAATTGTGAAACTATTCATTTATCATGCCTACTATGCTTTCGAATCAATAATTTTTATTGCAATAAAATAACCGACTAAATTAGAGTGAAATCTGCGTCACAACACGGTATAGACAAAGTGTCAAAATATTCAAATATTATAGTTTTAGAAGTATCCAGCTCAAGCCTAGCTTTAATTATAATAAGGTGCTCGGCGATATAATATCTATTAACTTTATAGAATTATGTTGGTGATCAATCCTCCAAGTTGCGGAAGGATGTTGCCATTTGTTCGCCCAACTCCTCGAAGTCCTTCTTAATTTTCTCTTCGCCATCTTTGATTGGATCCTATAATAAAATGTTATGTAATATTTGCCATAGTCCAACCCAACTTAGGGGAACGTTTTTAACAAGCTTCACTTACCTTGAATTTCATTGAGGATAATTGGTACCTGAAATATTTCAATTATTTATGCAATTCTACATAATCGACGAACATTAAATCTCCCATGTGATCTCTGATTGTATTCCAAGTGACCTTATTGTCTGATTGCGCGGTAGCCTCGACGGCGTGACGAGCCAAGTCATAAAATCCGATCCTGAAAAGCGGTGTTTATAAAAAATGATTTCCATAAAAAATCATTTTTCAAACAAACATGTTTTTGAGCATGCCGACAGTTTTATAGAAGGGGCAGAATCGATCGTATTCAGAATATCCGTTCTGTTGCAAGAAGTCATCTTTTATGAGCTTAGCCACTTCCAATGTGATTTTGTCGCCCTCGGCTAGAGATGCTTTACCCACCAGTTGGACAATTTCGGATAAATCCTCTTCTTCCTATAATAGGCCGTTATTTTAGTACTGTATGGTTATATTTACGGTAATCGACATCAAAACAATTAATTTAATCTTCCACATCACGCAGTCATCAGCGCTTTGTTTGGTAAGTCGTTTTCTGATATTATAAATTTCAGTCATAAGCATATATAAGCAACATATAACCGTAACTAACCATTATTTTCATTATATTTCATAGAAACAAGTAACAATTAGTAATGTTTATACTATTATGTAAAGTTAGCTTTTGGGAAGTTTAAATTGGCGCGCTTAGACGAACTTCATTCTTTGTTATAGAAGAGAGTACAAAGGAAATGGTGCTCGCCATTTTAAACGACCCCAAAAGTCAACAAAGTAAAAGTGGAAAGCAAATATAATTTGGGAAAATTATGATTTTAAATAAGGCATTTAACAAGTTTTCGGGTAACGAGAGGAAGTATAACATATAGTAAAATATCGCTTAATTAAAAAATTACCTGAAGAATTTCTTTGCATTTTGTACGCAGAGCCACGAATTCTGGATAATTCTTCTCGTAATAGTCATCCAATGCTCTTGTGTACTTGCTGCAAATTTTATTGTTATTTTGCATATTTTATTTTCGTTTAACTTCCGTGTTTTTATTAAAAGAATGTTTTCTTTGCACTAATATCTTTCTTTTTCTTTTCTCTCTCAAAATTTTCTTATCAAAACATTTAAGGTATAATTTTCGATCGCCTAGGAAATCCTTTATTATTTGGAGATATATGCCATGTGTTTCCGACAGTTTCTAGACTTTCTTGAGATTTCTTTGCATACACTTTTAATTAGCGAGACAAATACACATAGGTGCGGTGTGTTCTGTGAATATTATTATATGCGGAATAAGAAGGCAATCTATCTCGAGAACAAGTCAAATGCCGGTGAATGGAGTAGTAAGACAACTCTGTGGCGAGAATGCTGGCAGGTGCTCGTTGCTGTGGTTACCGCTGTCGGTCGGGAATTAAAGTTGAAGAAAGTGGCAAGCTGATATGGAGGGGTTTCGTTACTTCACCTCACCTCCTCTAACAAATTACGCAAAAACTTGTCTATTACATCGAGCGATACCGCACAAAAACAAGCCAATTCTACTACAACACTACTAGTTTAATTCAGCGAAAGTATACCACAGATGGTTATCATTCATATTTACACAACACTCCTACAAATTTCAATTCGGTGAAGAACATATACGTGCCAGACTGTAGTGTGACTGTAACGTGACAGAATCAAACCTTCTCTCGCAAGCCGGTAGCGGGCCGCATAAATATTCGTTGGCGTCTACTATTCACATTGACGAAGAATTAAGCAACGCTAATCAACTATCAAAGCCGGCAGATCGAGATTTTATTAAAGCAAAACATTCTTTCATTCTCCTCGCCCAACCTGATCCCAACGAGCTGGTTTCCCGAAACTCTTCCCTGATAACGGCCACAACAACGGCGGACAGATTACCTCCACAGGCGCAGGCCACAGATTTTGGATTCCGGGTCTCCTCTTTTATTATGGAACATGCAGCCGTGACGGGTGGTAGAAGGTCCCCATTTTCTACAGGTAGATATTCCATGCACAGTGAATTATTTCGTATTCCAGAAGCATTTAAACTTTGACATATTTTGAGAAAAATATTTTCGTATGTGGCCTTTAACATAAAATAAAAATTTTATCTAAAAATTGTATGGTAGTTGAATCATCTCATTCTTACACTTTCTATAATTTATTTTTAAATCTGCAGTGGAAGGAGCATGCGGCGTTCCAGCACGCATGTCGGGAATTGTTAGCTTGATTGTCCAGTTTGCCTCGTTGGTGATATCCCTGGCAATCACAGGAGCACTCTTTGTTCATATCGGTGGATATGGATTAATTTGGTCCACACATGCTTCAAATTCAACTAATGCTAGCCTTATGACAACAGTGGCAAATGAAGCGGTGTTTCCAACGCCGGTGGCGTTGACAAACTTCAGTGAAAGTTCCACAGGTGCTATTCTTGCAAGCGATAACAGTACCGATGCAATTGAATGGCAGAGTGAAGTGAGTGTTATTAAGGGATCGCAAATTTTTGGACATGAACAGCTCTAGACACAGTTTGACTATGGCAAATTTAAAACCAAAAAAATTATATACGCCTAACGCAAAACAAAATTTTCAGGGCTTAACTTCCACAGATCTCGACAATATCAACAAAACAGCCGAGAACAAAACTTGGACACCTGAATTATTACACATATACCAAGGACCGTTTGAGCAGATTCAGGAGGTCGATCTCAAAATCGGTGACACTGAAATTGACCTACTCTCGGTGTTGCGCGCATCTTGCATTCTTTACGCTGGACTGTGCATAATTTGGCTCTTTACACAACTCGGCTTACTAATATCGCTAAAAGTCGAACTACTTGATCTGGTTTATGTAAATACCTTCTTCTTGGCTGTAGCCACGATATATACATTAGTCAAAGCGCTAATCACAGGGATTTTGATATTTTATCAGGTACGTTGGTAAAGTATGAGGTATATATATCATAAATGATTTCCAGACTGAGCTTCGGTGGAACATAATACTAATTGTGTCGATCAGCGTTGGTGGATTAATATTGTGTTTTATTTTTGAGTCAATAGCTCTCTGCTTTATCGTCATCTGGTACCGTTACATTGACTACATGAATGGTGGAGACGAGATGGTTAGTTTAATCCAAACATATTTCTTACCTAATCGCAAAATATTTCTAGTGCCTGTGTACATCCGTATTTACTAGCTGTATCAAAGGTCAACGAAAGAGCCGAGGCCGAGCAGCCGCCGCAGATTATAGTATTCCGGAGGCTACAATGCACTCAAATCTGCCCTATATCGATGATCCCCCAATTCAACAATTTAGCAACTTTTAAAGAATGTATATTGAAAACGGTGAATGTCGTGTACTGAATTATATGATTTCTATTTTCACATGATTATGCTCAAAAGTTACAAGATAAATTCTCTTCTGTATCATAAAATAATCTTGGTAAAAGCCAACCTGTAGGAAATAAGCCAGTTAATTGAGGGGAAATGTTTTCTCTGAGCCAATTTCTTGTCCAAACCCCAGAACACTTGCACAATACTAAGGGTCGCAGATGTGACGGGATCAGCAAAGTCACCACCGGGAGGTGAAACACTGAAATATAATAAAAACTCTGTTGGTGCGTGTGTTTTAAGACTTACGCTCCGACAATTGTAACGGAGCCTTCACGTTCGGGCGATCCGAGGCATTTAACTTTGCCGGCACGTTCATAGAAGGAAGCGAGACGGGCGGCCAAATAAGCGGGATATCCCGAATCAGCAGGCATTTCGCCCAAGCGACCGGAGATTTCACGAAGGGCTTCTGCCCAACGAGATGTGGAGTCAGCCTTAAATGAGATACTTGTATAACTTTATTATAAACAGCGGTTTATGAGATAGATTACCATCATAGCTACATTCAGACCCATATCACGGAAATATTCGGCGAGTGTGATTCCTGAAATTAATTTGGTATGAAATTTCTGTCAAAATCGAATCTTAATTATCTAACAATCTTCAAAGTTGAAGAAAGTGGAATGTAATCGTGAGGATGCAAGTCCAGAGATAGCAGAAATTACTAAGCCATAAATCTTACCTGTGTAAATAGAGGCTTCTCTGGCAGCTACAGGCATGTTCGATGTATTTGCGACAAGAGCTGTCCTCTCCATAATGGAAGTTTTCACACCATCAACTTCCATTTCCAACTATAATTGGAATATTACATTCGAATAGTACAAGAAATGAGTTATAAATTTGAGGTTATTGTTAAATTATGAAATGGGCATACTTCTGGGAAATCGCGAAGTACCTAAAATTATTTTATTATTCATATAAAACATTATAAGATGAACATACTTCAGACATTTCATTTCCACGCTCACCACATCCCACGTAAATAATCGCGTCAGAGTTACTGAATTTAGAAAGTGACTGAGAGATCACAGTTTTTCCACATCCGAAAGCTCCTAAATTAATTGTCCAATTATAATTTGAATGGCGATGTGTAAATGATATATACCCGGAATAGCAGTGGTACCGCCCTAAATTTTTAATCTTGGAAAATTAAATCAATGTATTAAAAGAACTTACCTGCACGCATGGGAAAAGCGCATCAAGCACACGTTGGCCACACAATAGCGGATAGTTTGCTGCCTATAATAAAACGTTTGTTTAATCAGTGTCAAAATTTTTATGACTCAACATTTTATAGTTAAACATATTAGATTGTAGTTTCCAATCATTCGTTTCAGTTTTTTTTGCGAAGCAACACATAGGCAAAAATATTAGCAAACTTTCATTAACATGAGATATAAGTCTTACTAATTTTTCGCTGCAAGGTCTAGGCTGACGTACAGGCCACACTTGTAACATAGAGAATTTGCTCTTTTCACCAGAGAATTCTACTTCCAAAACGACATCCGTGACTGTGTAGCTACCTCTAGGCGCAATGAATGTCACTGTTCCACAAGCATTAGACGGAACCATAATTCGATGTTTGACCAACACACCTGAAACAAATAAAATAAACCGAAAAAAGTTATTTATTATGAGTGTAAATATGGTATTATAGATGGATTTATTCAGACTTCCACGACACTCATGAAAAAATATTCGATGAATGTGAAATTATGTAAAAATAAATTTAATTATTTACTGAAGATTCTACTTCGTCAACATATATGATCATCCAAGATTTATAAGCTAGCCAGAGTTTTGATACTGCAACCGTATGCTGGTTGTTTTATTAAAACTCACTTTCAACTACAACTCCGATGATATCTCCACCAGCAACATGTGAACCTACGCGGATATCTCGACTTGGTTCAAAATCCCAATGTGCTTCACGACTTAAGGCGTTCACGTTGACTCCTTTTGGGATGTAGATGCTCTGAGTCAATTCTCCGATTTCTTTCAGGGGACGTTGGATACCGTCAAAAATTGAGCTCATAATGCCAGGGCCAAGCTCTACTGAAAGGGGTTTGCCAGTTCTCAGCACCGGATCACCAATTGTTACAGATGCTAAAATTGCAAAATTTAGGATTTTATACGAATCGCATATTTTATAAAGCATACATGTTTCTTCGTATACTTGAATCGTTGCAAAGTCTCCTTCGAGACGAATAATCTCTCCTACCAGTTCGGAATGACCAACTCGGACCAGCTCGTACATGGCAG